>OY987311.1:17347058-18073284 GCA_963920655.1 Geranium rotundifolium | reverse complement strand
GGGGGGGGGCGTCGCCCTTGCTTGACTGGTCGCCCTTGTTCGGAAATCGCATTTAATATATACATTAATTGTCAAAAGTAGGGCTGGGCACGGTTTTGGAACCGGATCAGACCCAATCAATCGGTTCTTCATTTTGGATACCCAGATTCGGAATAAATAAGTGGGTATCGGTTCGGTTCTATGGTGCGGTTCTCAGTTCTACCCAATTAGACCCAACTGAATGATTAATTGTGAAATTAAGGGTCCGGTTCTCTAATATACTTGTATAGTTTTGCTTAATTAGATCCAATTAATGTGATATTAATATATTGTTCAATTTATGGTGAAAATTATACATAATTAAACTCTTTTTAAGCTAAAACATAATTTGTAATACAAAAAATACTAATTAAAACCCCCAAAATTGGTTCGGTTCTGAATCGGTTAATTAGCGGTTCTACACTCTTAGAACCGGAACCGAACCGAATTGATTCGGTTCTCAATTTTCAGATCCAAATCCGATCCGATGCCCACTGTTCATCGGTTCAGACTCGGCTTGGATTCCAATTCGGTTTCGGTTTTGGGTAAAAAGTGCACACCCCTAGTCAAAAGTGTTAAAGCAGTCCATTTGATTTAGTGGTATGGGTGTCGCTCTCCCAAGCATGTGCTCATTAGTTTGAATCCCACATAGCTCTTCTGCTATGATTTGGAGTTTGGGTTGTTAATTTAGCTTATTCTGATTTACTTAAAAATTGTTAAAATATCATAAATTTGACGTAAAATAACAAAATACTCTCTAGTGTACATTTAAGGGAAAATGACACTTTTGTGCACCTAAATATACACTTTTGACACTTTCATACCTTAACTTTTTTTTTCTCTTTTTTCCATACCTGAATTTCTTTTTGGGACAACTGGCCATTTATTTACCAAAAATGACCCTGAATTTTGGTTCAATTCATGGGTATTTGGTTCAATTCATGTGTATTTTGGTTCAATTCATTTGTATTTTGGAAAAATTGTCCAGAAGTACCCTGAATTTTGGTTCAATTCATGAGTATTTTGTGTATTTTGAAATTATTGTCCCAAAATGAAATTCAGGTATGGAAAAAAGAGAAAAAAAAGTTAGGGTATGAAAGTGTCAAAAGTGTATATTTAGGTGCACAAAAGTGTCATTTTCCCTACATTTAATTTTAAAATTAATGTCACTATTTTCAATAATTTCGACATACTTTTTAGCGACTCACTCCAGAGAATCATATCAAGCCTATAGAACACTCATTTATTCAAAATATTGTATAAATAAGTTGTAACCAATACGTTATAGAAAATTGATTTATTGAATTTTTTAAACCAATCTTGTAGAACTTGAAGCAAATTAATAATTAAAGAAGCTAAATTCAAAATTTTATATCTCAACTACATACTTCTCCTACAATCAGGGCATATCTTAATATATGCATAGAAGTTAAATTCAAAATTCACTAAAAAACTAAATAATCAAGCTCGAATTAATTTTTTTATACACACTAGAGTTTATGCGCAACTAGGCCTTGGCCGAATGGGTCGACCCGGTTTGGGCCGACAGCTTGGAGAGAAGTTTGTTCACCTTGGCTTCACGGGCGACGTTGTCAGGCCAGCCCGTGTCGTCAGGACTGCTTCAACACCAGCTTCATCTTTGGGGGAACAGTGGCGGCATGATTTGGTGTCGGCGGTCGGCAACGATTAGGTCCGGTTCGCCCTTTTGGAATGAACCAGTCTTGGCGGCGTAACTAGGTGCTAGATCTGATCGGGGCTTCTTAGGGAGTCTTGATTCAGGGTTTTCTTGTTACAGGTATTATCCTAGGCCGATGGGGGATTCGTCCAAAATAGTCTGAGTCGATTGCTCGGACGTGGAACGAGATCGTAATGACCGGGGAGTTAACCATGGTTGTTTGATTGAACTTTAGTTTGACTAATGTTGCGAGGACGCATAGGCGGAGATGCTTCCTTGACCTGGGAGGGAGAAAGGTCTCCACAAATTCGAATGAGAGTTTGAGGGTTACATGCAGGTAGATTTTTGCAAAAAATCTTTAAGGTGTGACACTAAGAATACTTGAAAAAAAATTCAAAAACGCAATTTTGTTTTTGTTTGTATTAAATATGAATTAATTGTTTTAGCTTAGTTATTAGTTTGTTTGGAAAAATAACTGATCCCGTTGTGCACATTAGGCACTAAAATGAAGGAAAAATTTAGGGATAATTCCAAGTGGCTACACTTAAATTTTGCTGTTTTTCACCTGACTACACCTAGAATTTTTTTTTTCAGCTGACTACGCCTAGAATGTGCAAAATTTTCACTTTGCACTTTCCGTCCAATTCTGTTAGTTTTTACCGTTTTCTTCATGTGAAATGACTAAAATGCCCTTAAGGTTTAAAGAGTTATTATAATTGGATTGAAAAGACTAAAATGCCCTCACCTATTCATCTAATTTTCAAACTTATGCCACTCTCTCTCTCTCTCTCCTCTCCCTCTCTTCTCCCTTGACCATACCACTTCCTCTCTCTCCTCATTTCTCTTTCCCCTCGCTTCATCCGCCACTTCACCCACTCCGAGCTCTCCTCCGCCACCGACTCCTTCTCCCCCTCTTGCTTCCTCGGCAAGGGCAGCCACGGCGCCGTCTACCGTGCCGTCCTCGACCACAGCAGCCTCGTCGCCGCCGTCAAGCACACCACTTTCATGTCCCCCTCCCCCTCCCCCTCCGACAACGAGATCGAGATCCTCTCCCACCTCCACAGCCCCAGGCTCGTCAACCTCATCGGCTTCTCCCCTGCCGCCGACCTCCACCGCCTCATCGTCGTCGAGTTCATGCCCAACGGTTCCCTCTTCGACCTCCTCCACCTCCGCCGTCCAGCGAGCCCTCTTTCTCCTCCAATCCGACGACCTCGATTCGAAGCTCGAGGCCGTCGGAGAAATCCGCCGCCTCACGAAGACCTCCCAGCGGTGTCGCCGACGCCGTCAAGCCCCTCGTCTCCATGCTCCGCCTCGACTCCTCCGCCTCCCGCGAGGCGGCTCTCTTCGCCCTCCTCTACCTCGCCGTCAAGGACGAAAAGTAAGCTCCTTTAAGTACCAGACTGTGCTAAAAATTGTTCTTTTACTAAAATTTGAGCTGTTGGGTCCTCGAATTTTGATGGTTTGGTGGTGAATGTTAGGTAAATTTGTGTTTTTTTTTTTTAAATTTTGATCGGTGGTTCAGTGAGTGAGATGTGTTTGTTGGTTGTTCTTTGCTTTATGTGGTTTCGGCAGTTTGGGAAAGTGAAGTTGAGTGTTGAGAGAGAGAGAGAGAGAGAGAGAGAGAGAGAGAGAGAGAGAGAGTGGCATAAGTTTGAAAATTAGATGAATAGGTGAGGGCATTTTAGTCTTTTCAATCCAATTATAATAACTCTTTAAAACTTAAGGGCATTTTAGTTATTTCACATGAAGAAAACGGAAAAAACTAACAAAATTGGACGGAAAGTGCAAAGTGAAAATTTTGCACATTCTAGGCGTAGTCAGCTGGAAAAAAAAATTCTAGGTGTAGTCAGGTGAAAAACAACAAAATCTAAGTGTAGCCACCTGAAATTATCCCAAAAATTTATGATCCCCAATGTGCATATTAGACCCTAAAATAAAGGAAAAATAACTGATCCCCGTTGTGTACATTAGGCACTAAAATTAGGCACATTAGACACTGATCTCCGTTATGTGAATGTGGTATTGTGTGATTGGGGGGACGTTGCTTTTTTTATTTAGCGTGGATATTTGCGTTCATTCGCCTGATTTATTGGGCTATAAATTGCAATTTTTGACTTTGGACTTTGTTTTGATCGGTTATGTCACTGGTACTGGTAACGTTGTGGCCGCTGATGGGAAATCTGCCGCTTCAAGTTCGCAATTCTGATTTACGACATAGATTCATGGCGGGTTGTTAAGAATTTGGGGTCGAAGAACATCATCTTCAATGGCGTCCGAGGAAACCGCGACGTTTTTGAGTTGGGTTCACAAGTAAGGTTAATCTCACTATACAATATTCTTATTCTCTTCCAATTTTGTCTTTTTCTATGTCAAAATTTTCATATAACGGGAGTAGGAGAGGGTAGGGAATTGCAACATATGTCATTAAGGAATGTCAACATCTTTTAAAGAATTGAGGCGTCATAGATCAAAAATCAGAAACGGCACAACCCCAAAATGTCCATTTTGTTATCGGAACCGTTCTCTCTCAAATGGTGGTGGAAAGAAGCGAAGATTAGGGTAGGCCGAGTTGAAGGATTGGCTATGCGAGATTCTAAAATCGACTTCAGACGTCAACGGCCGCGACCGCTAGGATTCGGTGGCCCTTTACTTCGCCTGCCTCGTCGGCCACCTCGACGCCGGCCGCATGGTGCTCGAGAGCGACACCATCTGCTCCGAGCGCACTTTCGACGGCGACAAGTTCCACTACGCCGCCCTCAACGTTAAGGTCAAGAACCTCCTCAAGTCCTTCGAGGTCATGCCGCCGCGCTCGGCCCGCTCTCGGCGGCGCTGCGCGACATACTCCTCGCATGCCCCACCAATAGGGCGTTCCCAGAGCAGCCGATGGTATTTTCATCATCAGGTTCGTTTTTTTTGAAGTGGTGATGGGTTGTGTGTTGATATATGATTTTGGGTGATTTTGTAATGATATTTAAGCTAATATGGAGCTTGCTCTATTTCAAGAAGAAATGGATCCCAATTTTCATATCAATATACAGGGATCAAGAAGGTACCAACGAACAACTTCTCTTAAAGATAAAAACTATCATGAAAGAACAAATATGAATGTGTGGATAATAAAAGAAATTTGCTGGGTATTTGGTTTTGTTGCCAATTATTAAGGGAAAAGTTGGATAATGTGATTTTTTATTTGAAGCACATACAATAAGTATTATATGTCTGCACACAACTACCTGTAGCTAACCAACAAATAATGAGTTTTCCTCTTTAGGCTTGAATGATGAAGAGGTTCAGAGGGACGTTATGGAGAGTCGAGAATGTGGCCAGGGAGGTGCTCTTCGAGGAGGAGGAGGAGGAGAGGGAGACCATGGAGAGTTTGGAGAAGTTGAGGGTGTTTGTGATGCACATGCCCTTGCCCGACGAGAAGGAGATTGAGAGGATGGTGGTGGAGAGGAAGATGGGGTTGTTGAGATTGTACGAGAGGCTCTTGGAGGAACAGAGCGAGGTGTGGAACTTAATTTTGTTGTTTAGTGAACTGATGTTTGGGTTTGTTTGTACAAGTCCTGGAACAACTCAGTGGGTAGTCACCAGTTTTCTCCAGAGGCTTGATTTCTCATGCTCGGTGGTAATGTGAGGGATTGTGTTTTGGATCTTCGTCTAGTGTGGCTATTTGGTTTTGCAAATGGGCTATATGAAAGCTTAGTTATTTTGTTATATTTTATATTCCCTTAATTTTATTTGAGTCATTTTGTGTGGAGAAATAATGTTGTGTTATAAGGTTATGAAGTGTTCGGTTTTGGGGGATTGGTCGGTTGCTTTTAGGATTGTAATATGTTAATCTAACTCGTAATTTACGTGTACCACTCCCGAGCATTGAATTTTTTGGTTGTGTGATATTGGCTTATCTGAATGTGAATGAAATTAGCCACCTTAGGCGTCATGCTTTTGTAATAATGGTTGTCTTGAAATCACCCTCTCAATTTTTTTAGTTAATTGCTTGTGCATAACCAATAATAATGTTATCCACTCGTAAATTAGATTTACTAATTTGAGTGGCATGGACATTATGATGCATGAGGGTAACTGTAAGTCAAGTACTATAATTGAATTCTTAATTTTTGCAACAATGCAAATGACAAGTATTTAGGACTGGCAGAGAGTATATAGCTGCAATGAAATTTGTAGTTTATGTGTTTGGCTTATCCTCTGTATTTAAGTTTGAATAGCTGCCTTGACATGTGATAGTTTTTGGTTGGAAGAAAATCTTTTCATTTAGGGAGCAAACAATGTTCTGATATGCCTTATTTTTGTTAGGGATAATGACAGTTTGTTACACCTAACTATAGTGAAATGACACTTTAATACCCTAACTATAAACTTCTTTTTTTTAGTACCTTGACAATGTTTTTGTGACAACTTACCCCTAAAATGTCCAAAATGCCCAAAATGCCCTTGGTTTAAGAAACCAAAATCAAATTGGTTCAATTTGGTTTAAAAACCAGAATTGAACCGGTTCTTAATAATAATAAGGTCATGGCCTCGAGGTCCAAGATCTACACCGTCGTGGAGTACGCCCACGGCGGCGAGCTCTTCGGCGTGCTCCGCCGCGCCCGCCGCTTCCCGGAGCCCCAGGCCCGCCGCTACTTCCAGGACCTCGTCTCCGCCCTCCGGTTCTGCCACCAGAACGGGGTCGCCCACCGCGACATCAAGCCGCAGAACCTCCTCCTCGACTCCGCCGGCCGCCTCAAGGTCTCCGACTTCGGCCTCTCCGCCCTCGACCGCGACGGCAGCCTCCTCCTCCACACTGTAGGGTTTTGGAGCGTTCTAGATCGTCATCGAGATAGCGGAAGCAATAAAAGATAATCTACTCCAAACCTTGTCCAAGAACATTTAAACCATTAAATCCCAAAGCAAAATCTATTCCACAAGATATTTACCTTTAAGTCTTGTTTGAATCGATAAAGAAGAACGTTCGGATCTTCTTCTCTAAAGCAAGTCCACACCAAGAGAATGATCTTCAAGATCCTTCACTTAATTGCCTACTAGAACAATTAAATGAAGAACAAGAGAGCAAGATGGAGGAAGAACACCAAGGTGGCCGGCCACAATGAGAGAGAAAGAGAGGTTTTTGTGAGTTTTGTGACTTAATCAATTAATGAAATAATGTCTTGCAATATATCTCATCATCCAACTCACAAGTATGGGTTAAAAGTGATTGGTATGGGCTTAAAGGAGCTTTAACCCATACCCCTTAAATCACTCACCTCTTAATCCACAACTACCAACTAAGCATGGTGTTGTGTGGCCCCCACATTGGCCCCACCAAGTGGGCCGGCCATATGGCCTTATTGGGCCCTTATTGGGCCGGCCATGAGGCTTCATGGGCCGAGCCCAATGGGCCCTCCCGTGTTGTCTCATGCCGCGTCCAAAAGTTTCCCGACCCTTTTGTCGCTACTTATCAAACAAAGTCCGACGCGATATCGACGAAAAACTCAATTTTTCTCGATTCGCTAATTATTCTCTCAAACCGAACCTATGGCACAAAACCTCCAGTTTTGTCCATATACTTCTCCTTAAGAAACATCCATGTTTCCTTGTCTCAAGTTATCCGTCTTGTATGTGTGTGACCCTCTAGGCTCATGCCACCGTTGGCAGATCGGCGCAAGAATTGCTCTTGCCCGATCCATCATAAGTGGTCTCTAGTAAAACATTATGATTACCCAAGGTGCATGATGATCGATGATTCGACTTAACCTTTGTGCGTACAAGTCACCATCCTTTTATCTCTAGATATCCCGATTGATCACAAGGCATAGAGTCGTCTCCCTTGTTTAATCAATCATTGTTACTTGATATGCGAGATGACTGAGAAATGATAACCCGTATCATTTTGCATGGCCATGCTTTTCTCTCATTCGGTCTCCATCAAGAGGCCTTCTAACGGATATCTTTCCCATACCGTAGTATGAGGGATAAATCCCTTAGCCGTCTTTCGTGTCACTCATGCAACCCGTTCCGCCACCCAATCATGCCCTTCATAGCAATCCTTTTACAGAAAGCGTTTGGCGCAAGTTAAAGCCGTACGTTCATTGCATAGTGATCACAAAGACTCCTTGGTCTAAGGACGTCGTGACGAGCTATCGCATTTGAATATGTTTATGGCTTAATCTATGAAAACACTATTCAATGCGGGTCGTCCGATATCAATCACCTCATGATATCTATGATATGGTTCCAGGATCCCACATCCTTATGACAAGTAGAACTACGTCATTAAGAACCATTCCTCATACTGGTCACTTTCAAGGAAGCATAGGTTGACCAGGGACTTGTTAAGTGTGATCCGTACAGATTTATGGTTCTACTACTTTAGTGGTCATAAATCAGATCATGCTTAACATATTACTTCAACATATAAGTAATATAAAGCCGTTTATATTTATACATCACAAACGATGATATTTGTACATAGACGTTTACAGGCTAATACCAATTGGACTACGGCACAAATGCTATCAATCTCCCACTTGCCCTTAGCTCCAATCTAAGTCCCAGTCTATACCCATTGACCTAACATGTTTTTCATGTTTATCTTGAGGAAGAGCCTTGGTCAATGGGTCGGCTGTGTTATCATCAGTTGCAACGTATTGGATCTTCACGTCACCTCTAGCAATTATGTCGCGGATGATGTGATACTTTCTGAGTACATGTTTGGATCTGTTATGTGCCCTGGGTTCTTTAGCTTGCGCAATAGCCCCGGTGTTGTCACAATATAAGTCTACTGGGTTAGACGGGTTTTTAATTACACCTAACCCAGCCATGAAACTCCTGATCCATACAGCCTCTTTTGCCGCCTCACATGCGGCAATGTACTCAGCTTCCGTTGTAGAGTCGGCAATGGTATCCTGCTTCTTGCTTTTCCAGCTGAATGCTCCACCGTTCAACATAAACACATATCCCAACTGACTCTTAAAGTCATCGGGGTCTGTCTGAAAACTAGCGTCGACATATCCTTTGACGACGAGATCATCATTTCTGCCCCCGTATACAAGAAAAGCGTCCTTGGTTTTTCTCAAATATTTGAGAATCGCCTTGACAGCAATCCAGTGTGCCTCACCGGGTTTGGATTGATGTCTACTGGTACAGCTTAGGGCAAACGAGACATCCGGTCTCGTGCATATCATGGCATACATTATGGACCCTATAGCCGAAGCATATGGGATCTCATTCATTCTTGCTAGCTCTGCAGGTGTCTCAGCACCCTGCTTCTTGCTAAGCTTTATGCCATGACGCATGGGCAGCAATCCTTTCTTTGAATCTTGCATTGAGAATCGTCTCAACACCTTGTCTATATAAGTGCTTTGACTTAAGCCCAAGACCCGCTTGGCACGGTCTCTATATATCTTGATTCCCAAGATGTAAGAGGCCTCGCCTAAGTCCTTCATTGAGAAACACTCACCTAACCAAGTCTTCGTTAAGAGCAAGGTAGGGACGTCGTTACCAATGAGCAGTATGTCATCAACATAAAGCACTAAAAAGATTATATTGCTCCCACTTGCCTTTTTATACACACAGGGTTCATCATCGTTCTTGACGAAGCCAAACTGTTTTACTACTTCATCAAAACGCTGATTCCAACTCCGAGATGCTTGCTTCAAACCATAGATTGATTTGAGCAACTTGCAAATCTTTCCCTTATTCTTTGGATCCTCAAAACCCTCAGGCTGAGACATATAAACGTCCTCAGCTAACCTCCCGTTGAGGAAGGCGGTTTTGACATCCATTTGCCATATCTCATAGTTGTGATACGCTGCTATGGCAAGAAGAATGCGGATAGATTTGACCATAGCTACTGGAGAAAAGGTCTCTTCATAGTCAATTCCGTGGATTTGTCTATAACCTTTTGCTACCAGTCTCGCTTTATAGGTCTGAGGTTTGCCATCCATGTCAATCTTTATTTTAAAGATCCATTTACACCCTATGACCTTAACATCAGGGGTATGATCTACCAAGTCCCACACTTGATTATCTGACATGGATTGCATTTCTTCCCTCATGGCGTCCAGCCATTTCTCAGAGTCGGTTCCGTCCAAAGCCTCTCGAAAGGTAGCTGGATCATTGTCCACTAGTACTAAACCATCACCTTCAGTTACTAAGAACCCGTATCTGACAGGTGCATGACTTATCCTTTCAGAGCGCCTCGGACCGTCCTCATTAACTGCAGCTATTGGTTCTTGCTCAATGACCACTTCTGGCTCTACCTCTTCTAGTGGGTCCTCTCGTGGTTCCCGAGTGACCATCTCATCTAGAACTTCATCTAGATGAATAGCCCTCCCACTGACTGTCTTGGAAATGAACTCTTTTTCCAAGAACGTCCCACCTCGAGCGACAAAAACTTTATTTTCGCTCGGCTTATAGAAGTAGTATCCTTTTGTTTCTTTTGGATATCCGACGAAAGTGCATTTATCTGATCTTGGTTCGAGCTTGGTTGCAAGCAACCTTTTAACATAAGCCTCGCAACCCCAGATTTTAAGGAAGGACAAAACGGGTTCCTTCCCGTACCATTTTTCAAATGATGTCCCTTCCACTGCTTTCGACGGAGCCCTGTTTATTATGAAAGCGGCCGTTTGCAGAGCATAACCCCAGAAGGAGATCGGGAGATCAGTGAGACTTAACATTGATCGAACCATATCTAACAATGTCCGATTCCTCCGTTCGGACACACCATTAAGTTGCGGTGTTCCTGGCGGAGTCCACTGAGATAGTATTCCACCTTCAGTAAGATAACTAAGAAACTCCTCGGATAAGTATTCTCCACCCCGATCAGAACGGAGTGCCTTGATACTCTTTCCGAGTTGGTTTTCTACTTCAGTCCTAAACTCTTTGAATTTATCAAAAGCTTCGGACTTATGTCTCATGAGATAGACATAACCATATCTACTGAAATCGTCAGTAAATGTGATACAGTAGCCTAAACCACCTCTGGCATGCGTACTCATTGGTCCACATACGTCTGAATGTATTAGACCTAATAAGTCACCTGCCCTCTCACCTAAACCAGTGAAGGGCGCTTTAGTCATCTTGCCCATTAAACAAGCTTCGCATCTTTCAATCGCTTGGAATTCGAATTGACTTAGAAGTCCGCGCTTATGAAGCGCTGAGATGCGTTTCTCATTTATGTGACCCAGACGACAATGCCAGATTAGAGTTTGGTCTAAATCATTAGTTTTAAACCTCTTAGCATTTATATTATAGAGCATGTTGGATTTCGAGTTTTGCATATTCAATATGTATAATCCTCCAACAGTGTGAGCATTGCCATAATATATGTTGTTGCGCATAATATCAAAAAACCCGTTTTTAATATTGAAATAATAACCTTCTTTCTCTAGAAGAGAAATTGAGATAATATTCCTGCTGAAAGCAGGTACGCAAAAAACATCATTTAGTTCAATTACAAGCCCACTGGGCAAAGCAAGGTTCACAGAACCTACGGCAGTTGCGGCAACTCTGGTATTGTTCCCAACTCTTAGGTCCACCTCGCTTTCCCCACCATCTCTTCTACTGTGTAACACCTGCACATCGGCACAGATATGAGACTCAGCTCCAGTATCTAGTACCCAGGTATTTATTGTAGAAAGATATAGCTCTAATGGAATACCTGATGAAGTGGCGGCCCCACCGCCCTTCTTCTGATCCTCCTTCAACTGCTGACAGTCTTTCTTCCAATGACCAGGCTTTTGACAATAGAAACAGACCGACTCCTTTGCCTTCCCTTTGCCTTGTACGGGCATGTGAGGTCTAGGAATAAATGGTCGTCTGTTCTTCCCTGCCAGGTGTCTTGGGCCTTTACCCTTGCCACCAACAGCTTTGAAGCTGGGTCCCTTCTTGACCATGAAGACATTTTTGGACGAGCTGCCCCTTATGCTCTTCTCGGCAGTTACTAGCATGCTGTGCAACTCCGACGCGGTCTTGTCCATATCATGCATGTGATAGTTCATGACGAACCCACCATATGCATGAGGAAGGGATTGCAGAATAAAATCCGCTGCCATTTCCTTTTCCATAGACATACCGATACTAGTCATATGGTCAAAATGCCCCTTCATTTGTAGGACGTGAGGACCTACGGAGCTGCCTGCTGACATCTTGCAGGCTATGAGTTCTCGGAGAACAGTGTATTTTTCAATACGTACTTTCTCCTTGAACATATCCTTGATCTGTGCAAACATTGCAAACGGATCATGGGATAGCTCCATAAACTGCTTTTGGAGGTCCGCCTCCATGCAGCCCAGCATGACACACGCAACGTCGATAGAGTCGCTAAGGTGTTTCTGGTACGCATCCTTAACGACCCTTGTTGCGTTGGCAGCTGGCTCCTCAGGGATAGCCTTATCAAGGACGTACTCCCTGCGTTCCATTTTTAATACAAGTCGTAAATTTCTGTCCCAGTCTAGATAATTTGTTCCGTTGAGTTTACACTTCTCGAGTATAGTCCTCAATGACAAATTAGACGAATTTGTTGAATTACTAGCCATTTCTACACGAAGAAAGTAAATTTAATCAGAATAGTTGAATAAATTTACGAAGATCCGAATTAAACACCAACCATTAGATTCTAAAATTAGAATCTTTAAACCAAGATCCCTTATTCGTCATTTGAAGTGCGCTAAGGCGTACCGCTCCAATTGACTTATTTAGGTAGGACATCCGTCCAATTACAACCCGTGTAACTCTTAGTCAGGGTATGTGTAAAACACACGGCTTACCCTTCCGATGCCCCAGCTCGACCTCAGGCCAAGAATCGTGGTTGAGTCAACCAACTTTCACTAACGAGTTAACTTTGTGCAGATGCTCCGCTAAGGCGCACGACATCCCACAAAGTTTACCATTCCCATCTAGAACCCATTCGATCGATGCTCCGCTAAGGCGCACGACACCGATAAAATGTTTCTACATGGGTGTGAATTAGGGTGGCATCTCACTTGACTCAAATTAACTTGTAATTTGGTTGTGTTTAATAATTCGAAAGTATTTGGTACAATTACGAATCCGTCACCAACAACCCGTGTTGTGATGTTTCTAATTGTATCACATACTATCTTCATTTGAATCCGTCATTTGCAACCCATGCAAAATACGTTTCAAACTTGAACTCATCCATCACAACCCGTGTGGTGATAGTTCACAACGCTTTAAACATGCAAACAATTAAAGTTTGTTTTTAATCTTTGCATGTGAGGTGATCGCTTATAAACTTATAAACTAATCATGCAACCATGCAATTAATTTAAATGATTCAAGCAAGCAACCATAAAGCGTTAAATATGCATTTTATAGCCCATCCTAATCTTAGGAATCTACGAGTCTTCACATCTTCTCGTCTTTCTCATTCGGGCTCCCACTAGCTCTTGGACTTCCTCCAAGACCGTCATCGTGCTCGATTTTCCATCCTTCTCGTCTTTGAGTAATAATTACAATTAATACTCGGTTCGTAGACCGGATAAAAAATAATTACACTTTATGGGCTCGAATAAAAGAATAATTACACGCTAACACTAACGGTATGCAAACCGTGAAAGCGATAAATCTAATGGGCTACTAAAGCATCATACATTTCATCACATCATCCAACATGTTATCACACAAACATGTTATCAAATAATATGCAATAATTCCGGTTTTTCTTTTGCCAAGTTGCTTGGTCGGGTTTATCGAAACTAGACCTTTTCGAAAAACGGTTTATCGAAACCGATCAAATTTTGAAAGTTTTCGAAATATTGGATCGTGGGTTCGTGAAATGGATCAAACACCACACACGAACCAAGTTGGGCCAAGCCAATGGGCCGAGGGCCCATTGGGCCGAGCCCAACCATGCACGGCCCGGTTTGGGCCTTGGAAGGCCCAAACCCGGCTTGCCGCCACTCTCGGCCTCGGCCGAGAGTGGGGACGGGCCCGGTCACCGCCGGCCTCCCCGGCCTCCGGTGACCTCCGTCCGGTACCTCCGATCCGGCTCCCCGAGAGTCTCTTCTCGGACCCGACAAATCCAATAATTTCCGAAAAATTCCAAATTTAATATATTTTTCAAAAGTAACATATTTCATGCAAATATCCCAAAAAGCATTAAAATCATGTTATCAACTTTTGGCATGAAAATAATCACAAAACCGAAATAAATTCAACAAGACAAAGATTAAGAGGGTAACCAACGCTCTGATACCACTGTAGGGTTTTGGAGCGTTCTAGATCGTCATCGAGATAGCGGAAGCAATAAAAGATAATCTACTCCAAACCTTGTCCAAGAACATTTAAACCATTAAATCCCAAAGCAAAATCTATTCCACAAGATATTTACCTTTAAGTCTTGTTTGAATCGATAAAGAAGAACGTTCGGATCTTCTTCTCTAAAGCAAGTCCACACCAAGAGAATGATCTTCAAGATCCTTCACTTAATTGCCTACTAGAACAATTAAATGAAGAACAAGAGAGCAAGATGGAGGAAGAACACCAAGGTGGCCGGCCACAATGAGAGAGAAAGAGAGGTTTTTGTGAGTTTTGTGACTTAATCAATTAATGAAATAATGTCTTGCAATATATCTCATCATCCAACTCACAAGTATGGGTTAAAAGTGATTGGTATGGGCTTAAAGGAGCTTTAACCCATACCCCTTAAATCACTCACCTCTTAATCCACAACTACCAACTAAGCATGGTGTTGTGTGGCCCCCACATTGGCCCCACCAAGTGGGCCGGCCATATGGCCTTATTGGGCCCTTATTGGGCCGGCCATGAGGCTTCATGGGCCGAGCCCAATGGGCCCTCCCGTGTTGTCTCATGCCGCGTCCAAAAGTTTCCCGACCCTTTTGTCGCTACTTATCAAACAAAGTCCGACGCGATATCGACGAAAAACTCAATTTTTCTCGATTCGCTAATTATTCTCTCAAACCGAACCTATGGCACAAAACCTCCAGTTTTGTCCATATACTTCTCCTTAAGAAACATCCATGTTTCCTTGTCTCAAGTTATCCGTCTTGTATGTGTGTGACCCTCTAGGCTCATGCCACCGTTGGCAGATCGGCGCAAGAATTGCTCTTGCCCGATCCATCATAAGTGGTCTCTAGTAAAACATTATGATTACCCAAGGTGCATGATGATCGATGATTCGACTTAACCTTTGTGCGTACAAGTCACCATCCTTTTATCTCTAGATATCCCGATTGATCACAAGGCATAGAGTCGTCTCCCTTGTTTAATCAATCATTGTTACTTGATATGCGAGATGACTGAGAAATGATAACCCGTATCATTTTGCATGGCCATGCTTTTCTCTCATTCGGTCTCCATCAAGAGGCCTTCTAACGGATATCTTTCCCATACCGTAGTATGAGGGATAAATCCCTTAGCCGTCTTTCGTGTCACTCATGCAACCCGTTCCGCCACCCAATCATGCCCTTCATAGCAATCCTTTTACAGAAAGCGTTTGGCGCAAGTTAAAGCCGTACGTTCATTGCATAGTGATCACAAAGACTCCTTGGTCTAAGGACGTCGTGACGAGCTATCGCATTTGAATATGTTTATGGCTTAATCTATGAAAACACTATTCAATGCGGGTCGTCCGATATCAATCACCTCATGATATCTATGATATGGTTCCAGGATCCCACATCCTTATGACAAGTAGAACTACGTCATTAAGAACCATTCCTCATACTGGTCACTTTCAAGGAAGCATAGGTTGACCAGGGACTTGTTAAGTGTGATCCGTACAGATTTATGGTTCTACTACTTTAGTGGTCATAAATCAGATCATGCTTAACATATTACTTCAACATATAAGTAATATAAAGCCGTTTATATTTATACATCACAAACGATGATATTTGTACATAGACGTTTACAGGCTAATACCAATTGGACTACGGCACAAATGCTATCACACACCGCCTGCGGCACCCCCGCCTACACCGCCCCGGAGGTCGCCTGCCGCCGCGGAGGTGCCACCGGCTACGACGGCGCCAAGGCTGACGCGTGGTCCTGCGGGGTCATGCTCTTCATCCTCCTCGCCGGGTCGCTCCCCTTCGACGACAGCAACCTCGCCGCCATGTACAAGAAGATCCACCGCCGTGACTATGAATTCCCTGCCTGCATCCCAAAACCCGCCCGGAACCTGATCTTCAAGCTCCTCGACTCGAACCCCAATTCCAGGATGAGCATCGAAACCCTAATGGAAACTTCCTGGTTCAAGAAATCCCTCAAATTGACCCCCCAAATCAGCCTCCTCGGAAAAGAAACAGTTGCGGCGAAATGTGCTAAATTCGATATTGTCCCGGGCGTGGCTCCGGTGATGAATGCGTTTGACATCATATCGCTGTCCTCGGGGCTTGATTTGTCTGGGCTCTTTGAGGCCTCGGGGAAGACCGAGAAGAGATTCACCTCCATGGCTCCCGTGGAGGATGTTTTGGGGAAGGTGAAGGAGATTGGTGGGAGGTTAGGGTATAGGGTGGAGGAAGGAAAGGGCGGGACTCTAGGGCTCGGGAAGGGGAAATTGGTGCTGCTGGTCGAGGTTTTGGAGGTGGCTCCATCGTTGTTGCTTGTGGAAGTGAAGGTGGTTGATGGTGGAATCGACTTTGAGGAGCTTCACTGGGGAGACATCAAATCCGGGCTTCAAGACATTGTTCTCGCATGGCACAATGATGCGATTTGACAACTTTGGCGAGAAACGATTCAAGGCAGAGAATTCAAGTAGTACCGAGGCTGGCAATGGTGGCCAGATTCAGGGGAGGTATGGTGATGATCCTTGCTTGTCTGTTCAGAATTCAGATATGAGGAACACGCATAATTAGATATTAGTTTGTGTTCTTGTGATGAAACTGGAACATGGGCTGATGATCATGTACATGGAAAATTATGGGTTAGGTAGATTATGACTTGTGGTTTGTTTCTTGGATACATGGTTGGGAAGGGAAGTAGAGATCCTCCTATTGTACATGAAATTTTCTGCTTCTACAGATTCAGTGGGATATGATGAAATTCGCGTAATATATATATATATATATAATAATAATAATTATTATTATTAAGAACCGGTTCAATTCTGGTTTTTAAACCAAATTGAACCAATTTGATTTTGGTTTTTTAAACCAAGGGCATTTTGGACATTTTAGGGGTATGTTGTCACAAAAACATTGTCAGGGTACTAAAAAAAAGAAGTTTATAGTTAGGGTATTAAAGTGTCATTTCACCATAGTTAGGTGTAACAAACTGTCATTATCCCTTTTTGTTATTACTAGCGTAGGACAAATCTATCTTATGTATAATGGGAGTAGGAAATGGGTATGGAATGCTTCATTTGACGACTTCTGGCGTCCCACGAGATTGACATCTGGCGCCATAATACTCAATCAATAATATCAGTAAGAAATTGGAATAGGGTACGGTTGTTTCTTCACATTTTTTTGAAATACACGATGTTTTGTTGATTGCCGCATATTTTGATTTTGAAAATAATCGTTGGGAACTACTGGTGTTTCGCTATACAATATCCTTATTCTCTTCAAATTTTTGGTTAGGTTCACAAGTAAGGTTAATCTCGCTATTCAATATCCTTATTCTCTTCAAATTTCGTCTTTTTCTATGTCAAAATTTTCAATTTCCTGTCGCCTTCAACCCGTGAACGAGTTTACCGTTATTCTTGATTCCGACCTCTCCGGTTTGGATTTGATTCGGGTACCCAAAAGAGTAAAACCTAAGGTTGCTTCAATGGATGCTCTGAAGAAGGTGAATTTGGGATATGGTTCTTTCTCTTTGTTAGGTTTGTTTGTAAATCTGTTTTGTGGGTAGGCTCGTTAGAGTTGGACAAAAAGATTTTGATTCAGAAGACCCGTTTGTAGTTTATTCAAAATTATTGGGTTTTTGACTAATCGATGGATTTCCTAATCTATATATTTGTTGCATTCAAATCTCTGGTTTGTTTCCGCTTTCCAGACTCTTTCAATAGTAGAAACTAGATCGCTTCTGTGAATTTTTGCTGGAAATTCAGGTTCATTCCAAAATTTCAATCAATATTCCTTCCCCTGTTCGCACATTGTTGGCTCCATTTTATGTGAATTCGATCTGCTTTTTATCTTGTAATTAGTTAATTCTAATAAGAACTTCGATTTGGTGTTCATTTTTCAGAGGTTTCTTTGGAAATAGACCAAGTCGAGATTAACATATATCAAGTTTGTGATTTAATTATTTTATTTGATTCTGCGAACCCAATTGCACACTGGAGCATCTTTCAGCAATAGTGATTTATATTTATATTTTGAAAGTTTTAGTTGATAGTTGATGTTAGGAAGTGTTGGGTTCCGGGGCATCCTAATCACGTTCATGGCAGCGGAAGCAACCTATAAACCGCCCCTAACCTGCGCAACATCGACTACCAAGTTAGATTCTTAGGAAATCGAGTTTTCGGATTTTACCAGAATCTGCCCAGCAGAAAACCGAGACTTTGAAGCTCCATATCTCAAGTTACAGATCTCAAATTACTTCGGTTATTTTTGGAGATTAAACCTCAGCCAAATCTCTACATCTTTTGTGTTTTGCTCCGAACCCAGTTCGGACGAGAAGACCTCCGTCTGGAGCAAAACATTTTCCCATCTCGCTGGACAAACTCTGCGGACCAGTCAGTTTCTCGGCCTTGTATCTCCCAAACCAGAGCTCTTTTGGAAAATCAGTATTTCACAAAAGTTGTATCCCTTTGACTTATCTTTCTAACGCCGCCAGTTTCAGGTCAATCGGAGCTCGGACGAAACAGCTATGGCTCACGCAATGTCGGTCGCTGGAACTGGATAATCTGGACAATTTGTCCATTTTTGCTTTTAGTCTTTGTTGAATCAAGAAAGAAGAACTATATGATCTTCTTCTCTAGAGCAAGTCCACACCAAGAGGATGATCCTTAAGATCCTTCACTTAAAGCCTACTAGAACAATTAAGTGAAGAACATGAGAGCAAGAAGAGAGAGCAAGAGGAATTGATGAGAATTATGTAAATTATTATTTGATCTTTCTCTACTTCATCAATCTCATAAGCATGGGTCAAAAGGTGATTGGTATGGGCTTAAAGGTGTCATTACCTATACCCCTTAAATCACTCACCTATTAATCAACATTCACCAACTAAGTATGGTGTGTTGTGGCCCCCACCTTTGGGCCCACAAAAGTGGCCGGCCATGTAGGGCTTATTGGGAATGAGCCTTCAGCTGCTAAGGCATTACGATAAGAAAACCGAATCACAACGAGCACAAGTGCATGATGAGGTATGTTCTATTAATGTTTCTTTCATTTCTTTCATTTTGAAATGGGCGTGCTTCACCTATTGTTTATTCCAATTAAGTTATTAAATTCTCTTTATCTGGCTTGTTATCTTGCTCTCTCTATTCGTTGCTAAGTATATTAGGTGGATATTTTGAGTTCTTAATTGGAATCTTGTGCAAAACTGATCTCAAATTGAAATATAATATTAGCCTTGTAAATGTGATTATGTTAATGGTTTGTGTTATTGATGCAATGAACGTACGTGGCTAGGAAGAATTTTTTATCAAGATTCGTTGATTCTTGCGAATACCGAAGATGATAGATTTGAGAGAAACCTCGATTTTATAGAAAAGAAAATTCTAAACTTATTGAAAAAGGAAACAAATTATTAAAATTGCAAAAACTGTCTGAAACTTAAGAAACTGCGATTTTCACCATCTAGATGATCTCCGATGGCCGAAATTTGTCGTACCACAAGGCAAAGCCATGATTTTGAATTAGACCGCCGTTTCTGTCTGGAAAACACTAGTATTTTGTCAAAATCTGACACTTTCGCGATAACTCTAGGTGTTTTAGCTTCTGCATACTGACCTCTTCGACTGCACTGCATCATTCTCTCCTGGATGGAGAAGATTCGACTTCGAAACTGGACCCGCAACATCCTCCTAAAAAGAACAATCACCCCGGGATCCCATATCTTTGTAGCACTTCCTACCGAATTTTCAGCTGTATCAAGTACTCCCACCTTGCTCGCAAGCTGGATCGTAAATGTGTAGCACTTCATCTCAGGTTCCATGTGCTTCGAATAATTTTCGGCTACTATTGCAAGACTTTCACCAAACACCTTGGTTGCTGCACCACTTAACAACTAAAAATTCTCAGTCCTGCCTTCATTGTACAAGCTCTTGATGCCCTCCAAAAACTGTTCGTAACTATTGTTGTATGAATCAACTAAGAACAAGTATTTGACGCATCATAAAGTTTCATCCCTTGCTAACAGAGCATCTTTTCCTTGAATGTTTTGCTCATGTTGACTCAACTGTGCTACTACAATTTCAGCTTCTGCATCTGGTTCAACATAATCATCATAAATTAGGGGTGATAGCCAATCTATGAACTCCTCTGGTTTAAGATTGCTATTAAATTGTGGAATTTCCACCTTGAAACCCTGTTCCTACCGTGTTTTGGGCGTTCAGGTGAACGATTCTGATAACCGGCGAAAGGACACAATTCATCCATTCGTCGTGTCAATAATTCAACCCCCGCCTCAGATCGTCGTTCTCACGGCGAAATTCAGCGTGTTCACGTCATAACCCAACATGATCATCATCAGTACCATAGGGAACGGCTCGTTGTTGTCTACAGGGCAGCATAACTCAGGATCGACTAGAATCTGATACCAACTGATTGATAGCATTTTTGTTCCCTAGTCCAATTGCTAGTAGTCTATAAATGTCTATGTATATTAATCATCGTTTGTAATAAATAAAATGAATTTGTATTACTTATGTGTTGAAGTAATATGTTAAGCATGATCTGATTTATGACTTCTAAAGTAGTAGAACCATAAATATGTACGGATCACATTTAAGGAGTCCCTGGTCAATATACGCTTCAATCAAAGCGACCAGTATGAGGATGGTTCTCAATGATGTAGTTCTGCTTATCACAGGGATGTGGGATCCCGAAATCATATCATAGATATCATGAGGTGATTGATATCAGATGAACCGCTTTAAATAGTGTTTCATAGATTAAGCCATGAACATATTCAAATGCGATAGCTTGTCACGATATCCTTAGACCAATGAGTCTTTGTGATTACTATGCGGTCGATGTACGACTTTAACTTGCGCCTAACGCTTTCCGTAACAGGATTGCAATAACGGGCATGATTGGGTGGCGGAACGGATTGCATGAGTAACACGAAAGAGGGCTAAGGGATTTATCCCTCGTACTACGGTATGAGAAAGATATCCGTTAAGGCCGCTTGATCGAGAGTGACCGAGAGAAAGAGCATGGCCATGCCAGTGATACGAGTTATCAGTTCTCAGTCGTCTCGCATATCAAGTAACAATGATTGATTAAACAAGGATGACGACTCTGTGCCTTGTGATCAATCGGGATGTCTAGAGATAATAGGATAGTGACTTGTACGCACAAGGTTAAATGGAATCATCGATAATCATGCACCTTGGGTAATCATAATGTCTTACTAGAGACCACTTATGATGGATCGGGCAAGAGTGATCTCTTCTGCCGATCTGCCAACGGTGGCATGAGCCTGGAGGGTCACACACATACAATATGGATAACTTGAGACAAGAAAACATTGACGTTTCTTGGGGAGCAAGACATGGCCAAAACTGAGGGTTTTAGGCCATGAGTTCGGTTTTGTGAGAATGATTAGCGAATCGAGAAAACTGAGTTTTTCGTCGATGTTGCGTCGGACTTTGTTTGATAAGTGACGACTAAAGGGTCGGATATTTTTTGGACACGACACGCGACCGCATGGCGAGCCCATTGGGCTCGGCCCATGAGGTCACCAAGCCGGCCCAACAAAGGCCCAAACAAGGCCCAATAAGCCTTCATGACCGGCCACATTGGTGGGTCCAAGTGTGGGGGCCACACACCATACTTAGTTGGTGTTGTTGATTAAGAGGAGAGTGATTTAAGGGGGTTAGGTGATGACTTGCCTTTAACCCATGCTTTCATCATTTGTTAGTTTTATCAACCATACCTTATGAGTTGATGACGTGGACAAAAGAGAAAATAATTCACTCACTCTCTCACACACTCTCACCTTGGCCGGCCACCTCTCTCTCTCTCCTCTCTTTGCTCTCTTGTTCGTTACACATTAGTTCTAGTAGGCTAAGTGTGAAGGATCATAAGGATCATCCTCTTGCTCTGGCTTGCTCTAGAGAAGAGGATCATCTAGTTCTTATTTCTTGATTCAACAAAGACTAAAAGGTAAATTCTTGTGGAATAGATTTTGCCTTGAGATTTAATGGTTCATGTTCATGGACAGTTTTTGGAGTTCTTATTGTTTATGCTTCCGTTATCTCAATGATCTTGAATGCTCCAAAACCCTACACTGATGCATCGTACGTGGCTAGGAAGAATTCTTTATCAAGATTCGTTGATTCTTGCGAATACCGAAGATGATAGATTTGAGGGAAACATCGATTTTTTTATTAAATTAAAAAACTCTATAACAAGAAACGTATAAGAATGTTAAAATAGGCAAAATCTAGTCAAACCCTAATTGTAGAAAAAGAAATCCTAAACTTATTAGAAAATGAAACAAATTATTAAAATTGCATGAAACTTACGAAACTGCGATTTTGACCCTCTAGATGATCTCCGATGACCGAAACTTGTCGTACCTTAAGGAAAAGCCATGTTTTTGACTTGGACCGCCGTTTCCGCCCGGAAAACACTAGTCTTTTGTCAAAATTTGACACTTTCGCGATAACTCCAGGTGTTCTAGCTTATGCATACCGACTTCTTCGACCACACCGCATCAATTATCTTGATAGGATTGGCCAGCTTTTGTCAAAGTGTTTGTCAACATTTTGCATGACATAATTAAGGTAGATACCGTAGAGTACATGTTGGCTTTAATTGATGAAATTCTATCTGGTAAGTTAAATATTTTGAATTTTTGTAGTTATATTATGAAACTTGAGCAAATCGACTTATTTTCATCTTCCTTTTGCAGCAAACCCGAATAGAGCTAGCTTATTTTATGACGAATTTCTTCCCAAAGAAGATACTTATGAGCCCTTCTTAAGTTGAGTATCAATTTATATTATGAGTTTCACTTTATGCTACGTTTGAATGGACATGAAGCTTTTTTTGTCTGTTGCTGATAGAAGATGTCTACTCTTATATAAATTGTGAGTATGAGCCATAATGTGTTTATCAGGTTGTTTGTGTTTGATTTCCTTATATTAGGTGTACAATAAATTAAAACTAAAACAATATTCTTCTACTTTGCCCTATTTCAGATTGCTCTTGAAAGGTAATTGGCTTATGCAAGAGAAGAGCTGTAAGTACTTGCTCTGATGATAAGGTACTTGGATTGTGATCCAGTTACCTGATTATTTGCTAAGTTATATGGGAAAATTGACCTTTTGTAACAATCTAAATTTTGTTGTAATTGAAGTGTCAGGCCGAAAGTTGAGGATGTTGCTGCTGCAATGGGTAATCCTTAAATTCAAAGAAAACAATCACATTGAAATTCTGATATGTAGCAGAGCCAAGAAGTCGGACACAAAGTCGTAACTATTGTGTCGACAATTTGCCTAAACACATACAACAGTTTAAACCATAAACGAGCAATAATAATGACACCAGAGATGATTGCCAGTTCGGTGCAACGTCACCTACATCTAGGGACCCTCGGCCAGTGGAAAGACACTTTACTATTACGTAGTTAAATGTACAACTTCAAGTATCAACTAGCTATCACACAAGCTATTGACTTAAGCTACTTTAACTACTAGCTCTCGTACCTAGACCAGGGTCCTACTCTCCCTATCTTCGAGTCCTCCTCGAGTCCACCCTTCGAGCAAGTCTATGCTCGGTGTTGTAGTATTCTTTGACAGTTTTGTGAATCTTCAATCACGAACACAAGAACCCTAATCGATCAAACACTCAATTTTTGTAAATTGATTTTTAATCGAAGCACACCGTTCTAGCAAACCAATCAGCCTCTCAACACGCCTATGTTGTATGTTTAAGAGCTCTGAGGAATTTAGCACAAAGAAAAAGAATAGACAGGTTGCTAATGGGGAAGCACAAGCTTTTTATAGCAACCTCACATTCCTAATCTGTCTCAGATTAGGAATAGGAAGTCTCAGACTTCCTAACAACTTAGGCAACCTGACAGTTGGCGTTGCAGCCTTTGTTGTCGTGTTGTTGACAACTGGAAGTTGCCTAAACTCGCCGTGACGTCATTCTTCTTGCGCTGCAAGTTTCAGTTGCCTGATCTTGTCGTGACGTCGTTTTTCTTGCGCTCCACGCTTCAGCAACTCAAAATAGGAAACCTTCCATACCTTTCCTAATCTGGAGTAGATACAGTCGCACCAAATGTCGTGCAACATGTTGTAATGACTTCTTACTTTTGCGCTAAAAATTTATGTCAACACTAAACGTAGCAACAATCTCCCCCCTTGGCAATTTTTTAGGCAAACACATTTCGATTCGATATCAGCAACATCCTCATTATTCAGAGTACAACATCATGTCAACAACTTCTTTTAGGGCATCTTTCGAGGCCTCCTGCGCATGACTTTTTCCATAGCATTATCTCATGACTTTTTCCATAGCATTATCTCCCTCTCGTTGGCTAACAAAATTGCCAAAGGCAATCGACACATAATAGCAAAGCATAAATAGAGTATGAACCAGCTCAAAAGATGAGAAAATACCAACCCCAACAAGGGGCAAACATCCAAACAGTAACAGAGTTCAAAAATTAACTCGGACACACCCCGAGGATTTAGAAGTTTAATAAGATCCAATAAAAAGTAGCAAGCAAATGAAATTTTTCTTTAAAAAGAAGCGGAATTGTCGGCTTTTTTGGTCAGATGCAGTGTCTTCAGCAGGACCGGTACACAGATCATGTAGGAGGGCTTCACAAGCATTCTCCCGGGTCGTCTGAGCAACAATAGTCTTTTCCAAGTCATTGATCACCTATACCAGTTCGTCCTCTACCCTGGTGCCCAGAGGTCCGGAAGGGCGTGAGCTGGTACCAGCCTCAGACGTCTTGGCCAAGGGAGGAGTGAGATCTCTCATATGTTTGCCCTCAAAATGTTTGGGACTTATAGTGAGCAGCAGAGGCTTCTTTCCAGGAGCATCAACTTTTCGAACAATGTGAGGACATTGTTGGAGAAGTATACCAGTGATCAATGAGGGAAACCCAATAGGTAATTTGATGGCACATGACTTGACATGCTTTACAAGGTGCTCAATAACAAATGTACCAAAGTCAAGAGGAGATTGGGTACCTATTTGGTAGATTAGTCTTGCTAGCTCTATTTTGATGCTCGAACCATGAGTGGAAGACGCCTAGTTTACCAAACCAATGCGGTATAGAATGGAGTATTTTACAGTGAGTTCTGCAGTCGCAATGGTCTCCTTGATGGGCCAAACCTTCTTTCTGCCTCCAGTGATTTCAAAAGCAATCATGATGTTACTTCCTTCATTTTTCACGAAGAGAGTTTTGTCTACTCCCCCTCGAATATAGCCATTATGTACTAGGAATTGAGTAAGACGTTCATACCATGCTCGTGGTTCTTGTTTAAGGCCATAGAGAGCTTTCTTCGGTTTGTAGACATGATGAGGAGAATCGTGATCTTCAAACCCTTTTGTTTGAGCAACATAGACTTCTTCGTTTAGATATCTATTGAGAAAAGCACTCTTTACATCCATCTGATAGAGTTTAAAATGTAGATGGCATGCTATGCCGAGAAGAAGTCGAATAGCTTCAAGTCTGGCAACTAGAGCAAAAGTTTCTTCGAAATCAACTCCTTCTACTTGAGTGTACCCCTGCGCCACAAGTCTTGTCTTGTTTCGAGTGATATTTCCTTTCTCGTCAGACTTGTTTTTGAATATCCACTTTGTTCCGATAAAACATTGACATTGTTTGGCTTGGGTACTAGTTCCCAAACTTCATTCCTTGCAAATTGTACCAATTCTTCTTGCATGGCGCATACCCAGTTGAGAAGAGATATAGATACAATATTCCTGTTGAAAGCAGGTACGCAAAACACATTAAGAAGTTCAAATACTAGCCCACTAGGCAAAACAAGACCAACCGAGCCCACAACAGTTGCGACAACATGCACGTTGTTCCAAACTCTTAGGTCCACCTCATTTTCACCCACATCTCTTCTACTGCGCAGTATCTGCACATCAGCACAGACATGAGACTCAGCTCCAGTGTCCAGTACCCAAGTATTTTTAGTAGAAAGATTTAGCTCTAAGGGAATACCTGACGAAGTAGCGGCCCTGATAGCATTTGTGCCCTAGTCCAATTGGTATTAGTCTGTAAACGTCTATGTACAAATATCATCGTTTGTAATGTATAAATATAAACGGCTTTATATTACTTATGTGTTGAAGTAATATGTTAAGCATGATCTGATTTATGACCACTAAAGTAGTAGAACCATAAATCTATACGGATCACACTTAACGAGTCCCTGGTCAACCTATGCTTCCTTAAAAGCGACCAGTATGAGGATGGTTCTTAATGACGTAGTTCTACTTGTCATAAGGATGTGGGATCCTGGAACCATATCATAGATATCATGAGGTGATTGATATCGGACGACCCGCATTGAATAGTGTTTTCATAGATTAAGCCATAAACATATTCAGATGCGATAGCTTGTCACGACGTCCTTAGACCAAGGAGTCTTTGTGATCACTATGCAATGAACGTACGACTTTAACTTGCGCCAAACGCTTTCTGTAAAAGGATTGCTATAAAGGGCATGATTGGGTGGCAGAACGGGTTGCATGAGTGACACGAAAGACGGCTAAGGGATTTATCCCTCATACTACGGTATGGGAAAGATATCCGTTAGAAGGCCTCTTGATGGAGACTGACTGAGAGAAAAAGCATGGCCATGCAAATGATACGGGTTATCATTTCTCAGTCATCTCGCATATCAAGTAACAATGATTGATTGAACAAGGGAGACGACTCTATGCCTTGAGATCAATAGGGATATCTAGAGATAAAAGGATGGTGACTTGTACGCACAAAGGTTAAGTCGAATTATCGATCATCGTGCACCTTGGGTAATCATAATGTTTTACTAGAGACCACTTATGATGGATCGGGCAAGAGCGAGTCTTGCGCTGATCTGCCAACGCTGGCATGAGCCTAGAGGATCACACACATACAAGACGGATAACTTGAGACAAGGAAACATGGATGTTTCTTAAGGAGAAGTATATGGACAAAACTGGAGGTTTTTGTGCCATAGGTTCGGTTTGAGAGAATAATTAGCGAATCGAGAAAAATTGAGTTTTTCGTCGATATCGCGGACTTTGTTTGATAAGTAACGACAAAAAGGTCGGGCAACTTTTGGACGCGGCATGAGACAACACGGGAGGGCCCATTGGGCTCGGCCCATGAAGCCTCATGGCCGGCCCAATAAGGGCCCAATAAGGCCATATGGCCGGCCCACTTGGTGGGGCCATTGTGGGGGCCACACAATGCCATGCTTAGTTGGTGATTGTGGATTAAGAGGTGAGTGATTTAAGGGGTATGGGTTAAAGCACCTTTAAGCCCATACCAATCACTTTTAACCCATACTTGTGAGTTGGATGATGAATTATAATGCAAGACTTTAATTCATTAATTCATTAAGTCAGAAAACACACAAAAATCCTCTCTCTCTCTCATTGTGGCCGGCCACCCCTCTCCTCTTCATCATCTTGCTCTCTTGTTCTTCATTTAATTGTTCTAGTAGGCAATTAAGTGAAGGATCTTGAAGATCATCCTCTTGGTGTGGACTAGCTTTAGAGAAGAAGATCCGAACGTTCTTCTTTATCGATTCAAACAAGACTTAAAGGTAAAAATCTTGTGGAATAGATTTTGCTTTGGGATTTAATGGTTTAAATGTTCTTGGACAAGGTTTGGAGTAGATTATCTTTTATTTCTTCCGCTATCTCGACGATCTAGAACGCTCCAAAACCCTACAGGCCCCACAGCTCTTCTTCTGATCTTCCTTCATCTGCTGACAATCCTTTTTCCAATGACCAGGCTTTTGGCAGTAGAAGCAGACCGACTCCTTTACCTTCCCCTTGCCCTTCATGGGCTTGGAAGATTTAGGAACAAAAGGTTGTCTGTTCTTTCCTGCCAGGTTTGAAGTCAGATCCCTTCTTCACCATAAGAACACCTTTGGGCGCATTGCCCCTTATGCTCTTATTGGTAGTCACGAGCATGTTGTGCAACTCCGATGCGGTTTTGTCCATGTCATGTATGTGATAGTTCATGACGAAACCACCATATGCATGAGTAAGGGATTGCATAATGTAATCTGCAACCATCTCCTTTTCCATAGTCAACCCGAGACTAGTTAGATGTTCGAGATGCCCCTTCCTTCGTAGGACGTGTGGACGTAAAGAGCTGCCTGCTGACATTTCACAGGCAATGAGTTCTCGGAGAACAGTGTATTTTTCAATACGTACTTTCTCCTTGAACATATCCTTGATTTGTGCAAACATAGCAAAAGGATCATGGGAGAGCTCCATAAACTGTTTCTAGAAGTCCGCCTCCATAGAGCCCAACATGACACACGCAACGTTGATAGAGTCGCTAAGGTGTTTCTGGTACGCATCCTTAACAACCCTCGTTGCGGTTGCAGCTGGCTCCACCGGGATAGCCTTGTCTAGGATCTTTAACCCAAGATCCCTGATTTGTCAATTGAATTACGCTAAGGCGTACCGCTCCAATTGACCCATTTGGGTAGGACGTTCATCCGATTATAACCTGTGTAATTCTTGGTCAGGGTATGTGTAAAAGCACAGGGCTTACCCTTCTGATGCCCCAGCTCGACCTCAGGCCGAGAATCGCGGTCGAGTCAACAAACCTTCACATATGCATTTGTTTTGTGCAGATGCTCCGCTAAGGCGCACGACATCCCACAAGGTTGACCTTTCCGTATAGAACCCATTCTATTGGTGCTCCACTAAGGCGCACGACACCGAGAGAATGTCCCTACATGCGTGTGAATTTGGGTGAAAGTTTTTGAAATATTGGCTCGCGGGTTCGTGCCACGCATGAAAAACACCGTGCACAAACCTCTTTGGGCCCAAGCCTAATGGGCCCAAGCCCATTGGGCCGAGCCCAGGCTCACGGCCCGGTTTGGGGTTAGGAAAACCCAAACCGGGCTTGCCTCCACTCTCGGCCTAGGCCAAGGGCGGGGACAGCCCCGGTCACCGAAGGCCAATGTCGGCCTCCAGTGACCTACGTCCGGTATCTCCAATTTGACTCCTCGAGAGTCCCGTCTCGGACCTGACAAATCCAATAAAATTCCGAAAAATTCCAAATTCAATATATTTTTCAAAATTAATATATTTCATGCAATTAATTGTAGGTTTTGGAGCGTTCTAGATCGTCGAGATAGCGGAAGCAATAAAAGATAATCTACTCCAAACCTTGTCCAAGAACATTTAAACCATTAAATCCCAAAGCAAAATCTATTCCACAAGATGTTTACCTTTAAGTCTTGTTTGAATCGATAAAGAAGAACGTTCGGATCTTCTTCTCTAAAGCTAGTCCACACCAAGAGGATGATCTTCAAGATCCTTCACTTAATTGCCTACTAGAACAATTAAATGAAGAACAAGAGAGCAAGATGATGAAGAGGAGAGGGGTGGCCGGCCACAATGAGAGAGAGAGAGGATTTTTGTGTGTTTTGTGACTTAATGAATTAATGAATTAAAGTCTTGCATTATAATTCATCACCCAACTCATAAGTATGGGTTAAAAGTGATTGGTATGGGCTTAAAGGTGCTTTAACCCATACCCCTTAAATCACTCACCTCTTAATCCACAATCACCAACTAAGCATGGCATTGTGTGGCCCCCACAATGGCCCCACCAAGTGGGCCGGCCATATGGCCTTATTGGGCCCTTATTGGGCCGGCCATGAGGCTTCATGGGCCGAGCCCAATGGGCCCTCCCGTGTTGTCTCATGCCGCGTCCAAAAGTTGCCCGACCTTTTTGTCGTTACTTATCAAACAAAGTCCGACGCGATATCGACGAAAAACTCAATTTCTCTCGATTCGCTAATTATTCTCTCAAACCGAACCTATGGCACAAAACCTCCAGTTTTGTCCATATACTTCTCCTTAAGAAACATCCATGTTTCCTTGTCTCAAGTTATCCGTCTTGTATGTGTGTGACCCTCTAGGCTCATGCCACCGTTAGCAGATCAGCGCAAGACTCGCTCTTGCCCGATCCATCATAAGTGGTCTCTAGTAAAACATTATGATTACCCAAGGTGCACGATGATGGATAATTCGACTTAACCTTTGTGCGTACAAGTCACCATCCTTTTATCTCTAGATATCCCAATTGATCTCAAGGCATAGAGTCGTCTCCCTTGTTCAATCAATCATTGTTACTTGATATGCGAGATGACTGAGAAATGATAACCCGTATCATTTGCATGGCCATGCTTTTTCTCTCAGTCAGTCTCCATCAAGAGGCCTTCTAACGGATATCTTTCCCATACCGTAGTATGAGGGATAAATCCCTTAGCCGTCTTTCGTATCACTCATGCAACCCGTTCCGCCACCCAATCATGCCCTTTATAGCAATCCTTTTACAGAAAGCGTTTGGCGCAAGTTAAAGCCGTACGTTCATTGCATAGTGATCACAAAGACTCCTTGGTCTAAGGACGTTGTGACAAGCTATCGCATCTGAATATGTTTATGGCTTAATCTATGAAAACACTATTCAATGCGGGTCGTCCGATATCAATCACCTTATGATATCTATGATATGGTTCCAGGATCCCACATCCTTATGACAAGTAGAACTACGTCATTAAGAACCATCCTCATACTGGTCGCTTTTAAGGAAGCATAGGTTGACCAGGGACTCGTTAAGTGTGATCCGTACAGATTTATGGTTCTACTACTTTAGTGGTCATAAATCAGATCATGCTTAACATACTACTTCAACACATAAGTAATATAAAGCCGTTTATATTTATACATTACAAACGATGATATTTGAACATAGACGTTTACAGGCTAATACCAATTGGACTAGGGCACAAATGCTATCAATCTCCCACTTGCCCTTAGCTCTAATCTAAGTCCCAGTCTATACCCATTGACCTAACATGTTTTTTATGTTTATCTTGAGGAAGAGCCTTGGTCAATGGGTCGGCTGTGTTATCATCAGTTGCAACGTAGTGGATCTTCACGTCACCTCTAGCAATTATGTCGCGGATGATGTGATACTTTCTGAGTACATGTTTGGATCTGTTATGTGCCCTGGGTTCCTTAGCTTGCGCAATAGCCCCGGTGTTGTCACAATATAAGTCTACTAGGTTAGACGGGTTTTTAATTACACCTAACCCAGCCATGAAACTCCTGATCCATACAGCCTCTTTTGCCGCCTCACATGCGGCAATGTACTCAGCTTCCGTCGTAGAGTCGGCAATGGTATCCTGCTTCTTGCTTTTCCAGCTGAATGCTCCACCGTTCAACATAAACACATATCCCAACTGACTCTTAAAGTCATCGGGGTCTGTCTGGAAACTAGCGTCGACATATCCTTTGACGACGAGATCATCATTTCTGCCCCCGTATACAAGAAAGGCGTCCTTGGTTTTTCTCAAATATTTGAGAATCGCCTTGACAGCCATCCAGTGTGCCTCACCGGGTTTGGATTGATGTCTACTAGTACAGCTTAGGGCAAACGAGACATCCGGTCTCGTGCATATCATGGCATACATTATGGACCCTATAGCCGAAGCATATGGGATCTCATTCATTCTTGCTAGCTCTGCAGGTGTCTCAGCACCCTGCTTCTTGCTAAGCTTCACGCCATGGCGCATGGGCAGCAATCCTTTCTTTGAATCTTGCATTGAGAATCGTCTCAACACCTTGTCTATATAAGTGCTTTGACTTAAGCCCAAGACCCGCTTGGCACGGTCTCTATATATCTTGATTCCCAAGATGTAAGAGGCCTCGCCTAAGTCCTTCATTGCGAAACACTCACCTAACCAAGTCTTCGTTAAGAGCAAGGTAGGGACGTCGTTTCCAATGAGCAGTATGTCATCAACATAAAGCACTAAAAAGATTATATTGCTCCCACTTGCCTTTTTATACACGCAAGGTTCATCATCGTTCTTGACGAAGCCAAACCGTTTTACTACTTCATCAAAACGCTGATTCCAACTCCGAGATGCTTGCTTCAAACCATAGATTGATTTGAGCAACTTGCAAATCTTTCCCTTATTCTTTGAATCCTCAAAACCCTCAGGCTGAGACATATAAACGTCCTCAGCTAACCTCCCGTTGAAGAAGGCGGTTTTGACATCCATTTGCCATATCTCATAGTTGTGATATGCTGCTATGGCAAGAAGAATGCGGATAGATTTGACCATAGCTACTGGAGAAAAGGTCTCTTCATAGTCAATTCCGTGGACTTGTCTATAACCTTTTGCTACCAGTCTCGCTTTATAGGTCTGAGGTTTGCCATCCATGTCAATCTTTATTTTAAAGATCCATTTACACCCTATGACCTTAACATCAGGGGTATGATCTACCAAGTCCCACACTTGATTATCTGACATGGATTGCATTTCTTCCCTCATGGCTTCCAGCCATTTCTCAGAGTCGGTTCCGTCCAAAGCCTCTCGAAAGGTAGCTGGATCATTGTCCACTAGTACTAAACCATCACCTTCAGTTACTAAGAAACCGTATCTGACAGGTGCATGACTTATCCTTTCAGAGCGCCTCGGACCGTCCTCATTAACTGCAGCTATTGGTTCTTGCTCAATGACCACTTCTGGCTCTACCTCTTCTAGTGGGTCTTCTCGTGGTTCCCGAGTGACCATCTCATCTAGAACTTCATCAAGATGAATAGCCCTCCCACTGACTGTCTTGGAAATGAACTCTTTTTCCAAGAACGTCCCACCTCGAGCGACAAAAACTTTATTTTCGCTCGGTTTGTAGAAGTAGTATCCTTTTGTTTCTTTTGGATATCCAACGAAAGTGCATTTACCTGATCTTGGTTCGAGCTTGGTTGCAAGCAACCTTTTAACATAAGCCTCGCAACCCCAGATTTTAAGGAAGGACAAAACGGGTTCCTTCCCGTACCATTTTTCAAATGATGTCCCTTCCAATGCTTTCGACGGAGCCCTATTTATTATGAAAGCGGCCGTTTGCAGAGCATAACCCCATAAGGAGATCGGGAGATCAGTGAGACTTAACATTGATCGAACCATATCTAACAATGTTCGATTCCTCCGTTCGGACACACCATTAAGTTGCGGTGTTCCTGGCGGAGTCCACTGAGATAGTATTCCACCTTCCGTAAGATAACTAAGAAACTCCTCGGATAAGTATTCTCCACCCCGATCAGAACGGAGTGCCTTGATACTCTTTCCGAGTTGGTTTTCTACTTCAGTCCTAAACTCTTTGAATTTATCAAAAGCTTCGGAATTATGTCTCATGAGATAAACATAACCATATCTACTGAAATCGTCAGTAAATGTGATAAAGTAGCCTAAACCACCTCTGGCATGCGTACTCATTGGTCCACATACGTCTGAATGTATTAGACCCAATAAGTCACCTGCCCTCTCACCTAAACCAGTGAAGGGCGCTTTAGTCATCTTGCCCATCAAACAAGCTTCGCATCTTTCAATCGCTTGGAATTCGAATTGACTTAGAAGTCCGCGCTTATGAAGCGCTGAGATGCGTTTCTCATTTATGTGACCTAGACGACAATGCCAGATAAGAGTTTGGTCTAAATCATTAGTTTTAAACCTCTTAGCATTTACATTATAGAGCATGTTGGATTTCGAGTTTTGCATATTCAATATGTATAATCCTCCAACAGTGCGAGCATTGCCATAATATATGTTGTTGCGCATAATATCAAAAAAACCGTTCTTAATATTAAAATAATATCCCTCTATTTCAAGAAGAGAAATTGAGATAATATTCCTGTTGAAAACAGGTACGCAAAACACATCATTAAGTTCAATTACAAGCCCACTGGGCAAAACAAGGTTCACAGAACCCACAGCAGTTGCGGCAACTCTGGTATTGTTCCCAACTCTTAGGTCCACCTCGTTTTCCTTTATATCTCTTCTACTGTGTAACACCTGCACATCAGCACAGACATGAGACTCAGCTCCAGTGTCTAGTACCCAGGTATTTATTGTAGAAAGATATAGCTCTAATGGAATACCTGATGAAGTAGCGGCCCCACCGCCCTTCTTCTGATCCTCCTTCAGCTGCTGACAGTCTTTCTTCCAATGACCAGGCTTTTGACAGTAGAAACAGACCGACTCCTTTGCCTTCCTTTTGCCTTGTACGGGCATGTGAGGTCTAGGAATAAATGGTTGTCTGTTCCTCCCTGCGAGGTGTCTTGGGCCTTTACCCTTGCCACCAACAGCTTTGAAGCTGGGTCCCTTCTTGACCATGAAGACATTTTTGGACGAACTGCCCCTTATGCTCTTCTCGGCAGTTACTAGCATGCTGTGCAACTCCGACACGGTCTTTTCCATATCATTTATATGATAGTTCATGACGAACCCACCATATGCATGAGGAAGGGATTGCAGAACAAAATCCGCAGCCATTTCCTTTTCCATAGACATACCGATACTAGTCATATGGTCAAAATGCCCCTTCATCTATAGGACGTGAGGACCTACGGAGCTGCCTGCTGACATCTTGCAGGCTATGAGTTCTCGGAGAACAGTGTATTTTTCAATACGTACTTTCTCCTTGAACATATCCTTGATCTGTGCAAACATTGCAAACGGATCATGGGATAGCTCCATAAACTGCTTTTGGAGGTCCGCCTCCATGCAGCCCAGCATGACACACGCAACGTCGATAGAGTCGCTAAGGTGTTTCTGGTACGCATCCTTAACGACCCTCGTTGCGTTGGCAGCTGGCTCCTCAGGGATAGCCTTATCAAGGACGTACTCCCTGCGTTCCATTTTTAACACAAGTCGTAAATTTCTGTCCCAGTCTAGATAATTTGTCCCCTTGAGTTTACACTTCTCGAGTATAGTCCTCAATGACAAATTAGACGAGTTTGTTGAATTACTAGCCATTTCTACACGAAGAAAGTAAATTTAATCAGAATAGTTGAATAAATTTACGAAGATCCGAATTAAACACCAACCATTAGATTCTAAAATTTAGAATCTTTAAACCAAGATCCCTTATTCGTCATTTAAAGTGCGCTAAGGCGCACCGCTCCAATTGACTTATTTAGGTAGGACATCCGTCCAATTACAACCCGTGTAACTCTTAGTCAGGGTATGTGTAAAACACACGGCTTACCCTTCCGATGCCCCAGCTCGACCTCAGGCCAAGAATCGTGGTTGAGTCAACCAACTTTCACTAACGAGTTAACTTTGTGCAGATGCTCCGCTAAGGCGCACGACATCCCACAAAGTTTACCATTCCCATCTAGAACCCATTCGATCGATGCTCCGCTAAGGCGCACGACACCGATAAAATGTTTCTACATGGGTGTGAATTTGGGTGGCATCTCACTTGACTCAAATTAACTTGTAATTTGGTTGTGTTTAATAATTCGAAAGTATTTGGTACAATTACGAACCCGTCATCAACAACCCGTGTTGTGACGTTTCTAATTGTATCACATAATATCTTCATTTGAATCCGTCATTTGCAACCCGTGCAAATACGTTTCAAATTTGAACTCATCCATCACAACCCGTGTGATGATAGTTCACAACGCTTTAAACATGCAAACAATTAAAGTTGATTTTAATCTTTGCATGTGAGGTGATCGCTTATAAACTTATAAACTAATCATGCAAGCATGCAATTAATTAAATAATTCAAGCAAGCATCCATAAAGCGTTAAATATGCATTTTATAGCCCATCCTAATCTTAGGATTCTACGAGTCTTCCCATCTTCTCGTCTTTCTCATTCGGGCTCCCACTAGCTCTTGGACTTCCTCCAAGACCGTCATCGTGCTCGATTTTCCATCCTTCTCGTCTTTGAGTAATAATTACAGTTAATACTCGGTTCGTAGACCGGATAAAAAATAATTACACTTTATGGGCTCGAATAAAAGAATAATTACACGCTAACACTAACGGTATGCAAACCGTGAAAGCGATAAATCTAATGGGCTACTAATGCATCATACATTTTATCACATCATCCAACATGTTATCACACAAACATGTTATCAAATAATATGCAATAATTCCGGTTTTAATTTTGCCAAGTTGCTTGGTCGGGTTTATCGAAACTAGACCTTTTCGAAAAACGGTTTATCGAAACCGATTAAATTTTGAAAGTTTTCGAAATATTGGATCGCGGGTTCGTGACATGGATCAAACACCACACACGAACCAAGTCGGGCCAAGCCAATGGGCCGAGGGCTCATTGGGCCGAGCCCAACTATGCACGGCCCGGTTTGGGCCTTGGAAGGCCCAAACCCGGCTTGCCGCCACTCTCGGCCTCGGCCAAGAGTGGGGACGGGCCCGGTCACCGCCGGCCTCACCGGCCTCCGGTGACCTCCGTCCGGTACCTCCGATCCGGCTCCCCGAGAGTCTCTTCTCGGACCCGACAAATCCAATAATTTCCGAAAAATTTCAAATTTAATATATTTTTCAAAATTAACATATTTCATGCAAATCTCCCAAAAAGCATTAAAATCATGTTATCAACTTTTGGCATGCGAATAATCACAAAACCGAAATGAATTCAACAAGACAAAGATTAAGAGGGTAACCAACCCTCTGATACCACTGTAGGTTTTGGAGCGTTCTAGATCGTCGAGATAACGGAAGCAATAAAAGATAATCTACTCCAAACCTTGTCCAAGAACATTTAAACCATTAAATCCCAAAGCAAAATCTATTCCACAAGATGTTTACCTTTAAGTCTTGTTTGAATCGATAAAGAAGAACGTTCGGATCTTCTTCTCTAAAGCTAGTCCACACCAAGAGGATGATCTTCAAGATCCTTCACTTAATTGCCTAATAGAACAATTAAATGAAGAACAAGAGAGCAAGATGATGAAGAGGAGAGGGGTGGCCGGCCACAATGAGAGAGAGAGAGGATTTTTGTGTGTTTTGTGACTTAATGAATTAATGAATTAAAGTCTTGCATTATAATTCATCACCCAACTCATAAGTATGGGTTAAAAGTGATTGGTATGGGCTTAAAGGTGCTTTAACCCATACCCCTTAAATCACTCACCTCTTAATCCACAATCACCAACTAAGCATGGCATTGTGTGGCCCCCACAATGGCCCCACCAAGTGGGCCGGCCATATGGCCTTATTGGGCCCTTATTGGGCCGGCCATGAGGCTTCATGGGCCGAGCCCAATGGGCCCTCCCGTGTTGTCTCATGCCGCGTCCAAAAGTTGCCCGACCTTTTTGTCGTTACTTATCAAACAAAGTCCGACGCGATATCGACGAAAAACTCAATTTCTCTCGATTCGCTAATTATTCTCTCAAACCGAACCTATGGCACAAAACCTCCAGTTTTGTCCATATACTTCTCCTTAAGAAACATCCATGTTTCCTTGTCTCAAGTTATCCGTCTTGTATGTGTGTGACCCTCTAGGCTCATGCCACCGTTGGCAGATCAGCGCAAGACTCGCTCTTGCCCGATCCATCATAAGTGGTCTCTAGTAAAACATTATGATTACCCAAGGTGCACGATGATCGATAATTCGACTTAACCTTTGTGCGTACAAGTCACCATCCTTTTATCTCTAGATATCCCAATTGATCTCAAGGCATAGAGTCGTCTCCCTTGTTCAATCAATCATTGTTACTTGATATGCGAGATGACTGAGAAATGATAACCCGTATCATTTGCATGGCCATGCTTTTTCTCTCAGTCAGTCTCCATCAAGAGGCTTTCTAACGGATATCTTTCCCATACCGTAGTATGAGGGATAAATCCCTTAGCCGTCTTTCGTGTCACTCATGCAACCCGTTCCGCCACCCAATCATGCCCTTTATAGCAATCCTTTTACAGAAAGCATTTGGCGCAAGTTAAAGCCGTACGTTCATTGCATAGTGATCACAAAGACTCCTTGGTCTAAGGACGTTGTGACAAGCTATCGCATCTGAATATGTTTATGGCTTAATCTATGAAAACACTATTCAATGCGGGTCGTCCGATATCAATCACCTCATGATATCTATGATATGGTTCCAGGATCCCACATCCTTATGACAAGTAGAACTACGTCATTAAGAACCATCCTCATACTGGTCGCTTTTAAGGAAGCATAGGTTGACCAGGGACTCGTTAAGTGTGATCCGTACAGATTTATGGTTCTACTACTTTAGTGGTCATAAATCAGATCATGCTTAACATATTACTTCAACACATAAGTAATATAAAGCCGTTTATATTTATACATTACAAACGATGATATTTGAACATAGACGTTTACAGGCTAATACCAATTGGACTAGGGCACAAATGCTATCATTACTGAATAAAAGCATTAAAATCATGTCATCAACAAATATGGCATGTAAATCATCGTAAAACCGAAATAAGTTCAACAAAACAAAGATCAAGAGAGTTAACCACGCTCTAATACCATTGTAGGGATTTGGAGCTATCAAGATGATCAAAAGAGCGGAAGCAACAACAATATAACCTCCAAAATCTGTCCAAGAAAATAAACCATTAAGTCTCAAGGCAAAAACTATTTCACAAGAGTTTACCTTTGGTTTTGTTGAATCAAGAAAGAAGAACAAGATGTTCTCCTTCTCTAGAGCAAGTCCACACCAATAGGATGATACTTTTGATCCAAACACTTAGCTTACTAGAACTAGAGTGTGAAGAACAAGAGAGCAAAGGAAAGGGAGAGGGAGGAGGTCTCGGTCGGCCACAATGAGAGAGAGAGATGAGAGCAACTTTTTTTTGTTGTGATATTTTGAGTACTTAATCAAATATTATAAATGATGAAGGAATAGGTTAAAAGGCATGTCATCACCTAATCCCACAATTTTCTCTTCATCATAATCAACAACACCAACTAAGCATGGTGTGTGGCCTCCACACTTGGCCCCACCAAGTGGGCCAGCCAAGCTATGCCTAAATTGGGCATTTGTTGGACCTTTAATGGGTCAGCCTAGTGGCCTCATGGGCCGAGCCCAATGGGCTCGCACATACGGTCGCATGCCGTGTCCAAAAATTATTCGACCCTTGTTGTCACTTATCAAACAAAGTCTGACGCGATATCTACGAAAAACTCAGTTTTCTCGATTCGCTAATTATTTTCACAAAACCAAACCCATGGCCTAAAACCCTCAGTTTTGGCCATGTCTTGCTCCTCAAGAAAAGCCAACCTTTCCTTGTCTCAAGTTACCCATATTGTATGTGTGTGACCCTTTAGGCTCATGCCACCGTTGGTAGATCGGCGTAAGAGATCTCTCTTGCCCGATCCATCATAAGTGGCCTCTAGTAAGACATTATGGTTACCCAAGGTGCATGATTATCGATGATTCGATTTAACCTTGTGGGTACAAGTCACTATCCTATTATCTCTAGACATCCTGATTGATCAAAAGGTATAGAGTCATCATCCTTGTTTAATCAATCATTGTTACTTGATATGCGAGATGACTGAGAACTGATAACTCGTATCATTGGCATGGCCATGCACTTCCTCTCATTCATTCTCGATCAAGTGGCCTAAACGGATATCTTTCCCATACCGTAGTACGAGGGATAAATCCCTTAGCCGTCTTTCGTGTCACTCATGCAATCCGTTCCGCCATCAAATCATGCCTGTTATTGCAATCCAGTTACGAAAAGCGTTAGGCGCAAGTGAAAGCCGTACGTCAACCGCATAGCGATCACAAAGACTCCTTGTTCTAAGGATACTGTGACAAGCTATCGCATTTGAATATGTTCATGGCTTAATCTATGAAACACTATTCAAAGCGGGTCGTCCGATACCAATCATCTCATGATATCTATGATATGATTCCGGGATCCCACATCCCTATGATAAGCAGAACTACACCATTGAGAACCATCCTCATTCTGGTCGCTTCAATTGAAGCGTATTTTTATCAAGGACTTGTTAAGTGTGATCTGTATAGATTTATGGTTCTACTACTTTAGTGGTCATAAACCAGATCATGCTCAACATAATACTTCAACACAAAAGTAATACAAAACCGTTTTATTTATTACAAACGATGATTAATATACATAGACATTTATAGACTACTAGCAATTGGACTAGGGCACAAAAATGTAATCAGAGTACTCAGGACAGAAAAGGGTTCAACTAATACTTGACTCTAGAAACGGCCGAATTCATTCTAAATCGGGCTCTGATGAAGACAACGATAGTATACCTTGTGACAACCATTCAGTCTCCCATTACTGTGGATGTGTGCGCCTCCGCGTAGTTTTTATTGGGATGCGAGCTGAATGAGGTAACCAGCTTTATTTGGATGCGTGCGCCTCCGCGTAGTAGCCAAATAAGAGTTGGACTAGAGTCATAGAAGGTACACCATGTTGCTACGTTTAATAGTTGGCATGATTTTTTAGCGCAAATGTAAGAAGTCGTGCAACATGTTACATGACATGTGGATCGACTTGTTGCTAGCCGAAGATTAGGAAAGTCTGAAGCTTTCCTATTTCGACGAAGCTTAGAGCGAAAGAAGAAAGGCGCCACGAAGACTTGGAGCGCAAGAGAGTGACGTCGACAAGTCAGGCGACTTCCAGCTGGCAGTTACACGTCAACAAGAGGCGGCAACTCGACTTGCCTGATTTCATCAGGAAGTCAAAACAGGTAAGACGACTTCCAGCTGTCATGGAAGGCGGCAACAACTTGCCTGACTTTCCTGTTCCTGGTCCAAGGAGGATTAGGAATGTGAGCTGCTATAAAAAGCCCTTGGCTTCCCATTAGCAGATCATCCGTTCTTGTTCTAACAATTGCAAGATTTCTCAGAGCTCTTAACCGTGCACCATCGGCGTGTTGAGAGTCTGATTAAGATTTGATAGAACGGATCTTTGCTCCGGTCAAACATCAAGTCGCGAAGACGAAGTGTTTGGATCGGTTAGGGTTTTTGTTTGTGATTGAAGATTCACAACTCTGTCCAAGAAGACAACGACACCGAGCATAGGAGCTTGCTCGAAGAGTGGAATTGAGGGAATCTCAAAGACAGGGGGAGAGGCTCCTGGTCGAGGTGATTCACGGTGAGATCTATAGTAGCTTAGGACAATAGCTTGTGTGATAGCTAGTTGGTGCTTGAAGTTGTACTATTGACTACCTGATAGTGAAAAACCTTTCCACTGGCAAAGTGCCCCCAGACGTAGGTGCGGAGTCACCGAACTGGGTAATCATCTCTGGTGTCGTGATTATTATCTGTCTATTACTTTGCTTACGGTTTCCACAAGAAGTCGATACACAAGTTAAAGACTTTGTGTTCGACTTCCTGACTCGGCTACAATTCAGAATTTCAATTGGTATCAGAGGAGGCACCTTAATCTCTTAGGTGATTGTCCTGCAAAATTCTGAGTAGCTAATATGGATTCGAAGGAAGGAGGATCTGTCAATCGTCCGCCGGTGCTCGACGGAACAAACTATGGATATTGGAAAGTACGGATGTGTGCTTTCCTGAAGTCCCTCGACAGCAAAACCTGGAAGTCTATCATCAATGGATGGGAGGAACCTTGCTATGCTGATGCTCATGGAAATCAAACTAGCATCCAACCAGAAAAGGAGTGGAGCATGGAAGAAGATGAAGCCGCCCTAGGTAATTCTCGTGCACTCAATGCTATTTTTAATGGAGTAGACAAGAATGTGTTTCGACTCATCAACACATGCACAAGTGCCAAAATTGCCTGGGACACGCTTGCTGTTGCTTACGAGGGTACTTCCAAAGTCAAAGAGCAGAAGTTACAGTACCTCTCGACTAACTTTGAGGCTCTAACCATGAATGACGACGAGACTATTGCGGAGTTTAATGTGCGCATCAAGGATCTGGCCAATGAATCATATTCACTTGGCAAGCCTATGACCGATGAAGATTTGGTCAGAAAAACGCTGAGAGCTCTAAGTCCCAGATTCAAGATGAAGATCACCGCTATCGAAGAAGTCCATGACTTGAAGACACTGAAGTTTGATGAGCTCATGGGCTCACTAATGACTTTCGAGCTCTCCCTACCTCCTATCGAGAAGAAACATAAAGGTGTGGCTTTCAAAAGTTCTAATCAGAAGAACTCAACACACTCTGAGTTGGATAGTGACATTGAGGAAACTATCGCCATGCTAGCCAAAAACTACAACAAAATCATGAAAAGATTTGGCCAGATGACAGGAAGAAAAGTCACCCGAGAAGTCAGAGACAAGCCACAGCACAAGTTTCAGAAGCTCGAAAACACAGCCAACGATGGGAGACGAGGAGAACGATCAGGTAAAGGAGCTCAGTGCTTTGAATGTGAGGGGTATGGACACATACAGAGAGAATGTCCCAACTTCTTAAAGAAACAAAAGAAGGGATTCAACGCCTCTCTAACTGACGATGAAGATGAGGAAGACAGTGACCTTGAGCATACAAGTAACTATGTGGCTTTCACTTCCTCAATAGATCAACCAGCTGAAAGCTCAAAGAAGTATGACTCTGATGATGAGCTATCCGATGAGACTCTCAACAACGCGTACAACGAATGGTATGTCAAGTGGCTTGAAGACTCTCAGGTAATCGAAAAACAGAATGCTCTCATTCTTACTCTTAATGAAGACAAGTCAAGACTTCTCGAGACGACTGTTGATCTCAAAAAGGAAGTTGCTCGACTGAAAGGCGAGTTAGAGCAGGTCACGAAGTCAGTGAAGATGATGAATCCAAGCACGGACACTCTAGATCAAATCCTGTTAATCGGGAAACCAGCCAGGAATATGGAAGGACTTGGATATTCAAAAGATGCATCATCATCACACACCATCTTCGTCCCTCAGAAGTCCGCCGCCCAGAAGCCCAGTCAGAAGTCACCTAACTTCACGGCTGACCAAGCAACCAAAAAGCCTCTTACTCTGGCCGCTTCAAAAACCCAAACCAAAAGATACAACTGGGTTTGTCATCATTGTGGACGAAGAGGACATATTCGACCTTTCTGCTATCAGCTATATGGGAAGAGCTCGGTCAAGAAAAGGACTACCATCAAGAAAAGCCAACCTTGGAAGGAATGGCGAGTCAAAGAGGTCAACTATCGAGCTAACATCGCATACACCGCTTTAAAGGCCTCAACCAGCAACGATTGGTACTTCGATAGTGGATCCTCTCGACATATGACGGGTAATAGCTCTTTCTTGGTCACTTTAATACCATGCACAAATAGCTTCGTCACTTTTGGAGATAGAGTAAAAGCTAGAGTGCTCGGGAAAGGAAAACTCAATCTTCCTAACTCTCCATGTCTGAAAGAAGCTCTGCTAGTAGAAGGCCTCACAGCAAACCTCATCAACATAAGTCAAATATGTGATTTAAATCTAGATGTCCACTTTACTCGTGACAAGTGCTCGGTCAAAGACGAACAACAGAAGGAAGTCATGATAGGCCACAGGTCCCTTGACAACTGTTATCTATGGTCTCCAACAGTCAGTACCTTGCCAACCAAGTGCCTTTTATCCAAAGCTCAAGAGACAAAACTATGGCATCAAAAACTTGGTCACATCAATTTAAGGAGTATGCAAAAGATTCTCTCTGAAAAGGTAATCATTGGAGTCCCCAACCTCAAGATCATTGAAGGAAAAATCTGCGGAGAATGCCAGATTGGGAAACAAGTCAAGACGTCACACAAGAAGGTACAACATCTTACTACTTCTCGTGTTCTAGAACTCCTTCATGTTGACCTTATGGGACCCATGCAAGTAGAAAGTCTAGGAGGGAAGAAGTACATATTTGTATGTGTAGACGACTTCTCGAGGTACACATGGGTAGACTTTATTCGAGAGAAGTCAGATACCTTCTCAGTCTTTGAAGCCTTATGTCGAAGAGTTCAACAAGAAAAGGGAGAAGTCATTGGGAAAGTCGTTCGACTTCGGAGCGATCATGGAAAGGAGTTTGAAAACATCAGCATCGCAAACTTTTGTGATGCTGAATGAATTGCTTACGAATTTTCTACTCCCATCACTCCTCGCCAAAACGGGATCGTTGAAAGAAAGAATCGCACTCTTCAAGAGATGACAAGAGTCATGATGTTAGCCAAAGACATCCCACAACACTTCTGGGTTGAAGCTTTGAACACGGCATGCCATATTCATAATAGAGTGACTCTTTGCCCTAGAACTTCGCTCACTCTTTATGAAATATGGAGGGGGAGAAAGCCGAATGTCAAATACTTTCATGTCTTTGGATCGGTCTGCTACATACTCGCAGATAGGGAACCTCGACGCAAGTTGGATCCTAAAAGCAACGAAGGCATCTTCCTTGGATACTCCAGAAATAGTCGGGCTTTTCGGGTATTCAACAAACGCACCCGGACTATCATGGAATCCATCAATGTCGTGATTGATGACAATAACGAGCAATCAAGTGACGAGGACGAAGAAGTCCTGAATCTCTCAGGAGAAGTCAGACCAGAGGTCAGAAGAGAAGTCAGACCAGAAGTCAAGGACGATGAGCACAACAAAGAGTCTGAAGATGAAAGCCAAATAATCCCGGATGAAGAGGCAACTCCTACAAGGCAAAGAGCTCCGTCAAGAAGAATTCAGAAGTATCATCCACCCCAGGATGTGATTGGAGATATTAATGAGGGAGTTCAGACTCGACAAAAGGCATCTCTTGACCACCAAGAGATGATAGGTAACATGTGCTTTATTTCCAAAATTGAGCCAAAGAATATACAAGAGGCCATCAATGATGAATAATGGGTCTGCGCGATGCAAGAAGAGTTGGTTCAGTTTGCAAGGAATGAAGTCTGGGAACTTGTACCCAAGCCTGACAATGTCAATGTCATTGGGACAAAATGGATATTCAAAAACAAGTCTGACGAGCAAGGAAACATCACTCGAAACAAAGCGAGACTAGTGGCTCAAGGGTACACACAAGTCGAAGGAGTCGACTTTGAAGAAACCTTTGCTCCAGTAGCCAGACTGGAAGCCATACGACTTCTTCTCGGCATCGCATGTCATCTGCGTTTCAAACTCTATCAGATGGATGTAAAGAGCGCCTTTCTCAATGGAAATCTAAACGAAGAAGTCTATGTAGCCCAACCAAAGGGATTCGAAGACCATGACTCTCCGCACCATGTCTACAAGCTAAAGAAAGCTCTCTACAGTCTCAAACAAGCTCCACGAGCATGGTATGAACGTCCTACCCAATTCCTTGTACAGAATGGCTATATTCGAGGGGGAGTAGACAAAACTCTCTTTGTGAAGAAGGAAGGAAAGGACATCATGATTGCTCAAATATATGTCGACGACATTGTATTTGGTGGGAAGTCAGACAAGATGGTGGAACGCTTCGTCCAACACATGTAGTCTGAATTTGAGATGAGTATGGTCGGTGAGCTCACATATTTCCTAGGCCTCCAGATCAAGCAGATGTCAGATGAAATATTTATCTCCCAGAGCAAATACGCAAAGAACATTGTCAAGAAGTTCGGGTTAGAAAAGGCTTCGCACAGAAGGACTCCAATTGCCACACATGACAAGTGCACAAAGGACGAGATGGGAGAACCAGTTGATCAAAGTCTTTATCGAAGCATAATAGGAAGTCTCCTCTATCTAACAGCAAGTCGACCCGACATCGCTTATTCTGTGGGAGTCTGTGCTCGATATCAAGCCAATCCAAAAGTCAGTCACTTGGCTCATGCAAAGAGGATCATAAGGTACATCTCGGGAACCTCTGAATTGGGTTTGCTATATTCCTTTGATACCTCTCATACTTTGGTTGGATATTGTGATGCTGACTGGGCGGGAAGCACACCAGATCGAAGAAGCACCTCTGGAGGTTGTTTCTACCTAGGGAACAATCTTGTATCATGGTTCAGCAAAAAGCAAAATTGTATTGCTCTATCTACTGCTGAGTCCGAATATATTGCAGCTGGAAGTAGCTGTACTCAGCTTCTTTGGATGAAACAAATGTTGGCAGAATATGGAGTCAAGCAAGAAGTCATGACTTTGTTCTGTGACAACATAGCAAGACAAAGCATATTGACATCAGGCACCACTTTATTCGAGAGCTTGTAGAAGACAAGAAAATAAAGCTCGAATACCTACCCACTGAGAAACAAGTCGCAGACATATTTACAAAGGCGTTAGATGCCAAAAGGTTTGAAAGTCTGAGGTCGGACTTTGCTGTCTAGAATAGTCAGAAGTCAAGCAAGAAGAGGAAGAGCTTTTAGTTGATTTTACTCTTTCTCTCGATCAGGACCAAACAGGGTCCACAAAATCAAGCCGGGCCCAAATCATTTTATCAAAAGCCCGTTAGTCTTATTTGAATTTTAAGAATGATTACAATCTGACAATCCACCTATCAGAAATCATTCTGTTCAACTTCCACAGACTCTGCACCTCCTCCACCATTTGAAATCGCTAGGGTTTCTCAGATCAAAATTCCAGCAAAGAATCTGCTCACTCCCCACAAAGAATAAATCCTAGCTAAATGGTTGGTACTCGAAGCAGACTAATACCATCTGCCTCAAAAGCGCTACGAGAAAAAATGAGGGCGAAATTTATTGCCAAGAAATTATCAGCCTCCAAATCAACAAGAAACAAGCATGGAGTGAGGATCCGAGGGGGAAAAGTCTTAGGAGAAACTTCGGCAGCACCTCAGGGAGTAACAAGTTCACCCCCAACGATCACACCTGAAGACACAATACCCGTCGATGAGAAGGACGACACTGTAGCCGATTCTGCGATCGAAGAAAAGGAAGCTTCTCACTCTACTCCGACTCCAACACGAGGTAAATCTGCTATCCTCTCTAAAGAAAACATAGAAGAAAGCCTGCCTGTAGAGGGTTTAGAAACCCTTGTTCCTGAAGCCCACGGCACTAGCACAAGGACCAATCCAGCCCCTCTAAGTCGACACCTGCACTAGAGAAATCTCCTCTAAACGAGGACTTGCAGAAAGAAGGAAGTTCCCATGTCGCCTCGAACAGTGATTCAGGGCTTAATGAAAATCATGAAGCCATTCCAGAGGTCACTCAACCTTTAGAGGAACCTGTCAACATCGAAGAAAGTGTCGACATTGAAACCATGAAAAAGGAAGAAGCTGTGCCCAAAAGGGCTGAGAGAAGGAAGCTACCAACACGAAGGTTGGTTGATGAAGAAGAAGAACCTCAACTACCGAGGAGATTGACTCCAAAGAGGAAAGCCACAGAGAAAGGAGAAGCTTCGGCGTCCAAACAGCCGAAGAAGTCAAGAAGGAAGTCACTGACTACTGCAGTAACCTCTGTCCCTGAAGAAGAAGAATCTGAAGAAGAAGACACCCTGATTGTGCTACCACAGGTCAAGAAGACATTAGGAGGGCAGAAACTCCCCAAGTATGTACCAAAAGCGCCTACAGACAATATCTCTTTCCACTCTGTAGACAATGCCGTTAAGTGGCAGTATGTCTATCAACGCAAGATCTATCAAGAAAGAGAATTCTCCACTGAAGCACAAGGGATAAACTCGATTGTAGAACTTATCCGAAGAGTTGGCTTGACCAACACCGTCATAAATATTGGGCCATTCTACCCAGCTCTGGTCAACGAATTTATTGTCAACCTGTCAAGCGAGTTTGACGAACCTGAAGACGCTGAATACAGAAAGGTGTTTGTTCGGGGAGAATGCTTCGAGATCTCTGCCTCAACTATCAACACCTACCTTGGCAGAGAAGACCCAGAAGTCACTCCAGAAGTCCCGCACTTGAATAAAGTAGCGGTCGAAATAACTGGAGGACGTAAGAAGGGCTGGCCAGTCAAAGACACCATTGCGGCTACCGAGCTTACAGCAAAATATTCAATTCTCTACCGCATCGGTCTGGCCAATTGGGCAGCCTCTACGCATGGGTCAAGCATCAAAACCGAGCGGGCGAAACTCATTTACCAAATAGGTACGCAGTCTTCTATTGATTTTGGCGCTTACGTTATTGAACATCTAGTTAAGCACGCCAAATCATGTGCTATCAAACTTCCGACCGGGTTTCCTTCACTAATCACCGGTATCCTTCTCCAACAATGTCCTCACATTGTTCGAGAATCAGATATTCCGGGTCAGAAGCCACTGCCCCTAGCTATCAACCTCAAGAACTTTGAAGGGAAGCAGTTGAAGGACCTCGGACTTCCTATGGCCAAAACCCCAGGAGCTGGTTCAAGCTCTCGACCCTCAGGACAAATTGGCGCTAGGATGGAGGAAGAATTGGTGGAGATGATCGCTGATCTGGAGAAGTCAATTGCGACGCTCTCAACTCGCAAAGTCGCCTGTGAAGCCCTTCTAGAAGACCTCCGCTCTGCTGCTACTGCTGAAGAAGATGTTGACGATTCCACGTCGTTTTAAGAAATTCTCTGAAATTTTCTATGATAACTTTGTTCCACAACACTTTTAAATTCTCGGGGTTTGTCCGAGTTATTTTCCGCACAATATGACTGTTTATTTTGGGATATTTTGCTCATGTGTTGAGCTGGTTATTTGCTCATGTTTTGAGCTGTTTATTTTGCTCATGGTGTGAGCTGGTTTTACCCTGCTGTTTAGTCGAATTTCATTGTAAGATTGCCTTTGGCAATATTGTTAGACAAACAGGGGGAGATATATGGTGATGGAGATATACAAAAGCCACGCCAGAAGCTACGCCAGGAGTTACGCCAGAAGTCGCGCCGAAAGTTAAGCATAAACATCGCCGCTACAGAAGCCGCCCCAGAAGTTAAAGCTCCAGTAAAGCTCCAGAAGATAAACCTAGAAGCCGCACAAGAAGTCGCATCGGAAGTCACGAAACTTGCTGTGTGCGGAACTGCCTCAAGGTGACAACGATGTGCCTGCTTGGAGTAAAGAAGTCACATCACTTGGTGTGCGTAACTGCCACAAGATAAAATCACTTGCTGTGCGTAACTGCCACAAGATGACGATGGGCTTAAAAAGGTGTTTGCCTAAAAAATTGCCAAAGGGGGAGATTGTTGCTACGTTTAATAGTTGGCATGAATTTTTAGCGCAAATGTAAGAAGTCGTGCAACATGTTACATGACATGTGGAGCGACTTGTTGCTAGCCGAAGATTAGGAAAGTCTGAAGCTTTCCTATTTCGACAAAGCTTGGAGCGAAAGAAGAAAGGCGCCACGAAGACTTGGAGCGCAAGAGAGTGACGTCGACAAGTCAGGCGACTTCCAGCTGGCAGTTACACGTCAGCAAGAGGCGGCAACTCGACTTGCCTGATTTCATCAGGAAGTCAGAACAGGCAAGATGACTTCCAGCTGTCATGGAAGGAGGCAACAACTTGCCTGACTTTCCTGTTCCTGGTCCAAGGAGGATTAGGAATGTGAGCTGCTATAAAAAGCCCTTGGCTTCCCATTAGCAGATCATCCGTTCTTGTTCTAACAATGGCAAGATTTCTCAGAGCTCTTAACCGTGCACCATCGACGTGTTGAGAGTCTTATTAAGATTCGATAGAACGGATCTTTGCTCCGGTCAAACATCAAGTCGCGAAGACGAAGTGTTTGGATCGGTTAGGGTTTTTGTTTGTGATTGAAGATTCACAACTCTGTCCAAGAAGACAACGACACCGAGCATAGGAGCTTGCTCGAAGAGTGGAATTGAGGGAATCTCAAAGACAGGGGGAGAGGCTCCTGGTCGAGGTGATTCACGCTGAGATCTATAGTAGCTTAGGACAATAGCTTGTGTGATAGCTAGTTGGTGCTTGAAGTTGTACTATTGACTACCTGATAGTGAAAAACCTTTCCACTGGCAAAGTGCCCCTAGACGTAGGTGCGGAGTCACAAAACTGGGTAATCATCTCTGGTGTCGTGATTATTATCTGTCTATTACTTTGCTTACGGTTTCCACAAGAAGTCGATACACAAGTTAAAGACTTTGTGTTCGACTTCCTGACTCGGCTACGATTCAGAATTTCACACCACATGACACTCATTACGAATCCCGTTACCATGGATGCGTGCGCCTTCGCGTAGTATTCATTAGGATAGGAGCGGGATGAGATGGTCAGTTCTATTTGGATGCGGAAGCCCTTGAGTAGTAGCCAAATAAGAAAGGGACCATAGTCATATATAGTGTGGGAAACATCCTAATATGTTTTTCCTAAAGGTTTGGGTAGCAGAGATGCATTCATTCAAATTAGACAAGTGTGTCTTCGTAAGGTATCCTTAAGAAACTAAAAGATACAAATTCTACATACCCAGTGAGAACAAAGTCTTTGTTGCTCGAGGAGGGGTATTTTTGGAGAACGAATTTATTTCCAAAACAGCTAGTGGGAGTCCCGTGCATCTCAAAGAAATTCGAGAGGGAACGGAACAGCCTGAAGCAATTCAGGAGCCTGCTATACAAGTTGTAGAAGTACTGGAGCCTCATATGGTCGTAGATAAAGAATCAATCCCTACAGAAATTTGAGATGGTCCAAGGGGGTCTGAAATATCTCGTCATGTTCCAGACAGATATGGCTTCACAGCCACTGAGGGAAATGACGTGATGTTGGTGGATCAGGATGATCTAGAAACTTGCAGACAAGCTTTAACCAGTCTAGACTCCGAAAAATGGTAGAATGCCATGAGTGAGGAAATGAAATCCATGTATGAAAACCAAGTCGGGTGCTTGGTGGATCAAACCTCTGGGATAAAACCCATCGGTTCTGAGTGGGTCTATAGGATCAAGACCGACATGGATGGAAGTCCTCAGACCAATATGGCTAGGATGGTTATAAAAGGTTATCGTCAGATTCAATACATGGATTATGATGACATCTTTTCACCAGTAGCAATGGTCAGTTTAATCCGGATTATTATTAGCCATAACTATGGCAGATGGATGTCAAAACTCCTTCCTTAGCAGGAACTTACTAGAGGGCGTGTATATCACACGACCTGTGGGTTTTGTAGATCCAAAGAATCCCGGAAAGATATGGAAGCCACAAAGATCCATTTATGGATTTAAGCAAGCTTCAAGGCGTTGGAACCGTCATTTTGATAAAGTTGTAAGGGAACTCGGTTTCATCAAAAACAAAAGTGAGCCTTGCATACATAAGAAAGCGAGTGGGAGTAATATTGTATTATTGATATTTATTCATCGGGAATGACATCCCGACCTTTCCACCAAAGCTTGGTTAGGGAAGTACTTATCGATGAAGGACTTAGGTGATGCTACATTTAATGTAGGCATCAGGATCTCTACAGATCATTCCAAAAGGATTTTGGGCCTAAGTCAGAACATGTACATAGGTAAAGTGTTGAGAAGACTCTCAATACTTGAATCTAAGAAAGGATACATACCCATGCGTCATGGCATTAAGCTCAGCAAGCTACAGAGTCCTAGAACTCCTGATAAGCTGAGCAGGATGAGTAAGATCCCTTATGCTTCGGCTGTGGGATCTATCGAGACTGGGAGTCTCGGTTGCACTAAGCTGTTCCAGCAGATTCCAATCTAACCCCAGGCAATTACACTGGATTGCTGTTAAAGGTCATCCTCAAATATTTGAGGAGGACCAAGTATGCATTCCTAGTGTATGGGGATGTAGATAGGAAACTAGCAGTCAAAGGACAAGTCGATACTAGTTTTCAGACATATCCACATGACTTCCAAATTCAGTCATGATATATTTGTCGTTGAGTTGTGGAGCTTTTAGCTGGATAAGCTTTAAGCAAGCCAAAATTGCCAACTCTACAACGGATGCTGAGTATATAGCTGCAACAAAAGCAGCTAAAGAGGCCGTATGGATTAGAAGCTTTCTGATCGAATTAGATGCAACGCCGCGAGCGTCTGATTCGATAAGCTTGTTGTGGGACAGCACAGGTGCCGTAGCTATTGCTCAAGAGCCCAGATTCCACAACAGATCCAAACATATACTTACTAGGCTTCACCTCATGACAGTTATCACATATAGAGGTGATGTGGAGATAAAACACTATTCGACTGATGATAATATGGCCGATCCCTTGACAGAGGCTCAGCCGTAGCCTAGGCATGAGGAACATGCAAAGTCTATGGGAGTAGATCAGAACTTAAATTGGAACTAGGGGCAAGTGGGAGATTGTTAGAGTTATGCCCCAGTCCAATATAAAACTGATCTACATATGTAATGTTTTATCATCTTTCCGAATAAATAAATCGGCATATATTACTAATGTGTTGTAGTAATATATCGAATGTAATTTAATCTATGTCATTACGTGTGTAACCACTAATAGTAGAACTGTAGATCAGAAAGAATTACATTTGATGAGTCCCTGATCAGCTAAGCTTCTTTATGAAGCGATCAGTATGAGACCAACTCCTTGTGATCATGCTCTACTGATCATGGCAAAGTATGTGCCGGAGTTATATCATAGATATCATCAGGTCGATCATATCGGACAACCCGATTGTGAGTATGCAACATAGATACCGTCATGAGATACTCACATATCGTAGCTTGTCATTATATCCTAAGACCAAGGAGTCTTTGTGTGCACTGTGTAATGAATCTCCAAGTTTGACCTAGTCTAACGTTACCTGTAAAAGGGTAGCCATAACGGCTGTGATTGGCTTGGTTATGAATTACATTAGTGAACTCGAAAGACGTCTAAGGGATTTATCACTCATACTTCGGTATGAGAAAGATATCCGTTTAGGCCACTTGATGAGTATGACTGAAGAAAGAGCATGGCCATGCAGGTGATACCTTAGTATCAGTTTTCAGTCATCTCAGATATCAAGAAATAGTGATTGATAAATTAGGATGACCATTCTATGCCTATTGATCAATCTGGATATCGGTTTGATAAAAGGACAGTGACATGTACGATAACAGGTTAAGTCGAATAATCGATAATCACGAATATTGGATAATCATAATGTCTTGCTAGAGGCCACTTATGATAGAAAGGGTAAAATAGTAATTTTACCATTCTGCCAATTATTCGTGAGCCTAGAGGGTCACACGCATTAAGCACGATACATGACAACAATTATGGATGAGAATTGAGAACAATTCAGTAGTTTTTTGGCCTAAGGTTTTAACCAGACGGTGAAGAAATCAATTCGAGGAAATTGAGCCGTTTTGACTAAACCGAAATTAGAACTCAAGTTAATGGGTTTAATTTAGGTTTTAGTTAAACGGGCTTAAAGCCCATTTAGGGATTTAAGATAAGAGAGGGAACAAATGCAAATAAGAAAGAATAAAGGGATAGATAATGCAATTTTAATTTTGAAATTCAATTTAATTTCAAATTAAAATCACATAATGTCTATTCAATTATCTCTTGAATTTTTCAGCAACTTCTCCCTCCTTTCTCTCCCTCATTGCTGATTTTCAGCTCCCTCTCTTCCTCCATTGTTGTCTTGTTTTCTCTCAAAATTACTAGCAAAATATTGAGTGAAAAATCATTTCGGTTGTGGTGCTTGTGTGGACTTGATAGAGAGAACACTACACTTGTGTTTTTGTCGATTACAAGAGGTAAATATCAGTTTTATATTTATGTATATAACATGTTCAAATGACATTAAGATCTTAGCTTTTTACGATCACCACGGTTACATAAAGTCCGCTGCATGATATTCATCATTTGGAACCCGTGGTGATTTCTTTCAGTGGTATCAGAGGCATGGTTGATATGTTTATTTGTATATGTTTAAATCTGATATTTTTTATGTTTATATGTGTTCTTCATCATTAGCATGCATGTAAACTGAAAAAAAATTTCAGATTTGATTGATTTTGGAAATTGGAAAAAAATAATTTTTTTGGGGTTTTTCGGGTTAGCCATGGCTTAGCCATGGTCGACCAAGTCGAGTCCCTTGCTGGACCATGGAATGCCCTAGGGCAGACCATGGTCAGCACCGTGGGCCGACGAGGGTCGCCTACGGGCGACCATGGCAGCCCGTGAGGGCCACCATGGTTGCCTCGCGGGCGACCAGGGTCTGCCCTAGGGGCAACCATGGCTGCCCTCGCGGGCTACCATGGTCGTTCCCGTGGCCGACCACGGTCAGCCCCGCGGGCGACCTCGGCAGCCCTCACGGGACACCGTGGTTGCCTCCGCGGGCGACCTTCTGTTGAGCCGGTTCGGGCCGACCATATTCGAGCTGAACCGGTTGGTTCGCGAGGATATTTGGAAACCCTAAAATAATTTAATTTTCAGATTTGGTTCGGTTTTGATAAACCAGCGAGAACCGGTCCAAAATTCAATTAATCGATTAAACCTTCCGGTTTCGATAAACCGGAATTTTTTCCACACTTAAGAAAGATAAAATTTGGAAAATTATTTGTTTTTTGATCAGCATGTTGATTGATAATATGATCTTTGATCACATGATGTTTTCCACATGATGCTAGCTAAGCCCATTAGAATTGCATTTTAATTTCGGTTTTGCAACCTGCGTGTTGCTTAATTTTGGGTTGTAGTAAATACGGCCTGCGTGTCGTGATTTGTATTTCATTTAATTTATTTTAATATGTAATCACGAAGACCGACACAAGAATCAAGGCAAGAGGGAGACTCGGATTGGAGGAGGCTCGAAGCCAGTGGTAGTTCACAAGAATGGAGCAAGTTTGGATCTTGAAGACCATGTCTTTAGGATCGGTTTTGCTAGATTCTTAGGAACTTAAGATGGGCTTAGCTATGCATATTTTATTGTTACATTTGTATGTTTGAATTTATAAATGTATGATAGTTTAAATATACAAGTTTATGTATGATTTGCTATCACCCACATGCAAAGATTAAAATCGGAATTTAATCAGACTCGCATGTAACCTGCTAAGGGATCATCTTTGCATGAATTTGCAATTGATGATTCAAGATTAAGATTGTATCGATATACAATCAGACTTTTATAATTCACTTAAACGCAAATAATTACAAGTCAAGCGTGATACCATCCAAGTTTGGGCACTCAAAAGGGCTTTGACCCTATGGATGTCGGTACGCCTCCGCGTAACATTCATAGAGAAAAGGTCTGGATGAGATGGGTAGTTCTATGTGGGTGCGTGCGCCTCCGCGTAGTAGTCACATTAGTTCTATCCATAGTTCAAGCTTGGTAGACTTGTCTACGATTGTCAGATAGGGCTGACCTAGGGTATCAGTATAGGGTATGCCGTGTACTTTTAGTACAGACCCTAGCCAGGAACTACATAGTCTTGTAGATGGATGTATTCCTACCTTGATGCTCTCAATTGGAGCAGTGAGCCTCCGTTCACTTCAATTGAGGGTGTGATAGGATCCTGTTTCAGATTCTAATGTAAGAATCAGACAAGTGTTTTATAACTTAATCTCCAACTTAAATCTTAATTAATTTTACAATGTAGAACTAAAAGGCAAACACAACACAAAGGAGTAATAGCGCACTAAGAGTCCAGATTGAGGACAGACTCAAGGGCGTGAAGTACTCAGATTGGAATAGAAACTTGAGGCTTGTACTCAAGCATGAACGCAAGTAGTATATCCTTACCAAGGAACCGCCTGCTGATCCACCGCTGAACGCCGCTAGGGTACTAAGGATACTTATCAAAGTTCCTTAGTAACCAAATTGACGTGTCATGCATTATGGTGGGCAGTAGGAACGTTGCAGATGACCCTTAGTAACCAGAGTTGCAGAAGCAGTTCAGGAACGTTTCATATGACCCTCATACCTGTAAGGCAGAGGTCAAGGAAATGTTCAAGGAGAAAGCTCGTGTCAAAAGATATGATACTTTCATAGAACTTAACCCCTGCAAACTTAAGGCTGGAGCCCTGTTAGTCACCATGTCACGAAGATTTAATGTCTACAGTAACATCTAACCACTCGGTTTTGATGATCAGATTGAAATGGCTGCAGATCTTATGTTGCAGTCACTTCCAGATACATATAGTGATTTCATAGTAAATTACAATATGCATGACATGGAAAAGTCCTTAACAGAGCTTCATGGGATACTTGTAACCACTGAAAAGAACCTCAAGGGCAAGACCAAGGAGGTCCTTATGGTCAATAAGAAGGTCAGCTTCAAGAAAGCTGATCTGGGTAAGGGTAAGGCTCCTGGGCACCTTGCAGGGCAAATCAGACACCCCAAGCGTCCAAAGGTTCAAGCAGCTCCCAAAACTGCTGTGAATTCTAAGGACAAATTGGAGGAGACTATCACTACAATGAGCCAGGACACGGGAATAAGGGATTGTAAGCAATACAAGGATCATGTGAAGAAGAGTGGGTATCCACGTCTTCAGGATCAGATATTTACGTTGGTAAGCTTAATCGCTATAACGTAAATAAGAAAAGGCTTAAATCTAATGATTTAAACCAAGTTATAATCTGGGATTGTCATTTAAGGCACATAGGCGAGAAACGCATTTCAACACTTCACAAGTGTGGACTTTAAGTCCGTTTGAATTCACTCAAACTGAAAGATGCAAGTCTTGCCTAATGAGCGAGAAACGCATTTCAACACTTCACAAGTGTGGACTTTCTAAGTCCATTTGACTTCACTCAAACTGAAAGATGCAAGTCTCGCCTAATGGGCAAAATGACAAAGGCACCTTTCACAGGTTTATGTGAAAGGCGAGTCACTTATTAAGTCTAATACATTCCGACGTATGTGGACCTATGAGTACTCAGTCCAGAAGATAGTTGAACTAATACTTGACTCTGGAAACGGCCGCATTCATTTTGAATCGGGCTCTGATGAAGAAAACGATAGTACACCTTGTGACAGTCATTCTGTCTCCCATTACTGTGGATACGTGCGCCTCCGCGTAGTATTCATTAGGATGCGAGCTGAATAAGGTAATCAGTTCTATTTGGATGCGTGCGCCTCCGCGTAGTAGCCAAATAAGAGCTGGACCAGAGTCATAGAAGGTACACCATATGACACTCATTACGTCTCCCGTTATTGTGGATGCGTGCGCCTCCGCGTAGTATTCATTGGGATGGGAGCGGGATGAGATGGTCAGTTCTATTTGGATGCGTGCGCCTTCGCGTTGTAGCCAAATAAGAAATTGACCATAGTCATATATGGTGTTGGAAACATCCTAGTATGTTTTTCCTAAAAAGATTTGGGTGGCTGAGATGCAGGCATCCAAATCAGACAAAATGTGTCTTCGTAAGGTATCCTTAAGAAACTAAGAGATACAAATTCTACATACCCAGTGAGAACAAAGTCTTTGTTGCTCGAGGAGGGGTATTTTTGGAGAACGAATTTATTTCCAAAACAGCTAGTGGGAGTCCCGTGCATCTCAAAGAAATTCGAGAGGGAACGGAACAGCCTGAAGCAATTCAGGAGCCTGCTATACAAGTTGTAGAAGTACTGGAGCCTCATATGGTCGTAGATAAAGTATCTATCCCTACAGAAATTTGAGATGGTCCAAGGGGGTCTGAAATATCTCGTCATGTTCCAGACAGATATGGCTTCACAGCCACTAAGGGAAATGGCTTGATATTAGTGGATCAGGATGATCCAGAAACCTTCAGACAAGCTTTGGCCAGTCTAGACTTCGAAAAATGGCAGAATGCCATGAATGAGGAAATGAAATCATGTATGACAACCAAGTATAAAGCTTGGCTGATCAAACCCCTGGGATAAAACCCATCGGTTCTGAGTGGGTCTATAGGATCAAGACCAACATGGATGGAAATCCTCAGACCAATAAGGCTAGGATGGTTTTAAAAGGTTATCGTCAGGTTCAATGCATGGATTATGAATACACCTATTAACTAGTAGCAATGGTCAGATCGATCCAGATTATTCTTAACCATAACTATGGCAGATGGATGTCAAAACCCCTTCCTTAGCAGGAACTTACTAGAGGGTGTGTATATCACACGACCTGTGGTTTTTGTTGATCTAGAGAATCTCGAAAAGATTTGTAAGCTGCTTAGATCCATTTATAGATTGAAGCAAGCTTCACGGAAGTGGAACATTCGTTTTGATGAAGTTGTAAGAGAATTCGACTTCATCAAGAACAAAAGTGAGCGTTGCGTTTATAAGAAAGCGAGTACGAGTAATATTGTATTCCTTGTACTTATTCATCGGGAATGACATCCCGACCTTGCCACCAAAACTTGGTTAGGGAAGTGCTTATCGATGAAGGACTTAGGTGATGCTACATTTATTGTAGGCATCAGGATCTCTACAGATCATTCCAAGAGGATTTTGGGCCTAAGTTAGAACATGTTGCTAAGTCAGAACATGTACATAGATAAAGTGTTGAGAAGACTCTCAATCCTTGATTCTAAGAAAGGATACGTACCCATGCGTCATGGCCTTAAGCTCAGCAAGCTATAGAGTCCTAGTACTCCTGATAAGCTGAGTAGGATGAGTAAGATCCCTTATGCTTCGGCTGTGGGATCCATCATGTATGCCAGGATATGCACGAGACTGGAAGTCTCGTTCGCACTGAGCTGTACCAGCGGATTCCAATCTAACCCCGGCCAATTACACTAGATTGCTAGTGTATAGGGGTGTAGATAGCGGTCGAAGGACAAGTCAATGCTAGTTTTCAGACATATCTAGATGACTTCAAAACTCAGTCAGGATATATTTTGTGTTGAGTGGTGGTGCTTTCAGCTAGATAAGCTTTAAGTAAGTCAAAATTGTCAACTCTACAACGGAGCCTAAGTATATAGTTGCAACAAAAGCAGCTAAAGGGGTCCTATGGATTAGATGTAACGCCGCGAGCGTCTGATCCGATAAGCTTGTTGTGGGACAACACAGGTGCTTAGCTGTTGCTCAGGAGCCCAGATTCCACAACAGATTCAAACATATACTCAGTAGGCATCACCTCATCAGAGTTCTTACAGATAGAGGTGATGTGGAGATTAAACTCTATTCGACTGATGATGATATGGCCGATCCCGATTGTGAGCATGCAACATAGATCCAGTCATGAGATACTCATAGATCGTATCTTGTCTTTATATCCTAAGACCAAGGAGTCTTTGTGTGCACTGTGTAATGAATCTCTGAGTTTGACCTAGTCTAACGTTACTTGCAAAAGGGTAGCCATAACGGCTCTGATTGGCTTGGTTATGAATTGCATTAGTGAACTCGAAACACTTCTGAGGGATTTATCACTCACACTCCAGTATGAGAAAGATGTCCGTTTAGGCCGTTTGATGAGTATGACTGAAGGAATAACATGGCCATGCAGGTGATACCTTTGTATCAGTTTTTAGTCATCTCAGATTTCAAGAAACAGTGATTGATAAATTAGGATGACGGTTATATGCCTATTGATCAATCTGGATATAGGTTTGATAAAAGGACAGTGACATGTATGATAACAGGTTAAGTCGAATCGTCGATAATCACGGGCGTTGGGTAATCATAATGTCTTGCTAGAGGCCACTTATGATGGAAAGGGTAAAATAGTAATTTTACCAGTCTGCCAACGGGTCGTGAACCTTGAGGGTCACACACTTTAACTACAATATGTGACAAAACAAGTTTGGATGATAATTGGGAGAATTCGCTTTTCAATTTAGTTAAATTGAAAACGATTCAGTTGATTTTTGGCCTAGGTTTATTAATCAGACGGTTGAAGAAATCAAATTAGAAAGATTGGACTGGTTTACCTAAACCATATAATTAGAATTCAATTTAAATGGGTTTTAATTAGGTTTAAGCTAAGTGGGCTTAAAGCCCATTCTTTGTTTTAATTAAGAATGAGGCTTAAGTGCAAATAAGAGTTTTAAGGGGTTTATTTTGTGTTTTTAATAAAGATTAAAAAATCAGATTTTTAATCACATTATTTTATTCCTAAAACCCTAATTTTTTCGGCCCTCCCTCTCTCCTCTTTCTCTCTTGGCCGACCCTCCCTCTCTCTACCTCCATTGATTGTTCTTGTTCGATTCTACACACAACATTAGCAAGTTTGTGTGTAGAAACCTTAGTCAAGGTGTTTTGCTTGTGTGGACTACCTAGAGAAACACATATCCTTTGTGTTTAATCGATTTACGAGGTAAAAATTCAGATCTATTATTTTTATTTAAATGCTAAAATTTTCGCAATAAGATCATAGCAACATCGATTTCCATGGTTAATTTGAGTCTGCTGCATGAAACTAGTTCTTTGGAACACATGGAAATCCTTCAAAGTGCACAGGGGCTTTACCCTTAGCACCTCCAACTTTCAAGCTAGTTCCCTTTCTGGCCATTAGGACATCCTTGCCTCGAGTGACCTTGATGTTCTTTTCGGCCGTCACAAGCATGTGATGTAACTCCGAAAAGGTCTTGCCATATCATGCATATAATATTTCATAGCAAAACTATTATATGTATGAGGAAGGGATTGCAGAACTAAATCGGATGCCATCTGCTTTTTCATCCCGAGCCCAAGTCGAGTCAGGCCGTCGAGATGTCCCTTCATTTTTAGGACATGGGGACCTACAGAACTGCCTACTGACATTTTGCAGGCGAGGAGTTCCTTGAGAATCCCGAATCTTTCGAGTCGAGCCTTCTCCTTGAACATGACCTTTATCTGCGACATCATCGCTAAAGGGTCCTCAGACAGTTCCATAAACTGCTTCTGGAGCTCCGGCTCCATAGCGCCCAACATCACACACGCCACGTCGATATTGTCGCTAACATGCTTTTGGTATGCATCCTTAACGGCCCTCGGGGCGTTGAGTGCTAGCTCTACAGGGATTGCCCGGTCAATGACGTATTCCTTGCGTTCTAACTTGAACACAACTCGTAGGTTCCTGTCCCATTCCAAATAATTTGTCCCATTGAGCTTACCCTTCTCGAGGATATGCCTCAACGACAAACTATTCGCGTTCGTTGAATTATTCGCCATTTAATCTACACGAGGAAAGTAAATTTAATCAATAAGTTGAATAAATTTACGAAGATTCTGAATAAACTTTGAACCATTTGATTCCAAGTTAATAGAATCTAAAACCAAGACCCATGATTCGTGAATCGAAGTACGCTAAGGCGCACCGCTCCGATTCACTTATTTAGGTAGGACATGTATCCAATTCCACCCCGTGCAATTTGGTCCAATTACAACCCGTGTAACTCTTGGCAAGGGTCTGTACAAAAGTACACAACATACCCTTTCTAACACCCTGGCCGACCCTTGTCGAGAATCGCAGTTAAGTCAACCAAATCTCGTATGCTTAGTTTGAAAAAGATGATCTGCTAAGGCGCACGACATCTAGATAGAACTTTAGCAAACTTGTATAGAGCGCACTTTCGAAGATGCTCCGCTAAGGCGCACGACATCAACAAAGTGGAGAACTATACAAGCTTATGATTTTGGGTTGGTGTCTCACTTGACTTAAAATTATTTGTGATCAGTTGAGTTTAAATCAATTATGTTTGATATAATTATGAACCCGTCATCAACAACCCGTGTTGCGACGTTTCTAATTTATCTCACATCATCTTCTTCGAAGCCGTCATTTACAACCCGTGTAAAGACGTTTTCAAATTTGAACACATCCATCACAACCCGTGCGAAGATGGTTCACAATGCTTTTAACATGCAAACAGTTAATCCGGTTTTAATCTTTGCATGTTGGTGATTGCTTAAATTAAAATAAGCCAAACATGCTCGCAAATAAATTTATCATTCAAATAAATTCTAGCATGCATCAAAACATGAAATATGCATAAATAGCCCAAGCTTAAGTCCTAAGTATTTTATAACACGAAGACTCCTTGAGCTCTTCTCGTCATCATCACTTAGGCCACTCCCACTAGCTCGTGGACGTCCTCCAAGATTGTCACCGTTCTCGGTTTCCATCCTTCTCGACGTGAGTTATTAATTACAATTAATACTCGGTTCGTAGACCGTATGAAAAAATAATTACACTTTATTACTAGCGGTTTGCAGCACGCATAAAAGAATAATTACACGTTACAATCTAACGGTTCGCAGACCGTTTTAAAAGCGATAAATAATTAAACGCTCTATTGGGCTATCTATGCACCATGCATATTAACACATCACACAACATGTTCTCATAAAAGCATGTTCTCAAACAAGATATATTTACGGTTTTAACTTTCATGTCGAAGTTGCTCAATCGGGTTTATCGAAACTAGACATTTTCAAAAAATCGGTTTATTTAAACCGTTCAAATCTAAAATTTTTCAAATCATTGGATTGCGGGTTTGTGCCACGGATCAAACACTGTGCAACAAACCACCTGGGCCCAAACCAAATGGGCCGAAACCCATTTGGGCCGAGCCCCTACGTACCGACGTGTTAGGGTTTGGCAACCCTAGCCGTCGGGCCTCCACCACCGGCCACGGCCAGAATCTGGCCATTGCCGGGGCAGAGGTGGGGTGGACACATGACCGTTAACATCTAATGGCCACGGCCAAGTCCTGCTCCCCAGGCCAGAGCCCCCGCCCGGTCCCCTTTTCTGGCTCCCTGAGAGTCCTGTTTCAGGCGACCAGACAAATCCAATTTATTTCGAAAAATTCCAGATTTGATAATATGTTTAAACCTTCATTTTCATGGCATATAAAACCCATAAAAAAAACATATTATAACAACATGGCAAGCAAAACAACATCGAAATCGATTCAAACGCATATTTAAGAGGGTTACCGTCCTCTGATACCATTGTAGGAACTTTGGGGTTATCAAGAACACCATGGCAACGGAAGCAACATAATATAAACCCCAAAATCTGTCCAAGATCGTGAAACCATTAAATTCCAAGGAAACAACGAAATCACAAGTTTTTACCTTTCGGTTTGTTCGAATCGAAACTTGAAGAACGTTGGAGATCTTCAACTCCAAAGTAGTCCACACGGATAGGATGATCTTGAATGATCTTACACACTCCTACCTACTAGAGTATAGTGTGAAGCTTGAGAGAAAAATGGAGGAGGGGAGCGCTTGGTTTTGGCCGAGAGCAATGTAAGAGGGAGAGAGAGAGAGCCACATTTCTTTTGTGTAGTGACATAATCCTCTCTCTCTCTCTCTCTCTCTCTCTCTCTCTCTCCCTCTCTCTCTTTCTTTGTCTTCGATTGATGAGTTGGTGATGGGAGCATGGCATAAAGTGTCCTTGCAAACCAAATCCCACTTGCCCATGCCTAGCCCATGCCTTGCACATGGCTTGCCCATACCTTGGAAAATCACCATCTTGTCAAGAATGTTGGATGTTAGTGTGGACCCACAAGTGGGCCACTACTGGGCCGGCCACCTTGGGCCTCATGGGCCCAAGCCCAATTGCATCGGCCATGTGGGCCCGTGCCGGGTCCCATTATTATCCGACCTTTCTTGTCTCGCGTCGAATGAATTTCCGATCTTTCGTCGTTTCTCTCAAAATCCATATCCTATGTGTGTGACCCTTTAGGCTCATTCCATCGTCAGCGGATCGGCGTAAAATTCCATTTTACCCGATCCATCATAAGTGGCCTCTACTAAGACGTTATGATTACTCGACGTGCATGATGATCGATGATTCGATTTAACCTCATGTAGTACATGTCGCTATCCATTTATCGCTTGGTATCTAGATTGATCATAAGGCATAGAGACGTCACCCTTATTTAATCAATTTGTGTTTCTCGATCTGTGAGATTACTGAATACTGATAACCTGTATCGTTGGAATGGCCATGCTCTCCCTTCAGTCAATCTCTATCGAGTGGCCTAAACAGATACCTATTTCATACCGTAGTATGAAGGATAAATCATAAGCCTTTCGTATCACTCATACAGTTCGTCACCGTGACAATCATGTCCGTTATGGTTGTCTTGTTACGGACAACGATAGGAGCAAGTCAAACGCAGTTCTTTACTGTATAGCAATTACAAAGACTCCTTTGTTTAAGGATACGACGACAAACTACCACAATTGAATGTGTTCATGACTGTATCTATGCAACGCCGTTCAGTGCGGGACGTCCAATATCACTCACCCGAGTGATATCTATGATCTGATTTCATGAGCCCTTCCCAATGGTAAATAGAACTATACCATAAAGAATCATCCTCATACTTAGTCGCTTCATTGAAGCATATTTGACCGGGAACCTGTTAAGTGTGATCCGTACGGATCTATGGTTCTACTACTTTGATGGACATATATCAGATCATAATTAACCTATTACTTCAACACATAAGTAATACAATGCTGATTTTATATATTGAAAACGATGATTAATATATATAGACGATTACAGACTAATAAAATTTGACTAGGGCACAAAAATGCATACACGATCAACATGCCTTTGAGCTTAATTAGATTGATTAATATATATGCCTTGTTCATTGAGCACTAATTGATGATTTTGGTCAAAAAACAAATAATTTTCCAAATTTTATCTTTCTTAAGTGTGGAAAAAATTCCGGTTTATCGAAACCGGACGGTTTAATCGATTAATTGAATTTTGGACCGGTTCTCGCTGGTTTATCGAAACCGAACCAAATCTGAAAATTAAATTATTTTAGGGTTTCCAAATATCCTCGCGAACCAACCGGTTCAGCTCGAATCTAGTCGAGCCGAACCGGCTCAACCGAAGGTCGCCCGCGGAGGCAACCACGGTGGCCCGTGAGGGCTGCCGAGGTCACCCGCGGGGCTGACCGTGGTCGGCCACGGGAACGACCATGGTAGCCCGCGAGGGCAGCCATGGTTGCACCTAGGGCAGACCCTGGTCGCCCGCGAGGCAACCATGGTGGCCCTCACGGGCTGCCATGGTCGCCCGCAAGGGCAGACCGTGTCGCCCGTGGCAGCGACCATGGTAGCCCGCGAGGGCTGCCATGGTTGCCCGTAGGCGACCCTCGTCGGCCCATGGTGCTGACCATGGTCTGCCCTAGGGCATTCCATGGTCCAGCAAGGGACTCGACCTGGTCGGCCATGGCTAACCCGAAAAACCCCAAAAAAATTATTTTTTTCCAATTTCCAAAATCAATCAAATCTGAAATTTTTTTTCAATTTACATGCATGCTAATGATGAAGAACACATATAAACATAAAAAATATCAGATTTAAACATATACAAATAAACATATCAACCATGCCTCTGATACCACTGAAAGAAATCACCACGGGTTCCAAATGATGAATATCATGCAACGGACTTTATGTAACCGTGGTGATCGTAAAAAGCTAAGATCTTAATGTCATTTGAACATGTTATATACATAAATATAAAACTGATATTTACCTCTTGTAATCGACAAAAACACAAGTGTAGTGTTCTCTCTATCAAGTCCACACAAGCACCACAGCCGAAATGATTTTTCACTCAATATTTTGCTAGTAATTTTGAGAGAAAACAAGACAACAATGGAGGAAGAGAGGGAGCTGAAAATCAGCAATGAGGGAGAGAGAAAGGAGGGAGAAGTTGCTGAAAAATTCAAGAGATAATTGAATAGATATTATGTGATTTTAATTTGAAATTAAATTGAATTTCAAAATTAAAATTGCATTATCTATCCCTTTATTCTTTCTTATTTGCATTTGTTCCCTCTCTTATCTTAAATCCCTAAATGGGCTTTAAGCCCGTTTAACTAAAACCTAAATTAAACCCATTAACTTGAGTTCTAATTTCGGTTTAGTCAAAACGGCTCAATTTCCTCGAATTGATTTCTTCACCGTCTGGTTAAAACCTTAGGCCAAAAAACTACTGAATTGTTCTCAATTCTCATCCATAATTGTTGTCATGTATCGTGCTTAATGCGTGTGACCCTCTAGGCTCACGAATAATTGGCAGAATAGTAAAATTACTATTTTACCCTTTCCATCATAAGTGGCCTCTAGCAAGACATTATGATTATCCAATATTCGTGATTATCGATTATTCGACTTAACCTGTTATCGTACATGTCACTGTCCTTTTATCAAACCGATATCCAGATTGATCAATAGGCATAGAATGGTCATCCTAATTTATCAATCACTATTTCTTGATATCTGAGATGACTGAAAACTGATACTAAGGTATCACCTACATGGCCATGCTCTTTCTTCAGTCATACTCATCAAGTGGCCTAAACGGATATCTTTCTCATACCGAAGTATGAGTGATAAATCCCTTAGACGTCTTTCGAGTTCACTAATGTAATTCATAACCAAGCCAATCACAGCCGTTATGGCTACCCTTTTACAGGTAACGTTAGACTAGGTCAAACTTGGAGATTCATTACACAGTGCACACAAAGACTCCTTGGTCTTAGGATATAATGACAAGCTACGATATGTGAGTATCTCATGACGGTATCTATGTTGCATACTCACAATCGGGTTGTCCGATATGATCGACCTGATGATATCTATGATATAACTCCGGCACATACTTTGCCATGATCAGTAGAGCATGATCACAAGGAGTTGGTCTCATACTGATCGCTTCATAAAGAAGCTTAGCTGATCAGGGACTCATCAAATGTAATTCTTTCTGATCTACAGTTCTACTATTAGTGGTTACACACGTAATGACATAGATCAAATTACATTCGATATATTACTACAACACATTAGTAATATATGCCGATTTATTTATTCGGAAAGATGATAAAACATTACATATGTAGATCACTTTTAAATTAAATTTTGGACCGGTTCTCGCTGGTTTATCAAAACCGAACCAAATCTGAAAATTAAATTATTTTAGGGTTTCCAAATATCCTCGCGAACCAACCGGTTCAGCTCGAATCTGGTCGAGCCGAACCGGCTCAACCGAAGGTCGCCCGCGGAGGCAACCACGGTGGCCCGTGAGGGCTGCCGAGGTCGCCTGCGGGGCTGACCGTGGTCTGCCACGGGAACGACCATGGTAGCCCGCGAGGGCAGCCATGGTTGCCCCTAGGGCAGACCCTGGTCGCCCGCGAGGCAACCATGGTGGCCCTCACGGGCTGCCATGGTCGCCCGCAAGGGCAGACCGTGTCGCCCGTAGGCGACCCTCGTCGGCCCATGGTGCTGACCATGGTCTGCCCTAGGGCATTCCATGGTCCAGCAAGGGACTCGACTTGGTCGGCCATGGCTAAGCCATGGCTAACCCGAAAAACCCCAAAAAAATTATTATTTTCCAATTTCCAAAATCAATCAAATCTGAAAAAAATTTTCAATTTACATGCATGCTAATGATGAAGAACACATATAAACATAAAAAATATCAGATTTAAACATATACAAATAAACATATCAACCATGCCTCTGATACCACTGAAAGAAATCACCACGGGTTCCAAACGATGAATATCATGCAGCGGACTTTATGTAACCATGGTGATCGTAAAAAGCTAAGATCTTAATGCCATTTGAACATGTTATATACATAAATTAAATTCAAGAGATAATTGAATAGATATTATGTGATTTTAATTTGAAATTAAATTGAATTTCAAAATTAAAATTGCATTATCTATCCCTTTATTCTTTCATATTTGCATTTGTTCCCTCTCTTATCTTAAATCCCTAAATGGGCTTTAAGCCCGTTTAACTGAAACCTATATTAAAACCATTAACTTGAGTTCTAATTTCGGTTTAGTCAAAACGACTCAATTTTCTCGAATTGATTTCTTCAACCGTCTGGTTAAAACCTTAGGATAGAAAACTACTGAATTGTTCTCAATTCTCATCCATAATTGTTGTCATGTATCGTGCTTAATGCGTGTGACCCTCTAGGCTCACGAATAATTGGCAGAATGGTAAAATTACTATTTTACCCTTTCCATCATAAGTGGCCTCTAGCAAGACATTATGATTATCCAATATTCGTGATTATCGATTATTCGACTTAACCTGTTATCGTACATGTCATTGTCCTTTTATCAAACCGATATCCAGATTGATCAATAGGCATAGAATGGTCATCCTAATTTATCAATCACTATTTCTTGATATCTGAGATGACTGAAAACTGATACTAAGGCATCACCTGCATGGCCATGCTCTTTCTTCAGTCATACTCATCAAGTGGCCTAAACGGATATCTTTCTCATACCGAAGTATGAGTGATAAATCCCTTAGACGTCTTTCGAGTTCACTAATGTAATTCATAACCAAGCCAATCACAGCCGTTATGGCTACCCTTTTACAGGTAACGTTAGACTAGGTCAAACTTGGAGATTCATTACACAGTGCACACAAAGACTCCTTGGTCTTAGGATATAATGACAAGCTACGATCTGTGAGTATCTCATGACGGTATCTATGTTGTATACTCACAATCGGGTTGTCCGATATCATCGACCTGATGATATCTATGATATAACTCCGGCACATACTTTGCCATGATCAGTAGAGCATGATCACAAGGAGTTGGTGTCATACTGATCAGGGACTCATCAAATGTAATTCTTTCTGATCTACAGTTCTACTATTAGTGGTTACACACGTAATGACATAGATCAAATCACATTCGATATATTACTACAACACATTAGTAATATATGCCGATTTATTTATTCGGAAAGATGATAAAACATTACATCTGTAGATCACTTTTATATTGGACTGGGGCATAACTCTAACAATCTCCCACTTGCCCCTAGTTCCAATTTAAGTTCTGATCTACTCCCATAGACCCTGCATGTTCCTCATGCCTAGGCTACGGCTGAGCCTCTGTCAAGGGATCGGCCATATTATCATCAGTCGAATAGTGTTTAATCTCCACATCACCTCTATATGTGATAACTGTCATGAGGTGAAGCCTGCTAAGTATATGTTTGGATCTGTTGTGGAATCTGGGCTCTTGAGCAATAGCTACGGCACCTGTGCTGTCCCACAACAAGCTTATCGAATCAGACGCTCGCGGCGTTGCATCTAATTCGATTAGAAAGCTTCTAATCCATACGGCCTCTTTAGCTGCTTTTGTTGCAACTATATACTCAGCATCCGTTGTAGAGTTGGCAATTTTGGCTTGCTTAAAGCTTTTCCAGCTAAAAGCGCCACAACTCAACGACAAATATATCATGACTGAATTTGGAAGTCATGTGGATATGTCTGAAAACTACTATCGACTTGTCCTTTAACTGCTAGTTTCCTATCTACATCCCCATACACTAGGAATGCATACTTGGTCCTCCTCAAATATTTGAGGATGACCTTTAACAGCAATCCAGTGTAATTGCCTGGGGTTAGATTGGAATCTGCTAGAACAGCTTAGTGCAACCGAGACTCCCAGTCTTGATAGATCCCACAGCCGAAGCATAAGGGATCTTACTCATCCTGCTCAGCTTATCAGGAGTTCTAGGACTCTGTAGCTTGCTGAGCTTAATGCCATGACGCATGGGTATGTATCCTTCCTTAGATTCAAGCATTGAGAGTCTTCTCAACACTTTACCTATGTACATGTTCTGACTTAGGCCCAAAATCCTTTTGGAATGATCTGTAGAGATCCTGATGCCTACATTAAATGTAGCATCACCTAAGTCCTTCATCGATAAGTACTTCCCTAACCAAGCTTTGGTGGCAAGGTCGTGATGTCATTCCCGATGAATAAATATCAATCATACAATATTACTCCCACTCGCTTTCTTATGTACGCAAGGCTCACTTTTGTTTTTGATGAAACCGAGTTCCCTTACAACTTTATCAAAATGACGGTTCCAACTCCTTGAAGCTTGCTTAAATCCATAAATGGATCTTTGTGGCTTCCATATCTTTCCGGAATTCTTTGGATCTACAAAACCCACAGGTCGTGTGATATACACGCCCTCTAGTAAGTTCCTGCTAAGGAAGGAGTTTTGACATCCATCTGCCATAGTTATGGCTAATAATAATCCGGATTAAACTGACCATTGCTACTGGTGAAAAGATGTCATCATAATCCATGTATTGAATCTGACGATAACCTTTTATAACCATCCTAGCCATATTGGTCTGAGGACTTCCATCCATGTCGGTCTTGATCCTATAGACCCACTCAGAACCGATGGGTTTTATCCCAGAGGTTTGATCCACCAAGCACCCGACTTGGTTTTCATACATGGATTTCATTTCCTCACTCATGGCATTCTACCATTTTTCGGAGTTTGGACTGGTTAAAGCTTGTCTGCAGGTTTCTGGATCATCCTGATCCACCAACATTACGTCATTTCCCTCATTGGCTGTGAAGCCATATCTGTCTCTAACATGACGAGATCTTTCAGACCTCTTTAGACCATTTGGAATTTCTGTAGGAATTGATTCTTCTTCGGCGACCATCTGAGGCTCCAGTACTTGTACATCTTGCATAGCAAGCTCCTGAATTGCTTCAGGCTGTTCCGTATCCTCTCGAATTTCTTCGAGATACACGAGACTCCCACTAGCTATTTTGGAAATATATTTCTCCAAAAATACCCCTCCTCGAGCAACAAAGACTTTGTACTCGCTGGGTATATAGAAGTTGTATCTCTTAGTTTCTTAAGGATGCCTTACGAAGACACATTTTGTCTGATTTGGATGCCTGCATCTCAGCCACCCAAATATTTTTAGGAAAAACATACTAGGATGTTTCCCACACCATATATGACTATGGTCAATTTCTTATTTGGCTACTACGCGAAGGCGCACGCATCCAAATAGAACTGACCATCTCATCCCGCTCCCATCCCAATGAATACTACGCGGAGGCGCACGCATCCACAGTAACGGGAGACGTAATGAGTGTCATATGGTGTACCTTCTGTGACTCTGGTCCAGCTCTTATTTGGCTACTACGAGGAGGCGCACGCATCCAAATAGAATTGATTACCTTATTCAGCTCGCATCCTAATGAATACTACGCGGAGGCGCACGTATCCGCACTAATGGGAGACAGAATGACTGTCACAAGGTGTACTATCGTTGTCTTCATCAGAGCCCGATTCAAAATGAATGCGGCCGTTTCCAGAGTCAAGTATTAGTTCAACTATCTTCTGGACTGAGTACTCATAGGTCCACATACGTCGGAATGTATTAGACTTAATAAGTCACTCGCCTTTCACATAAACCTGTGAAAGGTGCCTTTGTCATTTTGCCCATTAGGCGAGACTTGCATCTTTCAGTTTGAGTGAATTCAAATGGACTTAAAAAGTCCACACTTGTGAAGTGTTGAAATGCGTTTCTCGCTCATTAGGCAAGACTTGCATCTTTCAGTTTGAGTGAATTCAAACGGACTTAAACTCCACACTTGCGAAGTTTTGAAATGCGTTTCTCGCCTATGTGCCTTAAATGACAATCCCAGATTATAACTTGGTTTAAATCATTATATTTAAGCCTTTTATTATTTACGTTATAGCGATTAAGCTTACCAACGTAAATATCTGATCCTGAAGACGTGGATACCCACTCTTCTTCACGTGATCCTTGTATTGCTTACAATCCCTTATTCCCGTGTCCTAGCTCATTGCTGTGATAGCATATCTCCTCCAATTTGTCCTTAGAATTCACAGCAGTTTTGGGAGCTGCTTGAACCTTTGGACGCTTGGGGTGTCTGATCTGCCCTGCAAGGTGCCCAGGAGCCTTACCCTTACCCAGATCAGCTTTCTTGAAGCTGACCTTCTTGTTGACCATAAGGACCTCCTTGGTCTTGCCCTTGAGGTTCTTTTCAGTGGTCACAAGTATCCTATGAAGCTCTGTTAAGGACTTGTCCATGTCATGCATATTGTAATTTACTATGAAATCACTATATGTATCTGGAAGTGACTGCAACATAAGATCTGCAGCCATTTCAATCTGATCATCAAAACCGAGTCTGGTTAGATGTTACTGAAGACAGTAAATCTTTGTGACATGGTGACTAACAGGGCTCCAGCCTTAAGTTTGCAGGAGTTAAGTTCTATGAAAGTATCATATCTTTTGACACGAGCTTTCTCCTTGAACATTTCCTTGACCTCTGCTTTACAGGTATGAGGGTCATCTGAAACGTTCCTGAACTGCTTCTGCAACTCTGGCATCCTACTGCCCACCATAATGCATGACACATCAATTTGGTTACTAAGGAACTTTGAGAAGTATCCTTAGTACCCTATCGGCGTTCAGCGGTGGCTCAGCAGGAGGTTCCTTGGTAAGGATATACTACTTGCGTTCATGCTTGAGTACAAGCCTTAAGTTTCTATTCCAATCTGAGTAACTCACGCCCTTGAGTCTGTCCTCAATCTGGACTCTTAGTGCGCTATTACTCCTTTGTGTTGTGTTTTCCTTTTAATTCTACATGGTAAAATTAATTAAGATTTAAGTTGGAGATTAAGTTATAAAACACTTGTCTGATTCTAACATTAGAATCTGAACCAGGATCCTATCACACCCTCAATTGAAGTGAACGGCGGCTCACTGCTCCAATTGAGAGCATCAAGGTTGGAATACATCCATCTACAAGACTATGTAGTTCCTGGCTAGGGTCTGTACTAAAAGTACACGGCATACCCTATACTGATACCCTAGGTCAGCCCTAGCTGACAATCGTAGACAAGTCTACCAAGCTTGAACTATGGATAGAACTAATGTGACTGCTATGCGGAGGCGCACGCACCCACATAGAACTACCCATCTCATCCAGACCTTTTCTCTATGAATGTTACGCGGAGGCGTACCGACATCCATAGGGTCAAAGCCCTTTTGAGTGCCCAAACTTGGATGGTATCACGCTTGACTTGTAATTATTTGCGTTTAAGTGAATTATAAAAGTCTGATTGTATATCGATATAATCTTAATCTTGAATCATCAATTGCAAGTTCATGCAAAGATGATCCCTTAGCAGGTTACATGCGAGTCTAACTAAATTCCGATTTTAATCTTTGCATGTGGGTGATAGCAAATCATACATAAACTTGTATATTTAAACTATCATACATTCATATATTCAAACATACAAATGTAACAATATAATATGCATAGCTAAGCCCATCTTAAGTTCCTAAGAATCTAGCAAAACCGATCCTAAAGACATGGTCTTCAAGATCCAAACTTGCTCCATTCTTGTGAACTCCCACTGGCTTCGAGCCTCCTCCAATCCGAGTCTCCCTCTTGCCTTGATTCTTGTGTCGGTCTTCGTAATTACATATTAAAATAAATTAATATCTCGCATTACACAACCACCACCGATGGCATCACACAACCTACCACAGTCACAATCACCCCGCATACTTAGCTACATCTCGCATTTTAAAACTTATTCAACATGTAAGATTTTTTTTTTGAACATGACTAGTAAGGTCAACATCAATTTCGAACTTGCCCATATTTTCAACAATTTCCCTTTTCAATCACAAAACCCCATTTTGATATCACGTCGTCACAACCCGGTCCAGGCGTCCCCGAACTAAGAGGTAACGATCGGACATCACTACCGTCACGTTCGACCCAGGGGCGCCCCTGAGTCAAGTCGCGACGGTGAAAATATCTCACGGAAAAATCACGCACGATTTCTGACCTTGCACAACCAACACACGACAGGAGCCTAATGGACTAACTCTACCCACCTAGTTAACGTACGGCCAGAGGTGTTAAACCTAACCTCTGATACCAAACTGTCACGCCCCAAATTCGGTAGAGACCGAGCCCGGAACGCGAACGAGGAATCAGTGTCCGAAACAACTGAAACAATAATAGTAACCAAATAAAAAGAACACAAATACAATGAACCGCGAATTTTATAACTGCTCAAAAGAATATACAACACGAGTCAGAGACTCAAAGTATGATCAAGAAACAACAAAACGTCGACACTAAATTGTACGTCAACTAACACGCCCAAAACAACCCGGACTCTCCAGCTCCTCCAGCTTCGAGATATCCTCCTATCCACAATCACGATCCTCACCTGTCTGCAGGAAAAGTAGCAGGGGGTGAGCATTTACGCTCACCGCAACGGATACCCGACTGACAACGGCATACAAGTAATTGACAGGGTGATACATAAGCACAGTTCGAAAAAGATCAATAGTAAAACTCAACCATTATCCAAACATTTCATCTCATTCTCAATACTCAAATCATCACACAATCAACCAAGCAACATCAATCAAACAAACCTTTCACTCAAGGAAAGGCAACAATCCGGGTACTTCGTCGAGTCCATCTTGCCAAACACGCACGGTGTTGGACAAGGTCTACACGACCAGGTGATGCAACCTATAACACGCCAGTTTACAGTCGCAAGCTGTCTGGGCCTGGTCTGCCTCCCACTTTTCGATAGCTAGTCGTAGGCGTGAAACCTCTTCGCGGCCGCCAGTTTACAGTGGCTAGCTGTCTGGGCCTGGTCTGCCCCCCACTTCTTCGATTGCTAATCGAAAGGCGTGGACGCCTCTTCGCGGCATGGATGGAGAAGCGCGGTAAGAGCGCAAATCTACCCCACCCGAACGGAGATCACGGACGTATCTTTCCCACCTGGGCGTCAACCAGCAACAAACACAAACCACCACGCACACTGGGCTCCCGCCCGTAACCAACATCCACACACACTGGGCTCCCGCCCGTAACCATCATCCACAAAACATTTCAACCACAGGAGAGAAATAATCAACTCAAGTCATTTCGATTTACATGTTAAGGCACAACATCTTCAAACACATCAAATCGCATTTACCATTTACTCACAATACAGTTCAACCATAGTGAAGAATATACTCAACTCAAATCATTTCAATTTACATGTTAAGGCACGACATCTTCAAACACGTCAAATCACAATTTACCATTACTCACAATTGAACAAGCATAACACATTCAAACCAAACGCAACGAGTAAAGCGGTAACACCCCCAACAAAGCATACAGCGGAATGGCACGTCGCTGTAGTATAATCAACCTATAGACACAACCAGGTGCCCACATGCAATTCTACACATACATATACTAAGAACACAGAAGGTGCCCACATGCAATTACTAGTAACTTTCCCAAGTCATGTACGGATATACGGCTACTTTTCCCTACCTCGATAATTATCCAACGTTAGCTCCAAGTCTCTCGCGACACCACGTCTAAATCCTTCCCTTTCCACGAGCGATGGAAGAATCTAATAACGACAAACGCACAAACTTTAGCAATTGATCGAAGTCCGATTCTAACGAAACTAACGCCCAAGTACACCCCAATGAGTCCCGATCACTCCAATACTTCCTAATTACACCGAGTTGCCAAAAAGGACCCGGAACGGCCCAATTCGCGCACTTTCCCGAATCTGCCCGGAAACGCTAAAATGACCTCGGGACCCCGAAAAATTCCATTTTCGCATCAACAAATCATAATTATATTCAAGGGGTCCAACGCAATCGACGGAACCAAATTCCGACGCCCGAGCGACTCAATCCCGTCATTAAGGTTCCTCAAATAATAAATAATCTTTTCCCACAATTCAATTCCAACAATTCTCAAATTTATTCTACGCGCATAATTAAATTCGAGATCACCAATAAAATTGACGGAATTACGTTCCGACTTCCGGGGGATTTAATCTCGACTTTAAAGTTTAGCGAAACAAACACATTTTAGCCAAATTAATTCCAATTTCTTCCAAAGTCACGAATTAGTGTTCTAGGGATTTTCCGGGATTGCATAACACGTAAAAACCCGAACTCCGGGCACGCGGGCCCCACCTCCGGTGACCGGCCGGAGCTCCGGCGAGCTCCCGGTCACCGGACAAACCTCCCGTTTGTCTCAAAACGCTCCAAATTACCCCCTTAACACTAATCCAACCTCAATCAAACCATATTCCACAACTCCATAAATCCAAACTCAAGGAAATGAGAATCCAAAACATACCTCTTGTAGCCCACGACGAGGAGAACCCGAATACGCAAAAATCAAGACGTTTGGACGGTCGGAACGTCGGGAAATCGCCACAATCTTTTCTCTTCTTCTTCCTTCTTTCTTCTTTCTCTTTCTCTTTCTCTTTCTCTTTCCTTGTGTTCTGCCGAGAATCAACTCCCTCCCCCTCTCTTATAACTTAAATATAATTATTTAAACATTAAACTAATAAAATAAACCTATTTTCCATTTTCTTTTAAATCTAAATTAAAACAATTAAATTTTTTTAATCACTCAAAAGTCTCCCCCCCTCTAGATACATGACAAGTGTAAAGTAGAGGGGTCCCACAAGCCACTTTTGTCATTTTGGACCCGAAATCGTCCGAAACGGACACGTTTTTCGAAACCGTCGGAACCGTGATGTTTCGCTAAATTTTAGCTTCCATATGAACCTAATATCCATAATATTACAATTCCAACTTAAAATGGCTCAAATAGTAGTCCTCGGTGACTCTCGGGTCGAAATTTGGTCAAATCGCGAATTATTAAATTTTCATCCATTTTTCACAAAATTGACCCAAATTGACCCAAATTGACCGGAAGCGGTCCTTACAACCTTCCCTCCTTAAAGAATTTCGTCCGCGAAATTAAAACGTACCTCAATTCTCGAAAAGGCGGGGATACTTAGCACGAATCTCATCTGCCCGCTCCCACGTCGACTCTTCGACACCGTGATGTTGCCAAAGCACTCGCACTAGTGGGATGGTCCTGCCTCTCAATATCTGATCTCGTGAGTCTAAGATCTGAACTGGCCTTTCCTCATACGAGGCATCTGGGGTCAACTCCAACTCAGCCCACTCTATCACGTGCGACGGGTCAGGGTGATATTTTCTCAGCATCGATACATGGAATACGTTGTGAACCGCTACAAGGGATGGTGGCAATGCGAGCCTGTAAGCCACTGCTCCAATCCTGGCGATGATCTCGAAGGGGCCAATGTACCTCGGGGCCAACTTACCGACGCTTCTTGCCTTCTTAAACCTTATTAGCCCTTTCTTCGGGCTCACTCGCAAGAAGACGTGGTCTCCTACCTCAAACTCGAGAGGTCGACGTCTCCGGTCCGCATAACTCTTCTGTCTACTCTGCGCTGTTTTCAGTCGCTCTCGAATCAAGGCTACCTTCTCAGTAGTCTCCCTTACCAGCTCGGGTCCCAGTAGGCTCTTATCTCCCACCTCAGCCCAACAAACTGGTGATCGGCACGGTCTACCATACAAGGCCTCAAATGGTGCCATCCCGATGCTAGCCTGGTAACTGTTGTTATACGCAAACTCTGCCAACGGTAAATGATCCTCCCACGCTCCGTGAAAATCCAGTATACACGCTCGGAGCATGTCCTCTAATATCTGAATTACCCGCTCTGACTGACCATCCGTCTGTGGGTGGTAAGCAGTACTCAGACGAATATCCGTACCCAACGCGCCCTGTAGGCTATCCCAGAATCGAGATGTAAAGCGAGGATCTCGGTCCGATACTATCGACACCGGCACTCCGTGTAACCTCGCGATCTCGCGTACATATAGCCTGCTTAACTTATCTACCGAGTCTGTCATCCTCATTGGCAAGAAATGCGCGGACTTAGTCAGTCGATCAACTATCACCCACACCGCATCGTTACCCCTTGCTGACCTCGGCAGTCCGCATACGAAATCCATTGTAATATGCTCCCATTTCCACTCGGCTATCTCCAACGGTTGTAGAGGTCCCGCTGGTCTCTGGTGTTCTATCTTCACCTGCTGACAAGTGAGACATCGAGCTACGAACCCTGCTATCTCCCGCTTCATCCCATTCCACCAAAAATGGCGCCTGATGTCGTGGTACATCTTAGTCCCACCAGGATGCACAACGAGTCGTGAGTTGTGTGACTCGCGTAGTACTTCCTCACGGAGACTCTTGGGCACAAACAATCTGTTCCAGAAACGAAGGCCCTGATCGTTGCCCATCGACCACCCCTCGGACTCAACTCCGCTAACCATTTTCATCCGGAACGTTGCTGTCTCTGAGTCATCAATCTGAGCCTCAATCACCCGACTCACCAGTATAGGCTGCGCCACCAATGAACACAGTGCGACTCGTCCCGTGACTTCCTCCAACTCAACCCTGAACTCGCTGAGCTCTCCCATCATGTCCCACTCCCGGACTGCTATGCTAGCAAGGCAATGGATCGACTTCCTACTCAGGGCGTCGGCGACCACGTTCGCCTTGCCCGGGTGATAGAGTAGCTCAAAGTCGTAATCATCAAGTAGCTCCATCCATCGCCGCTGGCGCATATTCAGGTCTTTCTGGGTAAAGATATATCTGAGACTCTTATGGTCCGAGAAAACCTGAAATCCCTCACCGTACAGATAATAGCGCCAGATCTTCAGTGCGAACACGACTGCTGCCAACTCCAAGTCGTGTGTAGGATAGTTGCGCTCGTGCGTCTTCAGCTGCCTGGAGCCATAAGCAACTACCCTACCTGTCTGCATCAATACACAGCCTAGTCCCTCACCGGACGCGTCGCAATAAATCTCATAGCCAATTCCGCGTTCTGGCACTATCAACACTGGAGCGGTAGTCAGGCGAGCCTTCAGCTCTGTAAATGAACGCTCACAGTCCTCAGTCCACGCAAACTTGACTCCCTTGCGCGTAAGGAAAGTCAAAGGCGCGGCTAGGCGCGCAAAGTCCTGTACGAACCGTCGATAATAACCCGCCAAACCCAAGAAGCTACAAATCTCGAAGACGTTCGTGGGCTGCGCCCACTTCGAGACCGCGTCGACCTTCGCCGGATCGACCAGTATGCCGTCAGCCGAAACGACATGTCCGAGGAACTTCACCTCGGTGAGCCAAAACTCGCACTTCTCCAGGTTGGCATACAACTGATGCGTGCGCAGTAAAGTCAAGACAGCCCTCAAATGCACCACGTGCGCTTCCTCACTCTGAGAGTAGACCAGGATGTCGTCTACGAAAACCACTACAAACTGATCTAAGAACGGCCGGAATATGCGGTTCATCAGATCCATGAACGCTGCAGGCGCGTTTGTCAACCCGAAGGGCATTACTAGGAACTCGTAATGCCCATACCGCGTCCGAAACGCGGTCTTTGCGACGTCCTCCTCCCGGACTCGCAACTGGTGGTATCCCGAACGTAGATCGATCTTCGAAAAGCACGTCGACCCTCTCAACTGGTCGAATAGATCGTCGATTCTCGGCATCGGGTACCGGTTCTTCACCGTGACCCGGTTCAGTTTCCGGTAATCTATGCACATCCTCAGCGCTCCACCCTTCTTCTTCACGAAGAGTGCTGGCGCTCCCCACGGTGATGTGCTCGGACGTATAAACCCCTTTTCTCGGAGTTCTTCGAGCTGAGTCTTCAGCTCGGTCAGTTCTGCTGGCGCGAATCTGTAAGGCGCTACTGATATCGGCGCCGTCCCCGGCATCAGGTCGATCCTGAATTCTACCTCGCGAACTGGCGGCAACCCACTCAACTCCTCGGGAAAGACCTCTGGAAACTCGCATACTACTCGCGGTAACTCTCGGCTCTGCACGATCGACACCTCATCAACGGTGTATAATGCCGATAGGAGAATTCCGCTCTTGCTGCCCAGCGAACACGAAACGGTCGTGCTGCCTGCTGACACTGTCACCCGTCGCCGATAACAGTCGATGTACGCACGGTACCTCGCAAGCCAATCCATGCCTAAGATCACGTCGAAGGCAGTCATACCCAGCACGATTAGGTCACAAAGGAAAGAAAGGTCTGCTACTCTAACTTCGCAGGCTCGGCACACTCTAGTCAACACAACCTCACCTCCGACTGGTGTGTCAAGGCACAGAGGTGGACTCAACGGCTCACTGTTTAGCCCCAGCATCTCAGCACAAGCAGCAGAAATAAAGGAATGCGATGCGCCCGTATCGAACAGAAATGACGCCCAAGAGTTATACAACAGTAACGTACCGTGAGCGACCGAAGGGTCTGGGGACGGTCCTGCAGCACGTGAGTCGCCGACAGCATACACTCTGCCTTGCGGCGCCTGCGCTCCCTGTCTCGGAGCTGACGCGCCAAACGCCGGCTGTGCGGACCTCAACTGCTGCCTCGGAACTGGTGCGCTCGTAGATGGCTGCGAAAATCTCAACGGCTGGCCCTGACGCTGGCGAGCCTGCGGCGATTGTGCCGTGTGCGACTGCTGCGGTCGCTGCACTGACGTTCCCCCACCCTGACCGGGGCATTCCCTAGCTATGTGTCCTGTCTGGCCACATAGGTAGCACCTAACCTCGCTGCCGCTCGGTCGACTCCCCTGACTGAACCGACTACTCGTCGCCAGTAGTGCTGCAGGTCCTCTATTGCGCGGGCAATCGCGCCTCATATGGCCTGGCTGCTGGCAGAGAAAGCATACTGGCCTCTGGTCTGCAACGACGGGCCCCACTGATGCCACTGAACCCGACTGTCTCGGTCCGCTAAACTGAGACTGTGGTCTGAAAGACCCCACGATCCTCTGCCTCCTCGAGTCTCGGGACTCGGACAGACCTGCGACGCTGCTCGGTCGCGGTCTACTCTCACGGGCTCTCGCGGCCTCCCTAATACCTCGCTCTACGGCCACTGCCGTGTCGACCAGCTCAGAGTACACTCGAATCCTCAGGGCGAGGACTCGATCCAGAATCGAGGTCCTAAGTCCCCTCTCAAACCTCCTGCATCAGTGAGCCTCAGTCACCACCATCTCTGGTGCAAAGCGAGACAACGTCGTAAACCTAGCCTCGTACTCTGCCACCGACAAACCATCCTGTCGCAGTTCCAGGAACTGCTGCTATCGCTCCTCCCTGGCAGACTCCGGAAAGTACTGCTCCAGGAAGACCGTCTCGAATACTCGGTAGTCACCCCCGACTCGGTCCTGCACGCGCCTCCACCAATGGTAGGCGTTGTCCTTCAGCTGATGAGCTGCAAAGGACACCCTGGTGTGCTCGTCCATGATCCCGGACGTGTCCAGGTTCCGCGTAATCTGATCCAGCCATCGCTCCGCCATATCAGGGTCTGGCTCCCCGTAGAATGAGGGTGTATCCAACCTCAGAAAATCCCTCAGCGCATGTGCCGTATGGCCCTCGGCCTGAACGGACCTCGCTGGAATAGTAGTAGCAGCAGTCGGCGGAGTCCGCGGGGCTGGCGATGCAGACTCTCTCTGCGCAATGATTGCCACTAAACTCTGCACTGTGCGGGTCAGCTCTCCTAGAATGGCCGCAGTAGGTGGGTCCGCAACTGGCGGAACGTTGGGCGGAACCACCGATGGTCCCGTGTCGTTCCTCCGATCCTCCCCAGCGGGAGCTGCCGGTCCACCCGTCGCCTCAACTGGCTCGACGGTGGGCGGTTGCGTCGGCAATCCGGCCGACCTACCTCTCCTAGGTCTAGGTGCCATGTCGTATGTATCTACTGCACAAATACACGTACACCCTCAGTTCCAGAACTCACAACACAACGAGCACGCTCATTATACGGGCGTTCATATACTCTGGACACACATGTCTACAAACAACGTATTATCATACATATTTCACATGCTCGCAATCAACATATGCTCACACAATCACCACACATGGCATCACACAACCTACCACAGTCACAATCACCCCGCATACTTAGCTACATCTCGCATTTTAAAACTTATTCAACATGTAAGATTTTTTTTTTGAACATGACTAGTAAGGTCAACATCAATTTCGAACTTGCCCATATTTTCAACAATTTCCCTTTTCAATCACAAAACCCCATTTTGATATCACGTCGTCACAACCCGGTCCAGGCGTCCCCGAACTAAGAGGTAACGATCGGACATCACTACCGTCACGTTCGACCCAGGGGCGCCCCTGAGTCAAGTCGCGACGGTGAAAATATCTCACGGAAAAATCACGCACGATTTCTGACCTTGCACAACCAACACACGACAGGAGCCTAATGGACTAACTCTACCCACCTAGTTGACGTACGGCCAGAGGTGTTAAACCTAACCTCTGATACCAAACTGTCACGCCCCAAATTCGGTAGAGACCGAGCCCGGAACGCGAACGAGGAATCAGTGTCCGAAACAACTGAAACAATAATAGTAACCAAATAAAAAGAACACAAATACAATGAACCGCGAATTTTATAACTGCTCAAAAGAATATACAACATGAGTCAGAGACTCAAAGTATGATCAAGAAACAACAAAACGTCGACACTAAATTGTACGTCAACTAACACGCCCAAAACAACCCGGACTCTCCAGCTCCTCCAGCTTCGAGATATCCTCCTATCCACAATCACGATCCTCACCTGTCTGCAGGAAAAGTAGCAGGGGGTGAGCATTTACGCTCACCGCAACGGATACCCGACTGACAACGGCATACAAGTAATTGACAGGGTGATACATAAGCACAGTTCGAAAAAGATCAATAGTAAAACTCAACCATTATCCAAACATTTCATCTCATTCTCAATACTCAAATCATCACACAATCAACCAAGCAACATCAATCAAACAAACCTTTCACTCAAGGAAAGGCAACAATCCGGGTACTTCGTCGAGTCCATCTTGCCAAACACGCACGGTGTTGGACAAGGTCTACACGACCAGGTGATGCAACCTATAACACGCCAGTTTACAGTCGCAAGCTGTCTGGGCCTGGTCTGCCTCCCACTTTTCGATAGCTAGTCGTAGGCGTGAAACCTCTTCGCGGCCGCCAGTTTACAGTGGCTAGCTGTCTGGGCCTGGTCTGCCCCCCACTTCTTCGATTGCTAATCGAAAGGCGTGGACGCCTCTTCGCGGCATGGATGGAGAAGCGCGGTAAGAGCGCAAATCTACCCCACCCGAACGGAGATCACGGACGTATCTTTCCCACCTGGGCGTCAACCAGCAACAAACACAAACCACCACGCACACTGGGCTCCCGCCCGTAACCAACATCCACACACACTGGGCTCCCGCCCGTAACCATCATCCACAAAACATTTCAACCACAGGAGAGAAATAATCAACTCAAGTCATTTCGATTTACATGTTAAGGCACAACATCTTCAAACACATCAAATCGCATTTACCATTTACTCACAATACAGTTCAACCATAGTGAAGAATATACTCAACTCAAATCATTTCAATTTACATGTTAAGGCACGACATCTTCAAACACGTCAAATCACAATTTACCATTACTCACAATTGAACAAGCATAACACATTCAAACCAAACGCAACGAGTAAAGCGGTAACACCCCCAACAAATCATACAGCGGAATGGCACGTCGCTGTAGTATAATCAACCTATAGACACAACCAGGTGCCCACATGCAATTCTACACATACATATACTAAGAACACAGAAGGTGCCCACATGCAATTACTAGTAACTTTCCCAAGTCATGTACGGATATACGGCTACTTTTCCCTACCTCGATAATTATCCAACGTTAGCTCCAAGTCTCTCGCGACACCACGTCTAAATCCTTCCCTTTCCACGAGCGATGGAAGAATCTAATAACGACAAACGCACAAACTTTAGCAATTGATCGAAGTCCGATTCTAACGAAACTAACGCCCAAGTACACCCCAATGAGTCCCGATCACTCCAATACTTCCTAATTACACCGAGTTGCCAAAAAGGACCCGGAACGGCCCAATTCGCGCACTTTCCCGAATCTGCCCGGAAACGCTAAAATGACCTCGGGACCCCGAAAAATTCCATTTTCGCATCAACAAATCATAATTATATTCAAGGGGTCCAACGCAATCGACGGAACCAAATTCCGACGCCCGAGCGACTCAATCCCGTCATTAAGGTTCCTCAAATAATAAATAATCTTTTCCCACAATTCAATTCCAACAATTCTCAAATTTATTCTACGCGCATAATTAAATTCGAGATCACCAATAAAATTGACGGAATTACGTTCCGACTTCCGGGGGATTTAATCTCGACTTTAAAGTTTAGCGAAACAAACACATTTTAGCCAAATTAATTCCAATTTCTTCCAAAGTCACGAATTAGTGTTCTAGGGATTTTCCGGGATTGCATAACACGTAAAAACCCGAACTCCGGGCACGCGGGCCCCACCTCCGGTGACCGGCCGGAGCTCCGGCGAGCTCCCGGTCACCGGACAAACCTCCCGTTTGTCTCAAAACGCTCCAAATTACCCCCTTAACACTAATCCAACCTCAATCAAACCATATTCCACAACTCCATAAATCCAAACTCAAGGAAATGAGAATCCAAAACATACCTCTTGTAGCCCACGACGAGGAGAACCCGAATACGCAAAAATCAAGACGTTTGGACGGTCGGAACGTCGGGAAATCGCCACAATCTTTTCTCTTCTTCTTCCTTCTTTCTTCTTTCTCTTTCTCTTTCTCTTTCTCTTTCCTTGTGTTCTGCCGAGAATCAACTCCCTCCCCCTCTCTTATAACTTAAATATAATTATTTAAACATTAAACTAATAAAATAAACCTATTTTCCATTTTCTTTTAAATCTAAATTAAAACAATTAAATTTTTTTAATCACTCAAAAGTCTCCCCCCCTCTAGATACATGACAAGTGTAAAGTAGAGGGGTCCCACAAGCCACTTTTGTCATTTTGGACCCGAAATCGTCCGAAACGGACACGTTTTTCGAAACCGTCGGAACCGTGATGTTTCGCTAAATTTTAGCTTCCATATGAACCTAATATCCATAATATTACAATTCCAACTTAAAATGGCTCAAATAGTAGTCATCGGTGACTCTCGGGTCGAAATTTGGTCAAATCGCGAATTATTAAATTTTCATCCATTTTTCACAAAATTGACCCAAATTGACCGGGAGCGGTCCTTACAGCTAGCATCATGTGGAAAACATCATGTGATCAAAGATCATATTAATCGATAGATCATGTGGAAAACACATAGAACACATTAGTTCTATGTGTTTGATCAGCATGTTGATTAATCGGTCCAAAATTCAATTAATCGATTAAACCGTCCGGTTTCGATAAACCGGAATTTTTTCCACACTTAAGAAAGATAAAATTTGGAAAATTATTTGTTTTTTGATCAGCATGTTGATTGATAATATGATCTTTGATCACATGATGTTTTCCACATGATGCTAGCTATGCAACACCGTTCAGTGCGGGACGTCCAATATCACTCACCCGAGTGATATCTATGATCTGATTCCGGGAGCCCTTCCCAATGGTTAATAGAACTATACCATAAAGAATCATCCTCGTACTTAGTCGCTTCATTGAAGCATATTTGACCGGGAACCTGTTAAGTGTGATCCGTACGGATCTATGGTTCTACTACTTTGATGGACATATATCAGATCATAATTAACCTATTACTTCAACACATAAGTAATACAATGCTGATTTTATATATTGAAAATGATGATTAATATATATAGACAATTACAGACTAATAAAATTGGACTAGGGCACAAAAATGCTTACACGATCAACATGCCTTTGAGCTTAATGGGATTGATTAATATTTATGCCTTGTTCATTGAGCACTAATTGATGATTTTGGTCAAAAAACAAATAATTTTCCAAATTTTATCTTTCATTGAGCCTGCGTGTCGTGATTTTATATTGGACTGATTCGATAAGCTTGTTGTGGGACAGCACAGGTGCCGTAGCTATTGCTCAAGAGCCCAGATTCCACAACAGATCCAAACATACACTTAGCAGGCTTCACCTCATGACAGTTATCACATATAGAGGTGATGTGGAGATTAAACACTATTCGACTGATAATAATATGGCCGATCCCTTGACAGAGACTCAGCCGTAGCCTAGGCATGAGGAACATGCAGGGTCTATGGGAGTAGATCAGAACTTAAATTGGAACTAGGGGCAAGTGGGAGATTGTTAGAGTTATGCCCCAGTCCAATATAAAAGTGATCTACAGATGTAATGTTTTATCATCTTTCTGAATAAATAAATCGGCATATATTACTAATGTGTTGTAGTAATATATCGAATGTGTTGATCTATGTCATTACGTGTGTAACCACTAATAGTAGAACTGTAGATCAGAAAGAATTACATTTGATGAGTCCCTGATCAGCTAAGCTTCTTTATGAAGCGATCAGTATGAGACCAACTCCTTGTGATCATGCTCTACTGATCATGGCAAAGTATGTGCCGGAGTTATATCATAGATATCATCAGGTCGATTATATCGGACAACCCGATTGTGAGTATGCAACATAGATACCGTCATGAGATACTCACAGATCGTAGCTTGTCATTATATCCTAAGACCAAGGAGTCTTTGTATGCAATGTGTAATGAATCTCCAAGTTTGACCTAGTCTAATGTTACCTGTAAAAGGGTAGCCATAACGGCTGTGATTGGCTTGGTTATGAATTACATTGGTGAACTCGAAAGACGTCTAAGGGATTTATCACTCATACTTCGGTATGAGAAAGATATCCGTTTAGGCCACTTGATGAGTATGACTGAAGAAAGAGCATGGCCATGCAGGTGATACCTTAGTATCAGTTTTCAGTCATCTCAGTTATCAAGAAACAGTGATTGATAAATTAGGATGACCATTCTATGCCTATTGATCAATCTGGATATCGGTTTGATAAAAGGACAGTGACATGTACGATAACAGGTTAAGTCGAATAATCGATAATCACGAATATTGGATAATCATAATGTCTTGCTAGAGGCCACTTATGATGGAAAGGGTAAAATAGTAATTTTATCATTCTCCCAATTATTCGTGAGCCTAGAGGGTCACACGCATTAAGCATGATACATGACAACAATTATGGATGAGAATTGAGAACAATTCAATAGTTTTCTAGCCTAAGGTTTTAACCAGACGGTTGAAGAAATCAATTCGAGGAAATTGAGCCGTTTTGACTAAACCGAAATTAGAACTCAAGTTAATGGGTTTAATTTAGGTTTTAGTTAAACGGGCTTAAAGCCCATTTAGGGATTTAAGATAAGAGAGGGAACAAATGCAAATATGAAAGAATAAAGGGATAGATAATGCAATTTTAATTTTGAAATTCAATTTAATTTCAAATTAAAATCACATAATATCTATTCAATTATCTCTTGAATTTTTCAGCAACTTCTCCCTCCTTTCTCTCTCCCTCATTGCTGATTTTCAGCTCCCTCTCTTCCTCCATTGTTGTCTTGTTTTCTCTCAAAATTTCTAGCAAAATATTGAGTGAAAAATCATTTCGGTTGTGGTGCTTGTGTGGACTTGATAGAGAGAACTCTACACTTGTGTTTTTGTCGATTACAAGAGGTAAATATCAGTTTTATATTTATGTATATAACATGTTCAAATGGCATTAAGATCTTAGCTTTTTACGATCACCACGGTTACATAAAGTCCGCTGCATGATATTCATCGTTTGGAACCCGTGGTGATTTCTTTCAGTGGTATCAGAGGCATGGTTGATATGTTTATTTGTATATGTTTAAATCTGATATTTTTTATGTTTATATGTGTTCTTCATCATTAGCATGCATGTAAATTGAAAAAAAATTTCAGATTTGATTGATTTTGGAAATTGGAAAAGAATAATTTTTTTGGGGTTTTTCGGGTTAGCCATGGCTTAGCCATGGCCGACCAGGTCGAGTCCCTTGCTGGACCATGGAATGCCCTAGGGCAGACCATGGTCAGCACCATGGGCCGACGAGGGTCGCCTACGGGCGACCATGGCAGCCCTCGCGGGCGACCATGGCAGCCCGTGAGGGCCACCATGGTTGCCTCGCGGGCGACCATGTTCTGCCCTAGGGGCAACCATGGCTTCCCTCGCGGGCTACCATGGTCGTTCCCGTGGCCGACCACAGTCAGCCCCGCGGGCGACCTCGGCACCCTCACGGGCCACCGTGGTTGCCTCCGCGGGCGACCTTCGGTTGAGCCGGTTCGGCTAGACCAGATTCGAGCTGAACCGGTTGGTTCGTGAGAATATTTGGAAACCCTAAAATAGTTTAATTTTCAGATTTGGTTCGGTTTCGATAAACCAGCGAGAACTGGTCCAAAATTCAATTAATCGATTAAACTGTCCGGTTTCGATAAACCGGAATTTTTTCCACACTTAAGAAAGATAAAATTTGGAAAATTATTTGTTTTTTGATCAGCATGTTGATTGATAATATGATCTTTGATCACATGATGTGTTCCACATGATGCTAGCTAAGCCCATTAGATTTGCATTTTAATTTCGGTTTTGCAACCTGCGTGTTGCTTAATTTTGGGTTGTAGTAAATACGGCCTGCGTGTCGTGATTTGTATTTCATTTAATTTATTTTAATATGTAATCACGAAGACCGACACAAGAATCAAGGCAAGAGGGAGACTCGGATTGGAGGAGGCTCGAAGCCAGTGGGAGTTCACAAGAATGGAGCAAGTTTGGATCTTGAAGACCATGTCTTTAGGATCGGTTTTGCTAGATTCTTAGGAACTTAAGATGGGCTTAACTATGCATATTATATTGTTACATTTGTATGTTTGAATGTATGATAGTTTAAATATACAAGTTTATGTATGATTTGCTATCACCCACATGCAAAGATTAAAATCGGAATTTAATCAGACTCGCATGTAACCTGCTAAGGGATCATCTTTGCATGAATTTGCAATTGATGATTCCAGATTAAGATTGTATCGATATACAATCAGACTTTTATAATTCACTTAAACGCAAATAATTACAAGTCAAGCGTGATACCATCCAAGTTTAGGCACTCAAAAGGGCTTTGACCCTATGGATGTCGGTACGCCTCCGCGTAACATTCATAGAGAAGAAGTCTGGATGAGATGGGTAGTTCTGTGTGGGTGCGTGCGCCTCTGCGTAGTAGTCACATTAGTTCTATCCATAGTTCGAGCTTGGTAGACTTGTCTACGATTGTCAGCTAGGGCTGACCTAGGGTATCAGTATAGGGTATGCCACGTACTAACAAGTACAGACCCTAGCCAGGAACTACATGGTCTTGTAGATGGATTTACTCCTACCTTGATGCACTCAATTGGAGCAGTGAGCCTCCGTTCACTTCAATTGAGAGTATGATGGGATCCTGGTTCAGATTCTAAAGTTAGAATCAGAAAGTGTTTTATAATTAAATCTCCAACTTCAATTTTAATTAATACTAATTAAAAGTTGTTTACTGTGTAGATATAATATGGCAAACACGAATCACTCTGGTAGCACGCTTAGGTCACTAATCGAGAATGATAAGCTTAACGGCGTAAACTTTTTCGATTGGGACCGGAATTTGAGACTCGTTCTCAAGCATGAACGTAAGGATTATATCTTTACCCAGGAACAAGCACCTACTGAACCAGCACTGAACGCCTCAAGGGCGCTAAGGGATACCTACCAGAAATTCCTTAGTGACCGGATTGACGTGCAGTGCATCATGATGGGCAGTATGGTGCCGGACTTGCAGCAACAGTTCTTTGACATTTCCGACGATCCCAAAGCCTGTATGGCTGAGATCGAGAAAATGTTCAAAGAGAAAGCGCGTGTCGAAAGATACGACACTTTCGTTGAGCTGATGTCTTTAAGATGAAACGTCTTTTGGAACATTTGACCAGGCTAGGTCATCCTGTGGACAAGGAAATTTCTGCAGACTTTGTGCTGCATTCACTTCCAGAAGCATATCGTGAATTCGTTGGAAATTACAATATGCATGACATGAATAAAACCATGTCAGAGCTTCATGGTATGCTCGTGACTGCTGAAAAGAATCTCAAAGGGAAAACCAAGGAGGTTCTTATGGTCAACAAGCAAGTGAGCTTCAAGAAAGCCATCCTGGGGAAGGGTAAGGCTCCTATGCACCTAGCAGGGAAGATTCGAGTACCTAAGGGTCCAGCAGCTCCAAAGGCTGTTGAGAATCCTAAGAAGGATGTCGTCTGCTTCTATTGCCAAGGACTGGGGCACTGGAAGAAGGATTGCAAGAAACACAAGTTGTTTCTTAAGAAGAGTGGACCTTCCACGTCTTCAGGATCAGGTATATTTGTTATTGAGCTCAATCTCAGTTTATCTACTTCAGATTCTTGGTTACTTGATACCGGTGCAGAATCTCACATTTGTGTTAATGTGCAGGCTCTGGGAAGTAGAAGAGAAGTGAGCAAGGGCGAGGCGGACCTACGAGTTGGCGATGGCAATCAAGTCTCGACAACTGCTGTAGGAGATATTAGTCTCAGTTTGCCCAGTGGGCTAGTTTTATTTTTAAGTAATGTTCATTGTGTACCTGCGTTTCGCAGAAATATTATTTCAATTTCCTTGCTCGACAAGGAAGGATATCATTTTACAATTGATAATGGAGTTTTTAGTATTTTCAAGAAACACATGTTTTATTGCAATGCTTCGTTAGTTGGTGGTTTATATATTCTTAATATTCAAAACACTGACACTAGCTCGATTTATAATATCAGTAATAAAAGGGTTAAATCCGATGATTTAAACCAGACTGTGATATGGCACTGCCGCTTAGGCCATATTGGCCAGAAACGCATCTCAACACTTCACAAGTGTGGGCTTCTAAGTCCGTTTGAATTCACTTCAATTGAGAGATGCGAGTCATGCCTTATGGGAAAAATGCCAAAAGCACCTTTTGCCGGTTTAGGTGAAAGGGCGAGTGACTTACTAGGCCTCATACATTCCGATGTTTGTGGGCTCATGAGCACTCAGGCCAGAAGAGGTTTTCACTACTTCGTTACATTCACTGATGACTTCAGTAGATATGGGTATGTTTATCTTATGAGACATAAGTCGGAAACCTTTGACAAGTTCAAAGAGTTCCAGAACGAAGCACAGAACCAGCTTGGTAAAAGTATAAAGGCGCTTCGGTCTGACCGAGGCGGTGAGTACTTAGACCAAGAATTTCATAGTCATTTAAAGGAGTGTGGGATCATCTCTGAATTGACTCCACCTGGAACACCTCAGATGAATGGTGTATCCGAACGGAGAAATCGGACCTTGCTTGACATGGTTCGATCAATGATGAGTAACGCTGATCTTCCTATCTCCTTCTGGGGCTATACCCTAGAAACGGCCGCATTCATATTGAATCGGGCTCCTACAAAGGCAGTGGAAAGCACTCCATACGAAGTGTGGAACGGGAAGAAACCCTTATTAGCTTTCCTTAAGATTTGGGGATGTGATGCTTACGTCAAGCGTTTGCTAGGCGATAAGCTCGAACCCAAATCAGAAAAATGTGTCTTTGTGGGGTACCCTAAAGAAACAAGAGGGTACTATTTCTACAAACCCAGCGAGAACAAAGTTTTTGTTGCTCGAGGAGGAGTATTTTTGGAAAAGGAATTTATTTCCAAAAGAGCTAGTGGGAGTGCCGTGCATCTTGAAGAAATTCAAGAAGATACGGAGCAACCCACTATGCCGAATGTAGAAATACAGGAGCCAGAAGAGGTCATTGATCAAGAACCAATCCCTACACCCATTCCAGATGGTCCAAGGAGGTCTGAGAGATCTCGTCAAGCTCCTATCAGATATGGCTTCCTAGCCACTGAAGGAAATGACTTGATGATGGTGGATCAGGATGATCCAGAAACCTACAGACAAGCTTTGGCCAGTCCAGACTCCGAAAAATGGCAGAACGCCATGAATGAGGAAATGAAATCCATGTCAGATAACCAAGTTTGGAACTTGGTGGATCAGACCCCAAATCGAAGGTATCGATTATGACGAGACTTTTTCACCTGTGGCTATGGTCAAATCTATCCGGATCATTTTAGCCATAGCAGCATACTATGACTATGAGATATGGCAGATGGACGTCAAAACCGCCTTCCTTAACGGGAACTTAAAAGAGGATGTGTATATGACACAGCCCGAGGGTTTTGTTGATCCACAGAATCCCGGAAAGATTTGTAAGCTGCTTAGGTCCATTTATGGATTAAAGCAAGCTTCACGGAGTTGGAACATTCGTTTTGATGAAGCCGTAAGGGAATTCGTTTTTATCAAAAACGAAAGTGAGCCTTGCGTATATAAGAAAGCGAGTGGGAGTAAAATAGTATTCCTAGTGCTATATGTCGATGACATACTGATCATCGGGAATGACATCCCAACCTTGCTTGAAGTTAAAGCTTGGTTAGGGAAATGCTTCTCGATGAAGGACTTAGGTGATGTTGCTTTCATTTTGGGCATCAAGATCTACAGAGATCGACCCAAGAGAATATTGGGCCTAAGTCAGAGCACTTACATAGATAAGGTGTTGAGAAGATTCTCAATGCATGATTCTAAGAAGGGATACTTACCCATGCGACATGGCATTAAGCTTAGCAAACAACAGAGTCCTAAGACTCCTGATGAGCTAAGCAGAATGAGTAAGATCCCATATGCTTCGGCTGTGGGATCCATCATGTATGCCATGATTTGCACGAGACCAGACGTCTCGTTCGCATTAAACTGTACCAGCAGATATCAATCTAACCCAGGCCAGGAGCACTGGACTGCTGTCAAGAGTATCCTTAAGTATCTAAAGAGAACTAAAGACGCATTCCTAGTGTATGGTGGGAAGGATGGAGAACTAGCAGTCACAGGATATGTTGATGCTAGCTTTCAGACAGATCCTGATGATTTCAAATCACAAGCAGGATTTGTATTCGTGTTAAATGGCGGAGCATTCAGCTGGAAGAGCTTCAAGGAAGCCACAACTGCCGATTCTACAACAGAGGCTGAGTACATAGCTGCAGCAGAAGCAGCTAAGGAAGCCGTATGGGATAGAAGCTTTCTAACTGGATTAGATGTAATGCCGCGAGCATCTGATCCGGTAAGCTTGTTGTGTGACAACACTGGGGCCATAGCATTAGCTCAAGAGCCCAGATTCCACAACAGAACTAAACACATACAGAGGAAGTATCACATTATCAAAGAGTATATTGATAACGGTGATGTGGAGATGGCTTATGTACCGACTGATGACAATGTTGCTGATCCCCTGACAAAGGCTTTACCGCAGCCTAAGCATGAGGCGCACGTTAAGTCTATGGGGGTAGATTGGAACTTAGGTTGGAACTAGGGGCAAGTGGGAGATTGTTAGGTTTGTGCCCTAGTCCAAAATAATTCCTCAATCTATATTGTAACGGACATCATTATTCTACATAATAAAAGGCATAATATTACTAACGTGTTGTAGTAATATATCTAATGTGATTTGATCTATGTCATAATGTGTGTAATCACTTATAGTAGAACTATAGATCAGAAAGAGTTGCATTTGATAGAGTCCCTGATCAGCTAAGCTTCTTCTGAAGCGATCAGTATGAGACTAACTCCTTGTGATCACGCTCTACTGATCATGGCAAAGATGTGCCGGAGTTATATCATAGATATCATCAGGTCGATGATATCAGACAACCCGTTTGGAACCCGTGGTGATTTCTTTCATTTGGATTTTGCACGATGAACATGAGCATAGTTGATTTTGATTATTTTCTAGATTCTAGGTGATTTTTTGTGTAAGAATTTCTAGATTTTTGTCATACTTTTGATATTACTCTTCCTCTGACCTCGAAACTACCCTATTTTTCTTTGCCGGCCTCAAGCCCGACAATTTCAAACAACAAGATTAGCGTCCGCTAGCTAAAACTCCCCATGGGATCGATATTTTTGGGCATAATTTACACCTTTTATTACTGAGCGACCGGTACACTGTCTTGTGTGTCGGGGATCCAATCCCCGATCGAGTTAATGCGTTTTGGCTCTATCTTGTATATGCCAGAGGATTAGCCATGTCTCTGCACTAAAAAAACTCTCGAATCTCTCATAATTTTCACTTCGTTTTTATTCTCATTCAGTGGCTCTCGGTTGTACAATCTGAAAACTGCGGTTCGTTGTTCGTCCAATCGAGGTGGTCTTTCCTTACGAGTTGCTCTCCTTCCTGATCATTCCTGGATTACGTCTTCCTTATTCCAGACTCTGTTGTGCGAGTAGCCGCACACAAGAGGGAAAACCATGTTAGCCTCGAAGGTAACTGAAAATCGATCGCCACCACGGTCATACCAAACAAATTGCTTTCAATTCAGTAGCCACCATACCACAGCGCATATCTTCTTAGTAGTTTGGTCTTCTACTCCACTCGGTTGTGATGATAATGACATCCAGGTTCTAACATATATGATCCCAAAACTCATTCATAAAAACTAAGTCGATGGACTAAAAGCATGATGCACAGTGGCATCATGAATCACAACTAATCGAAGAACACATACCTTCTAGGGATGAAAAATAAATTTGACAAACCTTTGCAAGAATGATTATCATAATTGAATATGATGGTTTTTTTAGCAAATCGTGTTGATAACGCATTGTAAATAATAAGAGAGATCGAATAATCAAATCAGAGTATCGCAGTATTATTATTTATGATCATTATACACGATTAACTGCATATAAGGTATATCAATATACTAATCTGATCATGCACCAAGTTTATAATTACGATCATTTAGGGATATATAATAATATTCTTATATAGTTTATATTGTGAGACTCATTCTAACACATATGATGGTGAGGGTCATTTCATAACATATAAAATATTATTGACTAGTTTAGATTAATACTTTTATCGACAGTCACTAATGAATAATTTTAGGGAAAATGACACTTTTGTGCACCTAAATATACACTTTTGACACTTTTATACTTTAACTTTTTTTTTTCTTTTTTTCATACCTGAATTTCATTTTGGGACAATAATTCCAAAATACCCAAAATACCCAGGAATTGGACCAAAATTCAGGGTACTTCTGGACCATTTTCCCAAAATACAAATGAATTGAACCAAAATACCCATGAATTGAACCAAATACTCATGAATTGAACAAAAATTTAGGGCCATTTTTGGTAAGTAAATGGGCAGTTGTCCCAAAATTAAATTTGGGTATAGAAAAAAGAAAAAAAAAATTAGGGTATGAAAATGTCAAAAGTGTATATTCATATGCACAAAAGTGTCATTTTCCCATAATTTTATGTAGATGACTAATTTTGAATTCTTCATTGGCCATCACTAAACAAGTTTCGGTAAATGCTATTACCGACTTTATAAATGGCAATGATTTTGGTATGCAGACCACACCACGCACAGACAAAATCACCCCTTGCCACTTCTTGAAATGTAATAACCCAGGTTTTGTATTGATATGATTTCTTTATTGTAAAGTCAAATTTGACGTCTGTTTATAACTCACAAGCCACAAGCAACAAAATGCTAGTCATTCATTGAAGTAGAACCTATAAATAAATTAAGGAAAAATAATATCTTTTGATTTGTGCAAGTTTCCCGAATTTCTAATATAATCATATAATCTATTTTTGTAAGTATTATTGCCGCTCACTGTTAAAAAAGTTGTGAAATGTTTATAATACCCTCAAGTGCTAGGGTTTATTACAGTGATGCACTTTCCTTAAAGACAATAAATGATAAATTGAGAGTATTTTGTTATTTTCAAAATAATGATTGTGTTTAATATATGATTTGAAATAGTGATTTCCTTCCATTTTAACTACTGGTGATTTGTAGAAAAAATTCACTATGGTAAAATGATAACTTCAAAAATTGTAGGATAATTCATTAGAAAATATGGATCATGACAAAACAAAAACGTCTGAATTGGATGCACAAGTCAAAAATATTGTTTGTCTTTTGAGATCAATAAGGCAATTTAATTACACACTTAATGACCCCAACAAGATACCAATAAGAGCCATTGTAACAATTAATTTTGTTACATAAATATGGGCCCTCAAAACCCCACAAGACACTATGAAGTTCATGTGGATTTGTAAACCCATGAAACAATATAGCAAGCAGATTCTGTTTACCCAGAAAACAAAGAAGAAAAATGATTCACATTCCAAATAGAAAGAATAGCAGCTGCAAGTCCTATTTTAAACTCAGTGTTGAATTATAATATAAAAGCAATTGCAAAAATCATATAACAACCAAGAAAAACACAGTTTAATTTTATGGTGAAGCATGGCATAAATATAAAAATATAGGAACAACTCAAGCATGTCATGTTCCTCTTCAGACTGGCCCAAGAAGATATGGGGAAAAGTCCGGCGATCCAGACACTCCCTCAGCATATCAGGATCGTTTTTGGAAACACTTTTTGTCTGCCACAAGTTCGCATTAACAAAACATTGTTGCCATAATGTAAGGGAAGATAGGGTCGACCGATAATGACCCGACCACAGTTTGTGACAGACCTCTCCCAATCCTAAGACGGTAAACCAGATAAACAAAAGCTGCTATTTGTGTTAGATCAACAACAAGAATGGACATTACACACTAACAACAGAATTGTTTTTAAGTTCAAGCATGCCACCTTTATTAAAACTGGGAATATCCAATTCAACCATTACAATACAAAATTCAGCGCAAAAGTATGACAGCAAAAGTTATCTTCATAGGTAACAAGATCATGAATTGAGCATTACTCTGAATACCTTCACCTCAACGAATAACTCCTCCATACGCTGTACAACCTCAACGAATCGTTCTTTCTGATCCCAGACATTGTGGAGCCCACCATCCCAATTATTCCATCTAATCCCCCCAACATTAGGGACTAGTGTTGTGGGTGACTTTACTTGTATAAAATAATTTACCAACAAAGCTTCTTCTTCAACAACTTGTCCTTATAGAAATGTGGTTTTATTCTCGAGACAATACCAAAAACAATAGTTGGGAACAACAAAGAACAGAGGAATTTTACATGTTGCGAGGTCATGATAGAGGAGACCTGCGAGGGACGCCTTTCCTTTTGTGCAATTGCTGTTTTGGCTTCAATGCAGGATTCCTCCGTGATTGAGTAGAGTTAGAGTTATCTTCAGACGACTCTTCAGCTGAGACATTCAATTCCTTCTCATCCGTTACGCTCTCTTTCAAGGAAATATCAACAAATTCTTCAATTGGTAAGGTGACGATTTCATGCTCTTGCTCTTTAGGCTGTTCCGAAAGTATTGAAACCTGCAAATTGATAAAGATGGTAAGTTTTCTTTAATAGGGCGGAATTTATATTATATACAAGTTCATAATGGAAAGTTAAGCATCTAATCAGCACGTAGTGGGGTCAATGAAAATATATTTGCGACAATTACCTTGCACGCAATGGAGCAAAATCTATTAGGCAGGTCTTGTATGTACCTCCCGCAAGCTTCACAGGAGCCCCCGTTCTTTGACTTTGTGGATGGTCTGCTATCTTTGGATGGAGGTCGGGGATTCAGATGTACAGCCTTTTCACCATTAATTTTGTATGTCTGCAAACCAATAACCATCCATCGTTTGTTAGAAAAATGTGATTGAGATGAAAGTGGCATGCTAAGTATGTGATTAATTGAATTGACAAGAAAATCAACAAAACGTACAATCACATTTATACAAGAGCATTGATTATTATGAGATCAGTGATCAGAAGAACAACGGAATTATAGAGGAGAGATAAGCAATAAAATTTGAAGTTATAACGACCATCAATACCGTTATTGAAAGTGACAATTGTACGAATCCTTATTCCTACCAACCAAACAGTTACAATTAATAGCAGATTGATTTGGCTACTGTGATCGTGACAGTAGCTTGAAGTCCGCAACTAATGAGATCAAATGCACGGAATCAGCAACAAATTAATGACATAAACCCCGACTCGTAACTAGAAACCAGCAGTAAAAATTGAATTAACATATACGATCCAGCTTCATAAAAATTAAAGAGAGTACTATGATAGACGATTGAGTAGAATTGACCATAATGACCTGAATTTTGGAGCAGTCAAGATGCTTCTGCATGTCATGCAGACGAACAACATCATGGTAGACGTATTTGCAGATTTGCAGACTCCGATGAAGACAGTGAGCCTTTGAGCAATGCCTACAGAACCCAAGATTACAGTCAATGCAAAACACGTTCTTCTCGTTTTTGCGAAGGTCGAGATGGTCAGCACAAGAATCAAAGAACTTGCTGATAAGAAGCGTATTGAGCCAATCAGTTTTCTTCTTCTTTATCAAAAATCTACAACCCACCTACAATGCAAACCCAACAATCAATCCTTCAGGTGCAATTCACAAAACAAATATAAAGACAAGTCAAAAGCTTTTAGTCCAAGAGCAATAAAAAAATTCAATGACGGCACAGTCAAAACAATCACTTCCAAAAAATTATTCCTTTAATCATCAGCGAGCACAAAAAGATCACATTAAGCCAATCACAACCCTGCGGGTTAGTTGAATTGAGATTTGCAGCATATGAGATTCGAAATTTGAGCATCACAGATTTTCTCACAGAAAGTTCACACAGTGATCAGTATTTAGAATCGATGAACGGGAGGGTCTCAAACAAATGAAGTTGGATATAAATTCACAGAAATAAAGCATACCCATCTCGCAAGAAGACCAAAAGACAACTGTGACTCGCTTACCATATCTGCAAATGAACAAACTCTGCTACAGCTGCTGAAGCAATCAATCAATGGAAGAGGAGGGAAAAAACAGGGCAGTGTTGGGTTGTTTCAGAGGAAAGAGAAGATAATAATATTAGCGTGAGGGAGAGGAAACATTGGATACAGATTACGGGAAATAACGAAAAATTTGAGAGAAAATTAGGGGAAATAAAATGAAAAGCTGTGAGGAAAATAAAATCTGAGTTTTGGTACAGAGCACACACTCATAGTAGTGGCCTACGATAGGCGGGAAGGTGAAGGTATAGCAACCGTTGGATCGTGATTGATCAGATGGCTGTGATTTGGGTGGGGCCATGATGAGAAACCCTAATATTATATATATGTGGCGAATGAGATGATGATCCACTTATGTGACTTCCCGCCTTTGGTGGAGCCATTATGTGTTCTTTCCTTCCTTTTAAACATTGATATTATATGTTGAAATTGCTTGACTTTTGGGTCCTATTTTTCCTAGAGGACTCACATCTTGTCCTATTCTTGTGTAGCAAATATAAATTGATGGGTAAATCAAGATTTTAATATTTGTATGATTAACAAGAAAATTAATCGTATACAAAAAAACAATAAACAATTTGATATACGATAAATAAATGAAAAAGTATGTAATATAAGATCTTAATATATATTTGTTTTTTATTCAAAGCTATAATCATCTGAAATGGTAAAATTTTATGATGAATGGAAAAAGAAATATAAAGTCTAACCACTTTTTGTTTGTCCTGAAGTTCATGTGATTCCAAAATATTCTTTTCATAAAAGACTTTGGAAACCCCCATTCCATATTCTAAACTTACTTCAAAAGTGAAGGTTACACTCTTTCATATTACTTTTACTCGAATATGGTTTAATGTCTTCGATTGATTTCTCAACTTTCATTTGCTCGTAGATTTTTATTCATTATTAGATCGTGGATATCGAACAATATTTTGATGAATTAAATGTTATATGTGTACATTTGATCTGAAAGATTGATAAAAAAACACGATGATGATATTATATATTCAAAAAATGTATCGTTTTTATTGGAGATTTTAAATATTATGGATTTTAAAATATAGAAACTCTAAACCTTAAAAATATATTATATGAAAATGAAATATGATCGCAAGAGAATATTTGAATTTTACATTTTAGAATATAAGTAGAAAAATATTGAACATTAAAAGTATACAATAAACATCATAAATTATTTATTTTTCACAAAAGAAATTCATGTTTATTAACTATATGACTTGAAAATACCATAAATCACTTACTTTTCTTCTTAGTAATGCCAAAAAAATACAAGATCTTAGTTATAGAGCTGCAGTGCAGAGATTAAACAAACATAACAAATTAATTAATTCGATTATGTAATTTTTATAAAGATAAGAGTCAAAGGGCATGTAGGAATATTATGAAAAACTACAAGAATATATGTCACCTTGAAAAGTGGAGTAACAAGAGCGTGAGTAAATGAATAAAAATAATAAAATTTAAAAAGAAAAAACTTCAGGGTATTTACATAAATTAATAATTTGTGGAGGAGGGTGTGAGAACTGAAAATCTCACCTAAGGTTCGAGTTAGTTTTTGAAGAGTTTTGGTACACTTGTTGTCGATAAAAACGAGGCTATCCGACAAGGGGGTAATTACGGATGACATATGCCCGTTATGTTCACATGAGGAGGAGACGATATTGCATTTATTTTTTAAATACTCAAAGGTGACAAATATATAGGATGATTGAGTTGTAGGGTGTATTAAAATTCGGATGTGAGCAAATCCAAATGTGATGGATGTTGGGTTTTTGTGCCCTAGCACAATGTATTTTCAATCTACTCATATAATAAGATTATTAGTTGAAATAAAATCGGCATTCATATTACTAAAGTGTTGTAGTAATATCTTAAGTATGATTTGATTTGTATCATTGATGTGTCAACACATAATAGTAGACCTACAAATAAGATAAAATCTAACTTAAGCAGTCCCCGATCAGAATAGTTTCATAAGAAGCGATCGGTATGAGGCTAACTCTAAATGATCACGCTCTACTGATCATGGCCAGAAGGGGGCCAGAGTTAGGTCATAGTATCACCAGTCAGGGGTGATATAGGACGACCCGATCGTGAGTATGTTACATAGACACAGTCATGAACATACTCATATGTCGGCGCATGAAATCACATCCTCAGACCAAAGGACCATTGAGGTCAATATGTAATGAATGACGAGTTTGACTCAGTCTAACGTCTCCTGTAAAAGGGTTACAATAACGACTGTGATTGGCTCGATCACAAGTTACATAAGTTGACTCAATGGATCGCTGAAGGATTTATCCCTCATACGGACGTGTGAGCAGATATCAGTTTAGGCCACTTGATGAGTACAACCGAAATACAATAGCATGGCCATGCAGTCGATACGTAGTATCAGTTATAATTTAGTTAACTCAGAATCAAGAAACAGGACAATAGAACGAGGATGACTTGTCTATACCTCGTGGTTGTCAAAGATATCAAGAGGATAAAAAGGATAGATTCGTGAACGACAAGGTTAAGTCGAAATCTCGATAATCATAAGCGTTGGGTAATCATGATGTCTTGCTAGAGGCCACTCATGATGGAAAGGGTAAAATGGTAATTTTACAAGTCCTCCGACGTGTCGTGAGCCTAGAGGGTCACACACTAAAGGTTGAGTAAAACGGATTGAATCATATGGAAGAATCATGAGAGAGACAAAACCCGGTTTTGGATTAAACCGGATTAGACCGATTTCAGTTTAGGATTAAACCGGAAATCAAGAATGGTTTAGCAGGACTAATTAATTATAATCTAATTAAATAGATTTAATTAAATTAGCTAAACTAGGCCTAGCCAGAATGGGCTTCTCTACACAATTAATTAAAAGCTTTGGGCTTTAAGCCCATTAAGGCGTTTAATTAATTAAAGTTCAAATAAGGGTTATAAAAGGGTAATTTTCAGATCTAAAAATTAAGTGATTTATTTTTCAAAACCCTAGCCGTCACCCTCTCTCTCTCCTTGCCGATTTCGGCCAGCCCCTCTTTCCCCGCTCCGTCCGTTTTGCTTGCTTCGATCTTCTAGTAAGGGTCGTTGTGAGTATCCCCGGATTGCTCTTCCTGTGTGGACGATCTTTAGAGGTTACTAAATCCTATTTAGTAACAAGGAGATTTTGATTCAAGGTAATACTTAATTTTATTCTAGTCTAAGATCTCGTGATCAATTCATGATCATGCAAAATCCGTATTAAAACATGGAACTTTGAGGTTAATTTCTTGTATGGGCATTAAATTATATGATTGGAATCCTCAAATAATTCCTTCAGTGGTATCAGAGGCTGGTTATTCATGATTTTGTATTCGAGCATGATAGGCTAGAATTAATTTTGCGATTTAATTCGGTATTGTGAATTGGAAAAATTGCAAATTATATGTTTTGGTTAATGAATTAATTGCTAGAATTTTTTAATGTTGCTGAAAAAGATTATTTGATCGAGTAAGATCAGGATCGAGACCCGTGGGAGGCCGAGGCTAGCAGAGAGGCTAACCCCGGCAGCGCCACCGGCCGATCGGCCGGAACGGGAAGGCCGACCAGATCTGCCCGTGGCAGATCTGGGCAAGCCTTTCGGCTCCGACCAGGGGAGGGCTTCGGCCCGACCAGATCTGGCCAGGTAGCCCGCCACGGCCAGCCCTCACGGGCTGGTCGGCCACGGCGCTGCTAGTCTGGCGGCTAGGGTTTTAGCCGAACCCTAATTGGCCCTCGGGTCAATTTTGGTTTGGTCAAACCAATTGGATTCGGGTCAGATCCGACCCAGAAAAATCTAGAATTTTTCAGCAATTATTAATTAAAATTTCAGCCCGGTTCGGTTTCGATAAACCAGCGCGTGAACCGATTTAATTCAGAAATTAACCGGTTTAAGAAACGGTTTCAATAAACCGTATTTTATGATTTAAATCAAGATAAAATTGGAATTACTATGCTTGCTTGATAACATGCTTGTTTGATAACATGATTGTTTGATAACACGGTGTTTGCAACATGATTGCTAAGTTAACCCGAATTTAGAATTTAATTTCGATTTGCAACCTGCGAGTTGCTTATGGGATGTAATTTATTAGTGACCTGCGTGTCACATCATTTATTTTATTTAAATTAAATGTAATTACAAAGTCCCAAGACAAGAAGAACCGAAGAGAAGGATGGTAATCCCGAAGAGGCGTGGAGCCACTGGGAGTCCAGGAGAATGAGGAAAGACAAGACCTAGTATAGGTTCTAGTTTATTCCAGTAGGGTTAGCGGGCTAGCTAAAGCAAATTTACATTTATGTTTATGAATGTATGGTTTAATGTGTGATTTAATTTTCATAAGTTCATGTTAATTAGATCATCACCCACATGTGTAAAGATTAATAATAATTAGTTAATCACGCACATGTAAACCGGAATTGAAATTATCTCTACATGGATTTGTAGATGATAGATTCAAATTAAGATCAAATTATAATCAGTGATAATGAATATTTAAAAGGCAAGTAATTTCAAGTCAAGCTAGATACCGCCCACTTTTCATCACTTCGATTAGTTCTCGGACTCATGGGTGGATACGATTAACGTGGATCCATGAGAATGGGTTCTTGTAGAAGATGGACCAGTTTGCATGGGTGCGTGCGCATTAGCGTAGTAGCCATGCAGATTGGACCATGCGTTGAAAATTGGTTGACTTGGCTGCGATTCTCAGATGATCTGAGCCAGGGTATCAGATATAGGGCAATGCCGTATACACACAATGTATAAGCCCTAGCCAAGAATCACATGAAATTGTGAAAGGACTGGATTGTCCTACTCCAATGTCCAAAACTGGGGCGATGAGATTAACTCACTTCAGTTTTGGGTGTGCGGAGATCTTGGTTTAGATTCAGACACAAGAATCAGAAATGTTCATAATCAAGTGTCTCTTACTTCAACTTAATTAAGAATCTGATCGAATTTGTTTTCATGTATAGATTAATGGCACTGTCGCAACCCAAATCAACACGTTCTGGCAGTGAAGCCTTAAAGTCTCTTCTGTCGAATAACAGGCTGACAGGGACCAACTTCCTGGTATGGGAGAGGAACCTGAAGCTTGCACTTCAGTATGACAGACAAGAGTATATCCTTACAGACAAACCTATGATTGAGCATGCAGATGATGCTAGAGAGTCCGATAAGAACGCTTATGACAAGTACATAAGTGATCGACAAGATGTTGGCATCCTCATGGGCGGGTCCATGGAAAATGAAACCCAGGACCAGTTTATGCATCTCATGGGAGATCCCCAAGAGATGATGGAAGAAATTAAAATATACTACCAGAAGAATGCTCGTGTCGAAAGATACGACACTCTTGGGGAGTTATTTTATAGCAGGCTCAATGCTGGTGAGGCAGTGAGCCCACATGTCCTTAAGATGAAGCGGCTCTTTGATCGCTTGGCCAGTCTAGGTCATAAGTTCACATAGCAGCTGAAATCAGACATAGTCCTGATGTCTCTTCCAAAGGCTTATGGAGATGTGATCACAAATTACAATCTCCATAATATGGAAAAGACCATCAAGGAACTACATGGAATGTTGGTGACAGCAGAGAAAGACCTCAAGGGCAAGACCCCTGAGGTTCTGATGGTCAATAAGGGTGTCAGTTTCAAAAGAGCTGGCAAACCTAATGGCAAGTCACCAGGACACTCCAACAAGGGCAAGGCACCAGCAGTGTCAGGTAAGGGTAAGGCGCCGATGCACCTAGCTTGGCAAATAAGGGCATCTAGAGGTCCGAGAATCCAAGCGGTTCCTAGAACCGAAGGGAGCACTTCGGCCTCAGAGGTGGTCAGTTACTACTGCCAGCAGCCAGGTCATTGGAAGAAGGATTGCAGGCAGCACAAGGATTATGTGAAGAGCTTGCAGAAGGGAGGACACCCTTCAGGACCTGGATCAGGTATTTACGTTGTTGAGTATAATGTCAATGTTACTTTCTCAGACACATGGGTAGTTGATACCGGAGCAGAATCTCACATTTGTGTTAATCTGCAGGATCTGGAAAGTAAGAAGTTCCTTGGGAAAGGCGAGCGGGATCTGAGAGTCGGAGACAACAGTTCAGTGTCAACAACGACTGTCGGTTCTGTTAGTCTTAGGATGCCCATAGGGCTTATTTTAGTATTGGACGATGTTTCATGTGTACCTACATTTTGTAGGAATATTATTTAAGTGTCCAGTTTGGACAAACTTGGTTTTGTATTTGCCATAGACAATGGCTTATTTACTTTATCAAAAAATAATATCGTTTACGGCACTGTATCTATGGTTGGTGGATTATATATTTTAAATATTGATAACACTAACTACAGTTCAAACTATAACGTAAATAAGAGGCTAAAGTCGGATGACTTAAACCAGACAGTGATGTGGCACTGTCGTCTAGGCCACATAGGCGAGAAACGCGTCTCGACACTTCATAAGTGTGGGCTCTTAAGCCCGTTTGAATTTACACCAATCGAGAGATGCGAATCTTGCATTATGGGCAAGATGACAAAGGCGCCTTTTGGCGGCTTAGGTGAAAGGGCAAGTGATCTCCTGTGCCTAATACATTCAGACGTATGTGGGCCCATGAGTACACAAGCCAGGAGAGGTTTCAGATACTTCATAACCTTTACCGACGATTTTAGTAGGTATGGGTATGTCTATTTAGTGAGACATAAGTCGGAGTCCTTTGATAAATTCAAAGAATTCCAGAATGAAGTACAGAACCAGCTTGGTAAAAGTATAAAGGCACTTCGTTCCGATCGAGGTGGCGAATACTTAGATCAAGAATTTCTCAGTCACCTAAGGGATAACGGTATACTCTTAGAATTAACTCCGCCAGGAACCCCTCAGTTGAATGGTGTTTCCGAACGGAGGAACAGAACCCTGCTAGACATGGTTCGTTCCATGATGAGTCATGCCGACCTTCCAGTATCTTTCTGGGGCCATGCCCTGGAAACGACCACATTCTTATTGAATCGAGTACCTACAAAGGCAGTGGAGACCACTTCATTTGAGGTTTGGCAAGGGAAAGCTCCCAAGTTGTCTTTCCTCAAGATCTGGGGGTGCGACGTATACGTCAAGCGATTGCTTGGTGATAAACTCGAACCCAAGGCGGATAAGTGTGTCTTTGTAGGGTACCCCAAAGGAACCATGGGTACTACTTCTACAAACCCGAGGACAACAAAGTCTTTGTTGCTCGAGGTGGGGTTTTCTTGGAAAGAGAATTCTTATCCAAGAAACCCAGTGGGAGTCCTGTGCTTCTTGAAGAAATTCGAGAAGACACAGAATAACCTGCAGAGATTGTAGAGGTACCCGATGAGGTAAATGATCCAAGTCCTATTCCATAGAAACTCCTGTAGGACCAAGGAGGTCTGAAAGATCTCGTCAAAACCAAGTCAGATATGGCTTCTTAGCCACAGAGGGTAATGACTTGATAGTTGTAGATCAGGATGATCCCGCAACAGTTCAGCAAGCCTTGGCCAGTCCCAACTCAAAAGAATGGCAGAACGCCATGAATGAGGAAATGAAGTCCATGAAAGAAAATCAGGTCTGGAACTTAGTAGACAGCACACCTGGGATAAAACCTAACCCATAGGTTGCAAGTGGATATTTAAGTTAAAGACAGATATGGACGGAAAGCCTCAGACTTACAAAGCAAGACTGGTTGCAAAAGGTTATCGTCAAGTCCAAGGCATGGACTATGATGCGACTTTTTCGCCAGTAGCTATGATTAAGTCAATTCGGATGATGTTAGCCATTGCAGCATATTTCGATTACGAGATATGGCAAATGGACGTCAAAACCGCATTCCTTAACGGGAATTTGCAGGAGGATGTCTATATGACCCAGCCAGAAGGTTTTGTCGATCCAAAACATCCCTAAAAGGTGTGTAAGCTGCAACGATCCATTTATGGGTTGAAGCAAGCTTCCAGGAGTTGGAACTTACGGTTCGATGAAGCCGTAAAAGAGTTCGGGTTCATCAGAAATCCCGATGAACCCTGTATCTACAAGAAGAGCAGTGGGAGTAACATAGTATTCCTGGTGCTGTATGTCGACGATATACTGATCATGGGAAATAACGTCCCAACCTTGCTTGAGACCAAAGCTTGATTAGGGAAGTGTTTCTCCATGAAGGACTTAGGAGAGGCCGCTTACATTCTAGGGATCAGGATCTACAGAGATCGATCCAAGAGAATTTTAGGTCTAAGTTAGAGCACCTATATAGATAAAGTGTTGAAAAGATTCTCAATGCTTGACTCTAAGAAAGGGAACCTCCCAGTGAGACATGGCATCAAGCTAAGCAAGAAACAGTGTCCTAATACACCTGCTGAGCTTAAGAAAATGAATGGAATTCCATATGCTTCGGCAATGGGATCCATCATGTATGTCATGATCTGTACGAGGCCTGACGTATCGTTCGTCCTCAGCTGTACCAGCAGATTTCAGTCTAACCCAGGCCAAGATCACTAGACTGCCGTCAAGTGTATCCTCAAGAATCTGAGGAGAACAAAGGACGCCTTCTTAGTGTATGGCGGGATAGAACGATGTGGGTCAGGAGCTTCTTGAGTGGATTAGATGTACTGCCGCTAACGTCTGATCCCGGGAACTTATGTTGTGACAACACGGGGGCTGTAGCACTTGCTAAAGCGCCCAGATTTCACAACAGGACCAAGCACGTCGAGAGAAAGTATCACATCATCAGAGAGATGATTGATAAAGGTGAAGTGGAGATAATCTACATTTCAACGCATGATAATCTAGCTGACCCCTTAACTAAGGCACTACCGCTGCTTAAGCATAAGGAACATGTCAGGGGAATGGGTTTAGATTGGAATACCAATTGGGTCTAGGGCAAGTGGGAGACTGTTGGGTTTTTGTGCCCTAGCACAATGTATTTTCAATCTACTCATATAATAAGATTATTAGTTGAAATAAAATCGGCATTCATATTACTAAAGTGTTGTAGTAATATCTTAAGTATGATTTGATTTGTATCATTGATGTGTCAACACATAATAATAGACCTACAAATCAGATAAAATCTAACTTAAGCAGTCCCCTATCAGAATAGCTTCATAAGAAGCGATCGGTATGAGGCTAACTCTAAATGATCACGCTCTACTGATCATGGCCAGAAGGGGGCCAGAGTTAGGTCATAGTATCACCAGTCAGGGGTGATATAGGACGACCCGATCATGAGTATGTAACATAGACACAGTCATGAACATACTCATATGTCGGCGCATGAAATCACAACCTCAGACCGAAGGACCATTGAGGTCAATATGTAATGAGTGACGAGTTTGACTCAGTCTAACGTCTCCTGTAAAAGGGTTACAATAACGACTGTGATTGGCTCGATCACAAGTTACATAAGTTGACTCAATGGATCGCTGAAGGATTTATCCCTCATACGGACGTGTGAGCAGATATCAGTTTAGGCCACTTGATGAGTACAACTGAAATACAATAGCATGGCCATGCAGTCGATACGTAGTATCAATTATAATTCAGTTAACTCAGAATCAATAAACAGGACAATAGAACGAGGATGACTTGTGTATGCCTCGTGGTTGTCAAAGATATCAAGAGGATAAAAGGATAGATTAGTGAACGACAAGGTTAAGTCGAAATCTCGATAATCACAAGCGTTGGGTAATCATGATGTCTTGCTAGAGGCCACTCATGATGGAAAGGGTAAAATGGTAATTTTACCAGTCCGCCGACGTGTCTTGAGCCTAGAGGGTCACACACTAAAGGTTGAGTAAAACGGATGGAATCATATGGAGGAATCATGAGAGAGACAAAACCCGGTTTTGAATTAAACCGGATTAGACCGATTTCGGTTTAGGATTAAACCGGAAATCAAGAATGGTTTAGCAGGACTAATTAATTATAATCTAATTAAATAGATTTAATTAAATTAGCTAAACTTGGCCTAGCCTGAATGGGCTTCTCTACACAATTAATTAAAAGCTTTGGGCTTTAAGCCCATTAAGGCCTTTAATTAATTAAAGTCCAAATAAGGGTTATAAAAGGGTAATTTTCAGATCTGAAAATTAAGTGATTTATTTTTCAAAACCCTAGCCATCACCCTCTCTCTCTCCTTGCCGATTTCGGCCAGCTCCTCTTTCCCCGCTCCGTCCGTTTTGCTTGCTTCGATCTTCTAGTAAGGGTCGTTGTGAGTATCCCCGGATTGCTCTTCCTGTGTGGACGATCTTTAGAGGTTACTAAATCCTATTTAGTAACAAGGAGATTTTGATTCAAGGTAATACTTAATTTTATTCTAGTCTAAGATCTCGTGATCAATTCATGATCATGCAAGATCCGTATTAAAACATGGAACTTTGAGGTTAATTTCTTGTATGGGCATGAAATTATATGATTGGAACCCTCAAATAATTCCTTCAATGGATTGAGAATCGTGGTGCCAGGGGGAGAATGAGGCGAAGATATACATAATGTTCTTAAGGGGAATTTGGAGGATGAAGAAACGGAAACATTCGAAAAGATGAGTCATTTCTTTCATCGAAGGTAGCTGCCATAGCAAAATTATGTAGAAGAATGTTGATGGAAGTGAACTCATCCCAAACTGAAGGTAGTTTGCAGGTCAGGCAACCTCAGACTAAGAGGTCGGCTCCAACAACGGGAACTTTAAAAATAAATGTTGATGGGGGAGTGGAATCAAGTAGGGGAGTATGGAGGGTGAGGGTGATGACTAGAGATGAAGGGGTAGTGTGATAGCAACGTTTTGCAGACGATTCGCGGGGATTCTCCAGCCAATTGAGGTGGAGGTCGTGGGTGTCAGGGAAGCTCTTTGGTGGATTAAGCGCAACTAGTAGAGTTAAATAGTGATGGAGACCGATTGTCTTGGGGTAGAGGAGGGTATCTTTGTTAAGAGCTTGCTTAAGCAATTTGGAGTATTTTGGGAGATTGTAGTAGTACTATTGGTAGTTTAGCATTTCAGGTTTTAACTAATTTCGTGAAAGAAATAGGCCCTAGATTAATCACATTTATGTGAAAACGTTACATTATCTTCTAGCAATAAATTGACACATTATTATCATTGTGTTATGATAATAAGTTAAGTATTAATTGTTAGATTTGTGCCATTGTCCAGTGTAATAAGTTCGTCTGTATATGATGATTTATCATCTTTCGAATAAATAAAACTTTATTATATTACTAATGTGTCAACGTATTATATTAGATGTAATTTTATCTACATCATTATGTGTGTCATCACTAATAGTAGAACTGTAGATCAGAAAGAATTACATTTAATGAGTCCCTGATCAATTAAGCTTCATTATGAAGTGGTCAGTATGAGGCTAACTATTTATGATCACGCTCTATTGATCATGGCAAGATAGTGCCGGAGTTAAATCATAGATATCATCAGGGAGATGATATTGGACGACCCGATGGTGAGTGTATAGCATAGATGATGTCATTAGCATACTCATATATCGTAGTTTGTCATCGTATCCTTAGACCAAGGAGTCTTTGTGATCACTATGTAGTAAGTATCTTGACTTGACTTAGTCTAACGTTGCCTGTAAAAGGGTAGCCATAAGGGCTTTGATCGGCTTAAGTATAAGTTACATGAGTGAACTCGAAAGACGGCTAAGGGATTTATCCCTCATACTCCAGTATGGGATTGATATCTGTTTAGGCCACTTGATGAGTATGACTGAAAGATATTGCATGGCCATGCGGGAGATACTTTGTATCAGTTTTCAGTCATCTTAGACATCGAGAAACAATGGTTGATTAACTAAGGATGACGGTTCTATGGCTTATGATCAATCTAGATATCGGGTGATAAAATCATAGTGACATGAACGATAAGAGATTAAATCGAATCATCGATATTCATGGACGTTGTGTAATCATAATGTCTTGCTAGAGGCCACTTATGATGGAAAGGGTAAAATAGTAATTTTTCCAGCCTTCCAACAGGTCGTGAGCCTAGAGGGTCACACACTTGAAGCAAGGTATAGCAAAAGGGACTTGAAAAGTTAATAAGAGAATTGGAAAAATTTGCCTTTCGGTTTAGTGAAATCGGAGCGAAGTAGTTTACACCAGAAATCGGTTTAAGGGAGATGGATCGGTCTAGCTAAACTGTTTAATTAGAACCCAATGTAAATGAGTTTAATTAAGGTTTAGCTAAATGGGCTTTTGAGCCTTCTTCTTAATATAATTATTTATAATTAATTAAGATATTATGGGATTTAAAATAAAAGGGAAAATAATTTTGAAAATCAAATAACAAAGTGATTTGATTTTTTCAATTACTCTCCCCTTTTTTTCTCCTCATTTTGGCCGAAAATCCTCTCCATTTTCAGCTCTCTCTCTCTAACTTCTTTTTCTCCATTTTTGTTTCTTTTTCTCTAACTTTCTAGCAAAAAGTGTTGAAGAAGTTTTGAGCTCCAAAAGACCTTGTTTGTGTGGACTTGCTTGAGAAGACAAAGAGTATTTGTGTTGGTGATTCAAGGTATTTTGTGATTGTTGTTATGAATTTTACATGCTGAAATTTCCATCTCACATGATGATCTTCAAGTTTATTCAAGGATCCATGGTAAAATTGCATGAGTTTATTGTTATGGACTTTGGAGTATTCGTGAATTCTTATATAGTCACTTCCTAAGTTTGACGTGTTCCTAACGTTGTCCGTAACATGATGCTCATAATGGGTATGATTGACTTATGAACGAGCAGTATGAGGGATATGAATGACGGTCAAGGGATTTGGCCCTCATGAACTAGTGGGAACAATATCTATTTAGGCCTCTTGATGAATATGACTGATAGGGAATGTGTGGCCACACTGTCGATAAAAGTTATCATAATCTGTCATCTCCAGATTAAAAAACAGGTTTAAATATATAAGGGTATCGACTTTATGCCTTATTTTCAAATAAGATATCTAGAGACATAGGGATTATGATAGTGACAAAAAAATTATCGATCATCATGATCATTGGGTAATCATAATGTCTTACTAGAAGGTCACTTATGATGAATAGACGAAATAGGGATTTGGGGGAATTTACCCATGAGTCACGAGTCTATAGGGTCACGCACAAAGAGTAAGCCCGAAGTTAAGTGGTCTTATGAAACCCATTAGAAATAATAAGTGTAAAACACGTTTTCGCGAGTTCTGCTGACCAGTCAGGTTGGGGACTCATATCTCCCAAACTAGTCTGGCTTAAGTTTCGAGTCAATCAAACTTTAAGCTAGAGAGATATGAGTCGCGTTAATTTGGTCGTCAGAACTGAAAAGACGCAGTTTCCTTTCCTGTTTCGGTTTAGATTGCGAATTGAACCTAATAAGGAAAGAGGAAATTGGGAGCACAAATTTTTGGGTATTTTTTTGAATTAAAGAAATTCATAATAAAATACGAGTTTATTTGGAATAAAACCTCTAACCCAAAATTCTATGTATATATATGTTGCAACGATTTACAAGAAACCGCAATGCTTCATGAGCAATATTAGCTGTCACTAAAATTCTGAATTTCTAATCAAGGAGTTGACTAGATACAAGGAGAATTGATTCTAGTAGATTCAATTCGTTCTAGCTTCGATCAAGGCATGCTCGTGTGGATACTTGTAGAGAGTGGATCTCGAAGGAGACACTTCGATGAGATCTATATTAATGCGAACTACATGGACTTTGATTCTTGTGGAGACAAGATACGTAGGCCACCCAAATAAGATTTGGGTTCAAGTCTGGATTCGCGAAGAACTTGTGCACTCTCAAATGTTCTGTAAAGCCATATCTACAACAGATAAATTTAGATTTTATCTCTTTCATCGAGTAAGCTTAAACAGGCAATACATCATTACTTAAGAACGCGGTTAAATTTTCGTAATATTGCTTCCCCTTCTATATATGAGATCCCACGAACTAATCATCGTTTCAAAAAAATTATTGGGATGCAATTAATAACAGACACATTACTACGTAAAATCCTAATAACTAAGGGTATAAACAATCGAATCGAGCCTCCATTTGGCAGGGCTCGACTCGTGAAAAAAACTGTTTAGCTCAAGTTCGGCTCAGGCTCGAACGAGCTTGTGCAAGTAAGTTCGAGTTCGGCTCGAAAAAACTTAAATATGATCAGACCCGATTTGGTTTGTTTAATATCTAATAAATATTTATTAAAAATTAAATAAAAATATATAATTCATTAATATATAATTCATTAAATATTGAACGGGCTCGTTCGAGATCGGCTCGACTCAATTTGCCTCGTCTAATTTCATTATAAGCATTTACTAAAATTTTGAAAATATATAATGAGTTAAATATTAAATGAGCCAACTCGCAAGCCTGTCGAGCCTTAAAAGGTCAAGCTCGACTTGTTTATGAATCGAGCTAAATCTTGAGGTCAAATTTGGCTCGAGCTCGATTATAACGAGTCTGAACTGAATATTTAACGAGTCGAACTCGAACAATTCATTAAAAGTTTGACTCGTGTACAACCCCATCCTAACCCTCATATGTAATATAATCAATGGATATTATTATTTCATCATTTAGATTTTTTTTATATCCAAAAGGATTAAATAGTAAATTTCACAATTTGATTAATAGTTGTCATTAGCGGTTGTTTAATGAAGCATATGTAGATTTACCGATCATCCCCACCCTCTGTATCTGATTAATTCCTCTTACTAATTAAGCTATATATCAATCCGATCAGAAACATATTTTACACGTGCAATGAATTCAACTTACTACTACACATCTTAATGATGTCTACTCGAGGTATCACAATTCATGAAATCGTCGAAGGAATCTCAATCATGTTAAACCTTGTTAAGTTCATCACTCCAAATTCAATAATTGTTTCATTCAGTCCTTAATTCTACTATATAAATTCTCTTGATTAACTCTTATATGTGTATTCTCAATAAATAGATAATGATGTTCTTAAATTAGACCCAATGTGTTACTACGTTTAGTATTGACATATTTTTTAGTGCAAAGTCAAGATGTAGGTAAACATGTTGCGACAAAATTGGTGGGTCATATTACTTGCAGAATTAAGCAAGACATCGAAGACTTCCTGTTTCATGCACAGATGTTGTATGCACGAAGAAGTCAAAGCAAGACAGATTTAGGCAACGTCCGACTGGAAAGAAGACACATCAGCAAGACAAAAGAAGGCGGCAACGTCAACCTGCCACTTGCCAAAAACGCAAGGCGGCAAGTGATTTCCTAATAAGAATTGGAATCCGATTAGGCAATATGTGTTGCTATAAAAGAAGGCGCTACCCCTTTAGCAACTCAGACCTTTCTCTGTGCTAAATTCTCAGAGCTCTTAACCGTGTAAAACTAACGGATTGAGAGGTTGAACTATTTAGAGAGAACGATGTCGATCACAGAAATCCACTCAAGAGGACTTGAGTGTTTGTGATTTGTTGGGTTTTGTTCGTGATTGAAGACTTCATGAAGAAATTGTCGAAGACAACTACGCCGAGCATGGGCTTGCTTGAAGGGTGGAATTGAGACGTTCTCAAAGATAGGGGGAGTCCCTGGTTGAGGTTGTTCACGGTGAGATCTCTAGTAACTTAGGACAATAGCTTGTGTGATAGCTAGTTGATGCTTGAAGTCGTACTATTGACTACCGAATATTGAAAACCTTTCCACTGGCAGAGTGCCCCTAGACGTAGATGTGGAGTCACCGAATTGGGTAAGCATATTGTGTGTCTTCTTTTTACTACTTTAATATTTTTATAGTCCATAAACTGTGGTTAAACAAGTTGTCGAACCAATCGTTACAACATTGTGTTCGGCATCTAGTTCCTGCTACTTAACACAATTTCACAAGGGAATCGTTTAGCCCCAGTCATTGAATTAGATGTATATTATTATTCTAATTAGTTGTGTCATATATGAAAGGGTGGGATGAAGAGTTGCATATGTAATTATTAATGGATGTGACAATTGGTGAAGAGGTGTATGTTATGTATAATTATAATATCTGGACCATGTGCTACAACATGTTACAAGAATACAAGATGCTGCCAACAACTAAAAAAGGTTGACAGAATAGAAGACGCTGCTAGCCAGCAACGGTGCTCGCCCAAAACTCATCGCCAAAATGTGCTTGCCTAAAAAATTGCCAAAGGGGGATATTGTTACTATGTTTAGTATTGGCATATTTTTTAGTGCAAAGTCAAGATGTCGGTAAACATGTTGCGGCTTAATTGGTGCAACATATTACTTGCAGAATTAGGCAAGACATCGAAGACTTCTTGTTTCATGCACAGATGTTGTACGTACGAAGAAGTCAAAGCAAGATAGATTTAGGCAAGGTCCAGCTGGAAAGAAGACACGTCAGCAAGACCAAAGAAGGCAGTAATGTCAACCTGCCATTTGTCAGAAATGCAAGGCGGCAAGGGATTTCCTAATCGGAATTTGAATTTGATTAGGCAATAGGGGTTGCTATAAAAGCAGGTACTACCCCATTAGCAACTCAGTCATTTCTCTGCGCTAAATTCTCAGAGCTCTTAACCGTGTAAGACTAGCGAATTGAGAGGCTGAACTATTTAGAGAGGATGACGTCGATCACAGACCGCCACTCAAGAGGACTTGAGTGTTTGTGATCTATTGAGTTTTGTTTGTGATTAAAGACTTCACGAAGAAACTGTCGAAGACAACTACAGGAGCATAGACTTGTTCGCAGGGTGGAATTGAGACGTTCTCAAAGACAAGGGGAGTCCCTGGTCGAGGTTGTTCACGGTGAGATCTCTAGTAGCTTAGGACAATAGCTTGTGTGATAGCTAGTTGAAGCTTGAAGTTATACTATTGACTACCGAATAGTGAAAACCTTTCCACTGGCAGAGTGCCCCTAGACGTAGGTACGAATTCACCGAACTGGGTAAACATATTGTGTGTCTTCTGTTTACTGATTTAATATTTACAGTCCATAAACTGTGGTTAAACAAGTTTTCGAACCAATCGTTACAACATTGTGTTCGACATCTAGTTCCTGCTACTTAACACAATTTCAATTGGTATCAGAGAAGGCACCTTATATTCTTAGGTGATTTCCTGCAAAGATTCTATATAGAAAATATGGACTCAAAGGAAGGAGGATCAATAAATCGACCACCAGTGCTCGATGGAACCAACTATGGTTATTGGAAAGCACGAATTTGTGCCTTCATGAAATCCCTTGATATCAAAACTTTGAAAGCTGTTATCAATGGTTGGGAAGAACCTTAGTATGCTGATGCTCAAGGAAATCAAACCGGTCCGAAACCCCAGAAAGATTGGAGCAATGAAGAAGATGAAGCAGCCCTGGGTAACTCTAAAGCTCTCAACGCTATTGTGGTTCCTACGGATGTTGGCTATTTTATATGATGGAAAGATTGTAGGGTTTTGGAGCGTTCAAGATCATCGAGATAGCGAAATCATAAACAAAAGCAAATCCAAACCCTGTCCAAGACCATGAACCATTAAATCTCAAGGCAAAAACTATTCTACAAGAAATTTACCTTTTAGTCTTTGTTGAATCAAGAAAGAAGAACTATATGATCTTCTTCTCTAAAGCAAGTCCACACCAAGAGGATAATCCTTAAGATCCTTCACAAAGAGCCTACTAGAACTAATATGTGAAGAACAAGAGAGCAAGAAGAGAGGAGAGAGGGTGTTGGCCGGCAACAAGAGAGAGAAAATGAGAGAGTGAGTGTTATGAACTAATTCTTCATTTGTCTACTTCATCAACACATAAGGCATGGGTCATTAAAGTGACAAATGATGAAGGCATGGGTTAAAGGCAAGTCATTACCTAAACCCCTTAAATCACTCACCTCTTAATCAAAAACACCAACTAAGCATTGTGTGAGGCCCCCACACTTGGACCCACCAAGGTGGCCGGCCATGTAGGCTTTTATTGGGCCTTAATTAGGCCCTTGTTGGGGCGGCTAAGTGACCTCATGGGACGAGCCCAATGGGCTCCCCCATGTGGTCGCGTGCCGTGTCCAAAAGTTATCCGACCCTTTTTGTCGTTATTTATCAAACAAAGTCCGACGCGACATCGACGAAAATCTCAGTTTTCTCGATTCGCTAATTATTCTCTCAAACCGAACCTATGGCCCAAAACCTTCAGTTTTGTCCATGTATTGCTCCTCAAGAAATGTTAAGGTTTCCTTGTCTCAAGTTATCCATCTTGTATGTGTGTGACCCTCTAGGCTCATGCCACCGTTGGCAGATCGGCGCAAGAGATCTCTCTCTTACCTGATCCATCATAAGTGGTCTCTAGTAAGACATTATGATTACCCAGGGTGCATGATGATCGATGATTCGATTTAACCTTGTGTGTACAAGTCATTATCTTATTATCTCTAGACATAACGATTGATCACAAGGCATAGAGTCGTCATCCTTCTTTAATCAATTATTGTTACTTGATATGTGAGATGGCTGAGAACTGATAACCCGTATCACTGGCATGGCCATGCTTTTTCTCTCAGTCACTCTCGATCAAGCGGCCTTAACGGATATCTTTCCCATAGTACGAGGGATAAATCCCTTAGCCGTCTTTCGTGTCACTCATGCAATCCGTTCCGCCACCCAATCATGCCCGTTATTGCAATTCTGTTACGGAAAGCGTTAGGCGCAAGTTAAAGCCGTACATCGACCGCATAGCGATCACAAAGACTCTTTGGTGTAAGGATATCGTGACAAGGTATCTCATTTGAATATGTTCATGGCTTAATCTATGAAACACTATTCAAAACGGGTTGTCCGATATCAATCACCTCATGATATCTATGATCTGATTCTGAGATCCCACATCCCTATGATAACCAGAACTACATCAGTGAGAACCATCCTCGTACTGGTCGCTTCAATTGAAGCGTATATTGACCAGGGACTCGTTAAGTGTGATCCGTACAGATTTATGGTTCTACTACTTTAGTGGTCATAAATCAGATCATGCTTAACATATTACTTCAACACATAAGTAATACAAAGCCGTTTTATTTGTTACAAACGATGATAAATATACATAGACATTTATATACTACTAGCAATTGGACTACGACACAAAAATGCTATCAATCTCCCACTTGCCCCTAGTTCCAATCTAAGTCCCAGTCTATCACCATTGACCTAACATGTTTATCATGTTTCGCTTGAGGAAGAGCCTTGGTCAAGGGGTTGGTTGTGTTATCATCAGATGCAACGTAGTGGATCTTCATGTCACCTCTAGCAACTATGTCACGGATGATGTGATACTTCCTGAGTACATGTTTGGATCTGTCATGTGCCCTAGGTTCCTTAGGTTGCGCAATGGCCCCAGTGTTGTCACAATATAAGTCTACTGGGTTAGATGGGTTTTGAATTACACCTAACCCAGCCATGAAACTCCTGATCCATACAGCCTCCTTTGCTGCTTCCGATGTAGTAATGTACTCAGCTTCCGTTGTAGAGTCGGCAATGGTGTCCTACTTCTTGCTTTTCCAGCTGAATGCTCCACCGTTCAATGTAAACACATATCCCAACTGACTCTTAAACTCATCAGGGCCTGTCTGGAAACTAGCATTGACATATCCTTTGACGACTAGATCATCATCATTTCTTCCCCCGTATACAAGAAAAGCGTCTTTGGTTTTTCTCAAATATTTGAGAATTGCCTTGACTGCAATCTAGTGTTCCTCACCGGGTTCGGATTGATGTCTACTAGTACAACTTATGGCAAAGACACATCCAGTCTCGTACATATCATGGCATACATTATGGACCCTATAGCCGAAGCATATGGGATCTCATTCATTATTTTTAGCTTTTCAGGTGTCTCAGCACACTGTTTCTTACTAAGCTTTATGCCATGACGCATGGACAGTAGTCCTTTCTTTGAATTATGCATTGAGAATCTACTCAGCACTTTGTCTATATAGGTGCTTTGACTTAAGCCCAAGACCCGCTTGGCACGATCTCTATATATCTTGATCCCCAAGATGTAAGAAGCCTCGCCTATGTCCTTCATTGCGAAACACTCACCTAACCAAGCCTTTGTTAAGAGCAAGGTAGGGACATCGTTTCCAATGAGCAATATGTCATCGACATAGAGCACCAAAAAGACTACTTTACTCCTATCTGCCTTTTTATACACGCAAGGTTCATCATCGTTCTTGATGAAGCCAAACTGTTTCACTACTTCATCAAAACACTGATTCCAACTCCGAGATGCTTGCTTCAAACAATAAATTGATTTGACCAACTTGCAAATCTTTCCCTTATTCTTTGGATCCTCATAACCCTCAAGCTGGGACATATAAACGTCCTCAGCTAACCTCCCATTAAGGAAAGCAGTTTTGACATCCATTTGCCATATCTCATAATTATGATAAGCTGCTACGGCAAGTAGAATGCGAATAGATTTTGTAGTTACGACGGTTTTAGAGATTGGCAGATTTTTAAAGGAACTAAAGAAACATGTTACAAAGAATGTCGAAGCATCTTCTACGACATCTTGTGTAACATTGTTGACGGCGTCTCGGCAAACATCCTGATCGACAGAAATCAGGCAAGTCCAGATTGTGCAGGAAATACGATTACGATTAGGAATTATGCAAAGTTCGAGAACGTCTGCAAATCAGGAAAGAAGAAAGACGGCGATTAAGAGGAAACCCTTTAGGGTTAGTACTCATCCACGATTGCTATAAAAGCTTAGGCTACCCCCTTAGCAATCGTGTGGTTCTTTATTTGTTTCCTAGCAACAATTTGAAAGGTTCTTAGACGTGAAGGTCTGCGGGCTGAGAAATTGCAGATTGAGCTTAGGATATTGTGCATCACATAACTATTGAGAGTTAGGTGATTGAGGGTTTACTGAAAGCGTGAGTGAAGACTGCACGCAACCACCAAGTTCATTGAAGAACTAAACCGACAGAGCAAGGCGATTGCTCGAAGAGTGGAATCAAGACGTTCTTGGATTCAGGGGGAGACCCTGAGATAGATTGCACTGTAAGACGTAACATAAAGTATAGATCTAGGGTTGATCACAGGTACTTGTATGTTTTGACGAATTACTGATAAGTGAAATTTTTCCACTAGGCTAAGAGCCCCCAGACGTAGGTGACGTTGCACCGAACTGGGTAAACAATCTGCTGTGTCATTGTTTATAGCTTTATCTTTACTGTCCTGCTTTATCTACGAAAGAAGTCAGACACAACGTTATAGCTTCTCACGTAACATTGTGTGTGGCATCTTGCACGACTAGCTGATCAGAATTTCAATTGGTATCAGAGGGAGCACCTACAGCTTTAGGTGAGTTCCTAAACAAATATTTTGATCAAGATGGACAATACCAGAGAAGGAGGATCCATAAATCGACCACCTGTTCTAGATGGAAGCAACTATGGCTATTGGAAGGCTCGAATGTGTGCCTTCATGAAGTCACTTGACAACAAGACATGGAAGGCTGTAATCAATGGATGGAATGCTCCACAACTCAGTGACAATGATGGCAATCCTATCGGTCCAAAACCATAAAAAGACTGGACTGATGATGAAGACGAAGAATCACTGGGAAATTCTCGAGCTCTGAATGCTATCTTCAATGGTGTTGACAACAACGTGTTCAGACTTATCAACACATGCACAACTGCCAAATCTACATGGGACATCCTGGCTGTTGCATATGAAGGAACAACTAAGGTTCGAGAACAAAAACTGCAATATCTGACAACCAACTTCGAAGCACTCATCATGAAAGAAGACGAATCAATTGCAGAATTCAATGTTCGTATTCGTGATCTAGCCAATGAATCCTACTCTCTGGGAGAACCAATGTCCGATGAAAAACTGGTAAGAAAATTTTTGCGTGCTCTTAGCCCTAGGTTTAAGATGAAGATCACTGCAATTGAGGAAGTTCATGACCTCTTGATCTTGAAATTTGATGAGCTGATGGGGTCTCTAATGACCTATGAGTTGTCTCTGCCTAACATCGACAAAAGGAACAAAGGAGTTGCTTTCAAAAGCTCAACACACAAGCAACCAGATCTTGAGGATTCTGATTTTGACGAAGACATCGATGCTACAATGGCCCTTCTCACAAAAAATTACAACAAAGTCATGAGAAGATTCAGTCGAATGGGTGGACGGAATGTCACAGCAAATGCCAGACACAAAGCTCCACAAAAAGCTCAAACAAGAGGAAGTCTTGACAGACCAAACAGGAGTGGGGAAGAAAACAACAAGAAAGGACTTCAATGTCATGAGTGTGAAGGATTCGGCCACCTCCGTAGAGAATGTCCAAATTTCCTCAAACAACAAAAACGAGGTTACAATGCCACCCTATCAGACGATGACAATGAAGATAGTGGATCTGAAGAGGTAAGCAACTTTGTTGCATTCCCTACTACTACTCTTGTGTGTAACATTGATAATTCTGCCAATATCAATGATGATCACCTCCATCCATCTCCAAATGAGAATTGGACTAAAGAGCAACTAGTCGAGGCATACAAAGGCTTACATAACAGATGGATCAAGGAAACTCTGATACTTGATCAACAAGGTGAACGGATTATCAGTATTACCAACGACAAGTCTAGATTTCTAGAGACAATCGTGGAGCTAAAACGCGAAGTCACCAGACTTAACGGAGAAATTAGTCTTATGACTAAATCGGTAAAGATGATGAATCCTAGCACAGAAAGTCTTGACAAGATTCTATCAGTGGGAAAGCAGTCCAAGGATACAACGGGACTAGGGTACACACACGATGTTCCCTCGACAGTAGTGACGAAGTTTGTCCCACAACAAGTCATGGTTGACAAGAAACTACCGGATGCCCCAACACATCCTACAGGACGACCTACAACAAATGCCATGACATCATCTACAACATGTTCTTGTCAAGCAACTACCAGAAGACATCCTCCATGCAGACAACAATACTACAGAAGACCAGCTTATCAATATCTATGGATATGTCATTACTGTGGTCAACAAGGTCACATTAGACCTCTTTGTTTTCAACTTCAGGTACTCCAGAGTTTCTCTCCAATCTCAAATTATATACAAACTACTTTGTTACTTTTGGAGATGGGATTCGAGCTCGAATCATTGGAAAAGGAGTACTCAAGCATCCAGGAGCCACTTTCCTGACTGAAGCATTACTCGTAGAAGGACTTAAGGCAAACCTGATTAGCATCAGCCAGATTTGTGATCAGGGCTCAGAAGTGAAATTCACTAAAGAAGCCTGTATAGTTAAAGACTTCGATCAAGTCACTATTCTACAAGGAGTTCGCTCAACAGATAATTGCTACATCTGGTCACCCAAGACACATATCGAAGCGACCAAGTGCCTTGTCTCCAAAGCAAAAGAAACCAAACTGTGGCACCGAAAGCTTGGACATCTAAATCTTAGAAGTATGCAGAAGGCAATCTCAGAGCAGGCAATTACAGGAATCCCAAACCTGAAAATAGTAGAAGGAAAGATCTGCGGGGAATGTCAGATTGGTAAGCAAACCAAGATGTCACACAAGAAGCTACAGCATATCACCACCTCTCGGGTACTTGAGCTGATACATGTTGATCTCATGGGACCAATGCAAGTTGAAAGCCTTGGAGGAAAACGATATGTCTTTGTGTGTGTAAATGGTTACTCACGATACACTTGGGTTGACTTCCCCCGTGAAAAATCAGACACCTTCTCGATCTTCAAGAATTTATGCATCCAAGTCCAAAGAGAAAAAGGAGAGACAATTGGCAAAATAATCCGCCTTTGTAGTGATCATGGTCGTGAGTTCGAAAACAGCAAGTTTGCAGATTTCTGCAACTCAGAAGGGATAGCTCATGAATTCTCAGCACCAATCACTCCCCAACAGAATGGCATTGTTGAGCGCAAGAACAGGACTCTCAGGAGATGGCGAGAACTATGATGCTGGCTAAGGACATACCAACTCACTTTTGGGCAGAAGCACTTAACACTGCTTGCCATATCCACAATCGAGTCACTCTCCGACCAGGTATGTCAGTAACTCATTATGAAATATGGAGGGGGAGAAAGCAAAATGTTAAGTACTTCCATATCTTTGGCTCCACTTGTTATATTCTGGCTGATAGAGAGTCTCGTCGAAAGCTTGACCCAAAAAGTGATGAAGGCATCTTCCTTGGCTACTCAAGGAATAGTCGCGCATACCGAGTCTTCAACAAACGAACCAAGACCATGATGGAATCAATCAATGTTGTTGTTGATGATGACTGCGAAGATGCCTCGGAAGATGCGACGGACGAAGACGGAGCCTATCCGCCCAACAATGTCAGGAAGAATGCTATTCCTGATGTCAAAGAAGATGCTAGCAGCAAAACAGAAAATGATGATGCTAGTCCAAATGACGAAGTAGTTCCTGAAACCAGCAACAAGAATCCCTCACGAAGAATCCAGACTAATCATCCTATCTCTGGAGTAATTGGAGACCTGAATGAAGGCATACGGACTCGGTCAAGAACTCCTGAAAGACTACAACGAGATGATAGGCAATATTTGCTTCGTTTCAAAGAAAGAACCCAAAAATATCAATGAAGCCATCAATGATGAGTATTGGGTCAATGCTATGCAAGAAGAGCTGATTCAATTTGAGAAAAACCAGGTATGGGAACTGGTGCCCAAACCAAGTGAAGGAAATATCATTGGCACAAAATGGATCTTCAAGAACAAGTCCGATGAGCTTGGTAACATCACTCGCAACAAAGCCAAGTTAGTTGCTCAAGGGTATACTCAAATTGAAGGAGTCGACTTCGATGAGACCTTTGCTCCTGTAGCAAGACTTGAAGCAATTCGTCTCCTACTAGGAATATCATGCCATCTACAGATAAAGCTCTACCAGATGGATGTCAAAAGTGCATTCTTGAATGGGGACCTCAATGAAGAAGTATATGTGTCACAACCCAAAGGATTTGTTGATCCTCACTACCCTGATCATGTGTATAAACTCAAAAAGGCTCTCTATGGATTGAAACAAGCACCAAGGGCTTGGTATGAAAGACTCACAAAATTCCTGATTCAAAGCGGCTACACTAGAGGGGGAGTCGACAATACCCTATTTGTGAAGAATGAAAACGGGAATTTGATGATAGCTCAAATATACGTCGATGACATTGTCTTTGGAGGGATGTCAAGCAAGATGGTAGAGATATTTATTCAACAAATGCAATCAGAATTCGAGATGAGCATGGTGGGAGAGCTTACTTATTTTCTAGGCTTCCAAATCAAACAACAAAAAGATAGCATCTTCATATCTCAAAGCAAATATGCGAAGAATATTGTCAAGAAGTTTGGGCTAGAGAAAGCCTCACATAAAAGGACACCTGCAGCTACACATGTCAAGCTAACTAAAGATGATTCAGGAGAAGCCGTCGACCAACATCTCTACAGAAGCATCATCGGTAGTCTTCTCTACCTTACTGCAAGTCAACCAGATATTGCCTACTCTGTAGGAGTATGCGCACGATATCAAGCTAATCCTAAGGTTAGTCATCTATCCCAAGCTAAAAGAATTATAAGATATGTCTCTGGGACTACAGACTTGGGCTTGTTATACTCATTCGACACATCCCCTACCCTGGTGGGGTATTGTGATGCCGATTGGGCTGGAAACACAGCGGATAGGAAAAACACATCTGGAGGATGCTTCTTCCTTGGCAACAACCTCATATCATGGTTTAGTAAAAAGCAAAACTGTGTTGCCCTTTCCACTGCCGAATCGGTGTACATTGCTGTTGGGAGTAGCTGCACACAACTACTATGGATGAAGCAGATGTTAGTCGAATACAATGTTAGACAGGAAGCCATGACTTTATATTGTGATAATGTCAGTGCTATCAACATCTCCAAAAATCCTGTCCAACATAGTAAGACCAAACACATTGACATTAGACACCACTTCATTCGAGAACTGGTCGAAGATAAGAAGATCATCCTAGAGCACATCCCTACAGAGAAGCAACTTGCTGATATATTCACAAAGGCATTAGTTGCGAGCAGATTTGAGAATCTCAGATCATTACTTGGTCTGTGCACCATCAACAAGCAATAAGAAGTTGCAGAAACGGTTGAGAGGAGTTAGTTGGTGCCTCTTCATGAACTGGTCCAAAATCCCAACACATGCCATTGGGCCAAGCATTCCAAAAGCCCATATAAAAGAAAGGAAAAGATACGCTCAGACGTTAAAAGATTTGAATCAATCTGTTTTTTCAAAATCTAAACCTAGCCTGTCCCTTCTCCTGTTCGCTCTCATCTCCCTCACCCTTCACATTCTGCAAACAAAAATCTCACTACACAGACATGGTGAAAACTCGGAGCACAATAGTCCCAAAGAAAGCCTCCGAACCTAAGAGGACAGAAGCAAAAAGCTCCAAGAGCAGCAAAGCAAAAACCAACAAGCATGAAGTTCGGATTAAAGGGCCAAAGACCCTGAAGAAAACAGAAGAAATCCCCAAGGAAACCTCACCGGAGGAAGCTCCAATGCCAATCTTTTCTTGCGTTCCTAAACGATCTCGAACCGGAAGCTCTACATTCTCCATGTCAGACCTAACTGGGCAAGAAAGGGAGACTGATCTTGGCCAGGGAAGTCGAGAAGCTTCCATGTAGATCGTCGCAGTTCCAACACCAACAAATGTCCCAGGTAACGATTTCTCCACCGATACCTCTAGAAATAGTGATTTGCTGGAATCACTACTGGAAAACCAAGACCCACCTCAAGAAGGTGTGGTAGAGGAACTGATAAATCCTGAAGGAGAAAAGGAGGACTTGACCCCGGTCAGTCATGGGTTGGAGCGTATTGCTGAAGGAGAAGGAGAAGAAGAAGGAGGAACAGATGTCATGCCTGAAGCCACAAAAGAGGCTGTAGTAGAAGAAGAAGTCGCTGACTTGGAAGAAGCCGAGGAAGAAGTTGAGAAAGAAGAAACCAGAGATGAAGAGACCGATCTGGAAGAAGCTCAGAAAGACAAAAATATTGCCACCGATAACACAGAAGAAAACCCTCTGGATGCCAGGGAAGATGCCACAGAAGAAGCAGCTGAGACGGCACACACAGTGCTGTCATCCCTGAAGAAAAAGGTTCTAGAAGAAAGCGGGTTCGATCTATGCCACCACCCGACCTAAACAAAGTCCTCCGTGAGATTACCGGAGACAAAAGCAGAACATGGCCGACCAAAGGCACTGTGGCAGTATCAGATCTCACTTCCAAGTACTCCATTCTCTTCCGAATTGGAGTAGCAAATTGGGCTCCCTCGACCCACACATCATCTATCAAACCAGAGTTGGCGATACTAATCTACCAAATAGTTACTGGATCTAAACTTGATTTTGGGAAATTTGTGATTGATCATCTTATTCGCCATGCTAGATCACTTGCTGTGAAAATTCCTATTGCCTTTCCATCCCTTATCTCTGAGCTGCTTGTACATCAACACCCCTGAGTGTTGAAAACATCGGATAAGGTTGGCAAAAGAGGAGGACTGATTGTGGTGAGCCACAAGTTGTTTGAGGGCAAACATGCTCCTGATCTTGTCAGGCCAGAAACCAAGGCAACGACCAGTCGAGCCACAAGTGCCGCCCTTCTAACCAAGACCACCAGCAGGGATGCAGTTATGCTTGAACGAGAGATAGCCGTGCTTGACGAAGACATCGTAAATTTGAAGACAGCCCTGAAGCATCTCTCCCAGCGCCGATCACATTCCGCCAACCTGCTAAAATCCATGTCTCCTCCTGGCTCCGAAGATGATGACACCACCTCTCTGCCTAATGATCCAGAAGAATCTACCCAAGATGCCTCCACTGAAGCAACTGAAGAAGAGACTGCGAGCTCCAGCAGCAGCTCTGTTTAAAAATTTCATGAACTTTCTGATTCTCGAACTACTAAACACTTTTATTTTGTAATTTTTTTTGAACACTGTTTCACGCTTACTCTCGACAGCTGATTGGGAGTAAGTGTGAGTTAAGTTTGGTTTATTTCTTATTACTCTGCCTTGTTACAATATTTGTTTATATTTTGGCTCTTTTTGAGCCAGCAAGGGGGAGTAGGTAGTAAGTAAAGTTAGATACGAACGATCACGATGATACAAGGAAGAAAGATAGAGACGACGCGAAGTAGCAAGACGCGATGATACGCGCGACACTGCCAATCGACGAGACGGAGAATGCGATGCAGAATGCGACGCAGAATACGATGAAAAATGCTGTCCTTAAAAATAGCCAAAGGGGGAGATTGTAGTTACGACGGTTTTAGAGATTGGCTGATTTTTAAAGGAACTAAAGAAACATGTTACAAAGAATGTCGAAGCATCTTCTACGACATCTTGTGTAACATTGTTGACGGCGTCTCGGCAAACATCCTGATCGACAGAAATCAGGCAAGTCCAGATTGTGCAGGAAATACAATTACGATTAGGAATTATGCAAAGTTTGAGAACGTCTGCAAATCAGGAAAGAAGAAAGACGGCGATTAAGAGGAAACCCTTTAGGGTTAGTACTCATCCACGATTGCTATAAAAGCTCAGGCTACCCCCTTAGCAATCGTGTGGTTCTTTATTTGTTTCCTAGCAACAATTTGCAAGGTTCTTAGACGTGAAGGTATGCGGGCTGAGAAATTGCAGATTGAGCTTAGGATATTGTGCATCACATTACTATTGAGAGTTAGGTGATTGAGGGTTTACTGAAAGCGTGAGTGAAGACTGCACGCAACCACCAAGTTCATTGAAGAACTAAACCGACAGAGCAAGGCGATTGCTCGAAGAGTGGAATCAAGACGTTCTTGGATTCAGGGGAAGACCCTGAGATAGATTGCACTGTAAGACGTAGCATAAAGTATAGATCTAGGGTTGATCACAGGTACTTGTATGTTCTGACGAATTACTGATAAGTGAAATCTTTCCACTAGGCTGAGAGCCCCCAGACGTAGGTGACGTTGCACCGAACTGGGTAAACAATCTGCTGTGTCATTGTTTATAGCTTTATCTTTACTGTCCTGCTTTATCTACGCAAGAAGTCAGACACAATGTTATACCTTCTCACGTAACATTGTGTGTGGCATCTTGCACGACTAGCTGATCAGAATTTCAATTGGTATCAGAGGGGGCACCTACAGCTTTAGGTGAGTTCCTAAAAAAATATTTTGATATGGGCATGGAAGGTTTAGGAATAAAAGGTCGTCTGTTCTTCCCTGCCAGGTGCATAAGGCCTTTACCCTTATCACCACCAGCTTTGAAGCCGGATCCCTTCTTCACCATAAGAACACCTTTAGGCACACTGCCCTTTATGCTCTTCTCGGCAGTCACTAACATGCCGTGTGTAACGCCCCAAGATCCGGTTCTCCGAATCTTAGTCGTCACGCGATAAAATACAAGTATCGATAATACATAAACGAAGATACAAATACGAAATAGTTATGAAACACCTCGAGCGTCCTCGAGTGTATCATAACTATACTCGCACAAAGTCAACACCTTTAGTTTAGGCGTCCCTAACTTAAAGGTGATTGCACAAGTAAGTAAACCAGTTCTAAAACAATTCCATCAAAACATCCTTTGAAAATGAAGCAAGTAACTCATAAATAAATACCATAATGGTGAGGCATAACGCCACCTCACCGAGTGTTTTACAAAATAAAGTAATAAACCGGATAATAAAAAGCAGTAACAAAACAGGTTACGACTCAACAGAGTTTACAACAGCCGACCAAACACCACTGGCAAAGACACGTCGACACGACACGCCCCCAAGCTCCCAGTCAAAAGATCTAAACGCATCCATAACCTGCACAAGCTGTAGGGGTGAACACGCTACCTCCAAGACTCAAACATCGCACATACACAAGATGATAACAATGCAAAAGTAGTTGTATAACATAATTAACTACACCCTAGGGTAACCGATTTCAGCCCAGGGAATCCACCCTTGCCTCGGTTCACCCTCCCTTAGGTCAAGGTAACCGATCTCGATCAAGGGAGTCCACCCTCAACTCGATTCACCTTACACCTAAATAAAGACAACCGATCATAACTAAGGGAGTCCACCCTAAGCTCGGTTGACCTTTCCCACAAAGATAAAGGTAACCGATCTCGATCAAGGGAATCCACCCTCAACTCGGTTTACCTTACACCTAAATAAAGGTAACCGATCACAACTAAGGGAGTCCACCCTCAGCTCGGTTGACCCTTACCACAAATAAAGGTAACCGATCTCGATCAAGATAATCCACCCTCAACTCGGTTTGCCTTACACACCACCTGTAGCACAAGTATCACACCATACTCATGCAAAAAACATACTAGGTGCAAGACGGAATAAATCATCGTCTGAAAAGCAAATAATATAATACCTGGCACAATCCCGTGCATACAATCAGTTCAGAGTTATACTAAACTAATTCACCCAACATTATCATGCAAATCTCACTATTCGCATATAATCACACCAAGCATATTCACGCCACTACCATAGTGCCAAATCATGCTCACACGTATATATACACACATATATAATCAAACAAAGGCATCAAGCCATATAGTCTAGGTAGCTATGTCCCCCTACCTTAGGAAAGCTCCACGTACGCTCCTAGCCTCCCGCTCGAGCTATTCACGCCTTGCCTTTCCCGCGAGCGTCAATATCAACTAATAATTATATTCGATAATTAAAAACTCAAACAGACTCCGAAACGAATGCAATAAATTTACAAGTGTACTCCAACAAGTGCCTAACACTTGGACACACTTCAAATTAATCAAAGTAGCCAAAATGGGTCCGGAATGACCCATTTTCGCCGAAACACCCAATCTGCCCGGAAACGAGTTTTTGACCCTCGGGACTCCGAAAATTACGAAACTTGTTTCTAAACTCCTCATTTAATATTCTAAGACCAATGCAATTAACGGAATCGAATTCCGACACCCGAGCGTTAAAATACTTCAATTAAAGTTATTGGTGGAAAAACCGTCTTTCACAATTTAAATCCGGAAATTATCAAATACGCAAGTTATCGACTCGGGGGTCACCCGGGACCACCCGAACTCACAAAACCCGAGCCCCGGGCTCGTGGGCCCCACACAAGCCACCACATTAATTCTCGGGAAACAAAATCGAGCTACGGGATTTACTTCGAATCTGTCCAGAGACAGATTCGGCAGAACAGTCCACTTCCCGGACTTGCAGCTCCAAATCCGTAGCTCTTCTGGAAAACACGTAAACATGAAAGTTGAAGCTCTGCCAGTCCTCTACAAACTTCATGTTTTGCTCGGAACCAAGTTCGAACGGGAACGGCTCCGTCAGGAGCAAAACAGATTGTCCGTCCGGCTGGACAGATTCAGCGGTTCAGTCACTTCCCGGGCTTCTAGCTCCCAAACCGTTGCTCCTTTGGAAAAACTCACAAGATGAAGGTTGAAGCACTTCGAGTCAGCGTTCCATGGCCACCGGAATCAGCCGCCAACGTGGCCTGAGCTCCGGCGACCCTCCGGTCACCGGAATTTGTTCAAATTTGTCTTAAAACATGCCTAATCATCTCTAGTGTCTAACTAAACTTAAAACAACACATTTCTACTTAAAACCCACGAACCAAACTACTCCAAATCGAAAAGAGAACCATACCTCTTGTAGTCCTCGATGACGGGATTCCGAATACGAAGAAATCTCGAAGAAACGACGGACGGATTGACGGGAAATCCTCCTTGCTTGGCCGGACCCTCCTTCTCCTTCCCTCTTTCTCTTTCTCTTTCTCTTTCTCTTTCTCTCTCCTTCTTTCTTCTCTTCTCCCTCTCTTTCTCTTGGTTGTTCTCGGATGAAATGGGAGCTCTCCCTCCTTATAACAACACATTTTATTTAATTAATTACTTAATTAAATAAAATGAAAACTCAAAAATCAACCATTTTTCCTCTTTCCCAACATCACCAAACCCCACACACAACAAATCACTTCCTTGTCCCCTTGATACCTAACCCATCAATCACATCGGTCACCTTTTCCACCAACCGAAAACGGATCAGATTTCCCAAAATCGGACGTTTCGGACCCCGAACGGGCACTTTTATCGAGATTTTAGCAAAATCTCCCGAGTGACTTAAAATGGGTTAACTAAGAATACTGCATCGACCGTTTTGCGATTCGGGACTTAACGAGTCCAGAATCGCCCAAAACGTCCTCGGTTGACTTTTCCGGCAAAAAGTCAACCTAAGTCAACTTTCCCCGAATGGGTCACGAAGTGGTCTTTAGTCACCCTGAACTTAGCTTGGTCGAAAATAACGTCATCTTATGTCCAAAACAACTCTCGGGGTCAGGTTCAGACTCGATCTGGTCACTATTCAAAAATTTTGAATTTTCCCAGATTTTAGTCTAACTGCCCGGGAGAGGTCCTTACAACCTACCCCCCTTAAAGGAATTTCGTCCGCGAAATTAAACAGAGTTAAGGACGTACCTCAATTCTCGAAGAGTCGGGGATACTTGGCGCGAATCTCGTCCGCCCGCTCCCACGTCGACTCCCCCTCCCCGTGATGCTGCCACAGCACTCGCACTAACGGGATGGTCTTGCCTCTCAGCACCTGATCGCGAGAGTCCAAGATCCGAACTGGCCGTTCTTCATAAGTCGCATCCGGAGTCAACTCTAGCTCAGCCCAAGCTATCACGTGTGACGGGTCGTGGTGGTACTTCCTCAGCATGGATACATGGAAAACGTTATGCACTGCCGCAAGGGATGGTGGCAAAGCAAGCTGGTAAGCCACTGCTCCCACTCTGGAAATGATCTCGAAGGGCCCAATGTACCTCGGCGACAACTTCCCGTCGCTCCTTGCCTTCTTGAACCTGATCAGCCCCTTCTTCGGGCTAACCTTCAAGAAGACATGGTCGCCCACTTCGAACTCAAGCGGTCGACGCCTCCTGTCCGCGTAACACTTCTGTCTGCTCTGCGCCGTCTTCAACCGTTCTCGGATCAGGGCTACCTTCTCGGTAGTCTCCCTAACCAGATCAGGTCCTAACAGGCTCTTGTCGCCCACCTCCGCCCAACAGACGGGTGAACGACACGGCCTACCATACAACGCCTCGAATGGTGCCATCTGAATGCTGGCCTGGTAGCTGTTGTTGTAGGCGAACTCTGCTAGTGGCAAGTGATCCTCCCACGCTCCATGGAAGTCCAGAATACATGCCCGGAGCATGTCCTCCAGGATCTGGATCACTCGCTCTGACTGACCATCAGTCTGCGGGTGGTAAGCGGTACTCAGCCGAATATTCGTCCCCATAGCGCCCTGAAGGCTGTCCCAGAATCGCGATGTAAAGCGAGGGTCTCGGTCCGACACTATCGACACCGGCACCCCGTGTAGTCTGACTATCTCGCGCACATACAGCCTGCTCAGCTTGTCCACTGGGTCCGTCATCTTCATAGGCAGGAAGTGAGCGGACTTCGTCAGTCTGTCAACCACTACCCAAACAGCGTCATTGCCCCTCGTAGACCTCTGCAAACCGCACACGAAGTCCATGGTGATATGCTCCCATTTCCACTCAGCGATCTCTAGTGGCTGTAGCGGACCTGCTGGTCTCTGGTGCTCGATCTTCACATGCTGACAAGTAAGGAAACTCGCCACAAATTCCGCTATCTCGCGCTTCATCCCGCTCCACCAGAAGTGGCGTCTGATGTCGTGGTACATCTTAGTCCCCCCGGGATGTACTGTGAGTCGCGAGCTGTGCGACTCACGTAGTACCGCCTCGCGGAGACTCTGGGGCACGAACAGTCTGCTCTGGAAGCGAAGACCTTGATCGTTGCCCAGTGACCACCCTTCGGACTCGCTTCCGCTGGTCATCCTTTCTCGGAATGTCACTGATTCCGCATCCTCGATCTGCGCCTCGAGTATCCTGCTGATCAATTCTGGCTGCGCTACTAAGGAACACAGAGCCACCTGCCCTGTGACTTCCTCTAGCTCCATCTTGACCTCGCCGAGTTCTCCCAGCATCTTCCATTCCCGCACAGCTATGGAAACGAGATTGTGGAGTGACTTCCTGCTGAGGGCGTCGGCAACAACATTTGCCTTGCCCGGGTGGTAAAGCAGGTCAAAGTCGTAGTCCTCAATCAGCTCCATCCAGCGCTGCTGTCTCATGTTGAGGTCCTTCTGAGAAAAGAGGTACTTCAGGCTCTTGTGATCAGAGAAGACCTGAAATTTCTCGCCATAGAGGTAGTGACGCCATAACTTTAGTGCAAATACGATTGCCGCAAGTTCCAGGTCGTGCGTCGGATAGTTCTTCTCGTGCGCTCTCAACTGTCGGGACCCGAACGCTACCACCTTCCCCAGTTGCATCAGCACAATACCCAGTCCCTCGCCGGACGCGTCACAGTAGACGTCGTAGCCTATGCCTCGCTCTGGTACTATCAGCACTGGAGCCGTGGTCAACAGAGTCTTCAGCTCCAAGAATGAGTTCTCACAGGACTCGTCCCACTCAAACTTAACTCCCTTCCATGTAAGGTGAGTCATCGGTGCTGCCAGTCGTGAGAAATCCTTCACGAACCTTCTGTAATAACCTGCTAACCCCAGGAAACTACGAATCGCAAAACGGTCGATGATCGCTCGGTACCGTCTCAACCAGTCCATACCCAGGATGACGTCGAATGTCGTCATGTCAAGTACAATCAGATCCCCCACAAGGGGATGGTCGGCTACGCGCACCTCGCATGCCTTGCAGACCCTGTCTAGAACAGTGTCGTCCCCCAAAGGTGTATCAACACGCAGGGGCGGATTCAAAGACTCGACCCTCAATGCCAGGGACCGTGCAAACCGTGCAGAGATAAAAGAATTCGAGGCACCTGTGTCTATGAGAATAGACGCCCACGAATTAAAAACAAGAAACGTACCCTGCTCTGATCTCTGGTCATCAGGCTGTGGCGTCTCAGTCTAGCCCGCAACAGAATATACTCTGCCCCGTGTCTGCTGCCCTTGCCCGGTACTCGGCCCTGCCGACCGTGCTGGTGCGTTTCCCTGCCTGGGCCAGTAGTCCTGCCGTGATGCGGATGACTGTACCGGTGTAGCGCCCTTGGAGGGACAGTCCTTTGCAATGTGCCCGAGGCGTCCGCACCTATAGCATGTGGGCGGTCCTGCGCTGGCCCGGCCTCCCTGAGACCCGGCCTGACTTCCCGGCCTTCCCGCCAGCGATCTGGGCTGTCCGCCCTGACTCTGCCTCGCAGTCCCATGCCTCTGTGGGCACTCCCGACAAAGATGTCCCGTCTGCCCGCACATGTAGCAAGTGGTTGGTGGTCTCGATCCTGCCGAGCTGGCAGCTGCTGTGTCTAGCGAAGCCAGCGGCCTCTGCTCCATCCGTCCAGCCTGCTGTGGCGGAAAGCCCGAATGACGGGGCCTCTTGAAGTCTCTAGACTCCGAAGGGCCACTCGGTCGGGGCCTCTGTGCACGGAGACGTCGGGTCTCTGCCATCCCCTCCTCGATGGTTTCGGCGGTGTCCACTATCACCGAGTACACTCGGATCCTAAGAGCAAGGATCCGGTCGAAGATTTCGGGCCTCAGCCCCCGCTCGAACCGTTTGCAACGGCTCGCATCGGACCTCACCAGATCCGGAGAAAATCTCGACAAGGCCGTGAAACGGGCCTCGTACTCGGCGACCGTCAGGGTCTCCTGGCGCAGTTCCAGGAACTGCTGCTGCCGGCTATCCCGCGCCGACTCTGGAAAGTAGCTCTCGAGGAAGACCTCCTGGAACTCCTCAAAGTCCTGCCCAACCCGGGCCCTCACCCGCTCCCACCAGTAGTAGGCATCGCCCTTCAACTGGTGAACAGCTAAAGTGATGCGGATGCTCCCCTCGTTGACCCGAGTGATCTGCTGTAGCCACTGCTCGACTATCGAGGGATCAGGCTCTCCGTGGAAAGCAGGTGGGTGCAGTCGTAGGAAGTCTCGCAATGCGTGCGACGGCTGTACTGCAGCCCGAACTGGTGCTGCCTCAGGTGTGGTGGACCTAGCTGCCCTCCGCCCCATGACCTCGGTCAGGGACTGTATCGACCTCAACAACTCTTCCCCCATCGGGACCCTGTCCGGAGCGGTCGTCGGGGCAGCGGGCATCCCCATGGGAGTTCCCGCCTGCCCAGCACTGCCGGTGGCAGTCTCCGCGGACTGTGTCTCGACACCAGTGGTCTGCTCCGCGGGCTCGGCAACTCGAGCTCCCTGAGTCGCCCTCGACGCTCCCCGCCCCCTGGTACCTCCTCGCCTAGTCTTCGGCGCCATGTGCACTACTGCACGGAAATGAGATCACAATCAGGATCCACGATCAAGCGGACTTCGCGCTAAAGGACAATGGAACTTCACTGATTTTCTAACATTACTAATCATACTAGGTACTAATATCCTAGCGTAGTAATACCAACCGGCAATGTTCTCACTAACATGCCCACCAGTCAACACATGTCATCAATCAAACATGTCAATAATATACTCACGTTAACAAGCAACCTCATGTACTATCACAGTACCACAACCTGTCCATCATTTCTCAAGTCACACCACTGCACATAAGTTGTCAGGCTAACTCACTACTGACCAACTTAACACCACAAAACTCAAAGACCAAAGCCACGTAATACTCTCCTATTACTGACTCTACCCGACGTGTCGACGCAAGGCACACAGGTGTTGAACCTGAGCCTCTGATACCAAAATGTAACGCCCCAAGATCCGGTTCTCCAAATCTTAGTCGTCACACGATAAAATACAAGTATCAATAATACATAAACGGATCAGATTTCCCAAAATCGGACGTTTCGGACCCCGAACGGGCACTTTTATCGAGATTTCAGCAAAATCTCCCGAGTGACTTAAAATGGGTTAACTAAGAATACTGCATCGACCGTTTTGCGATTCGGGACTTAACGAGTCCAGAATCGCCCAAAATGTCCTCGATTGACTTTTCTGGCAAAAAGTCAACCTAAGTCAACTTTCCCCGAATGGGTCACGAAGTGGTCTTTAGTCGCCCTGAACTTAGCTTGGTCAAAAATAACGTCATCTTATGTCCAAAACAACTCTCGGGGTCAGGTTCAGACTCGATCTGGTCACTATTCAAAAATTTTGAATTTTCCCAGATTTTAGTCTAACTGCCCGGGAGAGGTCCTTACACCGTGCAACTCCGATGCGGTCTTGTCCATGTTATGCATGTGATAGTTCATGAGGAACCCACCATATGCATGAGGAAGGGATTACAGAATAAAATCCGCAGCCATCTCCTTTTGCATAGTCATTCCGAGACTAGTTAGATGATCGATATGTCCCTTCATGCGTAGGACGTGTGGACCTACGGAGCTGCCTGCTAATATTTTGCAGGCAATGAGTTCTCGGAGAACAGTGTATTTTTCAATACGTACTTTCTCCTTGAACATATCCTTGATTTGTGCAAACATTGCAAAAGGATCATGGGATAGCTCCATAAACTGCTTCTGGAGGTCCGCCTCCATGCAACCCAGCATGACACACACAACGTCAATAGAGTCGCTAAGGTGTTTCTGGTACGCATCCTTAACGACCCTCGTTGCGTTGGCAGCTGGCTCCACCGGGATAGCCTTGTCTAGGACGTACTCCTTGCGTTCCAACTTTAACACAAGTCGAAAATTTCTATCCCAGTCCAGATAATTTATTCCATTGAGTTTACACTTATCAAGCATAGCCCTCAATGACAAATTAGACGAGTTTAATCAAATAAGTAAATTTAAGTTTACACTTATCAAACATAGCCATTTCTACACGAAGAAAGTAAATTTAATCAAATAAGTTGAATAAATTTACGAAGATCCGAATTAAACACCAACCATCTGATTCTAAGGTTTAGAATCTTTAAACCAAGATCCCTTATTTGTCAATTGAAGTACGCTAAGGCGCACCGCTCCAATTCACCCATTTGGGTAGGACGTCCATCCAATTACAACCCGTGTAACTCTTGGTCAGGGTATGTGCAAAAGCACATGGCTTACCCTTCTGATGCCCCAGCTCGACCTCAGGCCGAGAATCGTGGTCGAGTCAACCAACCTTCACATATGCATTAGTTTTGTGCAGATGCTCCTCTAAGGCGCACGACATCCCACAAGGTTGACCATTCCATATAGAACCCATTCTGTCGATGCTCCGCTGAGGCGCACGACACCGAGAGAATGTTTCTATATGGGTGTGATTTTGGGTGGCATCTCACGTGACTCAAATTATGTTGTGATTTGGTTGTGTTTAATAATTCGAAAGTATTTTGGTACAATTACGAACCCGTCATTTGCAACCCGTGCAAACACGTTTCAAAATTGAACTCATCCATCACAACCCGTGCGAAGATGGTTTATAACGCTTTAATCATGCAAACAATTAAAATTGTTTTTAATCTTTGTATGTGAGGTGATGGCTTATAAACTCATAAGCTAAGCATGCAAGCATACAATTATTATCTAATAATTCAAGCAAGCATCATATAGCGTTTAAATATGCATCAATAGCCCATCCTATTCTTAAGATTCTACGAGACATCAAATCTTCTCGTCTTTATCATTCGGGCTCCATTGTGCTCGTTTTTCCATCCTTCTCGACTTTGAGTAGAAATTACAATTAATACTCGGTTCGTAGACCGGACAAAAAATAATTACACTTTAAGGGCTCGAATGAAAGAACAATTACACGCTAACACTAACGGTGTGCAAACCGTGAAAGCGATAAAATTCTAATGGGCTACTAATGCATCATACATCTCATCACATCATCCAACATGTTATCACACAAACATGTTTTCAAATAATATGCAATATTTCGGTTTTAATTTTGCCAGGTTGCTTGGTCGGGTTTATCGAAACTAGACCTTTTCGAAAAACAGATTATCGAAACCGATCAAATTTGAAAGTTTTCGAAATATTGGATGGCGGGTTCATGCCACGGACCAAAAATCAACGTGCACGAACCATGTCGGGCCCAAGCTCAATGGGCCGAAGCCCATTGGGCCGAGTCCAACACCACAGCTCGGTTTGGGCTTTGGAAAGCCCAAGCCGAGCTTGCCTTCCTTCTCGGCCTCGGCCAAGAAGGGGGACGGCCCTGGTCACCGCTGGCCTTGCCCGGCCTCCGGTGACCTCCGTCCGGTACCTCCAATCCGGCTCCTCGAGAGTCCCTTCTCGGACCCGACAAATCCAATAAAAATCTGAAAAATTCTAAATTCAATATATTTTTCAAAAATAACATATTTCATGAAATTTTCCAAAAAGCATTAAAAACATGTTATCAACAAATATGGCATGCAAATCATCATAAAATTGAAACAAGTTCAACAAGACGAAGAATAAGAGGGTTAACCAGCCTCTGATACCACTGTAGGGTCTTGGAGCGTTCAAGATCATTGAGATAGCGGAAGCATAAACAAAAGAAACTCCAAACCTTGTCCAAGAACACGAACCATTAAATCTCAAGGAAAAAACTATTCTAAAGAAATTTACCTTTTAGTCTTTATTGAATCAAGAAAGAAGAAGTATATGATCTTCTTCTCTAGAGCAAGTCCACACCAAGAGGATGTTCCTTAAGATCCTTCACAAAGAGCCTAGTAGAACTAATATGTGAAGAACAAGAGAGCAAGAAGAGAGGAGAGAGGGGGTTGGCTGGCCACAAGAGAGAGAAAATGAGAGAGTGAGTGTTATGAATTAATTGTTCATTTGTCTACTTCATCAACACATAAGGCATGGGTCATTAAAGTGACAAATGACATGGGTTAAAGGCAAGTCATTACCTAAACCCCTTAAATCACTTACCTCTTAATCAACAACACCAACTAAGCATGGTGTGTGGCCCCCACACTTGGACCCACCAAGGTGGCCGGCCATGTAGGGTTATTGGGTCTTAATTGGGCGCTTGTTGGGCCGGCTAGGTGACCTCATTGTTAGGTTTGTGCCCTAGTCCAATATAATTCCTCAATCTATATTGTAACGGACATCATTATTCTACATAATAAAAGGCATAATATTACTAATGTGTTGTAGTAATATATCTAATGTGATTTGATCTATGTCATAATGTGTGTAACCACTTATAGTAGAACTATAAATCAGAAAGAATTGCATTCGATAAAGTCCCTGATCCGCTAAGCTTCTTCTGAAGCGATCAATATGAGACTAACTCATTGTGATCATGCTCTACTGATCATGGCAAAGTGCGTGCCAGAGTTATATCATAGATACCATAAGGTCGATGATATCGGACAACCCGATTATGAGTATGCTGCATAGATCCAGTCATGAGATACTCACATATCGTAGCTTGTCATTATATCCTAAGACCAAGGAGTCTTTGTGTACACTATGTAACGAATACCTAAGTTTGACTTAGTCTAACGTTATCTGTAAAAGGGTAACTATAACGACTTCGATTGGCTTTGATATTGATTGCACTAGTGAACTCGAAAGGCGTTTGAGGGATTTATCATTCATACTTCGGTATGAGAAAGATATCCGTTTAGGCCACTTGATGAGTATGACTGAAGAAAGAGCACGGCCGTGCAGGTGATACCTTAGTATCAGTTTTCAGTCATCTCAGATATCAAGAAACAGTGATTGATAAATTAGGATGACCATTCTATGCCTATTGATCAATCTGGATATCGGTTTGATAAAAGGACAGTGACATGTACAATAATAGGTTAAGTCGAATAATCGATAATCACGAACATTGGATAATCATAATGTCTTGCTAGAGGCCACTTATGATGTAGAGTTACCAGTCTGTCAATTGCTCGTGAGCCTAGAGGGTCACACGCATTAAGCACGATACATGACAATTAATTATGGATGAAAATTGAGAATGATTCGGTAGATTTCGGGCCTAAGGTTTTAACCAGACGGTTGAAGAAATCAATTTGAGGAAAATGAACCGTTTCGTCTAAACCGAAATTAGAACTCAATTTAATGGGTTTGATTTGGGTTTTGGTTAAACGGGCTTAAAGCCCATATAGGGATTTAAGTGATGAATGGGAACAAATGAAAATAAAGGGTTTATGGAGGATGGATATGCAATTTTGATTTGAAAAAATCAATTTTATTTTTTCAAATTAAAATTCCAATATTTTCATAACTTCCTCTATATTTCAGCAACCACTCCCATCTTTCTCTCACCCTCTAGGCCGACTTCTCTCTCTCTCTCTCTTTCCTTCCTCCATTGTTGTCAAGCTTCTCTCAAATTCATAGCAAAAAGTTTGAGTGAGAAACCTTCTTCGGTTGTGGTGCTTGTGTAGACCTAATAGAGAAACACTAAGCTTGTGTTTTTCATCGATTAGAAGAGATAATTTTCAGATTCAAAAAGGTATATATAACATGTTGAATTTACATTAAGATCAAGTATTATATCGATCACCACGGTTACATAACGTCCGCTGCATGATATTTATCGAATGGAACCCGTGGTGATCTCTTTCACTCATGGGCCGAGCCCAATGGGCTCGCCCATGTGGTCACGTGCCGTGTCTAAAAGTTATCCGACCCTTTTTGTCGTTACTTGTCAAACAAAGTCCGACGCGACATCGACGAAAATCTCAGTTTTCTCGATTCGCTAATTATTCTCTCAAACCGAACCCATGGCCCAAACCTTCAGTTTTGTCCATGTATTGCTCCTCAAGAAACGTTAAGGTTTCCTTGTCTCAAGTTATCCATCTTGTATATGTGTGGCCCTCCAGGCTCATGCCACCGTTGGCAGATCGGCGCAAGAGATCTCTCTTGCCCGATCCATCATACGTGGTCTCTAGTAAGACATTATGATTACCCAAGGTGCATGATGATCGATGATTCGATTTAACCTTGTGCGTACAACTCACTATCCTATTGTCTCTAGACATCCCAATTGATCACAAGGCATAGAGTCGTCATCCTTGTTTAATCAATCATTGTTACTTAATATGTCAGAAGGCTGAGAATTGATAACCCGTATCACTGGCATGGCCATGCTTTTTCTCTCAGTCACTCTCGATCAAGCGGCCTTAATGGATATCTTTCCATTACCGTAGTACGAGGGATAAATCCCTTAGCCGTCTTTCGTGTCACTCATGCAATCCGTTCCGCCACCCAATCATGCCCGTTATTGCAATCCTGTTACGGAAAGCGTTAGGTGCAAGTTAAAGCCGTACGTTGACCGCATAGCGATCATAAAGACTCCTTGGTCTAAGGATATCGTGACAAGCTATCGCATTTGAATATGTTCATGGCTTAATCTATGAAACACTATTCAAAACGGGTCGTCCGATATCAATCACCTCACTATATCTATGATATGATTCCGAGATCCCACATGCCTATGATAAGCAGATCTACATCATTGAGAACCATCCTCATACTGGTCGCTTTAATTGAAACGTATATTGACTAGGGACTTGTTAAGTGTGACCCGTACAGATTTATGGTTCTACTACTTTAGTGGTCATAAATCAGATCATGCTTAACATATTACTTCAACACATAAGTAATACAAAGCCATTTTATTTATTACAAACGATGATAAATATACATAGACATTTATATATTACTAGCAATTGGACTAGGGCACAAAAATGCTATCAAAGATGTCCATCTATATTTCGTGAGCTAAGATGTCGATGCTCAAATCAGAAGATGTCTATCCAAAAGTCTCGGACATCACGATCGAACATCTCGCCAGAAGAATTTCTGGAGTTTCCTTAATTAGAAGATCTTCGAATATCAGAAGAATTCTTTCCTCATTAGCTGTGCAGCAGCAAAAGAAAACTTGGAGGAGACGTAATCGGTAAGGTACATACGAGATCTTTTAGGAAACCCTAAATAGATTCTCGTCCATCTTCTACAAATAGATGCTAGTTCAATTCGGTAAAAGGTGGTGGTGTGTAGTTATATCTTGGTTTATAATATACAGAGTTCCTAAGCTTGTTGAACTAGCGTGTTAGGAAGCTGTATGTTGTAGCTAAGATTATAGCTTGTGTGTTCCAAATAAAGAATCGCAGAAAATATTGTTTGGATGTTTTGAACGAACTCGCGCCAGTGAAACTGTGTGTAGACCTTTAAAGACGATGACAAAGGAGGAGACGAAACTGTGGGATCAGTTCTAAGAGTGGTCTTGAGTCGGAGGCTCGGAGATAGGGGGAGACCCTGAGTTAAGTTCACACTACTAATAATACCATAGGGCTTAGATTTTAGTGATAATCGTGAAGCTTTGTATGTGTGATTGATTACATATAGTCGAACTTGCTCACTGGCAGAGTGCCCCCAGACGTAGGGGATGTTGCACCGAACTGGTAACCAACTCCTGTGTCGTTTACTTTCTGTTCGTTATTTTTATCATTGACTTTGCACTAGCAAGATGTCTCACACTTAGTCTCGACATTGTGATAGACATCTTGCATCTAACTAGAATTTCAATTGGTATCAGAGGAGGCATCTTAATTCACTAGGTGTGTTCCTGTTTGACAAATTCTGGTATTAAGTCATGTCTGGATCCAGAGAAGGAAGCTTCGTCAATAGACCTCCTGTGCTAGATGGATCAAATTATGGGTTTTGGAAGGCTCTATGACCTTTCTCAAGACACTGGATCACAAGGCTTGGAAAGCCGTGATCAATGGATGGGTAGCTCCAACCACTAACGATGATCAAAACGTCTCTCACATCAAGGCAGAAAGTGATTGGACTGATGCAAAAGACCTTGCTGCCCTAGGTAATCCCTATGCACTGAATGTCATTTTTAATGCAGTTGATCAAAATGTATTCAGGTGGTAGCAAAAGACGCTTGGGAAATTTTGGCCACAACATATGAAGGAACGACCAAAGTTCGCGAGCAAAAACTTCAATACCTCACGACACACTTTGAAGCATTATCCATGAAAGATAATGAGACAATCAACGACTTCAATGGTCGGATTAGGGACTTGGCAGATGAATCGTATTCTCTGGTAAAACCCATGACAGATGAAGACCTAGTTCGTAAGACTCTGCGATCTCTTAGTCCCAGATTCAAGATGAAGTCAATTCCATAGAAGAAATGCACGATCTGAAAACACTTCGATTTGATGAACTAATGGGTTCATTAATGACGTTTGAGCTCTCGCTTCCTGCTCGTGACAAAAAACTCAAGGGACTTGTCTTGACAGGCTCAACAGATCTCTTGAGAACTCAAGTAGACTCTGAATCTAAAGATGATTCTGATGAAGCTCTTGCTTAGATGGTAAAAAATTATAATAGGATCATAAAAAGATTCTCGACAAGAGCTGGGGAACATGTCTATCAAAATCCTAAAGACAATGTGCCAAACAAGTTTCAGAAGGATGTCACCATCAAAGAAGCTAGAAAATCTAATCGAACAGGAAAAGGCAAAGGCATCCAATGCCATGAATGTGAAGGATACGGCCATATCCAAAAAGAATTCCCGGACTTCCTTAAGAGACAAAAGAAGGGTTACAAAGCCTCCATGTCTGACGGGGTAGAAGAAGACAATGACGAAGAACAGATAAGCAACTTTGTAGCTTTTACTGCACATTCTTCTAACCAAGATTTTGCTATAGATGAATCGAAACTCTTACCAGATGAAATGATGAACAGTGCCTATGACAAGCTGTTCACCCAATATAGAGGAATCCAAAATCCTAGTGAAACCACGAGATATGATTTGGCGCTCTCAGAAGACAAGACTAGGTTGCTTGAAACCATATTCAATTTAAAGAAGGAAGTAAGTCGACTCAAAGGAGAGATTGATCAAATGAAAAACAATGTAAAAATGATGAATCCCATCACTGATTTGCTGGACACACTACTCTCCATGTGGAAACCAGCTAAGAATATGCAGGGACTGGGACACTTAGGAACGTCAACATCTCAAACTGTCTTTGTTCCTCAACAAGACAAGCAACCTTTGTCTGCTCAAATACCTCAGTCATCTGGTATCCCACAAGGTCAACAACATCATTGGATGCAACATGGTCAACGACATCATCGGACGCATCATGTTCAACAACAGTATAAACCGCAACTTGTCTCCCAACATTATCAACAGAAACCGGTCCAACGTCATTACTAGATACCTTAAGGATTCAAACACCATCATCAGTACTCATGTACTATGCGAGCTCCTAGACAAATTCAAAGAATTGTTCAACCATAGTTGATCCCCCGCCAACAAAACCAATGGACATGTCATCACTATGGACAAAGAGGTCACATTCGGCCTTACTGTCATTTTATGTACAAGCTCTCTCATCGTAAGAAAGCTCTTAAGCAAGTATGGAAGGTAAAAAATGTACCATTCAGAGCCAATATTGCTTATACTACTTTAACTACTTCAACAGGAAAAGATTGGTACTTTGACAGTGGTTGTTCAAGGCATATGACAGGTAACAAAAACTTGCTAGTCAATCTCAAACCATGCTTTGTTTGACATGTCACGTTTAGCGATGGTGTCAAAGCTAAGATTATTGGAAAAGGACAGCTCAAACTCCCTGGTGTTGACTGCCTATAGGAAGCAGTTCTTGTAGAAGGACTGACGGCTAACCTTTTGAGTATTAGTTAGTTATGTGATCTCGACTTAATTGTAAAATTTACTCATGATAAATGCTTTGTGATCACAGAAAATCGAGTCGAGATAATGCAGGGAGCTCGTTCAAAAGATAAATGCTATATGTGGACATCTGCATCGACTAATGTCGGAACTTCATGCATGTTTTCCAAAGCAGAAGAAGCCCAACTATGGCACCAACGTCTGGGTCATCTAAACCTTAAAAGCATGAAGAAAGTCATATTTGAAGAGGCTATCACTAGTGTTCCTCCTCTAAAGATAATCGAAGGACGTATCTGTGAAGAATGTGAAATTGGGAAGCAAGTGAAGATGTCCCACAAAAGGCTGCAACATTGTATGACATCCAGAGTACTTGAACTTCTTCATATAGACCTAATGGGGCCAATGCAAACCGAGAGCCAAGGTGGCCAGAGATATGTACCTGTCTGTGTTGATGACTACTCCAGGTACATATGGGTAGAATTTATTTGTGAAAAGTCTGACACGTTTTCTACTTTCAGAGGCTTATGCAACAGAATTCGTCGAGAATAAAGAGAGAACATAGGCAAAATTGTCAGACTGCGTAGTGACCATGGTACAGAATTCGAGAATAGCCGGTTCTCTGACTTTTGTGATGAGGAGGGAATCACACATAAGTTCTCGGCTCCTATAACTCCTCAACAAAATGGAGTAGTGGAAAGAAAAAGTAGAACAGTACAAGAGATGGCTATAGTTATGATTCTCGCCAAAAATCTTCCTACACACTTTTCGGCTCAAGCGATAAACACCGCTTGCCATATTCTCAACTGTGTCAGTATTCGACTAGGTACGAACACTACCTCTTATGAAATATGGAAGGGGAGAAAGCCCAACCTCAAGTATTTTCGTGTTTTTGGCTCTACCTGTTACATCTTAGCTGATAGGAACCCTCGTCGAAAATTTGATCTCAAAAGTGATGAAGGGATCTTTCTGGAATATTCCGAAATAGCAGAGCATATCGAGTCTTCAACAATCGCACTAGACCGGTTATGGAATCCATCATGTGGTCATAAATGACACTGGCCATATTTTTGAAAACATCGGCAGCGAAGAAGCAGCCGTGTCACATGTCTCACAAGATGTTGAGACACAAGATGTCAAGACAGATATGCCTGATAATGGGTCAGAAGAAGTCGTAGACACAGGAAGCAACTTGGTGCCTGATAATGCTCCAACGACTGTTCCAGAACTCAGAAATCCCTCCAGAAAAGTTCAAAACGACCATCCTGTACAAGAAGTGATAGGGAATCTTGAAGATGGAGTTCGAACCAGACAAAAGGCTTTTGTCAACTATCGTCAAATGATCGGGAATGTCTGCTTCGTCTCAAAGGTGGAACCAAAGAATGTTCAAGAGGCAATCAATGAGGAATAATGGGTGAAAGCCATGCAAGAAGAGCTTGGACAGTTCAAAAGGAATGAAGTCTGGGAACTGGTGCCAAAACCAGAAAACATCAATGTGATAGGAACAAAATGGATCTTCAAGAACAAGACAGACGAACTTGAAAACATCTCTCGAAATAAAGCAAGATTGGTGGCTCAAGGGTATACTCAAGTGGAAGGAGTAGATTTCGAAAAAACCTTCGCCCCCGTAGCCAGACTAGAGGCCATTCGATTGTTGATGGGAATTGCTTGTCATCTCAAGTTCAAGCTGTATCGAATGGATGTGAAGAGTGCGTTCTTAAATGGGGACTTAAATGAGGAAGTCTACGTGGCTCAACCCAAGGGATTTGTCGACCCTCATGCACCTGATCATGTCTATAAGCTCAAGAAAGCTCTCTATGGCCTGAAACAAGCTCCTCGAGCCTGGTTTGAAAGAATAACACTTTTTCTAATGCAGAATGGTTATGTCAGAGGAGGAGTAGATTAGATAATGTTTGTTAAGAAGGAAGGAAAAGACATCATGATTACTCATATCTATGTTGATTACATAGTTTTCGGAGGGATGTCTACAAAGATGGTGGAACATTTTGCGAGTCACATGCAGTCAAAATTCGAGATGAGCATGGTGGGTGAACTTAGCTATTTCCTGGGGTTCAAGATCAAGCAAATGGAGAATGGGATCCTTATCTCTCAAAGCAAGTACGCTATGCATCTTGTGAAGAAGTTCGGTCTGGAAAATGTATCTCACAAACGGACCACATTGAAACAACCACAAAGATGTCTAAAGATGACAATGGAAAATCATGTAGGGTTTTGGAGCGTTCTAGATCGTCGAGATAGCGGAAGCAATAAAAGATAATCTACTCCAAACCTTGTCCAAGAACATTTAAACCATTAAATCCCAAAGCAAAATCTATTCCACAAGATGTTTACCTTTAAGTCTTGTTTGAATCGATAAAGAAGAACGTTCGGATCTTCTTCTCTAAAGCTAGTCCACACCAAGAGGATGATCTTCAAGATCCTTCACTTAATTGCCTACTAGAACAATTAAATGAAGAACAAGAGAGCAAGATGATGAAGAGGAGAGGGGTGGCCGGCCACAATGAGAGAGAGAGAGGATTTTTGTGTGTTTTGTGACTTAATGAATTAAAGTCTTGCATTATAATTCATCACCCAACTCACAAGTATGGGTTAAAAGTGATTGGTATGGGCTTAAAGGTGCTTTAACCCATACCCCTTAAATCACTCACCTCTTAATCCACAATCACCAACTAAGCATGGCATTGTGTGGCCCCCAGAATGGCCCCACCAAGTGGGCTGGCCATATGGCCTTATTGAGCCCTTATTGGGCCGGCCATGAGGCTTCATGGGCCGAGCCCAATGGGCCCTCCCGTTTTGTCTCATGCCGCGTCCAAAATTTGCCCGACCTTTTTGTCGTTACTTATCAAACAAAGTCCGACGCGATATCGACGAAAAACTCAATTTTTCTCGATTCGCTAATTATTCTCTCAAACCGAACCTATGGCACAAAACCTCCAGTTTTATCCATATACTTCTCCTTAAGAAACATCCATGTTTCCTTGTCTCAAGTTATCTGTCTTGTATGTGTGTGACCCTCTAGGCTCATGCCACCGTTGGCAGATCAGCGCAAGACTCGCTCTTGCCCGATCCATCATAAGTGGTCTCTAGTCATCGGGGTCTGTCTGGAAACTAGCGTCGACATATCCTTTGACGACGAGATCATCATTTCTGCCCTCGTATACAAGAAAGGCGTCCTTGGTTTTTCTCAAATATTTGAGAATCGCCTTGACAGCCATCTAGTGTGCCTCACCGGGTTTGGATTGATGTCTACTGGTACAGCTTAGGGCAAACGAGACATCCGGTCTCGTGCATATCATGGCATACATTATGGACCCTATAGCCGAAGCATATGGGATCTCATTCATTCTTGCTAGCTCTGCAGGTGTCTCAGCACCCTGCTTCTTGCTAAGCTTCACGCCATGACGCATGGGCAGCAATCCTTTCTTTGAATCTTGCATTGAGAATCATCTCAACACCTTGTCTATATAAGTGCTTTGACTTAAGCCCAAGACCCGCTTGGCACGGTCTCTATATATCTTGATTCCCAAGATGTAAGAGGCCTCGCCTAAGTCCTTCATTGCGAAACACTCACCTAACCAAGTCTTCGTTAAGAGCAAGGTAGGGACGTCGTTTCCAATGAGCAGTATGTCATCAACATAAAGCACTAAAAAGATTATATTGCTCCCACTTGCCTTTTTATACACGCAAGGTTCATCATCGTTCTTGACGAAGCCAAACCGTTTTACTACTTCATCAAAACGCTGATTCCAACTCCGAGATGCTTGCTTCAAACCATAGATTGATTTGAGCAACTTGCAAATCTTTCCCTTATTCTTTGGATCCTCAAAACCCTCAGGCTGAGACATATAAACGTCCTCAGCTAACCTCCCGTTGAGGAAGGCGGTTTTGACATCCATTTGCCATATCTCATAGTTGTGATATGCTGCTATGGCAAGAAGAATGCGGATAGATTTGACCATAGCTACTGGAGAAAAGGTCTCTTCATAGTCAATTCCATGGACTTGTCTATAACCTTTTGCTACCAGTCTCGCTTTATAGGTCTGAGGTTTGCCATCCATGTCAATCTTTATTTTAAAGATCCATTTACACCCTATGACCTTAACATCAGAGGTATGATCTACCAAGTCCCACACTTGATTATCTGACATGGATTGCATTTCTTCCCTCATGGCTTCCAGCCATTTCTCAGAGTCGGTTCCGTCCAAAGCCTCTCGAAAGGTAGCTGGATCATTGTCCACTAGTACTAAACCATCACCTTCAGTTACTAAGAAACCGTATCTGACAGGTGCATGACTTATCCTTTCAGAGCGCCTCGGACCGTCCTCATTAACTGCAGCTATTGGTTCTTGCTCAATGACCAGTTCTGGCTCTACCTCTTCTAGTGGGTCTTCTCGTGGTTCCCGAGTGACCATCTCATCTAGAACTTCATCAAGATGAATAGCCCTCCCACTGACTGTCTTGGAAATGAACTCTTTTTCCAAGAACGTCCCACCTCGAGCGACAAAAACTTTATTTTCGCTCGGTTTGTAGAAATAATATCCTTTTGTTTCTTTTGGATATCCGACGAAAGTGAATTTATCTGATCTTGATTCAAGCTTGGTTGCAAGCAACCTTTTAACATAAGCCTCGCAACCCCAGATTTTAAGGAAGGACAAAACGGGTTCCTTCCCGTACCATTTTCAAATGATGTCCCTTCCACTGCTTTCGACGGAGCCCTATTTATTATGAAAGCGGCCGTTTGCAGAGCATAACCCCAGAAGGAGATCGGGAGATCAGTGAGACTTAACATTGATCGAACCATATCTAACAATGTTCGATTCCTCCGTTCGGACACACCATTAAGTTGCGGTGTTCCTGGCGGAGTCCACTGAGATAGTATTCCACCTTCAGTAAGATAACTAAGAAACTCCTTGGATAAGTATTCTCCACCCCGATCAGAACGGATTGCCTTGATACTCTTTCCGAGTTGGTTTTCTACTTCAGTCCTAAACTCTTTGAATTTATCAAAAGCTTCGGACTTATGTCTCATGAGATAGACATAACCATATCTACTGAAATCGTCAGTAAATGTGATAAAGTAGCCTAAACCACCTCTGGCATGCGTACTCATTGGTCCACATACGTCTGAATGTATTAGACCCAATAAGTCACCTGCCCTCTCACCTAAACCAGTGAAGGGCGCTTTAGTCATCTTGCCCATCAAACAAGCTTCACATCTTTCAATCGCTTGGAATTCGAATTGACTTAGAAGTCCGCGCTTATTAATCGCTGAGATGCGTTTCTCATTTATGTGACCTAGACGACAATGCCAGATAAGAGTTTGGTCTAAATCATTAGTTTTAAACCTCTTAGCATTTACATTATAGAGCATGTTGGATTTCGAGTTTTGCATATTCAATATGTATAATCCTCCAACAGTGCGAGCATTGCCATAATATATGTTGTTGCGCATAATATCAAAAAACCCGTTCTTAATATTAAAATAATATCCCTCTATTTCAAGAAGAGAAATTGAGATAATATTCCTGTTGAAAACAGGTACGCAAAACACATCATTAAGTTCAATTACAAGCCCACTGGGCAAAACAAGGTTCACAGAACCCACAGCAGTTGCGGCAACTCTGGTATTGTTCCCAACTCTTAGGTCCACCTCGTTTTCCTTTATATCTCTTCTACTGTGTAACACCTGCACATCAGCACAGACTTGAGACTCAGCTCCAGTGTCTAGTAACCAGGTATTTATTGTAGAAAGATATAGCTCTAATGGAATACCTGATGAAGTAGCGGCCCCACCGCCCTTCTTCTGATCTTCCTTCAGCTGCTGACAATCTTTCTTCCAATGACCAGGCTTTTGACAGTAGAAACAGACCGACTCCTTTGCCTTCCCTTTGCCTTGTACGGGCATGTGAGGTCTAGGAATAAATGGTCGTCTGTTCCTCCCTGCGAGGTGTCTTGGGCCTTTACCCTTGCCACCAACAGCTTTGAAGCTGGGTCCCTTCTTGACCATGAAGACATTTTTGGACGAACTGCCCCTTATGCTCTTCTCGGCAGTTACTAGCATGTTGTGCAACTCCGACACGGTCTTGTCCATATCATGCATATGATAGTTCATGACGAACCCACCATATGCATGAGGAAGGGATTGCAGAACAAAATCCGCAGCCATTTCCTTTTCCATAGACATACCGATACTAGTCATATGGTCAAAATGCCCCTTCATCTGTAGGACGTGAGGACCTACGGAGCTGCCTGCTAACATCTTGCAGGCTATGAGTTCTCGGAGAACAGTGTATTTTTCAATACGTACTTTCTCCTTGAACATATCCTTGATCTGTGCAAACATTGCAAACGGATCATGGGATAGCTCCATAAACTGCTTTTGGAGGTCCGCCTCCATGCAGCCCAGCATGACACACGCAACGTCGATAGAGTCGCTAAGGTGTTTCTGGTACGCATCCTTAACGACCCTCGTTGCGTTGGCAGCTGGCTCCTCAGGGATAGCCTTATCAAGGACGTACTCCCTGCGTTCCATTTTTAACACAAGTCGTAAATTTCTGTCCCAGTCTAGATAATTTGTCCCGTTGAGTTTACACTTCTCGAGTATAGTCCTCAATGACAAATTAGACGAGTTTGTTGAATTACTAGCCATTTCTACACGACGAAAGTAAATTTAATCAGAATAGTTGAATAAATTTATGAAGATCCGAATTAAACACCAACAATTAGATTCTAAAATTTAGAATCTTTAAACCAAGATCCCTTATTCGTCATTTGAAGTGCGCTAAGGCGCACCGCTCCAATTGACTTATTTAGGTAGGACATCCGTCCAATTACAAACCGTGTAACTCTTAGTCAGGGTATGTGTAAAACACACGGCTTACCCTTCCGATGCCCCAGCTCGACCTCAGGCCAAGAATCGTGGTTGAGTCAACCAACTTTCACTAACGAGTTAACTTTGTGCAGATGCTCCGCTAAGGCGCACGACATCCCACAAAGTTTACCATTCCCATCTAGAACCCATTCGATCGATGCTCCGCTAAGGCGCACGACACCGATAAAATGTTTCTACATGGGTGTGAATTTGGGTGGCATCTCACTTGACTCAAATTAACTTGTAATTTGGTTGTGTTTAATAATTCGAAAGTATTTGGTACAATTACGAACCCGTCATCAACAACCCGTGTTGTGACGTTTCTAATTGTATCACATACTATCTTCATTTGAATCCGTCATTTGCAACCCGTGCAAATACGTTTCAAATTTGAACTCATCCATCACAACCCGTGTGATGATAGTTCACAACGCTTTAAACATGCAAACAATTAAAGTTGATTTTAATCTTTGCATGTGAGGTGATCGCTTATAAACTTATAAACTAATCATGCAAGCATGCAATTAATTAAATAATTCAAGCAAGCATCCATAAAGCGTTAAATATGCATTTTATAGCCCATCCTAATCTTAGGATTCTACGAGTCTTCACATCTTCTCGTCTTTCTCATTCGGGCTCCCACTAGCTCTTGGACTTCCTCCAAGACCGTCATCGTGCTCGATTTTCCATCCTTCTCGTCTTTGAGTAATAATTACAATTAATACTCGGTTCGTTGACCGGATAAAAAATAATTACACTTTATGGGCTCGAATAAAAGAATAATTACACGCTAACACTAACACTAACGGTATGCAAACCATGAAAGCGATAAATCTAATGGGCTACTAATGCATCATACATTTCATCACATCATCCAACCTGTTATGACACAAACATGTTATCAAATAATATGCAATAATTCCGGTTTTATTTTTGCCAAGTTGCTTGGTCGGGTTTATCGAAACTAGACCTTTTCGAAAAACGGTTTATCGAAACCGATTAAATTTTGAAAGTTTTCGAAATATTGAATCGCGGGTTCGTGACATGGATCAAACACCACACACGAACCAAGTCGGGCCAAGCCAATGGGCCGAGGGCCCATTGGGCCGAGCCCAACTATGCACGGCCCGGTTTGGGCCTTGGAAGGCCCAAACCCGGCTTGCCGCCACTCTCGGCCTCGGCCAAGAGTGGGGACGGGCCCGGTCACCGCCGGCCTCACCGGCCTCCGGTGACCTCCGTCCGGTACCTCCGATCCGGCTCCCCGAGAGTCTCTTCTCGGACCCGACAAATCCAATAATTTCCGAAAAATTCCAAATTTAATATATTTTTCAAAATTAACATATTTCATGCAAATCTCCCAAAAAGCATTAAAATCATGTTATCAACTTTTGGCATGCAAATAATCACAAAACCGAAATGAATTCAACAAGACAAAGATTAAGAGGGTAACCAACTCTCTGATACCACTGTAGGGTTTTGGAGCGTTCTAGATCGTCGAGATAGCGGAAGCAATAAAAGATAATCTACTCCAAACCTTGTCCAAGAACATTTAAACCATTAAATCCCAAAGCAAAATCTATTCCACAAGATGTTTACCTTTCAGTCTTGTTTGAATCGATAAAGAAGAACGTTCAGATCTTCTTCTCTAAAGCTAGTCCACACCAAGAGGATGATCTTCAAGATCCTTCACTTAATTGCCTACTAGAACAATTAAATGAAGAACAAGAGAGCAAGATGATGAAGAGGAGAGGGGTGGCCGGCCACAATGAGAGAGAGAGGATTTTTGTGTGTTTTGTGACTTAATGAATTAATGAATTAAAGTCTTGCATTATAATTCATCAACCAACTCACAAGTATGGGTTAAAAGTGATTGGTATGGGCTTAAAGGTGCTTTAACCCATACCCCTTAAATCACTCACCTCTTAATCCACAATCACCAACTAAGCATGGCATTGTGTGGCCCCCACAATGGCCCCACCAAGTGGACCGGCCATATGGCCTTATTGGGCCGACCATGAGGCTTCATGGGCCGAGCCCAATGGGCCCTCCCGTGTTGTCTCATGCCGCGTCCAAAAGTTGCCCGACCTTTTTGTCGTTACTTATCAAACAAATTCCGACGCGATATCGACGAAAAACTCAATTTTTCTCGATTCGCTAATTATTCTCTCAAACCGAACCTATGGCACAAAACCTCCAGTTTTGTCCATATACTTCTCCTTAAGAAATATCCATGTTTCCTTGTGTCAAGTTATCCGTCTTGTATGTGTGTGACCCTCTAGGCTCATGCCACCGTTGGCAGATCAGCGCAAGACTCGCTCTTGCCCGATCCATCATAAGTGGTCTCTAGTAAAACATTATGATTACCCAAGGTGCACGATGATCGATAATTCGACTTAACCTTTGTGCGTACAAGTCACCATCCTTTTATCTCTAGATATCCCAATTGATCTCAAGGCATAGAGTCGTCTCCCTTGTTCAATCAATCATTGTTACTTGATATGCGAGATGACTGAGAAATGATAACCCGTATCATTTGCATGGCCATGCTTTTTCTCTCAGTCAGTCTCCATCAAGAGGCCTTCTAACGGATATCTTTCCCATACCGTAGTATGAGGGATAAATCCCTTAGCCGTCTTTCGTGTCACTCATGCAACCCGTTCCGCCACCCAATCATGCCCTTTATAGCAATCCTTTTACAGAAAGCGTTTGGCGCAAGTTAAAGCCGTACGTTCATTGCATAGTGATCACAAAGACTCCTTGGTCTAAGGACGTCGTGACAAGCTATCGCATCTGAATATGTTTATGGCGTAATCTATGAAAACACTATTCAATGCGGGTCGTCCGATATCAATCACCTCATGATATCTATGATATGGTTCCAGGATCCCACATCCTTATGACAAGTAGAACTACGTCATTAAGAACCATCCTCATACTGGTCGCTTTTAAGGAAGCATAGGTTGACCAGGGACTCGTTAAGTGTGATCCGTACAGATTTATGGCTCTACTACTTTAGTGGTCATAAATCATATCATGCTTAACATATTACTTCAACACATAAGTAATATAAAGCCGTTTATATTTATACATTACAAACGATGATATTTGAACATAGACGTTTACAGGCTAATACCAATTGGACTAGGGCACAAATGCTATCAAATCAATAGACCACAGTGTATACAGAAGCATCATAGGAAGTCTGTTATATCTCACAACAAGTCGTCCTGACATAACGTACGCCGTCAAAGTATGTGCTAGACATCAGGCAGACCCAGAGGTGAGTCATCTTTCTCAAGCCAAGAGAATCTTGAGGTATGTTGCTGGAACGATAAGTTTGGGGTTATTATACTCTTTTGATACAACGACTAACCTTGTTGGATATTGTGATGCTGATTGGGCTGGAAATACCACCGGTCGAAGAAGTACTTCAGGTGGATGTGTTTACATGGGCAATAATCTAATCTCATGGTTCAGCAAGAAACAAAACTGTGTGGCCTTGTCTACATCTGAATCAGAATATATAGCCGGGGGAAGTAATTGCACTCAAGTACTTTGGATGAAGCAAATGATGTCAGAGTATAATGTCCAGCAAGACGTCATGACATTATTCTGTGACAATATCAGTGCTATAAAGATATCTAAGAATCCTGTCCAGCACAGCAAGACGAAGCACGTAGATATACTTCTTCACTGTATAAGACACATTGTTGAAGAAAGGGTAATTCAGCTGGACTACATTCCCACTGATAGGCAATTGGCTGATATTTTTACTAAAGCCCTTGACACTGGTCGATTCGAAAGTCTAAGGTCATCATTAGGACTTTGTATGATAGAGATGTCATCTAAGACTTAAAGCCAATGAAAGAGTGGTGTGGATCATGGGAGTTAACATCCACACTACATGATGGGCCGAAAGATGTTCAGAGCCCATTCAAGAAGGAAAAGGAAAGTGATGACCTTACAAGTATATTGTTTATTTTATTCCCTATTTTTCGGCCCCACTTATTCAAAAGGGTTTTCTTATCTGCCGTGAATTTTCTCTCTAACCTTTCACTTTCCAAAAGATTTGCAACCCTCATTCTTTTTTCTCTCCACCTATCTATCTCTCTGCTCAAGCACACTGTCACGATAATGGTGGGCACTCGAAGCGGGAGAGTTGCGGCCAACTTCGCCAGGAATAAGGCACTACGCCTGAAATCTATGTCTCCCTTACGATCACGCTTAGGGAAGAAGAAGGGCGAGAAGAAGAAAGAAAAGGCCCAAGAGAATGTCCCTAAAATGACCAAAAATGGGATCACCATACCCGAAGCTTCTGAGGCACCCATTGCTGAAGCAAGTGCTAGTAAAGAAAAAGCAGCCCCATCAGAAGCTCTGACCTTCTCCATGCCAGGTAATCCTGAAACCCATGGCCCTCAAATTCCTGATTCTAATGTTGAGGTAATCACTCCTACTCCAACCACAAGAGTAGAGGGTTTGGGTAGCTTTGGAAGTACTGAGGAGGGTGTAAAGGCAATTCCCTTGCAAACGATCTTTCTGACTGAAGAAGTTGTGTGTGTTGCTGTTGAAAACCCTCAAGAAGGTAAGGCGTCTATACTATCAAAAGGGGGAGATGAAGATCCAGATCACTACTTGAACAGTGCAGAATGCACGCAAGAGGAAGTGTCAGGTGTTCCTCCAAAGACTATTGAGGAGGCCGAGGGCGCTATGGGTGATGAAGTTGTTATAGAGAATCCAAAGGTTGTGTCTGAGAAAAGTCAGGATGATGTCCCAACTCTTGTTGCTGAGAATGTCTGTAAGAGTGTGCAGGAAGATGTTCCTAAAGTGAATGACGAAGACTCTGGTCCGACTAATTCTGTAGCGGAAGTGCTTGCTGATCTGAGGCAAGAGGTTGAAGACAGTGAGAAAACCGTTTCTCACGAGAAGGAAGTTTCTAATAAATCTGTGTCCATTGGTCATGAGTTTGCTAAAGAAGAAGAAGAGGCCAAGGTCTCTAAAGAAAAGAATGTTGTTGTATCCAAGGTAAAGTCCAAAAGAAAGAAGACAGCTGAGGATGTTGAATCTGTAAAGAGGATGTCCGAGAAGAGGAAAAAGGTTATAGTTGAAAAGAAATCAACCAGAAAGAGTGGGAAGAAGCGAAAACCTGACAATGCTGAAAGAGATCACCATGGGTTCCAAACGTTAATTTCATGCAGCGGAGCCTTATGTAACCATGGTGATCGAAAAAGATGAAGATCTTAATGAAAATTCAGCATGTTCTTAAGCTTTTCAATCTGAAAATTTACCCTTGTCAATCGATTAAAACGCAACGTAGTGTTTCTCTATTGAGTCCACACAAGCACAACAACCACGAATCGGTTTTCTCTCACACTCTTGCTAATGTATGTTTTGAGAATTGTCTAACAAAAAACAATGGAGGAATGGTTGATAAGGGAGTCCGCAAAGTGGAGAGGGAATAAGGGGAGGTTGCCGAAAATTAGAGAGAAAAATAAGGGAAAATATTTTGCTAATTAAAACCAAAAAATCTGATTTGAATTTCAAAATCAATTAATTACATATCTTACCCTGTTAAACTCGTAATTGCACTTTTTCCCATTCATCACTTAAAACCCTAAATGGGCTTTAAGCCTGTTTAACTAAAACCAAATTAAACCCATTAAATTGAGTTCTAATTTCGGTTTAGATAAATCGGTTTAATTTCCTCAACTTGATTTCTTCAACCGTTTGGTTAAAACCCTAGGCCAGAAATCAACCGAATCGTTTTCAATTTGACTAAATTGAAAATCTGATTCTCCCAATTTCCATCCATGCTTATTTGTCATGTATCGTGCTTAATGTGTGTGACCCTCTAGGCTCACGAACAGTTGGCAGACTTGTAAAATTACTATTTTACCCTTTCGATCATAAGTGGTCTCTAGTAAGACATTATTATTACCCAACGTTCGTAATTATCGATTATTCGACTTAACCTGTTATCGTACATGTCACTGTCCTTTTATCAAACCGATATCCAGATTGATCAATAGGCATAGAATGGTCATCCTAATTTATCAATCACTGTTTCTTGATATCTGAGATGACTGAAAACTGATACTAAGGTATCACATGCACGGTCGTGCAGTCATACTCATCAAGTGGCCTAAACAGATATCTTTCTCATACCGGAGTATGAGTGATAAATCTCTCAGACGTCTTTCGAGTTCACTAATGTAATTCAAAACCAAGCCAATCACAGCCGTTATGGCTACTCTTTTACAGGTAATGTTAGACTAGGTCAAACTTGGAGATTCATTACTCAGTGCACACAAAGACTCCTTGGTCTTAGGATATAATGAAAAGCTACGATCTGTGAGTATCTCATGACGGTATATATGTTGCATACTCACAAACGGGTTGTCCGATATCATCGACCTGATGATATCTATGATATCATTCCGGCACATACTTTGCCATGATCAGTAGAGTGTGATCACAAGGAGTTGGTCTCATACTGATCGCTTCGTAAAGAAGCTTAGCTGATTAGGGACTCATCAAATGTAATTCTTTCTGATCTACAGTTCTACTATTAGTGGTTACACACATAATGTCATAGATCAAATTACATTCGATATAATACTACAACACATTAGTAATATATGCCGATTTATTAATTCGAAAAGATGATAAAATATTACATCTCTAGATCACTTTTATATTGGACTGGGGCATAACTCTAACAATCTCCCACTTGCCCCTAATTCCAATTTAAGTTCTGATCTACTCCCGTAGACCCTGCATGTTCCTAATGCCTAGGCTGTGGCAGAGCCTCTGTCAAGGGATCGACCATATTATCATTAGTCGAATAGTGTTTAATCTCCACATCACCTATATATGTGATAACTCTCACCAGGTGATGCCTGCTGAGTATATGTTTGGATCTGTTGTGGAATTTGGGCTCTTGAGCGATAGCTACGGCACCTGTGTTGTCCCACAACAAGCTTATCGGATCAGACGCTCGCGGCATTGCATCTAATCCGATTAGAAAGGTTCTAATCCATACGACCTCTTTAGCTGCTTTTGTTGCAGCTATATACTCAGCCTCCGTTGTAGAGTTGGCAATTTTGGTTTGCTTAAAGCTTATCCAGCTGAAAGCACCACAACTCAACACAAAATATACCCTGACAGAATTTTGAAGTCATCTGGATATGTCTGAAAACTAGCATCGACTTGTCCTTTGAATGCTAGTTCTCTATCTATATCCCAATACACTAGGAATGCATCCTTGGTCCTCAAATATTTGAGGATGACCTTTGACATCAATCTAGTTTAATTGGCCGGGGTTAGATTGGAATCTGATGGTATAGGTTAGTGCAAACGAGACTTCCAGTCTCGTGCACATCTTGGCATACATGATGGATCCCACAGCCGAAGCATAAGGGATCTTACTCATCCTGTTCAGCTTATCAGGAGTTCTAGGAGTCTGTAGCTTACTGAGCTTGATGCCATGATGCATGGGCATGTATCCTTTCTTATAATCAAGTATTGGGAGTCTTCTCAACACTTTACCTACGTACATGTTCTGACTTAGCAACATGTTCTGACTTAGGCCCAAAATCCTTTTGGAATGATCTGTAGAGATCCTGATGCCTACAATATTTGTAGCATCACCTAAGTCCTTCATCGATAAGTACTTCCCTAACCAAGCTTTGGTGGCAAGGTCGGGATGTCATTCCCGATGAATAAATACCAAGAATACAATATTACTCCCACTCGCTTTCTTATGTACGCAAGGATCACTTTCGTTTTTGATGAAGTCGAGTTCCCTTACAGCTTTATCAAAATGAAGGCTCCAACTCCATGAAGTTTGCTTCAATCCATAAATGGATCTTTGCAGCTTACATATTTTTCTGGGATTCTTTGGATCTACAAAACTCACAGGCCATGTGATACACACACCCTCTAGTAAGTTCCTGCTAAGGAAGGGGTTTTGACATCCATCTACCATAGTTATGGCTAAGAATAATCCGGATCAAACTGACCATTGCTACTGGTGAAAAGGTGTCATCATAATCCATACATTGAATCTGAAAAGTACCTCTATTAATCGATGAAAGCACAAGCTTAGTGTTTCTCTATTAGGTCCACACAAGCACCACAACCGAAGAAGGTTTTCTCTCACACTTTTGCTATGAATGTTCTTGAGAAGCTTGACAAAAATGGTGGATAAAGAAGGAGATAGAATTCGGCCAAGAGAGGGAGAAGATGAGGGGAGTAGTTGCTAATGGTTGGAGAAAAAATGAGAGATATTTTGGAATTTTAATTTGAAATAAAATTGAATTTCAAATTAATAATTGCATATCTACCCTTCTTAAACTCCTATTTGCACTTCTTCCCCATTCATCTCTTAAATCCCTAAATGGGCTTTAAGCCCGTTTAGCTAAAACCCAAATTAAACCCATTAACTTGAGTTATAATTTCGGTTTAGACAAAACGGTTCAATTTCCTCGAATTGATTTCTTCAACCGTCTGGTTAAAACCTTAGGCCAGAAAACTACCGAACCGTTCTCAATTTTCATCCATAATTGTTGTCATGTATCGTGCTTAATGCGTGTGACCCTCTAGGCTCACGAACAATTGGCAGACTGGTAAAATTACTATTTTACCCTTTCCATCATAAGTGGTCTCTAGCAAGACATTATGATTACCCAACGTTCGTGATTATCGATTGTTCGACTTAACCTATTATCGTACAGGTCAATATCCTTTTATCAAACCGATATCAAGATTGATAAATAGGCATAGAATGGTCATCCTAATTTATGAATCACTGTTTCTTGATATCCGAGATGACTGAAAACTGATACTAAGGTATCACCTGCACGGTCGTGCTATTCCTTCACTCATACTCATCAAGTGGCCTAAACGGATATCTTTCTCATACCGAAGTATGAGTGATAAATCCCTCAGACGCCTTTCGAGTTCACTAGTGCAATAAATATCAAAGCCAATCAAATCCGTTATAGTTACCCTTTTACAGATAACGTTAGACTAGGTCAAACTTAGGTATTCATTACATAGTGTACACACAGACTCCTTGGTCTTAGGATATAATGGCAATCTACGATATGTGAGTATCTCATGACAGGATCTATGCAGCATACTCACAATCGGGTTGTCCGATATCATCGACCTGATGGTATCTATGATATAACTCCGGCACACACTTTGCCATGATCAGTAGAGTATGATCACAAGGAGTTAGTCTCATACTGATCGCTTCAGAAGAAGCTTAGCTGATCAGGGACTTTATCGAATGCAATTCTCTCTGATCTATAGTTCTACTATAAGTGGTTACACACATTATGACAGATCAAATTGTAGGGTTTTGGAGCGTTCTAGATCATAAAGATAGTAACAGCATTTAACAAAAGCAACTCCAAACCTTGTCCAAAAACATGAACCATTAAATCTCAAAGCAAAATCTATTCCACGAGAAATTTACCTTTAGGTCTTTGTTGAATCAATAAAGAAGAACTATAAGGTCTTCTTCTCTAGAGCAAGTCAACACCAAGGGGATGATCTTCAATATCCTACACTTAATGCCTACTAGAACAATTAAGTGAAGAGATAGAGAGCAAGAAGAGAGGAGGGAAGGGAGTGGTCGGCCACAAGGAGAGAGAGAGAGTTTTTGAGTTATGAGAGTGTGTAATTAATTACTAGATATTTCTCTACTTCATTAATCTCATAAGCATGGGTCTAGAAGGTGAAAGCATGGGTTAAAGGTGTCATTACCCATACCCCTTGGACCCACCAAAGTGGCCCGCCATGTTGGGCTTATTGGGCCCAAAATGGGCCCTTGTTCAGCCGATCATGTGACCTCATGCGCCGAGCCCAATGGGCTCGCCCATGTGGTTTGGTCCCGTGTCCAAAAGTCGCCCGACCCTTTTTGTCGTTACTTATCAAACAAAGTCCGACGCGACATTGACGAAAAATCTCAATTTTCTCGATTCGCTATTTATTCTCTCATACCGAACCTATAGCCCAAAACCTTCAGTTTTTTCCATGTCTTGTTCCTCAAGAAACGTTAAGGTTTCCTTGTCTCAAGTTATCCGTCTTGTATGTGTGTGACCCTCCAAGCTCATGCCACCGTTGGCAGATCGGCGCATAAGATCTCTCTTGTCCGATCCATCATAAGTGGTCTCTAGTAAGACGTTATGATTACCCAAGGTGCATAATGATCGATGATTCGATTTAACCTTTGTGCGTAAAAGTCACTACCCTATTATCCCTAGATATCCCGATTGATCACAAGGCATAGAGTCGTCATCCTTGTTTAATCAATCATTGTTACTTGATATGTGAGATGGCTGAGAACTGATAACCCGTATCACTGGCATGGCCATGCTCTTTCTCTCAGTCATTCTCGATCAAGAGGCCTTTAACGGATATCTTTCCTATACCGTAGTTCGAGGGATAAAACCCTTAGCCATCTTTCGTGTCACTCATGCAATCCGTTCCGCCACCCAATCATGCCCGTTATTGCAATCCTGTTACGGAAAGCGTTAGGCGCAAGTTAAAGCCGCACGTACATTGCATAGCGATCACAAAGACTCATTGGTCTAAGGATATCGTGACAAGCTATCACATTTAAATATGTTCATGGCTTAATCTAAGAAACACTATTCAAAGCGGGTCGTCCAATATCAATTACCTCATGATATCTATGATATGATTTAGTAATCCCTCATCCCTATGACAAGTAGAACTACGTCATTGAGAACCATCCTCATACTGGTCGCTTCTATTGAAGCGTATATTGACCAGGGACTCGTTAAATGTGATCCGTACAAATTTATTGTTCTACTACTTTAGTGGTCATAAATCAGATCATGCTTAACATATTACTTCAATACATAAGTAATACAAAGCTGTTTTATTTATTACAAACGATGATAATTATACATAGACATTTACAGACTACTAGCAATTGGACTAGGGCACAATAATGCTATCAATCTCCCACTTGCCCCTAGTTCCAATCTAATGTAGGGTTTTGGAGCGTTCTAGATCGTCGAGATAGTGGAAGCAATAAAAGATAATCTACTCCAAACCTTGTCCAAGAACATTTAAATCATTAAATCCCAAAGCAAAATCTATTCCACAAGATGTTTACCTTTAAGTCTTGTTTGAATCGATAAAGAAGAACGTTCGGATCTTCTTCTCTAAAGCTAGTCCACACCAAGAGGATGATCTTCAAGATCCTTCACTTAATTGCCTACTAGAACAATTAAATGAAGAACAAGAGAGCAAGATGATGAAGAGGAGAGGGGTGGCCGGCCACAATGAAAGAGAGAGAGAGGATTTTTGTGTGTTTTGTGACTTAATGAATTAATGAATTAAAGTCTTGCATTATAATTCATCACCCAACTCACAAGTATGGGTTAAAAGTGATTGGTATGGGCTTAAAGGTGCTTTAACCCATACCCCTTAAATCACTCACCTCTTAATCCACAATCACCAACTAAGCATGGCATTGTGTGGCCCCCACAATGGCCCCACCAAGTGGGCCGGCCATATGGCCTTATTGGGCCCTTATTGGGCCGGCCATGAGGCTTCATGGGCCGAGCCCAATGGGCCCTCCCGTGTTGTCTCATGCCGCGTCCAAAAGTTGCCCGACCTTTTTGTCGTTACTTATCAAACAAAGTCCGACGCGATATCGACGAAAAACTCAATTTCTCTCGATTCGCTAATTATTCTCTCAAACCGAACCTATGGCACAAAACCTCCAGTTTTGTCCATATACTTCTCCTTAAGAAACATCCATGTTTCCTTGTCTCAAGTTATCCGTCTTGTATGTGTGTGACCCTCTAGGCTCATGCCACCGTTGGCAGATCAGCGCAAGACTCGCTCTTGCCCGATCCATCATAAGTGGTCTCTAGTAAAACATTATGATTACCCAAGGTGCACGATGATCGATAATTCGACTTAACCTTTGTGCGTACAAGTCATCATCCTTTTATCTCTAGATATCCCAATTGATCTCAAGGCATAGAGTCGTCTCCCTTGTTCAATCAATCATTGTTACTTGATATGCGAGATGACTGAGAAATGATAACCCGTATCATTTGCATGGCCATGCTTTTTCTCTCAGTCAGTCTCCATCAAGAGGCCTTCTAACGGATATCTTTCTCATACCGTAGTATGAGGGATAAATCCCTTAGCCGTCTTTCGTGTCACTCATGCAACCCGTTCCGCCACCCAATCATGCCCTTTATAGCAATTCTTTTACAGAAAGCGTTTGGCGCAAGTTAAAGCCGTACGTTCATTGCATAGTGATCACAAAGACTCCTTGGTCTAAGGACGTGGTGACAAGCTATCGCATCTGAATATGTTTATAGCTTAATCTATGAAAACACTATTCAATGCGGGTCGTCCGATATCAATCACCTCATGATATCTATGATATGGTTCCAGGATCCCACATCCTTATGACAAGTAGAACTACGTCATTAAGAACCATCCTCATACTGGTCGCTTTTAAGGAAACATAGGTTGACCAGGGACTCGTTAAGTGTGATCCGTACAGATTTATGGTTCTACTACTTTAGTGGTCATAAATCAGATCATGCTTAACATATTACTTCAACACATAAGTAATATAAAGCCGTTTATATTTATACATTACAAACGATGATATTTGAACATAGACGTTTACAGGCTAATACCAATTGGACTAGGGCACAAATGCTATCAATCTCCCACTTGCCCTTAGCTCCAATCTAAGTCCCAGTCTATACCCATTGACCTAACATGTTTTTCAGGTGTATCTTGAGGAAGAGCCTTGGTCAATGGGTCGGCTGTGTTATCATCAGTTGCAACGTAGTGGATCTTCACGTCACCTCTAGCAATTATGTCGCGGATGATGTGATACTTTCTGAGTACATGTTTGGATCTGTTATGTGCCCTGGGTTCCTTAGCTTGCGCAATAGCCCCGGTGTTGTCACAATATAAGTCTACTTGGTTAGACGGGTTTTTAATTACACCTAACCCAGCCATGAAACTCCTGATCCATACAGCCTCTTTTGCCGCCTCACATGCGGCAATGTACTCAGCTTCCGTCGTAGAGTCGGCAATGGTATCCTGCTTCTTGCTTTTCCACCTGAATGCTCCACCGTTCAACATAAACACATATCCCAACTGACTCTTAAAGTCATCGGGGTCTGTCTGGAAACTAGCGTCGACATATCCTTTGACGACGAGATCATCATTTCTGCCCCCGTATACAAGAAAGGCGTCCTTGGTTTTTCTCAAATATTTGAGAATCGCCTTGACAGCCATCCAGTGTGCCTCACCGGGTTTGGATTGATGTCTACTGGTATAGCTTAGGGCAAACGAGACATCCGGTCTCGTGCATATCATGGCATACATTATGGACCCTATAGCCGAAGGATATGGGATCTCATTCATTCTTGCTAGCTCTGCAGGTGTCTCAGCACCCTGCTTCTTGCTAAGCTTCACGCCATGACGCATGGGCAGCAATCCTTTCTTTGAATCTTGCATTGAGAATCGTCTCAACACCTTGTCTATATAAGTGCTTTGACTTAAGCCCAAGACCCGCTTGGCACGGTCTCTATATATCTTGATTCCCAAGATGTAAGAGGCCTCGCCTAAGTCCTTCATTGCGAAACACTCACCTAACCAAGTCTTCGTTAAGAGCAAGGTAGGGACGTCATTTCCAATGAGCAGTAGGTCATCAACATAAAGCACTAAAAAGATTATATTGCTCCCACTTGCCTTTTTATACACGCAAGGTTCATCATCGTTCTTGACGAAGCCAAACCGTTTTACTACTTCATCAAAACGCTGCTTCCAACTCCGAGATGCTTGCTTCAAATCATAGATTGATTTGAGCAACTTGCAAATCTTTCCCTTATTCTTTGGATCCTCAAAACCCTCAGGCTGAGACATATAAACGTCCTCAGCTAACCTCCCGTTGAGGAAGGCGGTTTTGACATCCATTTGCCATATCTCATAGTTGTGATATGTTGCTATGGCAAGAAGAATGCGGATAGATTTGACCATAGCTACTAGAGAAAAGGTCTCTTCGTAGTCAATTCCGTGGACTTGTCTATAACCTTTTGCTACCAGTCTCGCTTTATAGGTCTGAGGTTTGCCATCCATGTCAATCTTTATTTTAAAGATCCATTTACACCCTATGACCTTAACATCAGGGGTATGATCTACCAAGTCCCACACTTGATTATCTGACATGGATTGCATTTCTTCCCTCATAGCTTCCAGCCATTTCTCAGAGTCGGTTCCGTCCAAAGCCTCTCGAAAGGTAGCTGGATCATTGTCCACTAGTACTAAACCATCACCTTCAGTTACTAAGAAACCGTATCTGACAGGTGCATGACTTATCCTTTCAGAGCGCCTCGGATCGTCCTCATTAACTGCAGCTATTGGTTCTTGCTCAATGACCACTTCTGGCTCTACCTCTTCTAGTGGGTCTTCTCGTGGTTCCCGAGTGACCATCTCATCTAGAACTTCATCAAGATGAATAGCCCTCCCACTGACTGTCTTTGAAATGAACTCTTTTTCCAAGAACGTCCCACCTCGAGCGACAAAAACTTTATTTTCGCTCGGTTTGTAGAAGTAGTATCCTTTTATTTCTTTTGGATATCCGACGAAAGTGCATTTATCTGATCTTGGTTCGAGCTTGGTTACAAGCAACCTTTTAACATAAGCCTCGCAACCCCAGATTTTAAGGAAGGACAAAACGGGTTCCTTCCCGTACCATTTTTCAAATGATGTCCCTGCCACTGCTTTCGACGGAGCCCTATTTATTATGAAAGCGGCCGTTTGCAGAGCATAACCCCAGAAGGAGATCGGGAGATCAGTGAGACTTAACATTGATCGAACCATATCTAACAATGTTCGATTCCTCCGTTCGGACACACCATTAAGTTGCGGTGTTCTTGGCGGAGTCCACTAAGATAGTATTCCACCTTCAGTAAGATAACTAAGAAACTCCTCGGGTAAGTATTCTCCACCCCGATCAGAACGGAGTGCCTTGATACTCTTTCCGAGTTGGTTTTCTACTTCAGTCCTAAATTCTTTGAATTTATCAAAAGCTTCGGACTTATGTCTCATGATGTCACGCCCCAAATTCGGTAGAGACCGAGCCCGGAACGCGAACGAGGAATCAGTGTCCGAAACAACTGAAACAATAATAGTAACCAAATAAAAAGAACACAAATACAATGAACCGCGAATTTTATAACTGCTCAAAAGAATATACAACACGAGTCAGAGACTCAAAGTATGATCAAGAAACAACAAAACGTCGACACTAAATTGTACGTCAACTAACACGCCCAAAACAACCCGGACTCTCCAGCTCCTTCAGCTTCGAGATATCCTCCTATCCACAATCACGATCCTCACCTGTCTGCAGGAAAAGTAGCAGGGGGTGAGCATTTACGCTCACCGCAACGGATACCCGACTGACAACGGCATACAAGTAATTGACAGGGTGATACATAAGCACAGTTCGAAAAAGGTCAATAGTAAAACTCAACCATTATCCAAACATTTCATCTCATTCTCAATACTCAAATCATCACACAATCAACCAAGCAACATCAATCAAACAAACCTTTCACTCAAGGAAAGGCAACAATCCGGGTACTTCGTCGAGTCCATCTTGCCAAACACGCACGGTGTTGGACAAGGTCTACACGACCAGGTGATGCAACCTATAACACGCCAGTTTACAGTCGCAAGCTGTCTGGGCCTGGTCTGCCTCCCACTTTTCGATAGCTAGTCGTAGGCGTGAAACCTCTTCGCGGCCGCCAGTTTACAGTGGCTAGCTGTCTGGGCCTGGTCTGCCCCCCACTTCTTCGATTGCTAATCGAAAGGCGTGGACGCCTCTTCGCGGCATGGATGGAGAAGCGCGGTAAGAGCGCAAATCTACCCCACCCGAACGGAGATCACGGACGTATCTTTCCCACCTGGGCGTCAACCAGCAACAAACACAAACCACCACGCACACTGGGCTCCCGCCCGTAACCAACATCCACACACACTGGGCTCCCGCCCGTAACCATCATCCACAAAACATTTCAACCACAGGAGAGAAATAATCAACTCAAGTCATTTCGATTTACATGTTAAGGCACAACATCTTCAAACACATCAAATCGCATTTACCATTTACTCACAATACAGTTCAACCATAGTGAAGAATATACTCAACTCAAATCATTTCAATTTACATGTTAAGGCACGACATCTTCAAACACGTCAAATCACAATTTACCATTACTCACAATTGAACAAGCATAACACATTCAAACCAAACGCAACGAGTAAAGCGGTAACACCTCCAACAAAGCATACAGCGGAATGGCACGTCGCTGTAGTATAATCAACCTATAGACACAACCAGGTGCCCACATGCAATTCTACACATACATATACTAAGAACACAGAAGGTGCCCACATGCAATTACTAGTAACTTTCCCAAGTCATGTACGGATATACGGCTACTTTTCCCTACCTCGATAATTATCTAACGTTAGCTCCAAGTCTCTCGCGACACCACGTCTAAATCCTTCCCTTTCCACGAGCGATGGAAGAATCTAATAACGACAAACGCACAAACTTTAGCAATTGATCGAAGTCCGATTCTAACGAAATTAACGCCCAAGTACACCCCAATGAGTCCCGATCACTCCAATACTTCCTAATTACACCGAGTTGCCAAAAAGGACCCGGAACGGCCCAATTCGCGCACTTTCCCGAATCTGCCCGGAAACGCTAAAATGACCTCGGGACCCCGAAAAATTCCATTTTCGCATCAACAAATCATAATTATATTCAAGGGGTCCAACGCAATCGACGGAACCAAATTCCGACGCCCGAGCGACTCAATCCCGTCATTAAGGTTCCTCAAATAATAAATAATCTTTTCCCACAATTCAATTCCAACAATTCTCAAATTTATTCTACGCGCATAATTAAATTCGAGATCACCAATAAAATTGACGGAATTACGTTCCGACTTCCGGGGGATTTAATCTCGACTTTAAAGTTTAGCGAAACAAACACATTTTAGCCAAATTAATTCCAATTTCTTCCAAAGTCACGAATTAGTGTTCTAGGGATTTTCCGGGATTGCATAACACGTAAAAACCCGAACTCCGGGCACGCGGGCCCCACCTCCGGTGACCGGCCGGAGCTCCGGCGAGCTCCCGGTCACCGGACAAACCTCCCGTTTGTCTCAAAACGCTCCAAATTACCCCCTTAACACTAATCCAACCTCAATCAAACCATATTCCACAACTCCATAAATCCAAACTCAAGGAAATGAGAATCCAAAACATACCTCTTGTAGCCCACGACGAGGAGAACCCGAATACGCAAAAATCAAGACGTTTGGACGGTCGGAACGTCGGGAAATCGCCACAATCTTTTCTCTTCTTCTTCCTTCTTTCTTCTTTCTCTTTCTCTTTCTCTTTCTCTTTCCTTGTGTTCTGCCGAGAATCAACTCCCTCCCCCTCTCTTATAACTTAAATATAATTATTTAAACATTAAACTAATAAAATAAACCTATTTTCCATTTTCTTTTAAATCTAAATTAAAACAATTAAATTTTTTTAATCACTCAAAAGTCTCCCCCCCTCTAGATACATGACAAGTGTAAAGTAGAGGGGTCCCACAAGCCACTTTTGTCATTTTGGACCCGAAATCGTCCGAAACGGACACGTTTTTCGAAACCGTCGGAACCGTGATGTTTCGCTAAATTTTAGCTTCCATATGAACCTAATATCCATAATATTACAATTCCAACTTAAAATGGCTCAAATAGTAGTCCTCGGTGACTCTCGGGTCGAAATTTGGTCAAATCGCGAATTATTAAATTTTCATCCATTTTTCACAAAATTGACCCAAATTGACCCAAATTGACCGGAAGCGGTCCTTACAACCTTCCCTCCTTAAAGAATTTCGTCCGCGAAATTAAAACGTACCTCAATTCTCGAAAAGGCGGGGATACTTAGCACGAATCTCATCTGCCCGCTCCCACGTCGACTCTTCGACACCGTGATGTTGCCAAAGCACTCGCACTAGTGGGATGGTCCTGCCTCTCAATATCTGATCTCGTGAGTCTAAGATCTGAACTGGCCTTTCCTCATACGAGGCATCTGGGGTCAACTCCAACTCAGCCCACTCTATCACGTGCGACGGGTCAGGGTGATATTTTCTCAGCATCGATACATGGAATACGTTGTGAACCGCTACAAGGGATGGTGGCAATGCGAGCCTGTAAGCCACTGCTCCAATCCTGGCGATGATCTCGAAGGGGCCAATGTACCTCGGGGCCAACTTACCGACGCTTCTTGCCTTCTTAAACCTTATTAGCCCTTTCTTCGGGCTCACTCGCAAGAAGACGTGGTCTCCTACCTCAAACTCGAGAGGTCGACGTCTCCGGTTCGCATAACTCTTCTGTCTACTCTGCGCTGTTTTCAGTCGCTCTCGAATCAAGGCTACCTTCTCAGTAGTCTCCCTTACCAGCTCGGGTCCCAGTAGGCTCTTATCTCCCACCTCAGCCCAACAAACTGGTGATCGGCACGGTCTACCATACAAGGCCTCAAATGGTGCCATCCCGATGCTAGCCTGGTAACTGTTGTTATACGCAAACTCTGCCAACGGTAAATGATCCTCCCACGCTCCGTGAAAATCCAGTATACACGCTCGGAGCATGTCCTCTAATATCTGAATTACCCGCTCTGACTGACCATCCGTCTGTGGGTGGTAAGCAGTACTCAGACGAATATCCGTACCCAACGCGCCCTGTAGGCTATCCCAGAATCGAGATGTAAAGCGAGGATCTCGGTCCGATACTATCGACACCGGCACTCCGTGTAACCTCGCGATCTCGCGTACATATAGCCTGCTTAACTTATCTACCGAGTCTGTCATCCTCATTGGCAAGAAATGCGCGGACTTAGTCAGTCGATCAACTATCACCCACACCGCATCGTTACCCCTTGCTGACCTCGGCAGTCCGCATACGAAATCCATTGTAATATGCTCCCATTTCCACTCGGCTATCTCCAACGGTTGTAGAGGTCCCGCTGGTCTCTGGTGTTCTATCTTCACCTGCTGACAAGTGAGACATCGAGCTACGAACCCTGCTATCTCCCGCTTCATCCCATTCCACCAAAAATGGCGCCTGATGTCGTGGTACATCTTAGTCCCACCAGGATGCACAACGAGTCGTGAGTTGTGTGACTCGCGTAGTACTTCCTCACGGAGACTCTTGGGCACAAACAATCTGTTCCAGAAACGAAGGCCCTGATCGTTGCCCATCGACCACCCCTCGGACTCAACTCCGCTAACCATTTTCATCCGGAACGTTGCTGTCTCTGAGTCATCAATCTGAGCCTCAATCACCCGACTCACCAGTATAGGCTGCGCCACCAATGAACACAGTGCGACTCGTCCCGTGACTTCCTCCAACTCAACCCTGAACTCGCTGAGCTCTCCCATCATGTCCCACTCCCGGACTGCTATGCTAGCAAGGCAATGGATCGACTTCCTACTCAGGGCGTCGGCGACCACGTTCGCCTTGCCCGGGTGATAGAGTAGCTCAAAGTCGTAATCATCAAGTAGCTCCATCCATCGCCGCTGGCGCATATTCAGGTCTTTCTGGGTAAAGATATATCTGAGACTCTTATGGTCCGAGAAAACCTGAAATCCCTCACCGTACAGATAATAGCGCCAGATCTTCAGTGCGAACACGACTGCTGCCAACTCCAAGTCGTGTGTAGGATAGTTGCGCTCGTGCGTCTTCAGCTGCCTGGAGCCATAAGCAACTACCCTACCTGTCTGCATCAATACACAGCCTAGTCCCTCACCGGACGCGTCGCAATAAATCTCATAGCCAATTCCGCGTTCTGGCACTATCAACACTGGAGCGGTAGTCAGGCGAGCCTTCAGCTCTGTAAATGAACGCTCACAGTCCTCAGTCCACGCAAACTTGACTCCCTTGCGCGTAAGGAAAGTCAAAGGCGCGGCTAGGCGCGCAAAGTCCTGTACGAACCATCGATAATAACCCGCCAAACCCAAGAAGCTACAAATCTCGAAGACGTTCGTGGGCTGCGCCCACTTCGAGACCGCGTCGACCTTCGCCGGATCGACCAGTATGCCGTCAGCCGAAACGACATGTCCGAGGAACTTCACCTCGGCGAGCCAAAACTCGCACTTCTCCAGGTTGGCATACAACTGATGCGTGCGCAGTAAAGTCAAGACAGCCCTCAAATGCACCACGTGCGCTTCCTCACTCTGAGAGTAGACCAGGATGTCGTCTACGAAAACCACTACAAACTGATCTAAGAACGGCCGGAATATGCGGTTCATCAGATCCATGAACGCTGCAGGCGCGTTTGTCAACCCGAAGGGCATTACTAGGAACTCGTAATGCCCATACCGCGTCCGAAACGCGGTCTTTGCGACGTCCTCCTCCCGGACTCGCAACTGGTGGTATCCCGAACGTAGATCGATCTTCGAAAAGCACGTCGACCCTCTCAACTGGTCGAATAGATCGTCGATTCTCGGCATCGGGTACCGGTTCTTCACCGTGACCCGGTTCAGTTTCCGGTAATCTATGCACATCCTCAGCGCTCCACCCTTCTTCTTCACGAAGAGTGCTGGCGCTCCCCACGGTGATGTGCTCGGACGTATAAACCCCTTTTCTCGGAGTTCTTCGAGCTGAGTCTTCAGCTCGGTCAGTTCTGCTGGCGCGAATCTGTAAGGCGCTACTGATATCGGCGCCGTCCCCGGCATCAGGTCGATCCTGAATTCTACCTCGCGAACTGGCGGCAACCCACTCAACTCCTCGGGAAAGACCTCTGGAAACTCGCATACTACTCGCGGTAACTCTCGGCTCTGCACGATCGACACCTCATCAACGGTGTATAATGCCGATAGGAGAATTCCGCTCTTGCTGCCCAGCGAACACGAAACGGTCGTGCTGCCTGCTGACACTGTCACCCGTCGCCGATAACAGTCGATGTACGCACGGTACCTCGCAAGCCAATCCATGCCTAAGATCACGTCGAAGGCAGTCATACCCAGCACGATTAGGTCACAAAGGAAAGAAAGGTCTGCTACTCTAACTTCGCAGGCTCGGCACACTCTAGTCAACACAACCTCACCTCCGACTGGTGTGTCAAGGCACAGAGGTGGACTCAACGGCTCACTGTTTAGCCCCAGCATCTCAGCACAAGCAGCAGAAATAAAGGAATGCGATGCGCCCGTATCGAACAGAAATGACGCCCAAGAGTTATACAACAGTAACGTACCGTGAGCGACCGAAGGGTCTGGGGACGGTCCTGCAGCACGTGAGTCGCCGACAGCATACACTCTGCCTTGCGGCGCCTGCGCTCCCTGTCTCGGAGCTGACGCGCCAAACGCCGGCTGTGCGGACCTCAACTGCTGCCTCGGAACTGGTGCGCTCGTAGATGGCTGCGAAAATCTCAACGGCTGGCCCTGACGCTGGCGAGCCTGCGGCGACTGTGCCGTGTGCGACTGCTGCGGTCGCTGCACTGACGTTCCCCCACCCTGACCGGGGCATTCCCTAGCTATGTGTCCTGTCTGGCCACATAGGTAGCACCTAACCTCGCTGCCGCTCGGTCGACTCCCCTGACTGAACCGACTACTCGTCGCCAGTAGTGCTGCAGGTCCTCTATTGCGCGGGCAATCGCGCCTCATATGGCCTGGCTGCTGGCAGAGAAAGCATACTGGCCTCTGGTCTGCAACGACGGGCCCCACTGATGCCACTGAACCCGACTGTCTCGGTCCGCTAAACTGAGACTGTGGTCTGAAAGACCCCACGATCCTCTGCCTCCTCGAGTCTCGGGACTCGGACAGACCTGCGACGCTGCTCGGTCGCGGTCTACTCTCACGGGCTCTCGCGGCCTCCCTAATACCTCGCTCTACGGCCACTGCCGTGTCGACCAGCTCAGAGTACACTCGAATCCTCAGGGCGAGGACTCGATCCAGAATCGAGGTCCTAAGTCCCCTCTCAAACCTCCTGCATCGGTGAGCCTCAGTCACCACCATCTCTGGTGCAAAGCGAGACAACGTCGTAAACCTAGCCTCGTACTCTGCCACCGACAAACCATCCTGTCGCAGTTCCAGGAACTGCTGCTGTCGCTCCTCCCTGGCAGACTCCGGAAAGTACTGCTCCAGGAAGACCGTCTCGAATACTCGGTAGTCACCCCCGACTCGGTCCTGCACGCGCCTCCACCAATGGTAGGCGTTGTCCTTCAGCTGATGAGCTGCAAAGGACACCCTGGTGTGCTCGTCCATGATCCCGGACGTGTCCAGGTTCCGCGTAATCTGATCCAGCCATCGCTCCGCCATATCAGGGTCTGGCTCCCCGTAGAATGAGGGTGTATCCAACCTCAGAAAATCCCTCAGCGCATGTGCCGTATGGCCCTCGGCCTGAACGGACCTCGCTGGAATAGTAGTAGCAGCAGTCGGCGGAGTCCGCGGGGCTGGCGATGCAGACTCTCTCTGCGCAATGATTGCCACTAAACTCTGCACTGTGCGGGTCAACTCTCCTAGAATGGCCGCAGTAGGTGGGTCCGCAACTGGCGGAACGTTGGGCGGAACCACCGATGGTCCCGTGTCGTTCCTCCGATCCTCCCCAGCGGGAGCTGCCGGTCCACCCGTCGCCTCAACTGGCTCGACGGTGGGCGGTTGCGTCGGCAATCCGGCCGACCTACCTCTCCTAGGTCTAGGTGCCATGTCGTATGTATCTACTGCACAAATACACGTACACCCTCAGTTCCAGAACTCACAACACAACGAGCACGCTCATTATACGGGCGTTCATATACTCTGGACACACATGTCTACAAACAACGTATTATCATACATATTTCACATGCTCGCAATCAACATATGCTCACACAATCACCACACATGGCATCACACAACCTACCACAGTCACAATCACCCCGCATACTTAGCTACATCTCGCATTTTAAAACTTCTTCAACATGTAAGATTTTTTTTTTGAACATGACTAGTAAGGTCAACATCAATTTCGAACTTGCCCATATTTTCAACAATTTCCCTTTTCAATCACAAAACCCCATTTTGATATCACGTCGTCACAACCCGGTCCAGGCGTCCCCGAACTAAGAGGTAACGATCGGACATCACTACCGTCACGTTCGACCCAGGGGCGCCCCTGAGTCAAGTCGCGACGGTGAAAATATCTCACGGAAAAATCACGCACGATTTCTGACCTTGCACAACCAACACACGACAGGAGCCTAATGGACTAACTCTACCCACCTAGTTGACGTACGGCCAGAGGTGTTAAACCTAACCTCTGATACCAAACTGTCACGCCCCAAATTCGGTAGAGACCGAGCCCGGAACGCGAACGAGGAATCAGTGTCCGAAACAACTGAAACAATAATAGTAACCAAATAAAAAGAACACAAATACAATGAACCGCGAATTTTATAACTGCTCAAAAGAATATACAACACGAGTCAGAGACTCAAAGTATGATCAAGAAACAACAAAACGTCGACACTAAATTGTACGTCAACTAACACGCCCAAAACAACCCGGACTCTCCAGCTCCTCCAGCTTCGAGATATCCTCCTATCCACAATCACGATCCTCACCTGTCTGCAGGAAAAGTAGCAGGGGGTGAGCATTTACGCTCACCGCAACGGATACCCGACTGACAACGGCATACAAGTAATTGACAGGGTGATACATAAGCACAGTTCGAAAAAGGTCAATAGTAAAACTCAACCATTATCCAAACATTTCATCTCATTCTCAATACTCAAATCATCACACAATCAACCAAGCAACATCAATCAAACAAACCTTTCACTCAAGGAAAGGTAACAATCCGGGTACTTCGTCGAGTCCATCTTGCCAAACACGCACGGTGTTGGACAAGGTCTACACGACCAGGTGATGCAACCTATAACACGCCAGTTTACAGTCGCAAGCTGTCTGGGCCTGGTCTGCCTCCCACTTTTCGATAGCTAGTCGTAGGCGTGAAACCTCTTCGCGGCCGCCAGTTTACAGTGGCTAGCTGTCTGGGCCTGGTCTGCCCCCCACTTCTTCGATTGCTAATCGAAAGGCGTGGACGCCTCTTCGCGGCATGGATGGAGAAGCGCGGTAAGAGCGCAAATCTACCCCACCCGAACGGAGATCACGGACGTATCTTTCCCACCTGGGCGTCAACCAGCAACAAACACAAACCACCACGCACACTGGGCTCCCGCCCGTAACCAACATCCACACACACTGGGCTCCCGCCCGTAACCATCATCCACAAAACATTTCAACCACAGGAGAGAAATAATCAACTCAAGTCATTTCGATTTACATGTTAAGGCACAACATCTTCAAACACATCAAATCGCATTTACCATTTACTCACAATACAGTTCAACCATAGTGAAGAATATACTCAACTCAAATCATTTCAATTTACATGTTAAGGCACGACATCTTCAAACACGTCAAATCACAATTTACCATTACTCACAATTGAACAAGCATAACACATTCAAACCAAACGCAACGAGTAAAGCGGTAACACCCCCAACAAAGCATACAGCGGAATGGCACGTCGCTGTAGTATAATCAACCTATAGACACAACCAGGTGCCCACATGCAATTCTACACATACATATACTAAGAACACAGAAGGTGCCCACATGCAATTACTAGTAACTTTCCCAAGTCATGTACGGATATACGGCTAGTTTTCCCTACCTCGATAATTATCCAACGTTAGCTCCAAGTCTCTCGCGACACCACGTCTAAATCCTTCCCTTTCCACGAGCGATGGAAGAATCTAATAACGACAAACGCACAAACTTTAGCAATTGATCGAAGTCCGATTCTAACGAAATTAACGCCCAAGTACACCCCAATGAGTCCCGATCACTCCAATACTTCCTAATTACACCGAGTTGCCAAAAAGGACCCGGAACGGCCCAATTCGCGCACTTTCCCGAATCTGCCCGGAAACGCTAAAATGACCTCGGGACCCCGAAAAATTCCATTTTCGCATCAACAAATCATAATTATATTCAAGGGGTCCAACGCAATCGACGGAACCAAATTCCGACGCCCGAGCGACTCAATCCCGTCATTAAGGTTCCTCAAATAATAAATAATCTTTTCCCACAATTCAATTCCAACAATTCTCAAATTTATTCTACGCGCATAATTAAATTCGAGATCACCAATAAAATTGACGGAATTACGTTCCGACTTCCGGGGGATTTAATCTCGACTTTAAAGTTTAGCGAAACAAACACATTTTAGCCAAATTAATTCCAATTTCTTCCAAAGTCACGAATTAGTGTTCTAGGGATTTTCCGGGATTGCATAACACGTAAAAACCCGAACTCCGGGCACGCGGGCCCCACCTCCGGTGACCGGCCGGAGCTCCGGCGAGCTCCCGGTCACCGGACAAACCTCCCGTTTGTCTCAAAACGCTCCAAATTACCCCCTTAACACTAATCCAACCTCAATCAAACCATATTCCACAACTCCATAAATCCAAACACAAGGAAATGAGAATCCAAAACATACCTCTTGTAGCCCACGACGAGGAGAACCCGAATACGCAAAAATCAAGACGTTTGGACGGTCGGAACGTCGGGAAATCGCCACAATCTTTTCTCTTCTTCTTCCTTCTTTCTTCTTTCTCTTTCTCTTTCTCTTTCTCTTTCCTTGTGTTTTGCCGAGAATCAACTCCCTCCCCCTCTCTTATAACTTAAATATAATTATTTAAACATTAAACTAATAAAATAAACCTATTTTCCATTTTCTTTTAAATCTAAATTAAAACAATTAATTTTTTTTAATCACTCAAAAGTCTCCCCCCCTCTAGATACATGACAAGTGTAAAGTAGAGGGGTCCCACAAGCCACTTTTGTCATTTTGGACCCGAAATCGTCCGAAACGGACACGTTTTTCGAAACCGTCGGAACCGTGATGTTTCGCTAAATTTTAGCTTCCATATGAACCTAATATCCATAATATTACAATTCCAACTTAAAATGGCTCAAATAGTAGTCCTCGGTGACTCTCGGGTCGAAATTTGGTCAAATCGCGAATTATTAAATTTTCATCCATTTTTCACAAAATTTACCCAAATTGACCCAAATTGACCGGGAGCGGTCCTTACACATGAGATAGACATAACCATATCTACTGAAATCGTCAGTAAATGTGATAAAGTAGCCTAAACCACCTCTGGCATGCGTACTCATTGGTCCACATACGTCTGAATGTATTAGACCCAATAAGTCACCCACCCTCTCACCTAAACCAGTGAAGGGCGCTTTAGTCATCTTGCCCATCAAACAAGCTTCGCATCTTTCAATCGCTTGGAATTCGAATTGACTTAGAAGTCCGCGCTTATGAAGCGCTGAGATGCGTTTCTCATTTATGTGACCTAGACGACAATGCCAGATAAGAGTTTGGTCTAAATCATTAGTTTTAAACCTCTTAGCATTTACATTATAGAGCATGTTGGATTTCGAGTTTTGCATATTCAATATGTATAATCCTCCAACAGTGCGGGCATTGCCATAATATATGTTGTTGCGCATAATATCAAAAAAACTGTTCTTAATATTAAAATAATATCCCTCTATTTCAAGAAGAGAAATTGAGATAATATTCCTGTTGAAAACAGGTACGCAAAACACATCATTAAGTTCAATTACAAGCCCACTGGGCAAAACAAGGTTCACAGAACCCACAGCAGTTGCGGCAACTCTGGTATTGTTCCCAACTCTTAGGTCCACCTCGTTTTCCTTTATATCTCTTCTACTGTGTAACACCTGCACATCAGCACAGACATGAGACTCAGCTCCAGTGTCTAGTACCCAGGTATTTATTGTAGAAAGATATAGCTCTAATGGAATACCTGATGAAGTAGCGGCCCCACCGCCCTTCTTCTGATCCTCCTTCAGCTGCTGACAATCTTTCTTCCAATGACCAGGCTTTTGACAGTAGAAACAGACCGACTCCTTTGCCTTCCCTTTGCCTTGTACGGGCATGTGAGGTCTAGGAATAAATGGTCGTCTGTTCCTCCCTGCAAGGTGTCTTGGGCCTTTACCCTTGCCACCAACAGCTTTGAAGCTGGGTCCCTTCTTGACCATGAAGACATTTTTGGACGAACTGCCCCTTATGCTCTTCTCGGCAGTTACTAGCCTGTTGTGCAACTCCGACACGGTCTTGTCCATATCATGCATATGATAGTTCATGACGAACCCACCATATGCATGAGGAAGGGATTGCAGAACAAAATCCGCAGCCATTTCCTTTTCCATAGACATACCGATACTAGTCATATGGTCAAAATGCCCCTTCATCTGTAGGACGTGAGGACCTACGGAGCTGCCTGCTGACATCTTGCAGGCTATGAGTTCTCGGAGAACAGTGTATTTTTCAATACGTACTTTCTCCTTGAACATATCCTTGATCTGTGCAAACATTGCAAACGGATCATGGGATAGCTCCATAAACTGCTTTTGGAGGTCCGCCTCCATGCAGCCCAGCATGACACACGCAACGTCGATAGAGTCGCTAAGGTGTTTCTGGTACGCATCCTTAACGACCCTCGTTGCGTTGGCAGCTGGCTCCTCAGGGATAGCCTTATCAAGGACGTACTCCCTGCGTTCCATTTTTAACACAAGTCGTAAATTTCTGTCCCAGTCTAGATAATTTGTCCCGTTGAGTTTACACTTCTCGAGTATAGTCCTCAATGACAAATTAGACGAGTTTGTTGAATTACTAGCCATTTCTACACGAAGAAAGTAAATTTAATCAGAATAGTTGAATAAATTTACGAAGATCCGAATTAAACACCAACAATTAGATTCTAAAATTTAGAATCTTTAAACCAAGATCCCTTATTCGTCATTTGAAGTGCGCTAAGGCGCACCGCTCCAATTGACTTATTTAGGTAGGACATCCGTCCAATTACAACCCGTGTAACTCTTAGTCAGGGTATGTGTAAAACACACGGCTTACCCTTCCGATGCCCCAGCTCGACCTCAGGCCAAGAATCGTGGTTGAGTCAACCAACTTTCACTAACGAGTTAACTTTGTGCAGATGCTCCACTAAGGCGCACGACATCCCACAAAGTTTACCATTCCCATCTAGAACCCATTCGATCGATGCTCCGCTAAGGCGCACGACACCGATAAAATGTTTCTACATGGGTGTGAATTTGGGTGGCATCTCACTTGACTCAAATTAACTTGTAATTTGGTTGTGTTTAATAATTCGAAAGTATTTGGTACAATTACGAACCCGTCATCAACAACCCGTGTTGTGACGTTTCTAATTGTATCACATACTATCTTCATTTGAATCCGTCATTTGCAACCCGTGCAAATACGTTTCAAATTTGAACTCATCCATCACAACCCGTGTGATGATAGTTCACAACGCTTTAAACATGCAAACAATTAAAGTTGATTTTAATCTTTGCATGTGAGGTGATCGCTTATAAACTTATAAACTAATCATGCAAGCATGCAATTAATTAAATAATTCAAGCAAGCATCCATAAAGCGTTAAATATGCATTTTATAGCCCATCCTAATCTTAGGGCTACTAATCTTCTCGTCTTTCTCATTCTGGCTCCCACTAGCTCTTAGACTTCCTCCAAGACCGTCATTGTGCTCGATTTTCCATCCTTCTCGTCTTTGAGTAATAATTACAGTTAATACTCGGTTCGTAGACCGGATAAAAAATAATTACACTTTATGGGCTCGAATAAAAGAATAATTACACGCTAACACTAACGGTATGCAAACCGTGAAAGCGATAAATCTAATGGGCTACTAATGCATCATACATTTCATCACATCATCCAACATGTTATCACACAAACATGTTATCAAATAATATGCAATAATTCCGGTTTTAATTTTGCCAAGTTGCTTGGTCGGGTTTATCGAAACTAGACCTTTTTGAAAAACGGTTTATCGAAACCGATTAAATTTTGAAAGTTTTCGAAATATTGGATCGCGGGTTCGTGACATGGATCAAACACCACACACGAACCAAGTCGGGCCAAGCCAATGGGCCGAGGGCCCATTGGGCCGAGCCCAACTATGCACGGCCCGGTTTGGGTCTTGGAAGGCCCAAACCCGGCTTGCCGCCACTCTCGGCCTCGGCCTAGAGTGGGGACGGGCCCGGTCACCGCCGGCCTCACCGGCCTCCGGTGACCTCCGTCCGGTACCTCCGATCCGGCTCCCCGAGAGTCTCTTCTCGGACCCGACAAATCCAATAATTTCCGAAAAATTCCAAATTTAATATATTTTTCAAAATTAACATATTTCATACAAATCTCCCAAAAAGCATTAAAATCATGTTATCAACTTTTGGCATGCGAATAATCACAAAACCGAAATGAATTCAAAAAGACAAAGATTAAGAGGGTAACCATGCTCTGATACCACTGTAGGGTTTTGGAGCGTTCTAGATCGTCGAGATAGCGGAAGCAATAAAAGATAATCTACTCCAAACCTTGTCCAAGAACATTTAAACCATTAAATCCCAAAGCAAAATCTATTCCACGAGATGTTTACCTTTAAGTCTTGTTTGAATCGATAAAGAAGAACGTTCGGATCTTCTTCTCTAAAGTTAGTCCACACCAAGAGGATGATCTTCAAGATCCTTCACTTAATTGCCTACTAGAACAATTAAATGAAGAACAAGAGAGCAAGATGATGAAGAGGAGAGGGGTGGCCGGCCACAATGAGAGAGAGAGAGAGGATTTTTGTGTGTTTTGTGACTTAATGAATTAATGAATTAAAGTCTTGCATTATAATTCATCACCCAACTCACAAGTATGGGTTAAAAGTGATTGGTATGGGCTTAAAGGTGCTTTAACCCATACCCCTTAAATCACTCACCTCTTAATCCACAATCACCAACTAAGCATGGCATTGTGTGGCCCCCACAATGGCCCCACCAAGTGGGCCGGCCATATGGCCTTATTGGGCCCTTATTGGGCCGGCCATGAGGCTTCATAGGCCGAGCCCAATGGGCCCTCCCGTGTTGTCTCATGCCGCGTCCAAAAGTTGCCCGACCTTTTTGTCGTTACTTATCAAACAAAGTCCGACGCGATATCGACGAAAAACTCAATTTCTCTCGATTCGCTAATTATTCTCTCAAACCGAACCTATGGTACAAAACCTCCAGTTTTGTCCATATACTTCTCCTTAAGAAACATCCATGTTTCCTTGTCTCAAGTTATCCGTCTTGTATGTGTGTGACCCTCTAGGCTCATGCCACCGTTGGCAGATCAGCGCAAGACTCGCTCTTGCCCGATCCATCATAAGTGGTCTCTAGTAAAACATTATGATTACCCAAGGTGCACGATGATCGATAATTCGACTTAACCTTTGTGCGTACAAGTCACCATCCTTTTATCTCTAGATATCCCAATTGATCTCAAGGCATAGAGTCGTCTCCCTTGTTCAATCAATCATTGTTACTTGATATGCGAGATGACTGAGAAATGATAACCCGTATCATTTGCATGGCCATGCTTTTTCTCTCAGTCAGTCTCCATCAAGAGGCCTTCTAACGGATATCTTTCCCATACCGTAGTATGAGGGATAAATCCCTTAGCCGTCTTTCGTGTCACTCATGCAACCCGTTCCGCTACCCAATCATGCCCTTTATAGCAATCCTTTTTCAGAAAGCGTTTGGCGCAAGTTAAAGCTGTACGTTCATTGCATAGTGATCACAAAGACTCCTTGGTCTAAGGACGTTGTGACAAGCTATCGCATCTGAATATGTTTATGGCTTAATCTATGAAAACACTATTCAATGCGGGTCGTCCGATATCAATCACCTCATGATATCTATGATATGGTTCCAGGATCCCACATCCTTATGACAAGTAGAACTACGTCATTAAGAACCATCCTCATACTGGTCGCTTTTAAGGAAACATAGGTTGACCAGGGACTCGTTAAGTGTGATCCGTACAGATTTATGGTTCTACTACTTTAGTGGTCATAAATCAGATCATGCTTAACATATTACTTCAACACATAAGTAATATAAAGCCGTTTATATTTATACATTACAAACGATGATATTTGAACATAGACGTTTACAGGCTAATACCAATTGGACTAGGGCACAAATGCTATCATCTAAGTCCCAGTCTATACCCATTGACCTAACATGTTTATCATGTTTTGCTTGAGGAAGAGCCTTGGTCAAGGGGTCGTCTGTGTTATCATCAGACGCAACGTAGTGGATCTTCACGTCACCTCTAGCAACAATGTTGCGGATGATGTGATACTTCCTGAGTACATGTTTGGATCTATCATGTGCCCTGGGTTCCTTAGCTTGCGCAATGGCCCCGGTGTTGTCACAATATAAGTCTACTAGGTTAGATGGGTTTTGAATTACACCTAACCCAGCCATGAAACTCCTGATCCATACAACTTCTTTTGCCGCTTCTGATGCAACAATGTACTCAGCTTTGGTCGTAGAGTCGGCAATGGTGTCCTTCTTCTTGCTTTTACAGCTGAATGCTCCACCGTTTAACGTAAACACATATCCTAACTGACTCTTAAAGTCATCGAGGTCTGTCTGGAAACTAGCGTCGACATATCCTTTGACGACTAGATCAGCATTTCTTCCCCCGTATACAAGAAAAGCGTCTTTGGTTTTTCTCAAATATTTGAGAATCGCCTTGACGGCAATCCAGTGTTCCTCACCGAGTTTGGATTCATGTCTACTGGTACAGCTTAGGGAAAACGAGACATCCGGTCTCGTACATATCATGGCATACATTATGGAACCTATAGCCGAAGCATATGGGATCTCATTCATTCTTGCTAGCCCTGCAGGTGTCTCAGCACAATGTTTCTTGCTAAGCTTTATCCCATGAGGCATGGGCAGCAATCCTTTCTTTGAATTATGCATTGAGAATCTTCTCAGCACTTTGTCCATATAGGTGCTTTGACTTAAGCCCAAGACCCGCTTGGCACGTCTCTATAAATCTTGATCCCCAAGATGTAAGAGGCCTCGCCTAAGTCCTTCATTGCGAAACACTCACCTAACCAAGTCTTTGTTAAGAGCAAGGTAGGGACGTCATTTCCAATGAACAGTATGTCATCAACATAGAGCACCAAGAAGAATACTTTGTTCCCATCTGCCTTTTTATATACGCAAGATTCATCATCGTTCTTGATGAAGCCAAACTGTTTCACAACTTCATCAAAACGCTGATTCCAACTCCGAGATGCTTGCTTCAAACCCTAAATTGATTTGAGCAATTTGCAAATCTTTCCCTTATTCTTAGGATCCCCAAAACCCTCAGGCTGGGACATATAAACGTCCTCAGCTAACCTCCCATTAAGGAAGGCGGTTTTGACGTCCATTTGCCATATCTCATAATTATGTTAAGCTGCTACGACAAGTAGAATGCGGATAGATTTGACAATAGCTACTGGAGAAAAGGTTTCTTCATAGTCAATTCCGTGGACTTGACTATAACCCTTTGCTACAGTCTTGCTTTATAGGTCTGAGGTTTGCCATCCATGTCTATCTTTATTTAAAAGATCCATTTACACCCAATGACTTTTACGTCAGGGGTTTGATCCACCAAGTCCCACACTTGATTATCTGACATGGATTGCATTTCTTCCCTCATAGCTTCCAGCCATTTCTCAGAGTCGATTCCGTCCAGGGCCTCTCGAATGGTAGCTGGATCATTGTCCACTAACACTAAATCATCACCTCTAGTTACTAGGATACCGTATCTGATAGGTGCATGACTTATCCTTTCAGACCGCCTTGGACCGTCCTCATTAACTGTAGCTATTGGTTCTTGCTCAACGACCACTTCTAGCTCTACTTCTTCCAATGGGTCGTCCAGTGGTTCCCAAGTGACTATCTCATCTAGAACTTTATCAAGATGAACAGCCCTCCCACTGACTGTCTTGGAAATAAATTCCTTTTCCAAGAATGTCCCACCTGGAGGGACAAATACTTTAGTTTCGCTCGGTTTGTAGAAGTAGTATCCTTTTGTTTCTTTTAGATATCCAACGAAAGTGCACTTATCTGATCTTGGTTCGAGCTTGGTTACAAGCAACCGTTTTACATAAGCCTCGCAACCCCATATTTTCAGGAAGGACAAAACGGGTTCCTTCCCGTACCATTTATCGAATGATGCCCCTTCAACTGCTTTCGACGGAACCCTTTTTATTATGAATGCGGCCGTTTGTAGAGCGTAACTCCAGAAGGAGATCGGGAGATTAGTGAGACTTAACATAGATCGAACCATATCCAACAATGTCCGATTCCTTCGCTCGGACACACCATTGAGTTGCGGTGTTCCTGGCGGAGTCCACTGAGATAATATTCCACTTTCAGTAAGATGACTAAGAAACTCCTCGGATAAGTATTCTCCACCCTGATCAGAACGGAGTGCCTTGATACTCTTTCTAAGTTGGTTTTTTACTTCAGTCCTAAACTCCTTGAATTTATCAAAGGCTTCAGACTTATGTCTCATGAGATAGACATAACCATATCTACTGAAATCATCAGTAAATGTGATAAAGTAGCCTAAACCACCTCTGGCTGGTGTACTCATTGGTCCACATATGTCTGAATGTATTAGACCCAATTGATCACCTACCCTCTCACCTAAACCAGTGAAGAGCGTTTTAGTCATCTTTCCCATTAAACAAGCTTCGCATCTATCAATCGTTTGGTATTCGAATTGACTTAGAAGTCCGCGCTTATGAAGCCCTGAGATGCGTTTCTCATTTATGTGACCTAGACGACAATGCCAGATTAGAGTTTGGTCTAAATCATTAGCTTTAAACCTCTTAGCATTTACATTATAGAGCATGTTGGATCTCGAGTTTTGCATAAAACATGTTATTGCGCATAATATTAAAAAACCCGTCTTTAATATCAAAATAATAACCTTCCTTTTCAAGAAGGGATATTGATACAATATTCCTGCTGAAAGCAGGTACGCAAAACACATCCAAAAGTTCTATTACAAGCCCACTGGGCAAAATAAGGTTAACTGAACCCACAGCAGTTGCGGTAACTCTCACGTTGTTCCTAACTCTTAGGTCCACCTCGTCTTCCCCCATATCTCTTCTACTATGCAGCACCTGCACATCCGCACAGACATGGGACTCATCTCCAGTGTCTAGTACCCAAGCATTTATAGTAGAAAGATTTAGCTCTAATGGAATACCTGACGTAGTACCGGTCCCACCGCCCTTCTTCTGATCTTGCTTCTGCTGTTGACAGTCCTTCTTCCAATGATCTGGCTTTTGGCAGTAGAAACAGACTGACTCCTTTCCCTTCCCATTTCCCTTCATGGGCATGGAAGGTTTAGTAATGAAAGGTAGTCTGTTCTTCCCCGTCTAGTGCATTAGGCCTTTGCCCTTACCACCACCAGCTTTGAAGCCGGATCCCTTCTTACCATTAGAACACCTTTGGGCGTACAGCCCCTTATGCTCTTCTCGGCAGTCACCAACATGCTGTGCAACTCCGATGCGGTCTTGTCCATGTCATGCATGTGATAGTTCATGGCGAACCCACCATATGCATGAGGAAGGGATTGCAGAATGAAATCCGCTGCCATCTCTTTCTCCATAGTCATTCCGAGACAAGTCATATGATCGAGATGTCCCTTCATACGTAGGACGTGTGGACCTACGGAGTTGCCTTCTGACATCTTGCAGGCAATGAGTTCTCGGAGAACAGTGTATTTTCAATACGTACTTTCTCTTTGAACATATCCTTGATTTGTGCAAACATTACAAACGGATCATGGGATAGCTCCATAAACTGCTTCTGGAGGTCTGCCTCCATGCAGCCCAGCATGACACACGCAACGTCGATAGAGTTGCTAAGGTGTTTTTGGTACGCATCCTTAACGACCCTCGTTGCGTTGGCAGCTTGCTCCAATGGGATAGCCTTGTCAAGGACGTGCTCCCTGCGTTCCAACTCTAACACAACTCCAACACGCATGTAACTCTAACACAAGTCGTAAATCATCCAATTACAACTCTTGTAACTCTTGGTCAGGGTATGTGCAAAACCACACGGCTTATCCTTCCAATGCCCCAGCTCGACCTCAGGCCAAGAATCGTGGTCGAGTCAACCAACCTTCACTTATGCGTCAATTTTGTGCAGATGCTAAGCTAAGGCGAACGACATCCCACAAAGTTGACCATTCCATATAGAACCCATTCCATCGATGTTATCAACAAGTATGGCATGCAAATCATCATAAAACCGAAACAAGTTCAACAAGACAAAGATTAAGAGGGTTAACCATCCTCTGATACCACTGTAGGGTTTTGGAACGTTCTAGATCATCGAGATAGCGGGAGCATTTAACAAAAGCAACTCCAAACCTTGTCCAAGAACATGAACCATTAAATCTCAAAGCAAAATCTATTCCACAAGAAATTTACCTTTAGGTCTTTGTTGAATCAATAAAGAAGAACTATAAGGTCTTCTTCTCTAGAGCAAGTCCACACCAAGGGGATGATCTTCAAGATCCTACACTTAATGCCTACTAGAACAATTAAGTGAAGAATAAGAGAGCAAGAAAAGAGGAGGGAAGGGAGTGCTCGGCCACAAGGAGAGAGAGAGAGAGAGTTTTTGAGTTATGAGAGTGTGTAATTAATTACTAGATATTTCTCTACTTCATCAATCTCATAAGCATGGGTCTAAAAGGTGAAAGCATGGGTTAAAGGTGTCATTACCCATACCCCTTAAATCACTCACCTCTTAATCAACAATCACCAACTAAGCATGGTGTGTTGTGGCCCCACCCTTGGACCCACCAAAGTGCCCGGCCTTGTTGGGCTTATTGGGCCCAAAATGGGCCCTTGTTGGGCCGGTCACGTGACCTCATGGGCCGAGCCCAATGGGCTCGCCCATGTGGTTTCGTGTTGTGTCCAAATGTCGCCCGACACTTTTTGTCGTTACTTATCAAACAAAGTCCGACGCGACATCGACGAAAAATCTCAGTTTTCTCGATTCGATATTTATTCTCTCATACTGAACCTATGGCCCAAAACCTTCATTTTTGTCCATGTATTCTCCTCAAGAAACGTTAAGGTTTCGTTATCTCAAGTTATCCGTCTTGTATGTGTGTGACCCTCCAGGCTCATGCCACCGTTGGCAGATCGGCGCAAAAGATCCCTCTTGTCCGATCCATCATAAGTGATCTCTAGTAAGACGTTATGATTACCCAAGGTGCATGATGATCAATGATTTGATTTAAACTTTGTGCGTACAAGTCACTATCCTATTATCTTTAGATATCCCGATTGATCACAAGGCATAGAGTCGTCATCCTTGTTTAATCAGTCATTGTTACTTGATATGTGAGATGGCTGAGAACCGATAACCTGTATCAGTGGCATGGTCATGCTCTTTCTCAGTCACTCTACATCAAGAGGCCTTTAACGGATATCTTTCTCATACCGTACTACGAGGGATAAATCCCTTAGCCTTCTTTCTTGTCACTCATGCAATCCGTTCCGCCACCCAATCATGCCCGTTATTGCAATCTTGTTACGGAAAGCGTTAGGCGCAAGTTAAAGCCGCACGTACATTGCATAGCGATCACAAAGACTCCTTGGTCTAAAGATATCATGACAAGCTATCGCATTTGAATATGTTCATGGCTTAATCTACGAAACACTATTCAAAGCGGGTTGTCCGATATCAATCACCTCATGAAATTCATGATATGATTCCGGGATCCTTCATCCCTATGACAAGTAGAACTACGTCATTGAGAATCATCCTCATACTGGTCGCTTCTATTGAAGCGTATATTGACCAGGGACTCGTTAAGTGTGATCCGTACAGATTTATGGTTCTACTACTTTAGTGGTCATAAATTAGATCATGCTTAACATATTACTTCAACACATAAGTAATACAAAGCCATTTTATTTATTACAAACGATGATAATTATACATAGACATTTAAAAACTACTAGCAATTGGACTAGGGCACAAAAATGCTATCTCAAATCACATTATATATATTAGTACAACACATTAGTAATATTATGCCTTTTATTATGTAGAATAATGATGTCCGTTACAATATAGATTAAGGAATTACATTGGATTAGGGCACAAACCTAACAATCTCCCACTTGCCCCTAGTTTCAACCTAAGTTCCAATCTACCCCCATAGACTTCATGTGCGCCTCATGCCTTAGGCTGCGGTAAAGCCTTTGTCAAGGGATCAGCAACATTTTCATTAGTCGATACATAAGTAATCTCCACATCACCGTTATCTATATATTCTCTGATAATGTGATACTTCCTCTGTATGTGTTTAGTTCTGTTGTGGAATCTCGGCTCTTGAGCTAATGCTATGGCCCCAGTGCTGTCACACAACAAGCTTACCTGATCAGACGCTCGCGGCATTACATCTAATCTGGTTAGAAAGCTTCTAACCCATACGGCTTCCTTAGCTGCTTCTGCTGCAGCTATGTATTCAGCCTCTGTTGTAGAATCGGCAGTTGTGGCTTCCTTGAAGCTCTTCCAGCTGAATGCTCCGCCATTTAACACGAATACAAATCCTGCCTTTGATTTGAAATCATCAGGATCTGTCTGAAAACTAGCATCAACATATCCTTTGACTGCTAGTTCTCCATCCTTCCCACCATACACTAGGAATGCGTCTTTAGTTCTCCTTAGATATTTAAGGATACTCTTGACAGCAATCCAGTGCTCCTGGCCTAGGTTAGATCGATATCTGCTGGTACAGCTTAACGCGAACGAGATGTCTGGTCTCGTGCAAATCATAGCATACATGATGGATCCCACAGCCGAAGCATATGGGATCTTACTCCTTTTGCTTAGCTCATCAGTAGTCTTAGGACTCTGTTGTTTGCTGAGCTTAATGCCATGCCGCATGGGTAGGTATCCCTTCTTAGATTCAAGCATTGAGAATCTTCTTAGATTCAAGCATTGAGAATCTATGTAAGTGCTCTGACTTAGGCCCAACATTCTTTTGGGTCGATCTCTGTACATCTTGATGCCCAGAATGAAAGCAGCATCACCTAAGTCCTTCATCGAAAAGCATTTCCCTAACCAAGCTTTAACCTCAAGCAAGGTTGTGATGTCATTCCTGATGATCAGTATGTCATCGACATATAGCACTAGGATTACAATTTTACTCCCACTCGCTTTCTTATATACGCAAGGTTCACTTTCGTTTTTGATAAAATCGAATTCCCTTACGGCTTCATCAAAACGAATGTTCCAACTCCGTGAAGCTTGCTTTAATCCATAAATGGATCTAAGCAGCTTACAAATCTTTCCCGGATTCTCTGGATCAACAAAACCCTCGGGCTGCGTCATATACACATCCTCTTTTAAGTTCCCGTTAAGGAAGGCGGTTTTGATATCCATCTGCCATATCTCATAGTCGTAGTATGCTGCTATGGCTAGAATGACCCAGATAGACTTGACCAAAGCCACAGGGGAAAAAGTCTCGTCATAATCGATACCTTCGATCTGGCGATAACCTTTCGCAACCAGTCTAGCTTTATAGGTCTGAAGTTTTCCATCCATGTCGGTCTTAATCTTATAGACCCATTTACAACCGATGGGTTTTATCCTAGGGGTTTGATCCACCAAGCGCCAGACTTGGTTGTCGGACATGGATTTCATTTCCTCATTCATGGCGTTCTGCCATTTTTCGGAGTCTAGACTGGCCAAAGCTTGTCTGTAGGTTTTTGGATCATCCTGATCAACCAACATCAATTTATTTCCTTCAGTGGCTATAAAGCCATATCTGATAGGAGCTTGACGAGATCTCTCAGACCATCTGGAACATGTGTGGGGATTGGTTCTTGATCAATGACTTCCTCTGGCTCCTGTATTTCTACATTCGGCATAGTAGGTTGTTCCGTATTTTCTTGAATTTCTTCAAGATGCACGGCACTCCCACTAGCACTTTTGGAAATAAATTCCTTTTCCAAAAATACCCCTCCTCAAGCAACAAAAACTTTGTTCTCGCTGGGTTTGTAGAAATAGTACCCCCTTGTTTCTTTGGGGTACCCCACAAAGACACATTTATCTGATTTAGGTTCGAGCTTATCGCCTAGCAGACGCTTGAGGTAAGCTTCACATCCCCAAATCTTAAGGAAAGCTAATAAGGGTTTCTTCCCGTTCCATACTTCGTATAGAGTGCTTTCCACTGCCTTTGTAAGAGCCCAATTCAATATGAATGCGGCCGTTTACCAGGGCATAGCCCCAAAAGGAGATAGGGAGGTCAGCTTGACTCATCATTGATCGAACCATGTCAAGCAAGGTGCGATTTCTCCGTTCGGATACACCATTCATTTGAGGTGTTCCAGGCGGAGTCAATTCAGAGAGGATCCCACACTCCTTTAAATGACTGTGAAATTCTTGGTCCAAGTACTCACCGCCTCGGTTAGATCGAAGCGTCTTTATACTCTTACCAAGCTGGTTCTGTGCTTCGTTCTGGAAGTCTTTGAACTTTTCAAAGGTTTATGATTTATGTCTCATAAGATAAACATACCCATATCTACTGAAGTCATCAGTAAATGTAACGAAGTAGTGAAAACCTCTTCTGGCCTGAGTGCTCATAGGCCCACATACATCGGAATGTATGAGACCCAATAAGTCACTAGCCCTTTCACCTAAACTGGCAAAAGGTGACTTTTTCATTTTGCTCATAAGGCATGACTCGCATCTCTCAATTGAAGTGAATTCAAATGGACTTAGAAGTACACACTTGTGAAGTGTTGAGATGCGTTTCTGGCCTATATGGCCTAAGCTGCAGTGCCATATCACAGTCTGGTTTAAATCATGGGATTTAACCCTTTTGTTACTTATGTTAAAAATCGAGCTAGTGTCATTGTTTTAAATATTAAGAATATATAAACTACCAACCAATGAAGCATTGCAATAGAAAATATTATTCTTGAAAATATTGAAAATTTCATTGTCAATAGAAAAACAATATCCTTCATTGTCTAGCAAGGATATAGAAATAATATTCCTGTGAAACGCAGGTACACAATGAACATTGTTTAATAACAAAACAAGCCCACTGGGTAAACTAAGACTAATATCTCCTACTGCAGTTGTCAAGACTTGATTGCCGTCACCAACTCGTAGGTCCGCCTCGCCCTTGCCCACTTCTCTTCTACTTCCCAGAGCCTGCACATTAAAAAAAATGTGAGATTCTGCACCGGTATCAAGTACCCAAGAATCTGAAGTAGATAAATTGAGATTGAGCTCAATAACAAAAATACCTGATCCTGAAGATGTGGAAGCTCCACTCTTCCTAAGAAACAGCTTGTGTTTCTTACAATCCTTTTTCCAGTGCCCCTGTTCTTGGCAATAGAAGCAGATGACATCCTTCTTAGGATTCTCAACAGCCTTTGGAGCTGCTGGACCCTTAGGTTGTCGAATCTTCCCTGCCAGGTGCATAGGGGCCTTATCCTTGCCCAGGCTGGCTTTCTTGAAGCTGACTTGCTTGTTGACCATAAGAACCTCCTTGGTCTTGCCCTTGAGGTTCTTTTCAGTAGTTACGAGCATACCATGAAGCTCTGTCACAGTCTTATCCATGTCATGCATATTGTAATTTCCAACGAAATCACGATATTTCTCTGGAAGTGAATGCAGCACAAAGTCTGCAGACATTTTCTTGTCCACAGGATGACTGAGTTTGTGGTCAAGTGTTCCAAAAGACGTTTCATCTTAAGGACATGTTGACTGATAGGAGCTCCAGCCTTCAGCTTGCAAGGCATCAGTTCACTGAAAGTGTCTTATCTTTCGACACACGCTTTCTCTTTGAACATTTTCTCGATCTCTGCCATACAGGCTTAGGGATCATCGGAAATGTCCAAGAACTGTTTTTGCAAGTCAGGCAACATACTGCCCATCATGATGCACTGCACGTCGACCTGGTCGCTAAGGAATTTCTGGTAGGTATACCTTAGCGCCCTTGAGGCATTCAGTGCTAGTTCAGTAGGTGCTTGTCCCTGGGTAAGGATATAATCCTTACGTTCATGCTTGAGAACGAGTCTCAAGTTCCGGTCCCAATCGAGAAAGTTTACGCCGTTAAGCTTATCATGCTCGATTAGTGACCTAAGCGCGCTGTTACCAGAATGATTCGTGTTTGCCATTTTATATCTACACAGTAAACAAATTTTAATCAGTATTAATTAAAATTGAAGTTGGAGATTAAGTTATAAAACACTTTCTGATTCTAACTTTAGAATCTGAACCAGGATCCTATCATACTCTCAATTGAAGTGAACGGAGGCTCACTGCTCCAATTGAGAGCATCAAGGTAGGAATACATCCATATACAAGACCATGTAGTTCCTGCCTAGGGTCTGTACTTGTAAGTACGTGGCATACCCTATACTGATACCCTAGGTCAGCCCTAGATGACAATCGTAGACAAGTCTACCAAGCTTGAACTATGGATAGAACTAATGTGCCTACTACGCGGAGGCGCACACACCCACACAGAACTACCCATCCCATCCAGACCTTTTCTCTATGAATGTTACGAGGAGGCGTACCGACATCCATAGGGTGAAAGCCCTTTTGAGTGCCCAAACTTGGATGGTATCACGCTTGACTTGTAATTATTTGCGTTTACGTGAATTATAAAAGTCTGATTGTATATCGATACAATCTTAATCTGAAATCATCAATTGCAAATTCATGCAAAGATGATCCTTTAGCAGGTAACATGCGAGTCTGTTTAAATTTCGATTTTAATCTTTGCATGTGGGTGATAGCAAATCATACATGAACTTGTATATTTAAACTATCATAAATTCATACATTCATACATATAACTGTAACGATAAATATATGCATAGCTAAGCCCATCTTAAGTTCCTAAGAATCTAGCAATACTGATCCTAAAGACATGGTCTTCAAGATCCAAACTTGCTCCATTCTTGTGAACTCCCACTAGCTTCGAGCCTCCTCCAATCCGAGTCTTCTTCTTGACTTGCTTCTTGTGTCGGTCTTCGTGATTACAAATTTAACTAAATAAAATTAAATACAAATCACGACACACAGGCCGTGATTACTACAACCCAAAATTAAGCAACACGCAGGTTGCAAAACCGAAATTAAAATGCAAGTCTAGAGGTCTTCGCTAGCATCATGTGGAAAACATCATGTTATCAAAGATCATGTGTACACTCAACATGCTTATCAAACAAATAAATTTTCCAAATTTTATCTTTCTTAAGTGTGGAAAAATTCTAGTTTATCGTAACCAGACGGTTTAATTAATTAATTGAATTTTGAACCGGTTCTTGCTGGTTTATCGAAACCGAACCAAATCTGAAAATTAAATTTTAGGGTTTCAAATTATTCTCGCGAACCAGCCGGTTCAGCTCGAATCTGGTCGAGCCGAACCGGCCCAACCGAGGTCGCCCGCCGAAGCAACCACGGTGGCCCGCGGGGCTGACCGTGGTCGACCACGGGAACGACCATGGTAGCCCGCGAGGGCTGCCATGGTCGCCCGCGAAGCAACCATGGTGGCCCGCGAGGGCAGCCATTGTCGCCCGCATGGGCAGACCGTGGTCGCCCGCGGCAGCAACCACGGTGGCCCGCGAGGGCTGCCGAGGTCGCCCGCGGGGCTGACCTTGGTCGACCACGGGAACGACCATGGTAGCCCGCGAGGGCTGCCATGGTCGCCCGCGAAGCAACCATTGTGGCCCGCGAGGGCAGCCATTGTCGCCCGCATGGGCAGACCGTGGTCGCCCGCGGCAGCGTCCATGGTCGCCTGCGAGGGCAGCCATGGTCGGCCGTAGGCGACCCTTTCGGCCCTTGGTTCCGACCATGGTCTGCCCTAGGGCATTCCATGGTCCACCAAGGGTCTTGACCCTGGTCAGGCATGGCTAACCCGAAACACCAAAAAAAAATATTTTCCACTTTTTCCAAAAATCAATTAAATATGATTTTTCTTCAATTTCCATGCATGCTAAGCTGATAAACATATAAACTAAAAAACCAAAATTAAACATGTTGAAAAACTTCATAAATACCATGCTCTGATACCATTGAAAGTGATCACCATGGGTTCCATTCAATAAATTTCATGCAGCGGAAGTTATGTAACAATGGTGATCGAGAAATAGAAAGATCTTAATGAAAATTCAACATGCTATCAACCTTTCAAATCTGAAAATACCTTTATGATTCGATGAAAACACAACGTTAGTGTTTCTCTATTAGGTCCACACAAGCACCACAACCGAAAATGGTTTTCTCTCACACTTTTGCTATGAATGTTCTTGAGAAGTTTTGATAAAAATGGTGGATCAAGAGGGAGAGAGGATTCGGCAAAGGGAGGGAGAAGAAGAGGGGAAGTGGTTGCCAATAGTTGGAGAAAAAGATGGAAGATATTTTGGAATTTTAATTTGAAATAAAATTGAATTTCAAATTAATAATTGCATATCTACCCTTCTTAAACTCCTATTTGAACTTCTTCCCCATTCATCACTTGAATCCCTAAATGGGCTTTAAGCCCGTTTAACTAAAACCTAAATTAAACCCATTAACTTGAGTTCTAATTTCGGTTTAGACAAAACGGTTCAATTTCCTCGAATTGATTTCTTCAACCGTCTGGTTAAAACCTTAGGCCAGAAAACTACCGAATCGTTTTCAATTTTCATCCATAATTATTTGTCATGTGTCGTGCTTAATACATGTGACCCTCTAGGCTCACGAACAGTTGGCAGACTGGTAAAATTACTATTTTACCCTTTCCATCATAAGTGGTATGTAGCAAGACATTATGATTACCAAACGTTCGTGATTATCGATTATTCGACTTAACCTGTTATCGTACAAGTCAATATCCTTTTATCAAACTGATATTTAGATTGATCAATAAGCATAGAATGGTCATCCTAATTTATCAATCACTGTTTCTTGATATCGGAGATGACTGAAAACTGATACTAAGGTATCACCAGAATGGTCGTGCTATTCCTTCAGTCATACTCATCAAATGGCCTAAACGGATATATTTCTCATACCGAAGTATGAGTGATAAATCCCTCAGACGCTTTTCGAGTTCACTAGTGCAATAAATATCAAAGCCAATCGAAGCCGTTATAGTTACCCTTTTACAGATAACGTTAGACTAGGTCAAACTTAGGTATTCATTACATAGTGTACACATAGACTCCTTGGTCTTAGGATATAATGACAATCTACAATATGTGAGTATCTCATGACGGGATCTATGCAGCATACTCACAATCGGGTTGTCCGATCTCATCGACCTGATGGTATCTATAATATAACTCCGGCACGCACTTTGCCATGATCAGTAGAGCATGATCACAAGGAGTTAACCTCATACTGATCGCTTCAGAAGAAGCTTAGCTGATCAGGGACTTTATCGAATGCAATTCTTTCTGACTTAATAGTTCTACTATAAGTTGTTACACAGATTATGACATACATCAAATCACATTAGATATATTACTACAACACATTAGTAATATTATGCCTTTTATTATGTAGAATAATGATCTCCTTTACAATATAGATTAAGGAATTACGTTGGACTAGGGCACAAACCTAACAATCCTATCATACCCTCAATCGAAGTGAACGGAGGCTCACTGCTCCAATCGAGAGCATCAAGGTAGGAATACATCCATCTACAAGACTATGTAGTTCCTGGCTAGGGTCTGTACGAAAAGTACACGGAATACCTTATACTGATACCCTAGGTTAGCCCTAGCTGACAATCGTAGACAAGTCTACCAAGATTGATTGTGGTGAGCCACAAGTTGTTCGAGGGTAAGCATGCTCCTAATCTTGCAGAAAAGAAGTCAAGCCAACTAAGGCGACAACCAGTCGAGTTACCAGTGCTGCCCCTCCAACAAAGACTACCAGCAGAGATGCAATAATGCTTGAGAGAGAGATCACGGTGCTTGACGAGGACATCATCAATCTAAAGATTGCGCTGAAGCACTTGTCCCAGCGTAGATCCCGTTGTGCTAACCTGCTGAAGAAGATGCCTCCTCAAGACTCCGACAACAATGGTTCCTCCTCCTTACCAAATTCTACTTAAGACACCACCAAAGATGCCTCTGCAACAGCTACCGAAGAAGATGCTGCTAGTTCCAGCAGCAGTTCTGTCTAAAATTTAAGTACTTTATGGATTCTCAAAAACTGAACAACTTTTTATTTGTAATCTGCTCTTAACATGTTTCACGCATGTCCTCGACTGCTGATCGATAATGTGTGTGAGTTATGTTTCTTTTGTTATTCCCTATCGTTCGAATTTTTCTTTGAGTTTTTGGCTCTTTTTGAGCCAGCAAGGGGTAGTAACACGTAAGACGCACAAGATGATGCGCGAACAAGACATGGCGATATGTCAGGGAGTAACACGTAAGACACACAAGATGATGCGCGAACAAGACTTGACGACTGCCGATCGCTGCAAGAAAAGCTGACGACGAATGCGACGAAGAATGCTTACCTTAGAAATAGCCAAAGGGGGAGATTGTAGTTACGACATTTTTGGTGACTGGCTTATTTTTTAAGGAACTAGAATAGATGTCATAAAGAATGTCGAAATATCGTATGCGACATCTTGGATGACATTATTGGCAACATCTCGGCTGACATCCTGTTCGACGCAAATCAGGAAAGTCCATGCTCTTCATAAAGTACGACTACAATTAGGACTTGTGAAAGTTCCAGCGCATCTCCGATTCTGGAAAGAAGAAAGACATTGATTAAGAGGAAACCCATTAGGGTTAGTACTCATACTCGATTGCTATAAAATCATAGGCTACCCCCTTAGCAATCGTGTGGTTCTTTTATTGTTTTCTAGCAATAATTTACTGAGCTCATAGACGTGAAGGTCTGCGTGTTGAGAGGCTGTAGATTGTGCTGAGGATATTGTGTATCACCTTAAATAAAGAGAGTTAGGTGATTGAGGGTTTACTGATCGCGTGAGTGAAGACTGCATGCAACCAAAACGTTCAGCGACGACTTGAACTGACAGGGCAAGGCAATTGCTCGAAGAGTGGAATCAAGACGACGTCTTGGATTCAGGGGGAGACCCTGAGATAGGTTTGCACTTGTAATAGTAGCATAAAGTATAGATCTTGTGATGAACATAGGTACTTGTATGTTTTGACGTATTACCGATAGTGAAACCTTTCCACTAGGCTGAGAGCCCCAGATGTAGGTGACGTTGCACCGAACTGGGTAAACAATTTGTTGTGTCGTTATTTATTACGTTTGATATTTATTGTCCTTCTTCATCTACGCAAGTTGTCATACAGTATGTTATAGCATTATACGTAACATTGTGTGTGGCATCTTGCATAACTATCTGATCAAAATTTCAAGGCCCAATAGGTCACCAGCCCTTTCACCTCTGCCGATGAAAGGCGCTTTAGTCATTTTGCCCATCAAACAAGCCTCGCACCCTTTATCAAATAGAATTCGAATGGATTTAAAAGTCCGCACTTGTGAAGTGCATAATTGCGCTTCTCATTTATGCGACCCAAAGGACAGTGCCATATTAGAGTTTTGCTTAAATCATCGGATTTAAACCTTATAGTATTAATGTTATATTATGAGCTTAAGTTTTCATATTCAATATGTATAAATAGTCGACTTTATTAGAACTTTCATAAGTATGTAATACACATTATGAAGTACTAATACAAGTCTACTAGGCAAAACAATAATAATGGAGCCTACAACGACAACCCTGATTATGTTCCCAACTCTTAGGTCCACCTTGTGTTTCCCATAATCTCTGTTACCTTCCAGTTTATGTTCATCCGTACAGATTCATTCCCGGTATAAATACCCATGAATCAGAAGTAGAAAGATTAAGTTCAATAACGAGAATACCAGAAGGCGTGGATCCGCCGCCCTTTTTCAGATCATCTTGGAACTTCTTGCAGTCTCGGAAGTAGAAGCAGACTGATTCCCTTAGCCTCCCCGACTTTAGGAGGTTTAGGAACTCGAGCTAGTCTCATCTTTGCTGCCGCGTGCATAGGGGGCTTACCTTATCACCTCCAGCTTTGAAGCTAGATTCCTAACTGACCATTAGAACATCCCCTGGTATAAGCTTGACGTTCTTCTCAGCCGTTACACGCTTTCATCACAACTCTGAGATGATCTTGTTCATATCATGTATATTATTGTTCATAAAGAAGCTATCATATGCGAAATTCTGAATTGTAGTCGAGTCAAGAAGTCGAACACAAAGTCGTAACTTGTGTATCGACTAATTGCCTAAAACGTAAACCGTAAGCGTAAACAGTAAACAGATAATAGCGACACCAGAGATGATTACCCAGTTCGGTGACTCCGCACCTACGTCTGGGGGCACTTTGCCAGTGGAAAGGTTTTCACTATTAGGTAGTCAATAGTACAACTTCAAGCACCAACTAGCTATCACACAAGCTATTGTCCTAAGCTACTATAGATCTCACCGTGAACAACCTCGACCAAGGGCCTCTCCCCCTGTCTTTGAGATCCTCTCAATTCCACCGTGGACGGAGTTGTGAATCTTCAATCACAAACAAAAATCCTAACCGATCCAAACACTTAGTGTTCGCGACTTGATGTTTGATCGGAGCAAAAGTCCGTTCTAGCGAATCTTAATCAGACTCTCAACACGCCAATGGTGCACGGTTAAGAGTTATGAGAAATCTTGCAATTGTTAGAACAAGAACGGATGATTTGCTAATGGGAAGCTCAAGGCTTTTTATGGCAGATCACATTCCTAATCCTTCTCGGATCAGGAACAGGAAGTTTCAAACACCCTGAATAAATCAGGCAAGTCGTTGCCGCCTTCCATGACAGCTGGAAGTCGTCTTGCCTGTTCTGACTTCCTGAATAAATCAGGCAAGTAGAGTTGCCGCCTATTGCTGACGTGTTACTGCCAGCTGGAAGTCGCCTGGCTTGTCGACGTCACTCTCTTGCGCTCCAAGTCTTCGTGGCGTCTTTCTTCTTTTAATCCAAGCTTCGTCGAAATAGGAAAGCTTCAGATCTTTCCTAATCTGGATCGTAACAAGTCGCTCCACATGTCATGTAACATGTGGCACGACTTCTTACTTTTGCGCCAAAAAATTATGCCAACAATTAAACGTAGCAACAATATGCACGAGGAAGGGATTCTCGAACGAAGTCTTCAATGCCATCTCCTGTCCTATCTCAAGACTCGGTCTTGTCATGTGTTCGAGATGTCCCTTCAACTTTAGAACGTTGGGACTAACAGAGTTGCCTGCTGACATTTTCCAGGAGAGGAGGTCCTTGAGAATGACGAATCTTTATTTGCTTCAGGATGGCCAAAGGTTTCCATCCTTCTCGACTTAAGCAACTAATTACAATTAATACTCGGTTCGTAGACCGGATGAAAGAATAATTACACTTTATCACTAGCGATTTGCAGCCCGCATAAAAGAATAATTACACGTTACAATCTAAAGGTTTGCATACCGTTTTGAAAGCGATAATTAATTAAACGTTCTATTAGGCTATCTATGCACCATGCATATCAACTCATCACACAACATGTTATCATACAAGCATGTTGTCAAACAAGATACATTTCCGATTTTAATTTTCATGTCCAAGTTGCTCAGTCGGGTTTATCGAAACTCGAACTTTTCGAAAAAGAAGTTTATCGAAACCGTCCAAATCTAAAAGTTTTCAAAACATTGAATTGCGGGTTTGTGCCACGGATCAAACACAGTGCAACAACCCACTCGGGCCCAAACATAATGGGCCGAAACCCATTCGGGCAAAGCCCCTACGCACTGACGCGCTAGGGTTTGGCAACCCTAGCCGTCGGGCCTCCACCATTGGCCTCGGCCAGAATCTTGCCACTGCCGGGGCAAGGGCGTGGTAGACACATGACCGTGACCATCTAATGGCCACGACCCTGATAGCATTTGTGCCCTAGTCCAATTGGTATTAGCCTGTAAACGTCTATGTTCAAATATCATCGTTTGTAATGTATAAATATAAACGGCTTTATATTACTTATGTGTTGAAGTAATATGTTAAGCATGATCTGATTTATGACCACTAAAGTAGTAGAACCATAAATCTGTACGGATCATACTTAACGAGTGCCTGGTCAACCTATGCTTCCTTAAAAGCGACCAGTATGAGGATGGTTCTTAATGACGTAGTTCTACTTGTCATAAGGATGTGGGATCCTGGAACCATATCATAGATATCATGAGGTGATTGATATCGGACGACCCGCATTGAATAGTGTTTTCATAGATTAAGCCATAAACATATTCAGATGCGATAGCTTGTCACGACGTCCTTAGACCAAGGAGTCTTTGTGATCACTATGCAATGAACGTACGGCTTTAACTTGCGCCAAACGCTTTCTGTAAAAGGATTGCTATAAAGGGCATGATTGGGTGGCGGAACGGGTTGCATGAGTGACACGAAAGACGGCTAAGGGATTTATCCCTCATACTACGGTATGGGAAAGATATCCGTTAGAAGGCCTCTTGATGGAGACTGACTGAGAGAAAAAGCATGGCCATGCAAATGATACGGGTTATCATTTCTCAGTCATCTCGCATATCAAGTAACAATGATTGATTGAACAAGGGAGACGACTCTATGCCTTGAGATCAATTGGGATATCTAGAGATAAAAGGATGGTGACTTGTACGCACAAAGGTTAAGTCGAATTATCGATCATCGTGCACCTTGGGTAATCATAATGTTTTACTAGGGACCACTTATGATGGATCGGGCAAGAGCGAGTCTTGCGCTGATCTGCCAACGGTGGCATGAGCCTAGAGGGTCACACACATACAAGACGGATAACTTGAGACAAGGAAACATGGATGTTTCTTAAGGAGAAGTATATGGACAAAACTGGAGGTTTTGTGCCATAGGTTCGGTTTGAGAGAATAATTAGCGAATCGAGAAAAATTGAGTTTTTCGTCGATATCGCGTCGGACTTTGTTTGATAAGTAACGACAAAAAGGTCGGGCAACTTTTGGACGCGGCATGAGACAACACGGGAGGGCCCATTGGGCTCGGCCCATGAAGCCTCATGGCCGGCCCAATAAGGGCCCAATAAGGCCATATGGCCGGCCCACTTGGTGGGGCCATTGTGGGGGCCACACAATGCCATGCTTAGTTGGTAATTGTGGATTAAGAGGTGAGTGATTTAAGGGGTATGGGTTAAAGCACCTTTAAGCCCATACCAATCACTTTAAAACCATACTTGTGAGTTGGGTGATGAATTATAATGCAAGACTTTTATTCATTAATTCATTAAGTCACAAAACACACAAAAACTCTCTCTCTCTCTCATTGTGGCCGGCCACCCCTCTCCTCTTCATCATCTTGCTCTCTTGTTCTTCATTTAATTGTTCTAGTAGACAATTAAGTGAAGGATCTTGAAGATCATCCTCTTGGTGTGGACTAGCTTTAGAGAAGAAGATCCGAACGTTCTTCTTTATCGATTCAAACAAGACTTAAAGGTAAACATCTTGTGGAATAGATTTTGCTTTGGGATTTAATGGTTTAAATGTTCTTGGACAAGGTTTGGAGTAGATTATCTTTTATTGCTTCCGCTATCTCGACGATCTAGAACGCTCCAAAACACTACAATGGTATCAAAGGGTTGGTTACCCTCTTAATCTTTGTCTTGTTGAATTCATTTCAGTTTTGTGATTATTTGCATGCCAAAAGTTGATAACATGATTTTAATGCTTTTTGGGAGATTTGCATGAAATATGTTAATTTTGAAAAATATATTAAATTTGGAATTTTTCGGAAATTATTGGATTTGTCGGGTCCGAGAAGAGACTCTCGGGGAGCCGGATGGGAGGTACCGGACGGAGGTCACCGGAGGCCGGTGAGGCCGGCGGTGACCGGGCCCGTCCTCACTCTTGGTCGAGGCCGAGAGTGGCGGCAAGCCGGGTTTGGGCCTTCCAAGGCCCAAACCGGGCCGTGCATAGTTGGGCTCGGCCCAATGGGCCCTCGGCCCATTGGCTTGGCCTGACTTGGTTCGTGTGTGGTGTTTGATCCATGTCACGAACCCGCGATCCAATATTTCGAAAACTTTCAAACTTTAATCGGTTTCGATAAACCGTTTTTCGAAAAGGTCTAGTTTCGATAAACCCGACCAAGCAACTTGGCAAAAGTAAAACCGGAATTATTGCATATTATTTGATAACATGTTTGTGTGATAACATGTTGGATGATGTGATGAAATGTATGATGCATTAGTAGCCCATTAGATTTATCGCTTTCACGGTTTGCATACCGTTAGTCTTAGCGTGTAATTATTCTTTTATTCGAGCCCATAAAGTGTAATTATTTTTTATCCGGTCTACGAACCGAGTATTAATTGTAATTATTACTCAAAGACGAGAAGGATGGAAAATTGAGCACGATGACGGTCTTGGAGGAAGTCCAAGAGCTAGTGGGAGCCCGAATGAGAAAGACGAGAAGATGTGAAGACTCGTAGAATCCTAAGATTAGGATGGGCTATAAAATGCATATTTAACGCTTTATGGATGCTTGCTTGAATTATTTAATTAATTGCATGCTTGCATGATTAGTTTATAAGTTTATAAGCGATCACCTCACATGCAAAGATTAAAATCAACTTTAATTGTTTGCATGTTTAAAGCGTTGTGAACTATCATCACACGGGTTGTGATGGATGAGTTCAAATTTGAAACGTATTTGCACGGGTTGCAAATGACGGATTCAAATGAAGATAGTATGTGATACAATTAGAAACGTCACAACACGGGTTGTTGATGACGGGTTCGTAATTGTACCAAATACTTTCGAATTATTAAACACAACCAAATTACAAGTTAATTTGAGTCAAGTGAGATGCCACCCAAATTCACACCCATGTAGAAACATTTTATCGGTGTCGTGCGCCTTAGCGGAGCATCGATCGAATGGGTTCTAGATGGGAATGGTAAACTTTGTGGGATGTCGTGCGCCTTAGCGGAGCATCTGCACAAAGTTAACTCGTTAGTGAAAGTTGGTTGACTCAACCACGATTCTTGTCCTGAGGTCGAGCTGGGGCATCGGAAGGGTAAGCCGTGTGTTTTACACATACCCTGACTAAGAGTTACACGGGTTGTAATTGGACGGATGTCCTACCTAAATAAGTCAATTGGAGCGGTGCGCCTTAGCGCACTTCAAATGACGAATAAGGGATCTTGGTTTAAAGATTCTAAATTTTAGAATCTAATGGTTGGTGTTTAATTCGGATCTTCGTAAATTTATTCAACTATTCTGATTAAATTTACTTTCTTCGTGTAGAAATGGCTAGTAATTCAACAAACTCGTCTAATTTGTCATTGAGGACTATACTCGAGAAGTGTAAACTCAACGGGACAAATTATCTAGACTGGGACAGAAATTTACGACTTGTGTTAAAAATGGAACGCAGGGAGTACGTCCTTGATAAGGCTATCCCTGAGGAGCCAGCTGCCAACGCAACGAGGGTCGTTAAGGATGCGTACCAGAAACACCTTAGCGACTCTATCGACGTTGCGTGTGTCATGCTGGGCTGCATGGAGGCGGACCTCCAAAAGCAGTTTATGGAGCTATCCCATGATCCGTTTGCAATGTTTGCACAGATCAATGTTCAAGGAGAAAGTACGTATTGAAAAATACACTGTTCTCCGAGAACTCATAGCCTGCAAGATGTCAGCAGGCAGCTCCGTAGGTCCTCACGTCCTACAGATGAAGGGGCATTTTGACCATATGACTAGTATCGGTATGTCTATGGAAAAGGAAATGGCTGCGGATTTTGTTCTACAATCCCTTCCTCATGCATATGGTGGGTTCGTCATGAACTATCATATGCATGATATGGACAAGACCGTGTCGGAGTTGCACAGCATGCTAGTAACTGCTGAGAAGAGCATAAGGGGCAGTTCGTCCAAAAATGTCTTCATGGTCAAGAAGGGACCCAGCTTCAAAACTGTTGGTGGCAAGGGTAAAGGCCCAAGACACCTCGCAGGGAGGAACAGACGATCATTTATTCCTAGACCTCACATGCCCGTACAAGGCAAAGGGAAGGCAAAGGAGTCGGTTTGTTTCTACTGTCAAAAGCCTGGTCATTGGAAGAAAGACTGTCAGCAGCTGAAGGAGGATCAGAAGAAGGGCGGTGGGGCCGCTACTTCATCAGGTATTCCATTAGAGCTATATCTTTCTACAATAAATACTTGGGTACTAGACACTGGAGCTGAGTCTCATGTCTGTGCTGATGTGCAGGTGTTACACAGTAGAAGAGATATAAAGGAAAATGAGGTGGACCTAAAAGTTGGGAACAATACCAGAGTTGCCGCAACTGCTGTGGGTTCTGTGAACCTTGTTTTGCCCAGTGGGCTTGTAATTGAACTTAATGATGTGTTTTGCGTACCTGTTTTCAACAGGAATATTATCTCAATTTCTCTTCTTGAAATAGAGGGATATTATTTTAATATTAAGAACGGGTTTTTTGATATTATGCGCAACAACATATATTATGGCAATGCTCGCACTGTTGGAGGATTATACATATTGAATATGCAAAACTCGAAATCCAACATGCTCTATAATGTAAATGCTAAGAGGTTTAAAACTAATGATTTAGACCAAACTCTTATCTGGCATTGTCGTCTAGGTCACATAAATGAGAAACGCATCTCAGCGCTTCATAAGCGCGGACTTCTAAGTCAATTCGAATTCCAAGCGATTGAAAGATGCGAAGCTTGTTTGATGGGCAAGATGACTAAAGCGCCCTTCACTGGTTTAGGTGAGAGGGCAGATGACTTATTGGGTCTAATACATTCAGACGTATGTGGACCAATGAGTACGCATGCCAGAGGTGGTTTAGGCTACTTTATCACATTTACTGACGATTTCAGTAGATATGGTTATGTCTATCTCATGAGACATAAGCCCGAAGCTTTTGATAAATTCAAAGAGTTTAGGAATGAAGTAGAAAACCAACTCGGAAAGAGTATCAAGGCACTCCGTTCTGATCGGGGTGGAGAATACTTATCCGAGGAGTTTCTTAGTTATCTTACTGAAGGTGGAATACTATCTCAGTGGACTCCGCCAGGAACACCGCAACTTAATGGTGTGTCCGAACGGAGGAATCGAACATTGTTAGATATGGTTCGATCAATGTTAAGTCTCACTGATCTCCCGATCTCCTTCTGGGGTTATGCTCTGCAAACGGCCGCTTTCATAATAAATAGGGCTCCGTCGAAAGCAGTGGAAGGGACATCATTTGAAAAATGGTACGGGAAGGAACCCGTTTTGTCCTTCCTTAAAATCTGGGGTTGCGAGGCTTATGTTAAAAGGTTGCTTGCAACCAAGCTCGAACCAAGATCAGATAAATGCACTTTCGTCGGATATCCAAAAGAAACAAAAGGATACTACTTCTACAAACCGAGCGAAAATAAAGTTTTTGTCGCTCGAGGTGGGACGTTCTTGGAAAAAGAGTTCATTTCCAAGACAGTCAGTGGGAGGGCTATTCATCTTGATGAAGTTCCAGATGAGATGGTCACTCGGGAACCACGAGAAGACCCACTAGAAGAGGTAGAGCCAGAAGTGGTCATTGAGCAAGAACCAATAGCTGCAGTTAATGAGGACGGTCCGAGGCGCTCTGAAAGGATAAGTCATGCACCTGTCGGATACGGTTTCTTAGTAACTGAAGGTGATGGTTTAGTACTAGTGGACAATGATCCAGCTACCTTTCGAGAGGCTTTGGACGGAACCGACTCTGAGAAATGGCTGGAAGCCATGAGGGAAGAAATGCAATCCATGTCAGATTATCAAGTGTGGGACTTGGTAGATCATACCCCTGATGTTAAGGTCATAGGGTGTAAATGGATCTTTAAAATAAAGATTGACATGGATGGCAAACCTCAGACCTATAAAGCGAGACTGGTAGCAAAAGGTTATAGACAAGTCCACGGAATTGACTATGAAGAGACCTTTTCTCCAGTAGCTATGGTCAAATCTATCCGCATTCTTCTTGCCATAGCAGCATATCACAACTATGAGATATGGCAAATGGATGTCAAAACCACCTTCCTCAACGGGAGGTTAGCTGAGGACGTTTATATGTCTCAGCCTGAGGGTTTTGAGGATCCAAAGAATAAGGGAAAGATTTGCAAGTTGCTCAAATCAATCTATGGTTTGAAGCAAGCATCTCGGAGTTGGAATCAGCGTTTTGATGAAGTAGTAAAACGGTTTGGCTTCGTCAAGAACGATGATGAACCTTGCGTGTATAAAAAGGCAAGTGGGAGCAATATAATCTTTTTAGTGCTTTATGTTGATGACATACTGCTCATTGGAAACGACGTCCCTACCTTGCTCTTAACGAAGACTTGGTTAGGTGAGTGTTTCGCAATGAAGGACTTAGGCGAGGCCTCTTACATCTTGGGAATCAAGGTATATAGAGACCGTGCCAAGCGGGTCTTGGGCTTAAGTCAAAGCACTTATATAGACAAGGTGTTGAGACGATTCTCAATGCAAGATTTAAAGAAAGGATTGCTGCCCATGCGTCATGGCGTGAAGCTTAGCAAGAAGCAGGGTGCTGAGACACCTGCAGAGCTAGCAAGAATGAATGAGATCCCATATGCTTCGGCTATAGGGTCCATAATGTATGCCATGATATGCACGAGACCGGATGTCTCGTTTGCCCTAAGCTGTACCAGTAGACATCAATCCAAACTCGGTGAGGCACACTGGATGGCTGTCAAGGCGATTCTCAAATATTTGAGAAAAACCAAGGACGCCTTTCTTGTATACGGGGGCAGAAATGATGATCTCGTCGTCAAAGGATATGTCGACGCTAGTTTCCAGACAGACCCCGATGACTTTAAGAGTCAGTTGGGATATGTGTTTTATGTTGAACGGTGGAGCATTCAGCTGGAAAAGCAAGAAGCAGGATACCATTGCCGACTCTACGACGGAAGCTGAGTACATTGCCGCATGTGAGGCGGCAAAAGAGGCTGTATGGATCAGGAGTTTCATGGCTGGGTTAGGTGTAATTAAAAACCCGTCTAACCCAGTAGACTTATATTGTGACAACACCGGGGCTATTGCGCAAGCTAAGGAACCCAGGGCACATAACAGATCCAAACATGTACTCAGAAAGTATCACATCATCCGCGACATAATTGCTAGAGGTGACGTGAAGATCCACTACGTTGCAACTGATGATAACACAGCCGACCCATTGACCAAGGCTCTTCCTCAAGATAAACATGAAAAACATGTTAGGTCAATGGGTATAGACTGGGACTTAGATTGGAGCTAAGGGCAAGTGGGAGATTGATAGCATTTGTGCCCTAGTCCAATTGGTATTAGCCTGTAAACGTCTATGTTCAAATATCATCGTTTGTAATGTATAAATATAAACGGCTTTATATTACTTATGTGTTGAAGTAATATGTTAAGCATGATCTGATTTATGACCACTAAAGTAGTAGAACCATAAATCTGTACGGATCATACTTAACGAGTGCCTGGTCAACCTATGCTTCCTTAAAAGCGACCAGTATGAGGATGGTTCTTAATGACGTAGTTCTACTTGTCATAAGGATGTGGGATCCTGGAACCATATCATAGATATCATGAGGTGATTGATATCGGACGACCCGCATTGAATAGTGTTTTCATAGATTAAGCCATAAACATATTCAGATGCGATAGCTTGTCACGACGTCCTTAGACCAAGGAGTCTTTGTGATCACTATGCAATGAACGTACGGCTTTAACTTGCGCCAAACGCTTTCTGTAAAAGGATTGCTATAAAGGGCATGATTGGGTGGCGGAACGGGTTGCATAAGTGACACGAAAGACGGCTAAGGGATTTATCCCTCCTACTACGGTATGGGAAAGATATCCGTTAGAAGGCCTCTTGATGGAGACTGACTGAGAGAAAAAGCATGGCCATGCAAATGATACGGGTTATCATTTCTCAGTCATCTCGCATATCAAGTAACAATGATCTATTGAACAAGGGAGACGACTCTATGCCTTGAGATCAATTGGGATATCTAGAGATAAAAGGATGGTGACTTGTACGCACAAAGGTTAAGTCGAATTATCGATCATCGTGCACCTTGGTAATCATAATGTTTTACTAGAGACCACTTATGATGGATCGGGCAAGAGCGAGTCTTGCGCTGATCTGCCAACGGTGGCATGAGCCTAGAGGGTCACACACATACAAGACGGATAACTTGAGACAAGGAAACATGGATGTTTCTTAAGGAGAAGTATATGGACAAAACTGGAGGTTTTGTACCATAGGTTCGGTTTGAGAGAATAATTAGGGAATCGAGAGAAATTGAGTTTTTCGTCGATATCGCGTCGGACTTTGTTTGATAAGTAACGACAAAAAGGTCGGGCAACTTTTGGACGCGGCATGAGACAACACGGGAGGGCCCATTGGGCTCGGCCCATGAAGCCTCATGGCCGGCCCAATAAGGGCCCAATAAGGCCATATGGCCGGCCCACTTGGTGGGGCCATTGTGGGGGCCACACAATGCCATGCTTAGTTGGTGATTGTGGATTAAGAGGTGAGTGATTTAAGGGGTATGGGTTAAAGCACCTTTAAGCCCATACCAATCACTTTTAACCCATACTTGTGAGTTGGGTGATGAATTATAATGCAAGACTTTAATTCATTAATTCATTAAGTCACAAAACACACAAAAACTCTCTCTCTCTCTCATTGTGGCCGGCCACCCCTCTCCTCTTCATCATCTTGCTCTCTTGTTCTTCATTTAATTGTTCTAGTAGGCAATTAAGTGAAGGATCTTGAAGATCATCCTCTTGGTGTGGACTAGCTTTAGAGAAGAAGATCCGAACGTTCTTCTTTATCGATTCAAACAAGACTGAAAGGTAAATATCTTATGGAATAGATTTTGCTTTGGGATTTAATGGTTTAAATGTTCTTGGACAAGGTTTGGAGTAGATTATCTTTTATTGCTTCCGCTATCTCGACGATCTAGAGCGCTCCAAAACCCTACAGACCCAGCCCTACTCCAACAAGCCGAAGCTCTCACCCGGTCCCCTTTTTCGGCTCCGCGAGAGTCCTGTTTCCGGCGAACCAAGAACTCTAATTTTTTCAAAAATTTCCAAATTTGATAATGTGTTTAAAACTTCATTTTCATGGCATATAAAACAAATAAACAATAAATAAACATATTATAGCAACATGGCAAGCGAAACAACACAGAAATCGATTCAAACGAAGATTTAAGAGGGTAACCGTCCTCTGATACCACTGAAGGGATTTTGGGCTCACCAAAACGTCATGGCAGCAGAAGCATAACCAAAAATCTTCCCAAGATTATGAATCCAATAAATCCCAAGGAAAAACCAACCACAAGATTTTACCTTTAAGTTTGATCTTGAATCTCCCATGCAGAAAACGCGAGTTTGAAGCTCCAAATCTTGAGCTACGAATCTAAAAATGCTTCGGCTCTTTCTCGAGAGCGAATCCCATCCAATTCTATTCAACTTTCATGTATGTCTCTTCACCCAGTTCAGATGGCAGGACCTCCGTCTGGAGCAAAATAGTTTGGTCGACGGTGCTGGATAGTGCTGACCGGGTTCTTCCGTTGTCGGCCTTGTAGCTCCCAAACCAGGGCTCTAATGCGAAATTATCATTTCATAAAACTTTTATAACATTGAGTTTTCTTTAATCTGCCGCTTGTTTTAGGTCAAACGGAATTCGGACCAGAGAGATACACCTCACGTAATATCCGTCGCCGGAACTGGACAAAGCTGGATAGTTGCTTCGGTTGATCGAATCAAATAAGAAGAACACGTTTGGATCTTCTCTCTAACGGTATTCACACAGATAGGATGATCAAAGATCCATACATACACAACCTACTAGAGTAATTGTAGGGTTTGCTGCGTTCAAGATAATCAAAATAGCGGAAGCATAAACAATAAAAACTCCAAAATCTGTCCAAGAACATAAACCATTAAATCTCAAGGCAAAATCTATTCCACAAGAGTTTACCTAGAATCAAAAAAGAAGAACAAGATGATCTTCTTCTCTAGAGCAAGTCCACACCAAGAGGATGATCCTTATGATCCAACACACTTAGCCTACTAGAACTAGAGTGTGAAGAACAAGAGAGCAAAGGAAGAGGGAGAGAGGAGGTGGCCGACCAAGTCTAGAAGAGAGAGAGAGTGAGTGCTTCTTCCAATTGTTGTGTGATTTTTGTCTACTTCATCAACTAAATAATGTTGATTGATTCAAGTAACAAATGATGAAGGCAAGGGTTAAAAGGTAAGTCATCAAATAATCCAACAAATCACTCTTCATCATAATCAACAACACCAACTACGCATGGTGTGTGGCCCCCACACTTGGACCCACCAAGTGGCCGGGCAACTAGTGCTTGTTGGGCCGGCCTAGTGACCTCATGGGCCGAGCCCAATGGGGCTCGCCCATGCGGTCGCGCCTCGTATCCAAAAATTATCCGACCCTTTGTCGTCATTTATCAAACAAAGTCCGACGCGACATTGACGAAAAACTCAGTTTTCTCGATTCGCTAATCATTCTCACCAAAACCGAACCCATAGCCTAAAACCCTCAGTTTTGACCATGTCTTGCTCCTCAAGAAACGTCAATGTTTCCTTGTCTCAAGTTATCTATATTGTATGTGTGTGACCCTCTAAGCTTATGCCACAGTTGGCAGATCGGCGCAAGAGATCTCTCTTGCCCGATCCATCATAAGTGGTCTCTAGTAAGACATTATGATTACCCAAGGTGCATGATGATCGATGATTCGATTTAAACTTGTGCGTACAAGTCACTATCCTGTTATCTCTAAACATCTGGATTGATCACAAGGCATAGAGTCGTCATCCTTGTTTAATCAATCATTGTTACTTGATATGCGAGACGAGTGAGAACCGATAACTCATATCACTGGCATGGCCATGCACTTCCTCTCAGTCACTCTCGATCAAGTAGCCTAAACGGATATCTATCCCATACCGTAGTACGAGGGATAAATCCCTTAGTTGTCTTCCGTGTCACTCATGCAATCCGTTTCGCCACCCTATCATCCCCGTTATTGCAATCATGTTATAAAAAGCATTAGGCGCAAGTCAAATCCGTACGTCGACCGCATAGCGATCACAAAGACTCCTTGGTCTAAGGATATTGTGACAAGCTATCGCATTTGAATATGTTCATGGTTTAATTTATGAAACACTATTCAAAGCGGGTCGTCCGATATCAATCACCTCATGATATCTATAATATGATTCCGGGATCCCACATCCCTATGATAAGCAGAACTACATCATTGAGAACTAGCCTCATACTGGTCGCTTCAATTGAAGTGTATATTGACCAGGGACTTGTTAAGTTTGATCCGTACAGATTTATGGTTCTACTACTTTATGATAGCATTTTGTGCCCTAGTCCAATTGCTCGGCCCATGAGGTCACGTGACTGGCCCAAACAAGGGCCCATTATGGGCCCAATAAGCCTCTTGTGGCCGGCCCACATTGGTAGGTCAAATGGTGGGGGCCACACAACATCATGCTTGGTTGGTGATTATGGATTAAGAGGTGAGTGATTTAAGGGGTATGGGTGATGACACTTTAAGCCCATACCAATCACTTTTTACCCTTGCTTATGAGGTTGATGATGAATTGAAATATCTAATATTGATTCAGTACACAAATTATCACACAACTCACAAAAGCTCACTCTCTCTCTTGCTTGGCCGGCCACACATCTCTCTCTCCTCATTCTTGCTCTCTTGTTCTTCATTTAATTGTTCTAGTAGGCAATTAAGTGAAGGATGTTCAAGATCATCCCCTTGGTGTAGACTTGCTTTAGAGAAGAAGATCCGAAAGTTCTTCTTTATCGATTCAATAAAGACTTAAAGGTAAACATCTTGTGGAATAGATTTTGCCTTGGGATTTAACGGTTTATGTTCTTGGACAAGGTTTGGAGTAGATTTTATCAAACGCTTCCGATATCTCGATGATCTAGAACGCTCCAAAACACTACACTTTCGTGGTCATAAATCAGATCATGCTCAACATATTACTTCAACACATAAGAAATACAAAGCCGTTTTATTTACATGGTTAACCCTCTTAATCTTTGTCTTGTTGAACTTGTTTCGGTTTTATAATTATTTGCATGCCAAAATTGTTGATAACATGAACCCGTGATCCAATCACTTTTAACCCATACTTGTGAGTTGGGTGATGAATTATAATGCAAGACTTTAATTCATTAATTCATTAAGTCACAAAACACACAAAAACTCTCTCTCTCTCTCATTGTGGCCGGCCACCCCTCTCCTCTTCATCATCTTGCTCTCTTGTTCTTCATTTAATTGTTCTAGTAGGCAATTAAGTGAAGGATCTTGAAAATCATCCTCTTGGTGTGGACTAGCTTTAGAGAAGAAGATCCAAACGTTCTTCTTTATCGATTCAAACAAGACTTAAAGGTAAATATCTTATGGAATAGATTTTGCTTTGGGATTTAATGGTTTAAATGTTCTTGGACAAGGTTTGGAGTAGATTATCTTTTATTGCTTCCGCTATCTCGACTTTAATCGTGCACGGTGTTTGATCCGTGGCATGAACCCGTGATCCAATATTTCTATAACTTTCAAAATTTAATCAGTTTCGATAAACCGTTTTTCGAAAAGGTCTAGTTTCGATAAACCCGACAAAGAAACTTGGCAAAATTAAAACTGGAATAATTGCATATTATTTGATGAGATGTATGATGCATTAGTAGCCCATTCGATTTTATCGCTTTCACGGTTTGCATACCGTTAGTGTTAGCGTGTAATCATTCTTTCATTCGAGCCCATAAAGTGTAATTATTTTTATCCGGTCTACGAACCGAGTATTAATTGTAATTACTACTCAAAGACGAGAAGGATGGAAAATCGAGCATAATGACGGTCTTGGAGGAAGTCCAAGAGCTAGTGGGAGCCCGAATGAGAAAGACGAGAAGATGTGGTGACTCGTAGAATCCTAAGATTAGGATGGGCTATAAAATGCATATTTAACGCTTTATGTTTGCTCGCTTGTATTATTTAAATAATAACGTGCTTGCATGCTTAGCTTATAAGTTTATAAGCCATCACCTCACATGCAAAGATGAAAAACGATTTTAATTGTTTGTATGTTTAAAGCGTTGTGAACCATCATCTCACGGGTTGTGATGGATGAGTTCAAATTTGAAACGTGTTTGCACGGGTTTCAAATGACGGCTTTAAATGATGATAGTATGTGATACAATAAGAAACGTCACAACACGGGGTGTTGATGACGGGTTCGAAATTGTGCCAAATCCTTTCGAATTATTAAGCACAACAAAATTACAACATAATTTGAGTCAAGTGAGATGCCACCCAAATTCACACTCATGTAGAAACATTTTATCGGTGTCGTGCGCCTTAGCGGATCATCGATGGAATGGGTTCTATATGGGAATGGTAAATTTTGTGGGATGTCGTACGCCTTAGCGGAGCATCTGCACAAAGTTAACTCGTTAGTGAAGGTTGGTTGACTCGACCACGATTCTTGGCCTGAGGTCGAGCTGGGGCATCGGAAGGGTAAGTCGTGTGCTTTTGCATATACTCTGACCAAGAGTTACACGGGTTGTAATTGGATGGACGTCCTACCTAAATGAGTCAATTGGAACGGTGTGCCTTAGCGTACTTCAATTGGCAAATAAGGGATCTTGGTTTAAAGATTCTAATCCTTAGAATCGTATGGTTGGTGTTTAATTCGGATCTTCGTAACTTTATTCAACTTTTCTGATTAAATTTACTTTCTTCGTGTAGAAATGGCTAGTAATTCAACAAACTCGTCTAATTTGTCGTTGAGGACTATACTCGAAAAGTGTAAACTCAACGGGCCAAATTATCTGGACTGGGACAGGAATTTACGACTTGTGTTAAAGTTGGAACGCAGGGAGTATGTTCTTGATAAGGCTATCCCGGTGGAGCCAGCTGCCAACGCAATGACGGTCGTTAAGGATGCGTACCAGAAACACCTTAGCGACTCTATCGACGTTGCATGTGTCATGCTGGGCTGCATGGAGGCGGACCTCCAGAAGCAGTTTATGGAGCTATCCCATGATCCGTTTGCAATGTTTGCACAGATTATGATATGTTCAAAGAGAAAGTACGTATTGAAAAGTACACTATTCTCCAAGAACTTATTGCCTGCAAGATGTCAGCAGGCAGCTCCGTAGGTCCACACGTCCTACGTATGAAGGGACATTTCGATCATATGACTAGTGTCGGAATGACTATGGAGAAAGAAATGGCTGTTGGCATATGGTGGGTTCGTCATGAACTATCAAATGCATGACATGGAGAAGACCGCGTCGAAGTTGCACAGCATGCTAATGACTGCCGAGAAGAGCATAAGGGGTAGTTCGCCCAAAAGTGTTCTTATGGTTAAGAAGGGATCTAGCTTCAAAGCTGGTGGTGGCAAGGGTAAAGGCCCAATGCACCTAGCAAGAAAGATCAGACGACCATTTGTTCCTAAACCTTCCATGCCCATAAAGGCAAGGGGAAGGCAAAGGAGTCGGTCTGTTTCTACTGTCAAAAGCCTGGTCATTGGAAGAAAGACTGTCAGTAGCTGAAGGAGGATCAGAAGAAGAGCGGTGGGGCCGCTACTTCATCAGGTATTCCATTAGAGCTAAATCTTTCTACTATAAATACTTGGGTACTAGACACTGGAGCTGAGTCTCATGTCTGTGCGGATATGCAGGTGTTGCATAATAGAAGAGATATGGGGGAAAGCGAGGTGCACCTAAGAGTTGGGAACAACGTGAGAGTTGCCGCAACTGCCGTGGGTTCTGTTAACCTTGTTTTGCTAAGTGGGCTTGTAATTAAACTTTCTGATGTGTTTTGCATATCTGCTTTCAGCAGGAATATTATATCGATATCTCTTCTTGAAAAAGAAGGTTATTATTTTAATATTAAGAACGGGTTTTTAAATATCATGCGCAACAACATGTATTATGGAAATGCTCACACTGTTGGACGTTTATACATATTGAATATGCAAAACTCGAGATCCAAGATGCTCTATAATATAAATTCTAAGAGGTTAAAAGCTAATGATTTAGGCCAAACTCTAATCTGGCATTGTCGTCTAGGTCACATAAATGAGAAACGCATCTCAACGCTTCATAAGTGTGGACTTCTAAGTCAATTCGAATTCCAAATGATTGATAGATGCGAAGCTTGTTTAAAGCGCCCTTCACACGTTTAGGTGAGAGGGCAGGTGATCTATTGGGTCTAATGCATTCAGACGTATGTGGACCAATGAGTACACCAGCCAGAGGTGGTTTAGGCTACTTTATCACATTTACTGATGATTTCAGTAGATATGGTTATGTCTATCTCATGAGACATAAGTCCGAAGCCTTTGATAAATTCAAGGAGTTTAGGACTGAAGTAGAAAACCAACTCGGAAAGAGTATCAAGGCACTTCGTTCTTATCGGGGTGGAGAATACTTATCCGAGGAGTTTCTTAGTCATCTTACTGAAAGTGGAATACTATCTCAGTGGACTCTGCCAGGAACACCGCAACTCAATGGTTCGATCGATGTTAAGTCTCACTGATCTCCCGATCTCCTTCTGGGGTTATGCTCTCCAAACGGCCGCATTCATAGCAAACATGACTCCGTCGAAAGCAGTGGAAGGGACATCATTCGAGAAATGGTACGGGAAGGAACCCGTTTTGTCCTTCCTAAAAATCTAGGGTTGCGAGGCTTATGTAAAACGGTTGCTTGCAACCAAGCTCGAATCGAGATCAGATAAGTGAACTTTCGTTGGATATCCAAAAGAAACAAAAGGATACTACTTCTACAAACCGAGCGAAAATAAAGTTTTTGTCGCTCGAGGTGGGACATTCTTGGAAAAGGAATTTATTTCCAAGACAGTTAGTGGGAGGGTTGTTCACCTTGATGAAGTTCTAGATGAGATGGTCACTCGGGAACCACTAGACGACACACAAGAAGAAGTAGAGCCAGAAGTAGTTGTTGAGCAAGAACCAATAGCTACAGTTAATTAGGATGGTCCGAGGCGGTCTGAAAGGATAAGTCATGCACCTGTCAGATACGGTTTCCTAGAAACTAGAGGTGATGATTTAGTATTAGTGGACAATGATCCAGCTACCTTTCGAGAGGCCTTGGACGGAACCGACTCTGAGAAATGGCTGGAAGCCATGAGGGAAAAAATGCAATCCATGTCAGATAATCAAGTGTGGGACTTGGTGGATCAAACCCCTGACGTAAAAGTCATTGGGTGTAAATGGATCTTTAAAATAAAGATATACATGGATGGCAAACCTCAGACCTATAAAGCAAGACTGGTAGCAAAAGGTTATAGGCAAGTCCACGGAATTGACTATGAAGAGACCTTTTCTCCAGTAGCTATGGTCAAATCTATCCGCATTCTACTTGTCGTAGCAGCGTATCATAACTATGAGATATGGCAAATGGACGTCAAAACCGCCTTCCTCAACGGGAGGTGAGCTGAGGACGTTTATATGTCCCAGCTTTAGGGTTTTGAGGATCCTAAGAATAAGGGAAAGATTTGCAACTTGCTCAAATCAATCTATGGTTTGAAGCAAGCATCTCGGAGTTGGAATCAGCGTTTTGATGAAGTTGTGAAACAGTTTGGCTTCATCAAGAACGATGATGAACCTTGCGTATATAAAAAGGTAGATGGGAGCAAAGTAGTCTTCTTGGTGCTTTATGATGATGATATACTGCTCATTGGAAACGACGTCCCTACCTTGCTCTTAACAAAGACTTGGTTAGGTGAGTGTTTCGCAATGAAGGACTTAGGTGAGGCCTCTTACATCTTGGGGATCAATATATATAGAGACCGTGCCAAGCGGGTCTTGGGCTTAAGTCAAAGCACCTACATAGACAAAGTGTATAGAAGATTCTCAATGCAAGATTCAAAGAAAGAATTGCTGCCCATGCGTCATGGCATGAAGCTAAGCAAGAAACAGTGTGCTGAGACACCTGTAGAGCTAGCAAGAATGAATGAAATCCCATATGCTTCGGCTATAGGATCTACAATGTATGCCATGATATGTACGAGACCGGATGTCTCGTTTGCCTTGAGCTGTACCAGTAGACATCAATCCAAACCTGGTGAGGAACACTGGATTGCCGTCAAGGCGATTCTCAAATATTTGAGAAAAACCAAAGGATATGTCGACGCTAGTTTCCAGACAGACCCCGATGACTTTAAGAGTCAGTTGGGATATGTGTTTACGTTGAACGGTGGAGCATTCAGCTGGAAAAGCAAGCAGCAGGACACCATTGCCGACTCTACGACCAAAGCTGAGTACATTGCTGCATCGGAAGCGGCAAAAGAGGCTGTATGGATCAGGAGTTTCATGGCTGGGTTAGGTGTAATACAAAACCCATCTAACCTAGTTGACTTATATTGTGACAACACCGGGGCCATTGCGCAAGCTAAGGAACCCAGGGCACATGACAGATCCAAACATGTACTCAGGAAGTATCACATCATCCGCGACATTGTTGCTAGAGGTGACGTGAAGATCCACTACGTTGCATCTGATGATAACACAGCCGACCCCTTGACTAAGGCTCTTCCTCAAGAAAAACATGATAAACATGTTAGGTCAATGGGTATAGACTGGGAGATTGATAACATTTTGTGTCCTAGTCCAATTGCTAGTAGCCTGTAAATGTCTATGTACATTATCATCGTTTGTAATATATATAGAACGGCTTTGTATTACTTATGTGTTGAAGTAATATGTTAAGCATGATCTGATTTATGACCACTAAAGTAGTAGAGCCATAAATCTGTACGGATCACACTTAACGAGTCCCTGGTCAATATATGCTTCCATAGAAGCGACCAGTATGAGGATTGTTCTTAATGGCGTAGTTCTACTTGTCATAGGGATGAGGGATCCCGGAATCATATCATAAATATCATGAGGTGATTGATATCGGACGACCCGCTTTGAATAGTGTTTTCATAGATTAAGCCATGAACATATTCAAATGTGATAGCTTGTCACGATATCCTTACACCGAGGAGTCTTTGTGATCACTATGCAGTGTACGTGTGGCTTTAACTTGCGCCTAACGCTTTCTGTAACAGGATTGCAATAACGGGCATGATTGGGTGGCGGAACGGGTTGCATGAGTGACACGAAAGACGGCTAAGGGATTTATCCCTCATACTACGGTATGGGAAAGATATCCGTTAAAGGCCTCTTGATCGAGACTGATTGAGAGTAAGAGCATGGCCATGCCGGTGATACGGGTTATCAGTTCTCAGCGATCTCACATATCAAGTATCAATGATTGATTAAACAAGGGTGACGACTCTATGCCTTGTGATCAATCGGGATATCTAGAGATAATAGGATAGTGACTTGTAAGCACAAGTTTAAGTCGAAGCATCGATCGTCATGCACCTTGGGATATAATAACGTCTTACTAGAGGCCCCTTATGATGGATCGGGCAAGAGAGATCTTTTGCGCTGATCTGCCAACGGTGGCATGAGCTTGGAGGGTTACACGCATTCAAGACAAATAACTTGAGACAAGGAAACCTTAACGTTTCTTGAGGAGCAATGCATGGAAAAATTTGAAGGTTTTGGGCCATGGGTTCAGTTTGAGAGAATATTTAGCGAATCGAGAAAACTGATTTTTTTCGTCGATGTCGCGTCGGACTTTGTTTGATAAGTAACGACAAAAAGGGTAGGGAAAACTTTTGGACACGGCACGAAACCACATGGGCGAGCCGATTGGGCTGTGCCCATGAGGTCACGTGACAGGCCCAAACAAGGGCCCATGATGGGCCCAATAAGCCTCTAGTGGCCGGACCACATTGGTGGGTCCAATGGTGGGGGCCACACAACACGATGCTTGGTTGGTGATTGTGGATTAAGAGGTGAGTGATTTAAGGGGTATGGGTGATGACACTTTAAGCCCATACCAATCACTTTTGACCCATGCTTGTGAGTTGGATGATGAATTGAAATATCTAATATTGATTCATTACACAAATTATCACACAAATCACAAAAGCTCACTCTCTCTCTTGCTTGGCCGGCCACACATCTCTCTCTCCTCAATCTTGCTCTCTTGTTCTTCATTTAATTGTTCTAGTAGGCAATTAAGTGAAGGATCTTCAAGTTCATCCCCTTGGTGTGGACTTGCTTTAGAGAAGAAGATCCGAAAGTTCTTCTTTATCGATTCAACAAAGACTTCAAGGTAACATCTTGTGGAATAGATTTTGCCTTGGGATTTAACGGTTTTTGTTCTTGGACAAGGTTTGGAGTAGATTTTATTAAACGCTTCCGCTATCTCGATGATCTAGAACGCTCCAAAACACTACACTTTAGTGGTCATAAATCAGATCATGCTCAACATATTACTTCAACACATAAGTAATACAAAGCCGTTTTATTTGCTACAAACGATGATTAATATACATAGACATTTATAGACTACTAGCAATTGGACTAGGGCACAAAAATGCTATCAGTTGTGTGTGAAGATTGAGAGAAATAAGCTAAGAGGGAGGGGGAGAGAGAGCATCAAAAAAACTTGTGATATTTTTGTGAGTTGTGTATGTTGTGTTGGTGATTGTGTATATGAATTGATGTGTATTGGGTTAAAGGAAAGAGGATGAGGGTCATTGGGTGGCCTTCTTTAATCACACTTACACAACAAGATTAGGATAATGTGTATCTATTCATCAGCCACTTGACCAAATTTAGTGGAGAAAGGGACCCACCCTTTGCTCCACTATTGGGCCGTTGTTGGGCCGGCCATTTAGGGTCTCGTGGCATGAAGCCCAATGCTTCTGCCATGAGGTCACGTGCCGCGTCCAACTAACCCCCGAACTTATCGTACAAAGTCCGACGCGACATCGACGAAAGATATAGTCTTTCTCCATTCGCGTGTCACATTCAATTACACATATCCGTGACCCAAAACGTCCAGTTTTGCCCATGCCTCTCTCTTGAGTATTGTCGACCTTTCCTTATCTCTCATAATCCATATCCTGTCTGTGTGACCCTCTAGGCTCATGCCGACGTCGGCGGATCAGCGTAAAGTTCCATTTTACCCGATCCATCATAAGTGGCCTCTAGTAAGACGTTATGATTACCCGACGTGCGTGATGATCGACGATTCGATTCAACCTCCTGTAGTACATGTCGCTATCCCTTTATCGTCGGATATCTAGATTGATCATAAGGCATTGAGACGTCACCCTTATTTAATCAATCTTAGTTTCTCGATCGGTGAGATTACGGAATATTGATAACCCGTATCGTTGGCATGGCCATGCTCTCCCTTCAGGTAATCTCTATCAAGTAGCCAAAACAGATACCTCTCTCATACCATAGTATGAGGGATAAATCCCTTAGCCACCTTTCGTATCACTCATACAATCCGTCCCCGTGCCAATCATGTCTGTTGTGGTTGTCTTGTTACGGACAACGTAAGGGGCAAGTCAAATGCGGTTCTTTACTGGTCTAAGAATACGACCACAAGCTACCACAATTGAATGTGTTCATGACTGTATATGCAACACCATTCAGTGCGGGTCGTCCAATATCACTAACCCAATGGCAAATAGAACTATACCATAAAAAATCATCCTCATACTTGGTCGCTTCATTGAAGCATATTTGACCAGGGACCCGTTAAGTGTGATCCGTACGGATATATGGTACCACTACTTTGGTGGACATATATCAGATCATACTTAACCTATTACTTCAACAGATAAGTAATATAATGCCGATGTTATATACTGAAAACGATGATTAATATATACAGACATATATAGACTAACACAATTGGACTAGGGCACAAAAATGCTTACAGATACCGGTGCAGAATCTCACATTTGTGTTAATGTGCCGGCTTTGGGAAGTAGAAGAGATGTGGGCAAGGGCGAGGCAGACCTACGAATATGTGTTGGCAATCAAGTAAACAATTGCCGTCGGAAACATTAGTCTCAGTTTTCCTAGTGGGCTAGTTTTATAATTAAACAATGTGCATTGTATACCTGCGTTTCACAGGAATAATATTTCTGTTTCCTTACTTGACAAGGAAGGATATTGTTTTTCTATTGATAATGGAGTATTCAATATTTTGAAGAATAATATTTTTTATTGCAATGCAACGGTTGTTGGTGGTTTATATATTCTTAATATTCAAAACACCGACACAAGCTCAATCTATAACATAAGTAATAAAAGGGTTAAATCCGATGATTTAAACCAGACTTTGATATGGCACTGCTGTTTAGGCCACATAGGCCAGAAACGCATCTCAACACTTCAGAAGTGTGGACTTCTAAGTCCGTTTGAATTCACTTCAATTGAGAGATGCGAGTCATGCCTTATGGGCAAGATGAGAAAGGCACCTTTCGGCGGTTTAGGTGAAAGGGCTAGTGACTTATTAGGTCTCATACATTCCGATGTGTGTTGATCTATAAGCACTCAGGCCCGAAGGGGTTTTCACTAATTCGTTACATTTACTGATGACTTTAGTAGATACGGGTATGTCTATCTTATGAGACATAAGTCGAAAACTTTTGACAAGTTCAAAGAGTTCCAGAACGAAGCACCATACCAGATTGGGAAATGTATAAAAGTGCTTCAATCTGACCGAGACGGCGAGTACTTGGACTAAGAGTTTCACATTTATTTAAAGGAGTGTGGAATCCTCTTTCAATGGACTCCCCCAGGGACACCTCAGATGAATGGTGTGTCTGAACGGAAAATCGGACCTTGCTTGACATGGTTCAGTCAATGATGAGTCAGGCTAACCTCTCTATCTCCTTCTGGGGCTATGCCCTAGAAACGACCGCATTCATTTTGAATCGGGCACCTACAAAGGCAGTGGAAAGCACTCCATATGAAGTATGAAACAGGAAGAAACCATTATTAGCTTTCCTTAAGATTTGGGGATGCGAAGCTTATGTCAAGCGTTTACTAAGCGATAAGCTCGAACCCAAATAAGATAAGTGTCTCTTTGTGGGGTACCTGAAGGAAACAAGGGCGTACTATTTCTACAAACGCAGCGAGAACAAAGTTTTTTTTGCTCGAGGAGGGGTATTTTTGGAAAAGGAATTTGTTTCCAAAAGTGCTAGTGGGAATACCATGCATCTTGAAGAAATTCAAGGTGATACGGAACAAAATACTATGCAAGATGTAGAAATACATGAGCTAGAAGTGGTCATTGATCAAGAGCCAATCCCTACATCTATTCCAGAGGGTCCAAGAAGGTCTGAGAGATCTCGTCCAGTTCCCATCAGATATGGCTTTCAAGCCACTGAGGGAAATGACTTGATATTGGTGGATTTGGATGATCTAAAAACCTTCAGACAAGCTTTGGCTAGTCTAGACTCCGAAAAATGAAATCCATGTATGACAACCAAGTCTGGTGCTTGGTGGATCAAACCCCTAGGATAAATCCCATCGGGTGTAAATGGGTCTATAAACTTAAGACCGACATTGATGGAAAATCCAGACCTATAAAGCTAGATTGGTTGCGAAAGGTTATCGCCAGATCGAAGGTATCGATTATGACGAAACCTTCTCACCAGTAGCTATGGTCAAATCTATCTGGATTATTCTAGCCACAACAACATACTATGACTATGAGTTATGGCAGACGGATGTCAAAACCGTCTTCCTTAAAAGAAGATGTGTATATGACACAGCCTGTTGGTTTTGTTGATCTAGAGAATCCCAGAAAGATTTGTAAGCTCCTTAGATCCATTTATGGATTGAAGCAAGCTTCACGGAATTGGAACCTTCGTTTTAAAGAAGTTCTAAGGGAATTCGGCTTTATCAAAAAAAAAGTGAGCCTTGCGCATATAAGAAAGCGAGTGGGAGTAATATTTTATTCCTAGTACTGTATGAAATCCCAACCTTGCTTGAGGTTAAAGGTTGGTTAGGGAATTAATAAAAGATATTCAAAATCAGATTTTTAATAATTACACAATATTCTTTCCCTAATTCTATGAATAATTTTCGGCAATCCCATGTCTCTCCCACACACATTCGGCCGACCCTCCCTCTACACTCCTCCATGATTGTCTTTGTCCAATTCTTCACAAATTCATTAGCAAGAGAGAGTGAAGAAACCTCCCAAGGTATTGTACTCGTGTGGACTTGCTAGAGAAACACTATCATTGTATTTTACATCGATTCAAAGGTATATTTTTCATATTCGAAAAATACATGTATGTTGAATTTTAACAATAAGATTCTTATGTTTGTTATCGATTCCCATGATTATTTCAATTCGCTGCATGAAATTAATCTATGGAACCCATAGGAATCACTTTTAGTGATAGCAGAGCATGAGTTATTTTGTGTTTAATTCAATATGCATGATGTGATTTTTATTTTTATTTTCATATGTTCTTTGGTTTAATATGCATGAAATTGAAAACAAAATAATATTTAATTGTTTTTGAAAAATTGAAAAATTTATTTTTGGGGCTGTTTCGGGTTAGCCAAGCCATGGCTAACCAGGGTCGAGACCCTTGGTGGACCATCGAATGCCCTAGGGCAGACCATAGTCGGCACCAAGGGCCGACTAGGTTGCCTACGGGCGACCATGGTAGCCCTCACGGGCACCATGGTAGCCTCGCGAGCAACTAGGGTCAGCCCAAGGGGCGACCATGGCAGCCCTCGCAGGCCACCATGGTTGCTCCCGTGGGCGACCACTACCAGCCCCACGGGCGACCATGGCAGCCCTCATGGGCCACCATGGTTGCCTCCATGGGCGACCTCCGTTGGGCCGGTTCGGCTCGACTAGATTCGAGCTGAACCGGCCGCTTCGCGAGAATAATTAAAACCCTAAAAAATTGTAGTTTTCATATTTGGTTCGGTTTCGATAAACCAGCATGAACCGGTTCAAAATTTAATTAATTAATTAAACCATACGGTTTTGATAAACCAGAATTTTTCCACACTTAAGAAATATAAAATTTGGAAAAACTTGTTGTTTGATAAGCATGATGAGTGATCACATGATCTTTGATAGCATGATATTTTCCACATGATGTATAGCTAAGCCCTCTCGAATTGTATATTTTAATTTCAGTTTTGCAACCTGCGTGTTGCTAAGTTTTGGGTTGTAGTAAATACGGCCTACGTGTCGTGATTTGTAATTTATTTATTTTATATAAATTTGTAATCACGAAGACCGACGCAAGATACAAGTCAAGAGGAAGACTCGAAGTTTGGAGGAGGCTCGAAGCCAGTGGGAGTCCACAAGAATGGAGCAAGTCAGGACCTTGAAGACCAAATCTTTAGGATCAGTTTTGCTAGATTCTTAGGAACCTAAGATGGGCTTAGCTAGGGGTGGGCACGGTTCTAGAACCGGACCGAACAAGACCCAATGTATGGTTCTGGGTCCGGTTCTAACCGGTTCGGTTCTCGGTTCTATCCAATTAGACCCGATTAATATTTTATTGTGATTGAAGTCCGGTTCTCCAATCCGGTTCCCTAATTCTATCAATTTAGATCCAAATTTTTGGTTCAGTTCCATGGTTGAAGAAAAATAGAACTAATCGATGTTCCAATTAGACTTAACAATCTGATGTTCATACAATTATTCAATATAATGCACTCATAAAATATGCCAAAAATCAGAATATTAAATCAAAATAATGTGTAAGAACCAAATGAAACCACCTGCTAAATGATAAATTTATTTAATACAACCCAAACTAAATTGATAGTTTCCAAATAAAAAAAAACTGGAAGAATAATAATATACTATTTTCTTCACTTAAAGTGAAGCAGATACTCCATTCACATGCTGAAAATAAGGCATCCCCTTCACTTTTCAATTCACATGAACCATTCTTCACTTAATGTGAGGCACTCCTTCCAAGTTTGCAGACTCAAATATTTCTGCCCATCAACATCATCATTTAAACAGATTACTTTCAGTCACAAAATTAAAAATGTTTAATACAAAACAAAAGTTTAAAATGTTACGAAGCATGAGATAATAAATAAAAGTAGTACCTTCATCAATAATAGCAAGATTGTCCATTTCTTCCTCCAATGACTTTATACTTTTTGGTGTTTTTTTCAACCAATCTTGTGTGCAAATGAGACACTGAACCATCATTGGACTCAATGAACTCCGAAAGTCAGTTAGTACTCTTCCCCCAGTACTAAATGCAGATTCAGATGACACCGTGGAGATAGGAATGGCCAAAATATCTCTAGCCATTCGTGAAAGTATTGGAAATCTATGACCATTCTTACTCCACCAAGACAACACATCCTCAGATGATGGATCTTTTGAAGAATCATCTTTAAGGTACCTATCTAGTTCTGAAATGTTATTTCCTTCTTCTTCAGACTGTAACTTCTTCTCAAATTGAGCTCGAACCATCCCTTTTGCTCGTTTAGGTTGAGGCATGTCAAGAACAATGCTCTCTGGCTGTGAGATAGAAGCACTGGTGGCACCATAAAGATTGGAATACTTTGCGAAAAGCTCCACTAAAGTCTGTCTTAGATGCTCTTTGAGCAGGATTCCCTTGTCATCAGGATAGATCTGCTCTATTGTGTAATTGACAATATCTAACTTGTACCGAGGATCAAATATAGGAGCTATGAAGATATACACGTTCACTTTCTCAATGTTGCCAAAGTACTTGTTATATTTTAATAACATCTTACTTGCCATTTCCCTCAAATTTCTATTCTCACTAGATACATTTTCATTTATAGTTAGACATATGTAACTAATTTCATCTAGAACATTACTACTTGTAACATAAGATAAACCAGACACCTTCACTGTAAACAGCTCCAAGAAAGACAGTAAGGAGTTACAATCAGCCCAATCATCATCTATAAGCATGCCAAGTGGTTCGCCTCCATCTTTCTTAACTTTATTGTCCATTTCGAACCTTAAAACAGGGTCAATGTCGTCATAATACTAAAAAGCCTTTTCCAATCTACATGCAGACTTGAGCATCAAATAGGTGGAGTTCCATCTAGTGCAAACATCAAGGCAAAGAAGTTTCTTTGTTTGTATCCCTGCTTGATCAACAACTTCTTTAAAGTTAGCTAATCTTGCGGGTGATAGCTTTATGAACTTGACAGCAAATCGAACTCTCTCCAAAGATGTTCCTAACATCCCTATTCCATCATTGACGATTAAGTTTATGATATGCGCAACGCACCTCATATGCATAAACCTACCATATAATACCGAGCTAGATGAGAGATTCATCCTCTTAACCAGATATTCAACGGCCTTGTCATTTGCACTAGCATTGTCTACCGTCAACGTCATAACTTTATTAAGACCCCATGATTGCAAACAATACTCAAGAGATTTAGCTAGGTCCTCGCCTTTGTGAGAAACAATAGAACAAAAATTTAGAATCTTCTTCTGTAAGACCCATTCTGTATCTATGTATTGCGCAGTCAAACACATGTAGTTAATTTGCTGATTTGAGGTCCAAGTATCGGTTTTCATTGACACTCTAGGTGATTCAGCTTGAAAATATGCATGTAGTTTACGTTGCTCAGTTCGATACATTGAAAATATATCCCTAACATTAGTGCGCCTAGAGGAAACTTTGAAATTAGGACAGACATCAGCCAAAAACTGTTGAAACCCTTCACCATCTATAAATTATAATGGCAATTCGTCTATTACTACCATTCTACCTAAAGCAGATCGACATGCTTGTTGATCAAAATGCCATGGAGTTAATTTTCCCTCTTTTGGAAAGACTAAAGTCATTTGCTTATTGAGCTTCTTTTTGTCTGGATTTTCTGGGCATATCTTAATATGTTTACCAAGTGAAGAAGTGCCATTTTAACTAGAATCACCAGCTAATATCTTCCCACATTTCGTACACTCAGCAACATATTTACCGGTTTTCTTACCTTTAATCTTTTTAAAGACAAGCCATACAACAGATCTAAGTTTAGAATCTTTAAGTTTGTTACCATGCGATGCAGTTACATCTTGCACTCCTTCACCCCCTCTAGTTGTTGTTGTTCCAGCTACAGTTTCAAGCGTCAATATGGTGTTATCACCGCCATTATTGGTATCCTACAGTAAAAATACATTGACTAAATAACAAAGACAGCGACCGTATAAAAAAAAAAAGACTGCATGCCACAACGACTATATAAAAAATACAGTGACTAAATAAGAAAAGGTAAAATAGAGACTATATAAAATTAAAAAACACAGCGGGCAGCGACTATATAAAAAAAATACAACGACTATATAAAAAACAACCATAGAACAAAAGTTACAAAACAATGATTAGAAGAGTATGTAACTACATGTACTACTAGTAACTTCGAAATTACTAACTAATCCATAATAATTAAACAAGTGTCTAATAATTTATAGTTTTATACTTACTATTTAATAACATTATTAAGGCATATCATGATTCATGACACTATTTTGAACATGATAAAACAGTCTTAAATTCATATTTATGAATAATCACATTAGAGTTAGAAAATTACCTTTGGCAGCTCAATTTGCGACGCTGAACTCGAATCGAGTTCAATTGCACCAATACCATCAATATCAATGGTGTTTGAAGCTGGCAACTGATTCTTCCTACAAGCCATTGCAACCAAGGAGATCCAAATTACGAAGAGAACAAAAAATAATTGATTTGAAGTAAAGTTCAACTTTTGCAGTATGCTTCTTCCTTTATATAGGCAGGGCATGATTTTTTTTTTCCATCTTGAACTCATATTTTGGTAAAAATTGTGAATAAGTTCGAAACTATTTAGGAAATTATGAGTGTTATGAGAATAGGGTCGGACTAATTAGTAATTAGGAATAATTCATTAGGAAGAACATAAATTTATAAAGAAAAAAAACAACTCGATTCCGGTAAGGAATTAGGAAAAAAACCTAAACTAATTAGCAATTAGGAATGATTCAAGAATGTTAAATAAAAAACAATTCGACTACGATTAGGAATTAGGAAAAAAAATCTAATTTTGCTTGCCTGAATTCAAATTTGAAATAGTCTAGGTTCAGTAGAGATTCAATTCCAAATTGAGTTACCTCTAATTGTCCACTTGAGCTTCAATTAGAAACTGAGCTCAAAAATTTGGGTTTACGAAAAGCCCTAATTTACAAAACCTTGCCCATTTATAAATTGATGGTGACACCAGACAAATTATGTAGTAAGGACTAAGGAGTAAGTACACGATTCAGATAAAAATAGAACTTACTTGCAAAAGAGAGCTTATTTTGTCAATGCAAGAGCTGGAAAGAGAGATGGAGAAATTAATCAGTTCGATATGGAGAGGAGATGTGTGATTACTCGACAAAAGAGAATCAGATGGAAGAAGCTGCGAGTCTGTGATGACGAGTCGAGGACCCGAGAGCAAGTGATGAACTGATTCATTTTTTGAGGCTATAGAACACTAGAATGCATTTGATTATTTGGATATGATTTTCACTCTTTTAAAAAGAAAGAGAGACAGAAGTAGAAGATAAGATAGTCAAGGACTCAACATACTGCTATTAGAGGAGGTTTACACTTTGAAGTCAAAATAATATAAACTATATGTATTATACATAATATGCATAGTCATGAGTTATCAGATCAAATCAGAGTGTGGTGGCAGTGGCACGCAACACGTTTCGTTTCGCAGTTTCAGACTTCAGTATCTTCAACCGGTTCGGTTCTGGACCAGTTAATCGGTGGTTTTGCACTATTAGAACCAGAACCGAACTGAATTAATTCAGTTCATGATTTTCAGACCCAAATCCGATCTGATACCCACAGTTCTCGGTTTTTCGGTTCGGATTCGGTTTGGATCCCATTTCGGTTTTGGTTTTGGGTAAAAAGTGCCCACCCCTAGGCTTAGCTATGCATGATTTACCGTTACATTTGTATATTGAATATGTATGAATGTATGATAGTTTTTATATACAAGTTTATGTATGTTTAGCTATCACCCATATGCAAAGATTAAAAACTGGTATTTAATCAGACTTGTTGCTACGTTTAAGTGTTGGCATAATTTTTTAGCGCAAAAGAAAGAAGTCAGTGAAACATGTTACATGACATGTGGAGCGACGTATTACGTTCCAGATTAGGAAAGGCCTGAAGCTTTCCTATTTAGACGCCGCTTGGAGCGAAAGAAGAATGACGTCACACAGACTTGGAGCGCAAGAGAATGACGTCGACAAGCCAGTTGACTTCCAGTTGTCACTAACACGTTAGCAAAAGACGGCAACTTTGCTTGCCTGATTTATTTAGGAAGTCAGAGACTTCCTATTCCTAATCTTTCCCGAATTAGGAATTTGGGGCTGCTATAAAGAGCGTGAAGCTTCCCCATTAGCGATGATCCGTTCTTGTTCTAAATTAGCTAAATTTCTCAGAGCTCTTAACAGTGCACCATTGGTGTGTTGAGAGGCTGATTAAGTTTGCTAGAACGGCTTTGCTCCGATCAAACATCAAGTCGCGAAGATTGAGTGATTGATCGGTTAGGGTTCTTGTGTTCGTGATTGAAGATTCACAGATCCGTCAAAGAAGACTACGACACCGAGCATAGGCGCTTGCTCGAAGGGTGGAATTGAGAGGATCTCAAAGACAGGGGGAGAGGACCTTGGTCGAGGTTGTTTACGGTGAGATCCATAGTAGCTTACGACAATAGCTTGTGTGATAGCTAGTTGGTGCTTGAAGTTGTACTATTGACTACCTTATAGTGAAAACCTTTCCACTGGCAAAGTGCCCCCAGATGTAGGTGCGGAGTCACCGAACTGGGTAATCATCCCTGGTGTCGTTATTATTGCTTGGTTGTTATTTACCACAGTCTTCAATTTAGGCAAGTAGTCGATACACAAGTTACGACTTTGTGTTCGACTTCTTGACTTGGTTACAATTCAGAATTTCAAGACTTGCATGTAACCTGATAAGGGATCATTTTTTGCATGGATTTAAAATTGATGATTCCAGATTAAGATTGTATCGATATACAATCAGACAGTAATAATTCACTTAGACACAATTAATTATAAGTCAAGTGTGATACCATCCAAGTTCGGGCACTTAAAAGGGGTTTGAGCCTATGGATGTAAATACGCCTCCGATAACATTCATAGAGGAGAAGTCTGGATGAGATGGGCAGTTTTATGTGGGTGCGTGCGCGTTCGTGTGGTAGCCACATTAGTTCTGTCCATAGTTCAAGCTTGGTAGACTTGTCTACGATTGTCAGCTAGGGCTGACCTAGGGTATCGGTATAGGGTATGTCGTGTACTTTTAGTACAGACCCTAACCAGGAACTACATAGTCCTATAGATGGATGTATTCCTACCTTGATGCTCTCAGTTGGAGCAGTGAGCCTCCGTTCACTTCAGTTGACGGTATGATAGGATCCTGGTTCAGATTCTAATGTTAGAATTAGACAAGTGTTTTATAACTGAATCTCCAACTTGAATTTTAATTAATTTTACCATGTAGAACTAAAAGGCAAACACAACTCAAAAGAGTAATAGCGCACTGAGAGTCCAGATTGAGGACAGACTCAAGGGCATGAATTACTCAGATTGGAATAGAAACTTGAGGCTTGTACTCAAGCATGAACACAAGTAGTATATCCTTTCCAAGGAACCTCCTGTTGAGCCACCGCTGAACGCCGCTAGGGCACTAAGGATACTTATCAAAATTCCTTAATGACCAAATCGACGTGTCATGCATTATGGTGGGCAGTAGGATGCCAGAGTTACAGAAGCAGTTCAGGAACGTTTCAGATGACCCTCATACCTGTAAGCCAGAGGTTAAGGAAATGTTCAAGGAGAAAACTCGTGTCGAAAGATATGATACTTTCATAGAACTTAACTCCTGCAAGCTTAAGGCTGGAGCCATGTTAGTCCCCATGTCACGAAGATGAAATGTCTTTAGGAACATCTAACCAGACTCGGTTTTGATGATCAGGTGGAAATGGCTGCGGATTTTATATTGCAGTCCCTTCCAGATACATATAGTGATTTCGTAGTAAATTACAATATGCATGACATTGACAAGTCCTTAACAGAGCTTCATGGGATACTTGTGACCACTGAAAAGAACCTCAAGGGTAAGACCAAGCAGGTCCTTATGGTCAACAAGAAGGTCAACTTGAAGAAAGCTGATAAGGGTTAGAGTAATGCTCCTGAGCACCTTGCAGGGCAGATCAGACACCCCAAGCATCCAAAGTTTCAAGCAGCTTCCAAAGCTGCTGTGAAGGCTAAGGACGAAATGGAGGAGGTCTGCTATAACTGCAATGAGCCAGACACAAGAATAAGTGATTGTAAGCAATACAAGGATCATGTGAAGAAGAGTGGGTATCCACGTTTTCAGGATCAGATATTTACGTTGCTAAGCTTAATCGCTATAACGTAAATAAGAAAAGGCTTAAATCTCATGATTTAATGTTTTCCACATGATGCATAGCTAAGCCCTCTAGACTTGTATTTTAATTTCGGTTTTGCAACCTGTGTGTTGCTTAATTTTGGTTTGTAGTAAATAAGGCATGCGTGTCGTGATTTGTATTTCATTTTATTTTATTTAAATTTGTAATCACGTAGACCGACACAAGAAGCAAGTCAAGAGGAAGACTCGGATTGGAGGAGGCTCGAAGCCAGTGGGAATTCACAAGAATGGAGCATGTCCGGATCTTGAAGACCATGTCTTTAGGATCAGTATTGCTAGATTCTTAGGAACTTAAGATGGGCTTAGTTATGCATAAATTTACCGCTACATTTGTATGTATGAATGTATGATAGTTTAATATACAAGTTCATGTATGATTTGCTATCACCCACATACAAAGATTAAAAACCGGTATTTAATCAGACTTGCATGTAACCTGCTAAGGGATCATCTTTGCATGGATTTACAATTGATGATTCCATATTAAGATTGCATCGATGTATAATCAAACAGTAATAATTCACTTAAACGCAAATAATTACAAGTCAAACGCGAAACCATCAAAGTTTGGGCACTCAAAAGGGCTTTGACCCTATGGATGTCGGTACGCCTCCGCGTAACATTCATAGAGGAGAAGTCTGGATGAGATGGGCAGTTCTATGTGGGTGCGTGCGCCTCCGCGTAGTAGCCACATTAGTTCTGTTCATAGTTCAAGCTTGGTAGACTTGTCTACGATTGTCAGGTAGGGCTGACCTAGGGTATCAATATAGGGTATGTCGTGTACTTTTAGTAGAAACCCTAGCCAGGAACTACATAGTCTTGTAGATGGATGTATTCCTACCTTGATGCTCTCAATTGGAGCAGTGAGCCTCCGTTCACTTCAATTGAGGGTATGATGGGATCCTGGTTCAGATTCTAAAGTTAGAATCAGACAAGTGTTTTATAACTGAATCTCCAACTTGAATTTTAACTAATTTCACCATGTACAACTAAAAGGCAAACACAACACAAAGGAGTAATAGAGCACTGAGAGTCCAGATTGAGGATAGACTCAAGAGCGTGAATTACTCAGATTGGAATAGAAACTTGAGGCTTGTACTCAAGCATGAACGCAAGTAATATATCCTTACCAAGGAACCTCCTGTTGAGCCACCGCTGTACGCTGATAGGGCACTAAGGATACTTATCAAAGTTCCTTAGTAACCAAATCAACGTGTCATGCATTATGGTGGGCAGTAGGATGCCAGAGTTGTAGAAGCAGTTCAGGAACGTTTACGATGACCCTCATACCTATAAGGCATAGGTCAAGGAAATGTTCAAGGAGAAAGATCGTGTCGAAAGATATGATACTTTTATAGAACTTAACTCATACAAACTTAAGGCAGAAGCCCTGTTAGTCCCCATGTCACGAAGATTTATTGTCTTCAGGAACATCTAACCAGACTCGGTTTTCATGATCAGGAGAAAATGCCCGCGGATTTTATGTTGCAGTCATTTCCAGATACATATAGTGATTTCATAGTAAATTACAATATGCATGACATGGACAAGTTCTTAACAGAGCTTCGTGGGATGCTTGTGACTGCTAAAAAGAACCTTAAGGGCAAGACCAAGGAGGTCCTTATGGTCAACAAGAAGGTCAGCTTCAAAAAAGCTGATAAGGGTAAGGGTAAAGCTCCTGAGCACCTTGCAGGGCAGATCAGACACCCCAAGCGTCCAAAGGTTCAAGCAGCTCCCAAAGCTGCTGTGAAGACTAAGGACAAAATGGAGGAGGTCTGCTATCACTGCAATGAGCCAGGACACATGAATAAGGGATTGTAAGTAATACAAGGATCATGTGACGAAGAGTGGGTATCCACGTCTTCAGGATCAGATATTTACGTTGGTAAGCTTAATCGCTATAACGTAAATAAGAAAAGGCTTAAATCTGATGATTTAAACCAAGTTATAATATGTCATTGTCTTTTAAGGCACATAGGCGAGAAACGCATTTCAACACTTCACAAGTGTGGATTTTAAGTCCGTTTGAATTCACTCAAACTTAAAGATGCAAGTCTCGTCTAATGGGCAAAATGACAAAGGCACCTTTCACCAGTTTATGTGAAAGGCGAGTGACTTCTTAAGTCTAATACATTCCGACGTATGTGGACCTATGAGTACTCAGGCCAAAAGAGAGTTGAACTAATACTAGACTCTAGAAACGGCCGCATTCATTTTGAATCGGGCTCCGATGAAGACAACGATACTACACCTTGTGACAGATATTCTGTCTCCTAATACTATGGATGCGTGCGCCTCCGCGTAGTATTCGTTGGATGCGAGCTGAATAAGGTAATCAGTTCTATTTGGATGCGTGCGCCTTCGCGTAGTAGCCAAATAAGAGATGGACCAGAGTCACAGTAGGTACACCACATGACACTCATTACGTCTCCCGTTACTGTGAATGCGTGCGCCTCCGCGTAGTATTCATTGGGATGGGAGCGGGATGAGATGGTCAGTTCTGTTTGGATGAGTGGGCCTTCGCGTAGTAGCCAAATAAGAAATGGACCATAGTCTTATATGGTGTGGGAAACATCCTAGTGTGTTTTTCCTAAAAGATTTGGGTAGCAGAGATGCATGCATCCAAATCAGACAAATGTGTCTTCGTAAGGTATCCTTAATAAACTATGAGATACAACTTCTACATACCCGGCGAGTACAAAGTCTTTGTTGCTCGAGGAGGGGTATTTTTGGAGAAATATTTTATTTCCAAAACAGCTAGTGGGAGTCTCGTGCATCTCGAAGAAATTTGAAAGGATCAGGACAGCCTGAAGCAATTCAAGAGCCTGCTATGCAAGATGTAGAAGTACTGGAGCCTCAGATGGTCGCATATGAAGAATCAATCCCTACAAAAATTCCAAATGGTCTAAGGAGTTCTGAAAGATCTCGTCATGTTCCAGACAGATATGACTTCACAGCCACTGAGGGAAATGACTTTTTGCTGGATCAGGATGATCCAGAAACCTTCCGACAAGCTTTGACCAGTCCAGACTCCGAAAAATGGCAGAACACCATGAGTGAGGAAATGAAATCCATGTATTTCAACCAAGTCTAGTGCTTGGTTTATAAAACCCCTGGGATAAAACTCATCGGTTCTGAGTGGGTCTGTAGGATCAAGACCGACATGGATGGAAATCCTTAGACCAATAAGGCTAGGATGGTTGTAAAAGGTTATCGTCAGATTCAATGCATGGATTATGATGACACCTTTTCACCAATAGCAATGGTTAGTTTGATCCGGATTATTCTTAGCCATAACTATGGCAGATGGATGTCAAAACCCCTTCTTAGCAGGAACTTACTAGAGGGTGTGTGTTCACATGGCCTGTGGGTTTTGTAGATCCAAAGAATCCCAGAAAGTTATGTAAGCTGCAAAGATTCATTTATGGATTGAAGCAAGCTTCAGGGAGTTGGAACCTTCATTTTGATAAAGCTGTAAGGGAACTCGGCTTCATCAAAAATGAAAGTGAGCCTTGCGTACATGAGAAAGCGAGTGGGAGTAATATTGTATTCTGGGTATTTATTCATCGAGAATGACATCCCGACCTTGCCACCAAAGCTTGGTTAGGGAAGTAATTATCGATAAAGGACTTACGTGATGCTACATATATTGTAGGCATCAGGATCTCCACATATCATTCCAAAAGTATTTTGGGCCTAAGTCAGAACATGTTGCTAAGTCAGAACATGTACAAAAGTAAAGTGTTGAGAAGACTCTCAATGCTTGAATCTAAGAAAGGATACATACTCATGCGTCATGGCATTAAGCTCAGCAAGCTACAGAGTCCTAGTACTCCTGATAAGCTGAGCATGATGAGTCAGATTCCTTATGCTTCGGCTGTCGGGACCATCATGTATGCCAGGATCGTTTGCACTAAGTTGTACCAGCAAATTCCAATCTAACCCCGACCAATTACACCACATTGTTGTCAAAGGTCATCCTCAAATATTTGAGAAGAACCAATGATGCATTTCTAGTGTATGGGGATGTAGATAGAGAACTAGCAGTGAAAGGACATGTCGATGCTAGTTTTCAGACATATCTAGATGACTTCAAAATTTAGTCAGGATATATTTTGTGTTGAGTGGTGGCGCTTTCAACTGGGTAAGCTTTAAGCAAGCCAAAATTGCCAACTCTACAATAAAGGCTGAGTATATAGCTGCAACAAACGCAGCTAAAGAGGTCGTATGGATTAGAAGCTTTCTGATCGGATTAGATGCAACGCCGCGAGCGTTTGATCCGATAAGCTTATTGTGAGACAACACAGGTGCCGTAGCTATTGCTCAAGAGCCCAAATTCCACAACAGATCCAAACATATACTCAGCAGGCATCACCTCGTGATAGTTATCACATATAGAAGTGATGTGGAGATTAAACACTATTCGACTGATGATAATATGGCCGATCCCTTGATAGAGGCTCAGCCGCAGCCTAGGCATGAGGAACATGCTGGGTCTACAGGAGTAGATCAGAACTTAAATTGGAACCAGGGACAAGTGGGAGATTGTTAGAGTTATGCCCCAGTCCAAGATAAAAGTTATCTACAAATGTAATGTTTTATCACCTTTCCGAATAAATAAATCGGCATATATTACTAATGTGTTGTAGTAATATATCGAATGTAATTTGATCTATGTCATTACGTGTGTAACCACTAATAGTAGATCTGTAGATCAGAAAGAATTACATTTGATGAGTCCCTGATCAGCTAAGCTTCTTTATGAAGCGATCAGTATGAGACCAACTCCTTGTGATCACGCTCTACTGATCATGGCAAAGTATGTGTCGGACTTATATCATATATATCATCAGGTCGATGATATCGGAAAACCCGATTATGAGTATGCAACATAGATACTGTCATGAGATACTCACAGATTGTAGCTTGTCATTATATCCTAAGACCAAGGAGTCTTTGTGTGCATTGTGTAATGAATCTCATAGTTTGACCTAGTCTAACGTTACCTGTAAAAGGGTAGCCATAACGGATGTGATTGGCTTGGTTATGAATTACATTGGTGAACTCGAAAGACGTTTGAGGGATTTATCACTCATACTCCGGTATGAGAAAGATATCTGTTTAGGTCACTTGATGAGTATAAATGAAGGAATAGCACGGCCATGCAGGTGATACCTTAGTATCAGTTTTCAGTCATCTCAGATATCAAGAAACAGTGATTGATAAATTAGGATGACGATTTTATGCCTATTGATAAATCTAGATATCGGTTTGATAAAAGGACAGTGACATGTACGATAACAGGTTAAGTCGAATAATCGATAATCACGAACGTTGGGTAATCATAATGTCTTGCTAGAGACCACTTATGATGGAAAGGGTAAAATAGTAATTTTACCAGTCTGCCAACTGTTCGTGAGCCTAGAGGGTCACACGCATTAAGCACGATACATGACAAATAAGCGTGGATGGAAATTGGAATAATCAGGTTTTCAATTTAGTCAAACTGAAAACGATTTGGTTGATTTCTAGCCTAGGGTTTTAACCAGACGGTTGAAGAAATCAAGTTGAGGAAATTGAACCGATTTATCTAAACCAAAATTAGAACTCAATTTAATGGGTTTAATTTGGTTTTAGTTAAACGGGTTTAAAGCCCATTTGGGGTTTTAAGTAATGAATGAGGAAAAGTGCAATTCAGAGTTTAAGAGGGTAAGTTATGTAATTAATTGATTTTGAAATTAAAATCAGATTTTTTGGTTTTAATTTCAAATTAATTACAAATCATTTTCAGTGATTATTGTGCTTGTGTGGACTCGATAGAGAAACACTATCTTGTGTTTTAATCGATTATACAAAGGTAAATTTTCAAATTATAAAGTTCATAAACATGTTGAATTCTTCATTAAGATCTTCGTCTCTTTCGATCACCATGGTTACATAAGGCTCCGCTGCATGAAATTAGAGTTTGGAACCCATGGTGATCTCCTTCACAACCTAAGTTCCAATCTACCCCCATAGACTGATAGCATTTGTGCCCTAGGTTCCAATTGGAATAGTCTGTAAATGTCTGTAATAGTTTATCATCGTTTGCAATGATTAAAACCGGCTTTATATTACTTATGTGTTTAAGTAATATGTTAAAGTATGATGTGATCTATGACCAATAAAGTAGTAGAACCATAGATCTGTACGGATCAAACATAACGGTCCCTGGTCAAATATGCTTTTATCATATAGTTCTACTCGTCATTGGGATGCGGGATCCCAGAATCATATCATAGATATCATCTGAGGTTTGATATCAGACGACCCGACCTGAATAGTGTTGCATAGATACAGTCATGAACATATTCAGTGTCGTAGCTTGTCATTCTATCCTTAGACCAAGGAGTCTTTGTGATCGCTATGCAATTGACGTCCGGCTTTGACTTGCGCCTAACACTATCCGTAACAGGATAGCAATAACGGGCATGATTGGGTGGGGGACGGATTGCATGAGTGACACGAAAGACGGCTAAGGGATTTATCCCTCATATTGCGGTATGAGAATGATATCCGTTTAGGCCACTTGTTCTAGAGTGACTGAAAGAAAGTGCATTTTCATGCCAGTGATACAGGTTATTAGTTTTCAGTCATCTCACATATCAAGAAACATGATTAATCAAAATAAGGATGACGACTCTATGCCTTATGATCAATCGAATATCTAGTGATAAAAGGATAAAGACTTGGACGACAGACAAGTTAAGTCGATTAGTTCGACTATAATGCACATTGGGTAATCATAATGGTATACTAGAGGTCATTAATGATGGATCAGGTAAAATGAGATTTTATGACGATCTACCAACGTGGCACGAGCCTAAAAGGATCACACACCAAGGATATGGGTTTCTGGAGATAAGGAAATGTCGGCATTTATTGTGACACGAGACATGGCCGAAACTGGGCGTTTTGGGCCGTGGGCCCGTGTAAGTGAGAATGGTTTGCGAATCGAGAAAAATCGGTTTTTTCGTCGATGTCGCCTCGGACTTTGTTTGATAAGTTCGGAAAAGTGGTCAGATAATATTTGGACTCGGAACGGGACTACATGGCCGAAGCAATTGGGCTTCGGCCCATGAGGCCCAAATATGGCCGGCCCATTTTATGGCTTGGCCCATTAAGGGCCCCAAATCATGGTATGGTGTTATGGATTCGGATGATGAGATGGAGTTGGTGGTAAGCCCATACCTCTCATCATTTGATCATCACCATCACCATCACCATATATTATAGTCATTTTCTTCACAACACATTCTATTCATCTTCTTCTTTCCTCATGGAGATGGCCATGACTCCTCCTCCCTCTCTCCATCACTTTTGTTCTACACACCGAATTCTTGTAGATTTGTGTGTATGAATATCTAACAAGAACTACGTGGTTTTGATTCCTCGGGGAGGATACGTAGGCGCCTTTGAAGAGGTTCAAGCCCATTAATGACGTTCTTGGTGTTTTCTTTGTGATCCAAGCAAGAATGGAGAAACTGTCCAGATTGTCCAGTTCCGGCGACCTATATTGCGTGAGCCATAGCCGCTTCGTCCGAGCTCCGATAAACCTGAAACTGGTGTCGTTAGAAAGATAAGTCAAAGGGATACAAATTTTGTGAAATATTGATTTTCCAAAAAGAGCGCTGATTTTCCAAAAGCTTACTGCTCCGCAGAGTCTGTCCAGCAAGATGGGAAAAATGTTTCGCTCCAGACGGAGGTCATCTCATCTGAACTGAGTTCGGAGCAAAACACAAAAGATGTAGAGAATTTGTTGAGGTTTAATCTCCAAAAAGAACCGAAGTAGTTGGAGATCTGTTTCTCAATATATGGACCTTCAAAGTCTCGGTTTTCTGATGGGCAGATTCTGGTAAAACCCGAAAACTCAATTTCCTAAGGATCTAACTTGGTAGTCGATCTTGCGCAGGTTCGGGGCGGTTTATAGGTTGCTTCCGCTGTCATGAACGTGATTAGGATGCCCCGGAACCCAACAGTGGTATTAGAGCCCGTCTACCACTTCGAGATCCTTGTATTTTATTTCGTTTTTCCGATGTTTAACATGCCCTTGTGTTTCCATTATTTATTTTTCGTAAATGGGTTTAATTAAGCCATGAAAAATTTAATTTTGAAAAATATGTTAAATTTGGATTTTTTCGAAAATTATTGAATTTGTCGGGTCCAAGACGGGACTCTCGGGGAGCCGAATTGGAGGTACCGGAGGCCGGCGTTGGCCGGCGTTGGTCGGCGGTGTCCAGGGCCATCCCTGCCCTGGCCAAGGCCGACGGTGGCGGCAAGCCCGGTTTGGGTTTTCCAAACCCCAAATCGGGCCGTGAGTTTGGGCTCGGCCCAAACGGGCTTGGGCCCAAAAAGGTTTGTACACGGTGTTTGATCCGTGGCACGAACCCGCGATCCAATAAGTTGAAAATTTGATCGGTTTCGATAAACCGTTTATCGAAAAGGTCTATTTTCGATAAACCCGACCAAGCAACTTGGCAAAGTTAAAACCGGAAAATTGCATCTTGTTTAATAACATGTTGGGTGATAACATGTTTGATGATCTGATGAAATGTATGATGCATTAGTAGCCCATAAGAATTTTATCACTTTCACAGTTTGTACACTGTTAATGTTAGCGTGTAATTATTCTTTTATTCAAGCCGTTAAAAGTGTAATTAATTTTTATCCGGTCTGCGAACCGAGTATTAATTGTAAATTCTACTCAAAGTCGAGAACGATGGAAAATCGAGAACGGTGACGGTCTTGGAGGAAATCCAAGAGCTAATGGGAGCCCGAATGGGGATGACGAGAAGATGTTATGTCTCGTAGACTCTTAAGGTTAGGATGGGCTATTGATACATATTTAAAAGCTTTAAATGCATGCTTGAGTTACTAGATGATAATTTGTATGCTAACATGCTTAGCTTATGAGATTATAAGTCATCACCTCACATTCAAAGATTAAAAACCGTTTTTATTTATTTGCATGTTTAAAGCATTGTGAACCATCATCGCACGGGCTGTGATGGGCGCGTTCATTTTGAAACGTGTTTGCACAGGTTGAAAATGACGTCTTCAAAAATAGATAGTATATGATACAATTAGAAACGTCACAACACGGGTTGTTAATGACGGGTTCGGAATTGTACCAAAATACTTTCGAATTATTAAATACAACCAAATCACAACATAATTTGAGTCATGTGAGATGCCACCCAAATTCACAACCATATAGAAACATTCTCTCGGTGTCGTGCGCCTTAGGGGAGCATCGATAGAATGGGTTCTATATGGAATGGTCAACCTTGTGGGATGTCGTGCGCCTTAGCGAAGCATCTGCACAAAACGGATGCATATGTGAAGGTTGGTTGACTCGACCACGATTCTCGGCCTGAGGTCGAGCTGGGGCATCAGAAGGGTAAGCCGTGTGCTTTTGCACATACCCTGAACAAGAATTACACAGGTTGTAATTTGATGAACGTCCTACCCAAATGGGTCAGTTGGAGCGGTGCGCCTTAGCGTACTTCAATTGATAAATCAGGGATCTTGGTTTAAAGATTCTAAACCTTAGAATCGAATGGTTGGTGTTTGATTCGGATCTTCGTAAATTTATTCATCATTTCTGATTAAATTTACTTTCTTCGTCTAATTTTTCATTGAGGGCTATACTTGATAAGTGTAAGCTCAATGGAACAAATTATCTGGACTGGGACAGAAATTTACGACTTGTGTTAAAGTTGGAACGCAGGGAGTACGTCCTTGACCAGGCTATCCCTGGGGAACCAACACTTAACGCCATAAGGGCTGTTAAGGATGGATTCAGGAAGCACCTTAGCGATTCTGGGAATGTGGCTTATGTGATGTTGGGCTGCTTGGAGGGAGACCTCCAAAAGCAGTTTATGGAACTGTTCGAGGACCCTTGTGTCATGATGGCGCAGATAAGGGTTATGTTGAAGGAGTAGGTTCGGATCGAAAGATTCGAAATTTTCAAAGAACTCATTTCCTGCAAAATGTCAATAGGCGGCTCTGTTAGTCCTCACGTCCTAAAGTTGAAGGGACATCTCGAACACCTGACAAGACCGAGTCTTGGGATGGGACAGGAGATGGCATTGTAGACTTCATTCTGCAATCCCTTCCTCGTGCTTATATTGGGTTCTTTATGAACTATAATATGCATAATTTGGACAAGATCATCTCAGAGTTGCAATGAAAGCATGTAACGGCTGAGATGAACGTCAAGCTTATACCAAGAGATGTTCTAATGGTCAAAAGGGATCTAGCATCAAAGCTGGAGGTGACAAGGGTAAAGCCCCTATGCACGTGGCGCTAAAGATGAGACTGGCTCGGGTTCCTAAACCTCCAAAAGTCAGGGAGGCTAAAAGGAAAGGGAATCAGTCTGCTTCTACTGCCAACAGTTCGGTCATTGGAAAAGAGACTGCAAGAAGTTCCAGGATGATCTAAAGAAGGGTGCTGGATCCACGCCTTCTGGTATTGTCGTTATTGAGCTTAATCTTTCTACTTCCGGTTCATGAGTTTTTATACTGGGCATGAATCTGTACCAATGAACAGAAACTGGAAAGTAGAAGAGATTATGGGAAACACGAGGTGGACCTAAGAGTTGGGAACATAATCAGGGTTGGCGTAACTGCTATAGGCTCCATTACTCTTGTTTTGGCCAGTAGACTTGTATTAGTACTTTATAATGTGTATTACATACTTTTGTAAGTTCTAATAAAGTCGGTGGCTTACACATATTGAATATGAAAACTTAAACTCATAATATAACGTTATCACTAAGAGGTTTAAATCCGATGATTTAAACCAAGGTCTAATATGGCACCGTCGTTTGGGTTGCATAAATGAGAAAGTGCATTTCAGCACTTTACAAGTGCGGACTTCTAAGTCCATTCGAATTCCATTCGGGGAAAATGTGCGAGGCTTGTTTGATGGGCAAAATGACTGGAGCGCCCTTCATCGCGAGAGATGAAAGGGCGGGTGACCTATTGGGCCTGATACAGCGGAAATGTGTATGGGCCAATGAGTTCACTTGCTTGGAGTGGTTTTCGCTACTTCATCAATCTTACTGCTCAATACAGTAGACTTGATTATGTCTATTCAATAAGACATAAGTCGGATGCTTTTGATAAATTCAAAGGGCTTAAGACTGAAGTACAAAACCAACTCGGGAAAAGTATTAAAATGCTTCGTGTCAGATCGAGCTGGAGAATACTTGTCCATAGAGTTTCATGATCATCTTGTGAGAAGTGGGATATTATCAGAGTTACTCTGATCTGCCAAACTCATTCTAGGGTTATGCTCTAGAAACAGGCACATTCATTTTGGATCGGGCTTTGACGAAAACAGTGGGAGGAATGTACATCTTGATGGTATTCGGGATGGTACAGTTTCTCAGGAACCACTGGACAACCCTGTAGAAGTGTTTGAGCTAGAGCTGGTAGTAGAGCAAGAACCGCCTATTGCAGTTATTCCGAACGGTCCAAGGCGGTCTGAAAGGACCAATCGTACACCTGCTAGATACATGTTTCTCGTGTCCAAAGATGACGATTTGGTTACAGTGGATCGGGATGGTCCAGCTACCTTTCAAGAAGCCATGGACGGCCCTAACTCTGAGACATGACTGGGTGCCATGTAGCGGAATTGGAATCTAATGTTTTGATGAAGTTCGGCTTTATCAAGAACGTAGTTGAGCCATGTGATTCAAAGAAGGCGAATGGGTGTAAGATTGTTTTTCTGGTGCTGAATGTGAGAATGACATTGGAAACGACATCCTTACCTTGCGCTTGAAAAAGGCTTGGTTAAGGGAGTGTTTCTCAAATGAAGGACTTAGGCGATGTTGCTTATATTCTTGAGATCAAGATATCGAGAGATCGCACCAAGCGGGTCTTGGGATTAAGTTAGAGCACCTATGTAAACAAGATTTGAGTGGGTTCTCAAATGCTTGATTCCAAGAAAGCATTCTTACCCATTCGACATGGCATAAAACTCAGCAAAATTTAGTGTCAGGCGACACCTGATAAGCTGAAAAGAATGAGTGATATCCCATACGCTTCGGCTATAGGATCCATCATGTAGGCCATGATATGCACAAGACCAGATGTCTCGTTTGCTTTAAGTTGTGCCAGTAGACATCAGTCTAACCCCGGTGGACAACACTAGATTGCGGTCAAAGCTATCCTCAAGTTCTTGAGGAGAACTTTAGACGCCTTTCTTGTGTGTGGGGGCCACGATGATGTTGAGCTAGTAGTCAAAGGTTATATTGACACTAGTTTCCAGACGAATCCTAATGATTATAGAGTCAGTCAAGATACGTGTTCATGTTGAATGGTGGAGCTTTAGCTGGAAGAGCTGGAAACAGCACCAATTACCAATTCTACGACGGACGCTGAGTATATAGTTGTGTTGGAGGCAGTAAAGAAGGTTGTATGGATTTGGAGCTTCATGACTGGATTAGATGTAATTAAAATCCCGTCTAACACATAGGCTTATCTTGTGACAACACTAGGGCCATTATGTAAGCTAAAGTGCCCAGATCACATAACAAATCCAGATATATACTCAGACGTTACCGAGATAACGAGAAGATCAACTACATTACGACGAATTAAAACACAGCCGACCCTTTTGATGAAGGCTCTCTCACAGCCTAAACATGAAGTTCATGTATAGTCAATGGGTACAGACTGGGACTTAGATTGGAACTAGGGGCAAGTGGGAGATTGATAGCATTTGTGCCCTAGGTTCCAATTGGAATAGTCTGCAAATGTCTGTAATAGTTCATCATCGTTTGCAATGATTAAAACCGGCTTTGTATTACTTATGTGTTGAAGTAATATGTTAAAGTATGATCTGCTCTATGACCACTAAAGTAGTAGAACCATAGATCTGTACGGTTAGTGTTGCATAGATACAGTAATGAACATATTCAGTGTCGTAGCTTGTCATTCTATCCTTAGACCGAGGAGTCTTTGTGATCACTATGCAATTGACGTCCGGCTTTGACTTGCGCCTAACACTATTCGTAACAGGATAGCCATAACGGGCATGATTGGGTGGGGAACGAATTGCAAGAGTGACACGAAAGACTACTAAGGGATTTATCCCTCATACTGCGGTATAAGAATGATATCCATTTAGGCCACTTGATCGAGAGTGACTGAAAGAAAGTGCATGGCCATGCCTGTTAAGGAAATGTCGGCATTTATTGTGACACGAGACATGGCCAAATTTGGGCGTTTTGGGCCGTGGGCCCGTGTAAGTGAGAATGGTTTGCGAATCGAGAAAAACGGGTTTTTTGTCGATGTCGTATTAGACTTTGTTTGATAAGTTCGGAAAAGGGGTCGGATAATATTTGTACTCAACACGGGACCACATGGCCGAAGCAATTGGGCTTCGGCCCATGAGGCCCAAATATGGCCGGCCCATTTTATGGCTTGGCCCATTAAGGGCCCAAAACCATTGTTTGGTGTTATGGATTAGGATGATGAGATGGAGTTGGTGGTGAGCCCATACCTCCCATGCCTCTCATCATTTCATCATCACCATCACCATATATTATATTCATTCTCACCAATACACATTCTATTCATCTTCTTCTTTCCTCATGGAGATGGTCGGCCATGGCCCCCCCTCCCTCTCTCCATCACTTTTGTTCTACACACCAAATTCTTGTAGATCTGTGTGTGTATGAATCTCTAGCAAGAACTACGTGGCTTTGATTCCTCGGGGAGGATACGTAGGCGCCTTTGAAGAGGTTCAAGCCCATTCTTCCCATTCATGACGTTCTTTGATAAGAACTCTCTTTCCACGAAAAACCCACCTCGAGCAACAAAAACTTTGTTCTCTTCGGGTTTATAGAAGTAGTACCCCATAGTTTCTTTGAGGTACCCTACAAAGACACACTTATCTGCTTTGGGGTACCCTACAAAGACACATTTATATTCCCTTGTCAAACCTTAAATGGAGTGGTCTCCACTGCCTTTGTAGGTGCCCAATTCAAAATTAATGCGGCCGTTTCTAGGGCATGGCCCCAAAAAGATACTGGAAGGTCGGCACGACTCATCATGGAATGCACCATGTCAAGCAAGGTTCTGTTCCTTCGTTCGGAAACACCATTCAGCTGCGGGGTTCCTGGCAGAGTTAGTTCCAAGAGAATACCGTTATCCCTTAGGTGACTGAGAAAATCTTGATCTAAATACTCACCACCTCCATCAGAACGAAGTGCCTTTATACTTTTACCAAGCTGGTTATGTAATTCTTTATGGAATTCTTTGAATTTATCAAAGGACTCCGACTTATGTCTTATTAAATAGACATACCCATACCTACTGAAATCATTGGTAAAGGTTATGAAGTACCTGAAACCTCTCCTCGCTTGTGTGCTCATGGGCCCACATACGTCTGAATGTATTAGGCCCAGGAGATCACTCGCCCTTTCACCTAAGCCGCCAAAAGGCACCTTTGTCATCTTTCCCATAATGCAACATTCGCATCTCTCGATTAGTGTGAATTCAAACGGACTTAATAGCCCACACTTGTGAAGTGTCGAGACGCGTTTCTCGCCAATATGGCCTAGACGATAGTGCCACATCACTGTCTGGTTTTAAGTCATCCGACTTCAACCTCTTATTTACGTTATAGTTTGAATTTTAGTTAGAGTTATCAACATTTAATATGTACAAACCACCAACCATAGATACAGTGCCATAAACAATATTATTTCTTGATAAAGTAAATAAACCATTATTTATGGTAAATACAAAACCAAGTTTGTCCAAACTGGACACTGAAATAATATTCCTACTAAAAATAGGTACACATAAAACATCGCTCAAAACTAAAATAAGCCATGTGGGCATCCTAAGACTAACAAAACCGACAGCCGTTGTTGACAATGAACTGTTCTCTTCGACTCTCAAATCTCGCTCGCCTTTCCCAAGAAGCTTCTTACTTTCCACGTCCTGATCCAGGTCCTAATGGGTGTCCTCCCTTCTACAAGCTCTTCACATATTCCTTGTGCTGCCTGCAATCCTTTTTCCAATGACCTGGCTGCTAGTAGTAATAACAGACTACCCCTGAGATCGAAGTATTCCCTTCGGTTCTAGGAACCGCTTGGATCTTCGGTCCCCTGGGTACCCTTAACTGCCCAGCTTGGTGCATTGGTGCCTTACCCTTACCCGCCACTGCTGGTTCCTTGCCCTTGTTGGGATGTTCTTGTGACCTGCCAGTAGGTTTCCCAACTCTTTTGAAGTTGACATCCTTATTGACAATAAGAACCTCAGGGGTTTTGCCCTTGAGATTTTTCTCTGCTTTCACCAACATTCCATGTAGTTCTTTGATGTTCTTTTCCATATTATGGAGATTGTAACTGGTAATCATATCTCCATAAACCTTAGGAAGCGACATCAGAACTATGTCTGATTTCAGCTGCTCTGTGAAGCTGTGACCTAGACTGGCCAATCGATCAAAGAGCCGCTTCATCTTGAGGACATGTGGGCTCACTGCCTCACCAGCATTGTGCCTGCTGTAGAATAACTCCATAAGAGTGTCGTATCTTTCGACACGAGCATTCTTCTGGTAGTATACTTTGATCTCCTCCATAATTTTGTGTGGATTTTCCATGAGATGCGTAAACTGGTCCTGGGTGTCATTTTCCATGGACCCGACCATGAGGATGCCAACATCTTGTCGGTCGCTAAGATACTTGTCATAAGATTCTTATTGGCCTCGCTGGCATCATCTCCAGGCACTTTCATTGGCTTATCCGTAACGATATACTTTTTTCTGTCATACTGAAGGGCATGCTTCGGGTTACTCTCCCAAACCAGGAAGTTGGTTCCTGACAGCTTGTCATTCGACAAATAGACTTTAATGCTTCATTGCCAGAACGTGTTGATTTCGGTTGCGACAGTACCATTAAATCTACACATGGTGAGAGATACTTGAGTATAGACATTTCTGATTCTTATATCTGAATCTAAACCAATATCTCCGCATACCCAAAACTGAAGTGAGTTAATCTCATCGCCCCTGTTTTGGACATTGGAGCAGGACAATCCAGTCCTTTCACAAAACCATGTGATTCTTGGCTAGGGCTTATACATTATATGTATACGGCATTGCCCTATATCTGATACCCGGGCTCAGATCATCTGAGAATCGTAGCCAAGTCAACCACCTTTCAACGCACTGTCCAATCTGCATGGTTACTACACTAATGCGCACGCACCCATGTAAGATTGTCCACCTTCTATTTGAACCCATTCCCATTGATCCACGTTAATCATATCCACCCATGGGTCTGTGAACTAATCGAAGTGATGAAAAGTGGGCGGTATCTAGCTTGACTTGAAATTACATTCCGTTTAAATGTCCATTTTCACTAATCATTACTTGATCTTCACTTGAAATTATCATCTACAAATCCAGTAGAGATATTTTCATTCTAGTTTACATGTGCGTGATTATCTCATTATAATTAATCTTCACACATGTGGTTGATGATCTAATTAACATAAACTTATGAAAATTAAACCATACATTCATGAACATAACTGCAAACTTGCTTTAGCTAGCCCGCTAACCCTACTGTAATAAACTAAAACCTATATTAGGTCTTGTCTTTCCTCATTCTCCTGGACTCCCACTGGCTCCACACCTCCTCAGAATTACCGTCCTTCTCTTCGGTTCTTCTCGTCTTGGAATTACGTAATTACATTTAATTTAAAATAAAATAAATGTTGTTACACGCAGGTCACAATTATATTACAATCCAAAAGCAACTCGCAGGTTGCAAACCGAAATTAAATTCTAAATTTGGCTAACTTAGCAATCATGTTGCAAACACTATGTTATCAAACAATCATATTGTCAAACAAGCATGTTATCAAGCAAACATATTAATTCCAATTTTATCTAGATTTAAATCATAAAACACGGTTTATCGAAACTGTTATTTTGAATCGGTTAATTTCTGAATTAAATCGGTTCACGCTCTGGTTTCTCGAAACCGAACCGGTCTAAAATTTTAATTAATTCTCGCTGAAAATTCTAGATTTTTCTTGGTCGGTTCTGACCCGAATCATTTCCTGTTTGACTGAACCAAAATTGACCCGAGGGCAAATTAGGGTTCAGCCAAACCCTAGCCTCCAGGGCTGGCCGCGCCATGACCGACCAGCCCGTGAGGGCTGGCCGCGGCGGGCCGCCTGGCCGGTTACGGTCAGGCCGTAGCCTCCCCTGGCCGGAGCCGAGAGGCTCGGCCAGATCTGCCACGGGCAGATCTAGTCGGGCTTCTCGTTCCGGCCGGTCGGCCCGTGGCTCGGCCGGGGTTAGCCTCTCGGCTAGCCTCGGCCTCCCGCGGTTCTCGACCTGATCTTACTCGATTAAATAAGTTCCAGCAATTAATTCATCAACCAAAGCAGAAATTTGTTTTGCAATTTTAATCTCACAACACAGAAATAAATTGCAAAATTAAATCTAGCCTATCATACTCGAATACAATAATCATGTGTAACCAGGCCTCTAATACCACTGAAGGAACTTTTGAGGGTTCTGAAGATTTAAATTCATGCCCATACAAGAATTTAACCTCAAAAATCCATATTTAATAAGGATCTTACATGATCATTAATTGATCATGAGATCTAGGCTAATATAAAATTCATAAATTTACCTTGATTCGAAATCCCTGTGTCACTAAATTAGATTCAGTGACCTCTAAAGAACTTCCACACAGGAAGAGCAATCTGAAGATACTCACAACGATCCTTGCTAGAAGATCGAAGCAAGGAAAACGGGAAGGAGAAAGGGAGAGGGGGCCGACCGGCCATAGAGAGAGAGAGAGATAGAGGGTGGTTAGGATTTTTGGAAAAATTTTCTTATGATTAAAAATATGAAAATTTCTCTTTTATAACTCTTTTTAGGCAATAATTAATTAAAAACCTTAATGGGCCTAAACCGTAATCGGTTTAATTCAAAACTGGATTTTATCTCTCTTATGATTCCTTTATATGATTCCATCCGTTTTACTCAACCTTTAGTGTGTGACCCTATAGGCTTATGACACGTTGGCGGACTGGTAAAATTACCATTTTACCCTTTCCATCATGAGTGGCCTCTTGTAATACATCATGATTACCCAAGGCTTGTGATTATTGAGATTTCGACTTAACCTTGTCGTACATGAATCTATCCTTTTATCCTCTTGATATCTTGACAACCACAAGTCATAGACAAGTCATCCTTGTTCAATTGTCCTGTTTCTTGATCTCAGTTAACTGATCTGTAACTTATATTCTGTATCGACTACATCGCCATGCTATTGTATTTCAGTTGTGCTCATCAAGTGGCCTAAATAAATATCTGCTCATACGTCTGTATGAGGGATAAATCCTTCAACGATCTATTGAGTCAACTCATGTGACTCGTGATCGAACCAATCATAGTCGTTACTGTAACCATTTTACAGGAGACGTTAGACTGAGTCAAACTTGTCACTCATTACATGGTGACCTTAATGATCCTTCCGTCTGAGGATGTGATTTCATGTGCCGACATAAGAGTATGTTCATGACTATGTCTATGTAACATACTCATGATCGGGTCGTCCTATATCACCCTGTCTGGCGATACTATGACCTAACTCCGGCCCCCTTCTGGCCATGATCAGTAGAGCGTGATCATTTAGAGTTAGCCTCATACCAATCGCTTATTATGAAACTATTCTGATCGGGGATTGCTTAAGTAAGATTTTATCTGATCTGTAGATCTACTATTATGTGTTGACACATCAATGATACAAATCAAATCATACTTAAGGTATTACTACAACACTTAGTAATATGAATGCTAATTTTATTTCAACTAATAATCTAATTACATGAGTAGATTGAAAATACATTGTGCTAGGGCACAAAATCCCAACATGTTGAACCGGTAAAAAGGATGTCTGGGAAGAGGAAAAAGGTTATAGTTGAAAAGAAATCTGTCATAAAGAGTGGAAAGAAGCGAAAAGCTAACAAGGCAGAAAGTCCTACAAAACAAAGTCGCAAAAGATGTTGAAGCATCTTGTGGATGAACCTACCTCGGACGAAGAAGAAGTTGAAGTTGTAGAAAGGGCTCCTGTTGAGCCTAAGTATATTGGAGGACAGAAGCTTCCGAAAAATGTTCTGCCAGCCAAGATAGATAACATCTCTTTCCATCATGCGGAGTCATCGTTGAAATGGAAGTTTGTTGTAATGAGGAAAGTTGTTCCAGAAAGGGAACTGTCACAGAGTGCCTTGAAGATAGAGGAGATCATAGAGCTAATTACAGATGCAGGGCTCCTACAGAGCATCTCAAACATTGGTACGTACTACCCCCTGCTTGTTCAAGAATTTATAGTTAACATATCTCCTACTTTCGACATACTCTCCAGTTCGGAGTATAGAAATGTGTATGTCCGAGGAAAGTCCTGCATCTTCACAGAAGAGGTTGTTAACAACTATTTGGGAAGAGACACTCCGGATGTCTCAGATGATGTCCCATCATTGAAAAAAGTTGTCCAGGAGATATCTTGTGGTATAAAAAGAATCTGGCCAACCAAGGGCAAACTATCCTCTTCGGTTCTCACTACAAAATACTCGGTACTCTTCCGCATCGGCATCGCAAATTGGGCGCCTTCCACACACGGCTCTAGCATTACTATTGAACTTGTCAAGCTGATATACCTGATAGGTACACGTTTCACTTTCGATTTTGGCAAATTTGTAATTGACCATTTGATAAAACATGCAAAATCCTTTAGGCTCAAAATGCCAATTGGCTTTCCCTCGCTTATCACTGGGATCATCCTAAGCCAACGCCCCAAGCTGCTCTGAGGCTCTGACGTGGTCGGGAAGAAGCATGTTGTTCTCTCGTTCAGCCCGAAGCTCTTTGAAGGATCTCATGTCACGGACATTGGACATCCTTCTGGTGGAATGTCAAAGAAAGCATATGGATCCTCTGATGTCCAGAAAGATTTTTTGACAGAGCTGCGTGAGGAGATAAAGTTCTTGGAGACCACGATCGACACTATGTACTCCAGAAAGACCATCTGTGAAGGAGTCGTTCAGGATCTCTTGCAAGCCAGGAAGGGAAACTAGAAAGTTGATGATGCACCTGTGGAGGAAGACACTACTGATGAAGAAGATTATGAGGAATCTAGCTCCGCCAGCCATTAAATCGGTTACTATTTTCTAAACCTAGCACTCAAACAATATTTTTTTGGAATGATTGTATCAAACTTATTTACCTCGGGGGGATGTCCGAGTAGAACAGATGTAAGGTTGTTATTGAAGCCTTGGTACAGATGGGTTGGTTGAACTTTCTCACTTCCTGCTATATTTTGACATGTGCGCATATTTGGTTTGATTGCATATGCCTTCTTGTCATATTTTTTAGGCAATCAGGGGGAGTATGAGCTAGTTGAAACTAGTTTCACGTGGAGAAGGACAAGAAGAACGCCAAGATGGAGCTCACTGAATAAAACAACATTACTTGCATTATATGATTGCCTATTTTTTTTCTTGACATCTTATGGTACATTATGTCTAACCGTTGTCTCAGACATCATTCGGTTTGAGCTACTGTCTATAGGATTGAAGGCTCTCTCTCCAGGACACGTGAATGAAGGAGTGCTCGCCCCAAAAATAGCCGAAGGGGGGATTGTGGCTCCTACGGATGTTGGCTATTTTATATGATGGAAAGATGTTCATCCATATGTCGCAACCTAAGACGCCGAAGCTTAAATCAGAATATTTATATCCAGAAGTCTCAGACATCACGATCTAACATCTCGGCATAAGATTTTCTGGAGTTTCCTTAATTAGAAGATCTTCGAATATCAGAAGGATTCTTTCCGTATCAATTGTGCAGTAGCAAAAGAAAACTTGGAAGAGACGTAATCGGCAAAGCGCGTACGAGATCTTTTAGGAAACCCTAATTAGATTCTCGTCCATCTTCTACAAATAGATGATCGTTCCATTCGGTAGGAGGTGGTGTTGTGTAGTTATTTCTTAGTCGATAATATACAGAGTTCCTAAGCGTGTTGGACGAGCGTGTTAGGGAGCTGTATGTTGTAGCTAAGAATATCGCTTGTGTGTTCCAAACATAGAATAGCAGAAATATTGTTTGGATATTTTGAACGAACCCGTGCCAGTGAAGCTGTGTGCAAAACTTTGAAAACGACGACAAAGGAGGAAACGGAACTCTGGGATCAGTTCTAAGAGTGGACTCTAGTCAAAGGCTCAGAGAAAGGGGGAGACCCTAGGTTAAGTTCACACTAGTAATAATACCATAGGGCTTAAATTTGTGTGATAATCGCAAAGCTTTGTATGTGTGATTGAATACATATAGTGGAACTTGTTCACTGACAGAGTGCCCCTAGACGTAGGTGATGTTGCACCGAACTGGGTAATCAACTCCTGTGTCGTTTACTTTTTGTTCGTTATTTTTATTGTTGACTTTGCACCAGAAAAGATGTCTCAAAGTTAGTCTCGGTATTGTGATTGACATCTTGCATCTGACCAGAATTTCAGCCTATCAACTTAATCCACCAATACCAGCTTGTCTTCTTGAGTCACATAAAATCCATATCTCACAGGTGGACGAGTGGTCCTTTCTGATCGCCTTGGACCGTCTTGGAAAAACTGCAGTGGGTGGTTCCTGCCCTACTACCCGCTCTGGCTCCAAATCTTCTACGGGGCTTTCTAGTAGTTCCCGAGAAACTATATCCTCTATAATATCATCCAGATCTATAGTCCTCCCACTGCCTTCGTCAGAACCTGATTCATAATGAATGCTGCTGTTCTAGAGCATAACCCAGAAGGAAATTGGGAGATCATAGTGACTCATTATGGAACGAACCATATCCCACAATGTTCGATTCCAGCCTTCGGACACACCATCCCGTGGCGGTGTTCCTAGCGGATTCCACTCGGCACCTTGAGAACATAAGTTTCATATCTCATAGGTGGACGACTGGTCCTTTCTGATCGCCTTGGACCGTCCTGAAGAACTGTAGTGGGTGGTTCCTGCTCTACTACCCGCTCTGGCTTCAAATCTTCTATGGGGCTTTCTAGTGGTTCCCGAGAAATTACATCCTCTAGAATATCGTCCAGATCTATAGTCCTCCAACTACCTTCGTTAGAGACCGATTCATAATGAATGCGGAAGTTCTAGAGCATAAGCAAGAAGGAGATTAGGAGATCAGAGTGACTCATCATGGAACGAACCATATCCCACAATATTTGATTCCAGCCTTCGGATACACCATCCCGTGGTGGCGGAGTCCACTCTTATAAGATCCTATCTCCCTCAAGATGATCATTAAACTATGTGGAAAAGTATTCTACACTTTGATATAAACGAAGTGCCTTAATACTTTTCCGAAGCAGGTTTTGTACTTCAGTCTTAAACTATTTGAATTTATCAAAAGAGTCAGACTTATGTCTTATTGAATAGACATAATCAAATCTACTACAATCGGCAGTAAAAGTGATAAAGTAACTGAAACCACTCATGACAAGTGAACTCATTGGCCTACATACATCCTGTTTCGTATTAGGCCCAATAGGTCACCCGCCCTTTCACCTCTACCGATCAAAGGCGATGTAGTCATTTTTCCCATCAAACAAGCCTCGCACCCTTTATCGAATAGAATTCGAATGGACTTAGAAGTCCGCACTTGTGAAGTGCTGAAATGCGCTTCTCATTTATGCGACCCAAATGACAGTGCCAGATTAGAGTTTTGTTTTGAATCATTGAATTTAAACCTTTTACTATTAACGTTATATTACGATCTTAAATTTTCCATATTCAATATGTATAAACCACCGACTATATTAGAACTTATCTAAGTATGTAATACACATTATGAAGTACTAATACAAGTCTACTATGCAAAACAAGAATAATGGAGCCTACAGCACTTGCGGCAACCCTGATTCTGTTCCCAACTCTTAGGTCCACCTTGTGTTTCCCATAATCTCTTCTACCTTCTAGTTTTGTTCATCCGTATAGATTCATGCCCGGTATAAATACCCATGAATCGGAAGTAGAAAGATTAAACTCAATAACGAGAATACTATAAGGCATGGATCCACCACCCTTCTTCAAATCATCCTGGAGCTTCTTGCAGTCTCTTTTCCAATGACTGGGTTGTTGGCAGTAGAAGCAGTTTGATTCCCTTTCTTTTTAGCCTCCCCGACTTTAGGAGGTTTAGGAACCCGAGCCAGTCTCATCTTTTCTGCCGCGTGCATAGAGGTTTTACCCATATCACATCCAGCTCTCTTTAAAAGCCGGCTCCCTATCGGACAATTAACACATCCCTCACTACTAGGTTGACGTTCTTCGCAGCCGTTACACGCTTTTATTGCAACTCTGAGATGATCTTATCCATATCATGCATATTATAGTTCTTAAAAGAGTTATCATAAGCACGAGGAAGGGATTGCAGAACGAAGTCTACAATGCCATCTCCTATCCAATCCCAAGACTCGGTCTTGTCAGCTGTTCGAGATGTTCCTTCAACTTTAGGACGTGGCGACTAACAGAGCTGCTTGCTGACATTTTGCAGGAGAGGAGTTCCTTAAGAATAACGAATTTTTCGAGTCGAGCCTTCTCCTTGAACGTAACCCTTATTTGACTCAGCATGGCAAAAGGGTCCTCGGACAGTTCCATAAACTGCTTTTGGAGGTCTCCCTCCAAGCAGCCCAACATCACATACGGCACATCCCCAAATTTGCTAAGATGCTTCCTGAATGCATCCTTAACGGCCCTTATGGCGTTGAGTGTTGGTTCCCTAGAGATAGCCTAGTCAAGGACGTATTCCTTGTGTTCCAACTTGAACACAATAGTTCTTGTCCCAGTCTAGATAGTTTGCTTCATTGAGCTTAACCATCTCTAAAATAGGCCTCAATGATAAATTATTCGGGTTTATTAGCCATCTATCTACGCGAGGAAAGTAAATTTAATCAGAAAGTTGAATAAATTTACGAAGATCCTGAATAAACATCAACCGTTCTATTCTAACTTAATAGAATATGATTCGTGAATCGAAGTACGCTAAGGCGCACTGCTCCGATTCACTTATTTAGGTAGGACATGTATCCAATTACACCCCGTGCAATTGGGTCCTCTTACAACCCGTGTAATTCTTGGCAAGGGTCTGTACAAAAGTACATGGCATACCCATGGTCGAGAATCGCAGTCAAGTCAACCAAATCAAGTATGCTTAGTTTGATAAAGATGCTCCGCTAAGGCGCACGACATCTAGATAAAACTGCTGCAAACTTGTATAGAGCGCACTGTCAAAGATGCTCCGCTAAGGCACCGACATCAACATAGTGGAGAACTATACAAGCTTATGATTTTGGGTTGGTGTCTCACATGACTTGAAATTATTTTTGATTTGGTTGAGTTTAAATCATTTATGTTTGACACAATTACGAACCCGTCATTAACAACCCGTGTTGTGACGTTTCTAATTTATCTCACATTATCTCCTTTGAAACCGTCATTTGCAACCCGTACAAAGACGTTTTCAAATTTGAGCACATCCATCACAACCCGTGCGATAATGGTTCACAACGCTTTAACATGCAAACAATTAATCCGGTTTTAATCTTTGCATGTTGGTGATAACTTAAACTAAAATTAAGCTAAGCATGCTCGCAAAAATACTTATCATACAAATAAATTCTAGCATGCATCAAAGCGTTAAATATGCTTAAATACCCTAAGCTAAGGTCCTAAGTGTTTTATGATACGAAAACTCCTTGAGCTATTCTCGTCATCACCACTTAGGTCGCTCCCTCTAGCTCGTGGACGTCCTCCAAGATTGTCACCATTCTTGGTTTCCATTTAATTACAATTAATACTCGGTTCGTAGGTCGGATGAAAGAATAATTACACTTTAACACTAGCGGTTCGCAGCCCGCATAAAAGAATAATTACATGTAACAATCTAACGGTTCGCAGACCGTATAAAGCGATAAATAAAAAAAACGCTTTATTGGGCTATCTATGCACCATACATATCAACTCATCACACAACATGTTATCATACAAGCATGTTATCAAACAAGATACATTTCCGGTTTTAATTTTCATGCCCAAATTGCTCAGTTGGGTTTATCGAAACTAGACCTTTTCTAAAAAAATTCAAAACATTAAATTGAGGGTTTGTTCCACGGATCAAACACCATGCAACAAATCACTCGGGTCCCAAACCCAATTGGACGAAGCCCATTGGGCCGAGCCCCTACACACCGACGCGCTAGGGTTTGGCAACCCTAGTCGTCGGGTCTCAACCATTGCCATATGACCGCCGCCGGGGTAGGGACGGGTTGGGTACATGACCGTTGCCATATGGCCACGGTCCAGTCCAGCTCCGGCAAGCCGGAGCCCCCGCCCGGTCCCCTTCTCGGCTCCCCGACAGTATCGTTCCGGCAACCTGACAAATCCAATTTTTATTTAAAAAAATTTCAGATTTCATATGGTCTCCAAAACTGCATTTTTCATGGCATTTTAACCCATATACAAAAAATAATTAAATTGGAAGCAACTAGCATGTTAAAACATCAATAAAACCGAAACAAACAAGGATCTCCGAGGGTAGACCGGCTCTGATACCACTGTAGGGTTTCGGGGCTTCCATATCAGAGTCACTGCAGCGGAAGCAAGACTAAACAGTCCCGAACCTTCACAAGATCAACTACCCAAGAGTTTTTGGGTTTTGCCGTGAATCTGCCCAGCAGAAAAAACGTGACTTTTGAGCTTCCTATCTGGAGGTACAGATGTCCAAATGCTTCTTTAATTTTTGGAGAGTGAAGTCCAGCCAATTTTCTACAACCTTCTTGTTTTGCACCACGGCCAGTTCGGATGGAAAGACCTCCGTCTAAAAGAAAACATTTCTCCTCTGTGTGCTGCATAGATTCTGTAGAGCAGTCAGCTTTCCGGGCTAGTATCTTCCAAACCAACACTCTTTTGGAAAATTTATATTTCACAAAAGAGGTAGCCCTTTGAATCTTCTTTCATTTCCCACTGGTTTCAGTTCGATCAGAGCTCAGAACAGGGAGCTATAGCTCAAGCCCTTTTTTGTCGCCAGAATTGGACAGTGCTAGACAGTTTCTCCGGTTGAGGCTCGAACCACATAGAGAGACCACCGGATATATCAAGACCGGGCTTGAGCCTCCAAGGCGCCTACATACCCTTATGATGGGATCATAGCCCACGTAGTTCGACTAAAGTGATCCCGAGATAATTTTGGCAAGAAAGGAAGAAGAAGGAGAGCTTGTTTTTCAATGGTGGAAGAACTTCTTCTTGCTGAAAATGGGAGAGCTCTTCAACTTGAGAGAGAGAGCCTTTTCTTGTGATATTGTAATAATTTGATGAATGGCCTTCCCTCTTGGTTTTGGAGAGATGTGATCATGATTAAAGTATGGCTCAAGTGGTCCTTTCAAAACAACTCCCACTTGCCCATACTTAGCCCATACTCACCACATCACCATCCTTATCTCTACCACCTGACCAAGCATGGTGGATAATTGTGTGGACCCACTAATGGGCCGACCACCTTGGGCCTCATGGGCCAAAGCCCAATTGCTTCGGCCATGTGGTCTCGTGCCGTGTCTAAATATTATTAGTCCTTTCCTTGTCTCTCAAAATTCATATCCTATGTGTGACCCTTTAGGCTCATGCCATCTTCGGCGGATCGGCGTAAAATTTCATTTTACCCGATCCATCATAAGTGGCCTCTAGTAAGACGTTATGATTACTCGATGTCCATGATGATCGGTGATTCGATTTAACCTCATGTAGTACATGTCACTATCCTTTTATCGTTTGGTATCTAGATTGATCATACGGCATAGAGACGTCACCCTTATTTAATCAAACTCTGTTTCTCAATTTGTGAGATTACTGAACACTGATAACCCGTATCATTGGCATGCCCATGCACTCCCTTCAGTCAATCTCTATCGAGTGGCCTAAACAGATACCTATCCCATACCGTAGAATGAGGGATAAATCCCTTAGCCGCCTTTTCGTATTACTCATGCAGTCTGTCCTCGTGTCAATCATGTCCGTTATGGTTGTCCAGTTACAGACATTGTTAGGAACAAGTCAAACGCAGATGTTTACTACATAGCAATCACAAAGACTCATTGGTCTATGGATACAACGACAAGCTACCACAACTGAATGTGTTCATGATTGTATCTATGCAACACCATTCAGAGCGGGTCGTCCAATATCACTTCCCAAGTGATATATGATCTGATTCCGGGATCCCATCCAAATGGCAAATAGAGCTATACAAGAAGGAATCATCCTCATACTTGGTCGCTTCATTGAAGCATATTTGACCAGTGACCCGTTAAGTGTGATCCGTACAGATATATGGTTCTACTATTTTGGTGGACATATATCATATCATACTTAACCTATTACTTCAACACATAAGTAATATAATGCCGATTTAATATATTCCAAACGATGATTAATATATACAGACATTTACAGAATAATACAATTTGATTAGGTCACAAAAATGCTTTGAGTTTAAAGTTATCCCAAGATAAAGATATTGAGAAAATTAGGAGTACACCGTTGGGAAGTCACTTTTAACTCACTCGAGAGCAATTAACTCAGACATATAAGGATAGGGAAGAAATGGCTAAGGTCCTATGTGCATTGGTAGTGGGCCGTTTGATGTACGCGGTGGTATGCACAAGGCAGACATTGGGAATGTAGTGGGATTTGTTAGCAGATTTATGTCTAATCCAGGAAAACAAAATTGGAAAGCGGTCAAGTAGTTATTTCACTACTTAAAGGGGAGTTCCAAGGTTTCACTACTTAGTTTCGCTGGGGTCACATAATGCCAATAAGAAATATTAAATAATATATGAAATTCTGAATCGTAGCCGAGTCAAGAAGTCGAACACAAAGTCGTAACTTGTGTATCGACTAGTTGCCTAAATTGCAGACTGTGGTAAATAACAACCAAGCAATAATAACGACACTAGAGATTATTACCCAGTTCGGTGACTCCGCACCTACGTCTGGGGGCACTTTGCCAGTGGAAAGGTTTTCACTATAAGGTAGTCAATAGTACAACTTCAAGCACCAACTAGCTATCACACAAGCTATTGTCCTAAGCTACTATAGATCTCACCGTGAACAACCTCGACCAAGGTCCTCTCCCCCTGTCTTTGAGATCCTCTAAATTCCACCCTTCGAGCAAACGCCTATGCTCGGTGTCGTAGTCTTCTTTGACAGATTTGTGAATCTTCAATCACGAACACAAGAACCCTAACCGATTAAGCACTCAATCTTCGCGACTTGATGTTTGATCGGAGCAATGCCGTTCTAGCAAACTTAATCAGCCTCTCAACACGCCAATGGTGCACGGTTAAGAGCTCTGAGAAATTTAGCTAATTTAGAACAAGAACAGACGACTGCTAATGGGGAAGCTTCAAGCTTTTTATAGCAACCCCAAATTCCTAATCTTTCCCGGATTAGGAATAGGAAGTCTCTGACTTCCTAAATAAATCAGGCAAGCAGAGTTGCCGCCTTTTGCTGACGTGTTTGTTACAGCTGGAAGTCACCTGCCTTGTCGACATCATTCTCTTGCGCTCCAAGTCTTTGTGACGTCATTCTTCTTTCGCTCCAAGCGGCGTCTAAATAGAAAAGCTTCAGGCCTTTCCTAATCTGGAACGTAAGACGTCGCTCCACATGTCATGTAACATGTTGCATTGACTTCTTTCTTTTGCGCTAAAAAATTATGCCAACACTTAAACGTAGCAACAATCTCCCCCTTTGGCAATTTTTTAGGCAAACACATTTTTAGGCACATAGTTATCTTGTGGCAGTTACGCACAGCAAGCAATGCGACTTCTGGTTCGTCTTCTGGAGCGGCGACTTATGTATGCAACTTCTTGTTTGCGACGAGGCGACTTCTGTATGCAACTTTTTGTTTGCGATTTCTGGCGTATCTTCTGGAGAGGCAAACTTCTGGCGTAACTTTTCACGTAACTTTTCGTCTTCTTGCCTGTTAGCCTATCTGTCTCCCCCTGTTTGTCTAACAATATTGCCAAAGGCAATCATACATCGAAATTCAAATAATAGTAGGGTATAAGCCAGCTCAAACCATGAGCAAAATATTCCAACCAAAAAAAAGTGTCATAATGTGCCAGAAATTAACTCGGACAGTCCCAGAGGATTTAAGTAGTGTGTTTGAAACAAGTTATCAGATTAAAACAGAGAAATCTTTTAGAAAGAGGTGGAGTCATCGACATCGTCATCTTCATCAGGAGCAGTGCGGAGGTCATTGAGGAGAGCTTCACAGGCAGTTTTGCGGGTTGATAGCATAGCAATTGTCTTCTCCAGGTCATTGATCATCTCCACCAACTCTTCCTCCATCCTGGTGCCAAGTGGTCCGGAGGGGCGTGAGCTGGAGCCAGCTTCAGAGGCTTTGGCCCCGAGAGGAGCGAGATCCCTCATATGCTTGCCCTCAAAGTTTTTGAGACTTATCGTGAGGGGAAGTGGCTTTTTTCCAGGAACATCCATCTCTCGAACAATGTGAGGACATTGTTGGAGGAGAAGTCCGGTGATCAATGATGGAAACCCAATAGGCAGCTTGACAGCACATGATTTGGCATGTTTGACAAGATGTTCAATGACATATGAGCCAAAATCAAGAGGGGATTGCGTACCTATTTGGTATATTAGCTTTGCTAGTTCAGTTTTTATGCTCGACCCGTGAGTGGAGGGCGCCCAGTTTGCCAAGCCAATGCGGTACAGAATTGAATATTTGGCAGTGAGCACTGCAGCCGCAATGGTGTCTTTGAAGGGCCAGACCTTTTTCCGTCCTCCAGTGATCTCAAAAGCCACTTTGCTCAAGTGTGGGACTTCTGGAGTGACTTCTGGGTCCTCTCTGCCAAGATAAGCATTGATTGTTGTGGCAGATATCTCGAAGCACTCTCCTCGAACAAAGACCTTCCTGTACTCTGTGTCTTCCGGGTCATTAAACTCACTTGAGAGGTTGACAATGAACTCCTTGACCAGCGCTGGGTAGAATGGCCCAATGTTAATGACCGTGTTGGTCAGGCCTGAGCCACGGAGAAGTTCCACAATTGTGTTCATTCCCTGAGCTTCTGTAGAGAGCTCTCTCTCTGGGTAGATGTTGCGCTGGTACACATACTGCCGTTTCACCGCGTTATCTACAGAGTGAAACGAGACGTTGTCTGTTGGAGCCTTTGGTACATTTTTGGGGAGTTTCAGACCTCCCATTGACTTCTTGACCCGTTGAAGTATGACACGAGTTTCTTCTTCTTCTGACTCCTCTTCTTCTGGGGCAGAGGTTGTTACCGAAGTCAATGACTTCCTTCTAGACTTCTTCAGTGGTTTAGAAGCAGATGCTCCTCCTTTCTCTGTGGTTTTTCTTTTTAGAGTTAATCTTCTTGGTACTGGTGGTTCTTCTTCTTCATCAATCAACCTTCTTTTCGGTTGTCTCCTTTTCTCAAGCCTTTTAGGCATAGCTTCTTCTTCTATGGTTTCTGCCGTATCTATTTCTTCTATATTGACAAGATCGTCTACAGGTTGAGGAACTTCTGGGATAACTTCCGTATCTTCATTCAGCCTTGGATCACTGTCCTGGGCGACAAGTAGATTGTCGGCTTTCTGTGTGGCTTCGTTTAGTGGGGACTTCTCTGGTGCGGGTGTTGATTTTGGGGGGCTGGATTGATCCTCACAGCTAGCACCATGAATCTCAGGAACGGGAGTTCCTAGAGCTTTTTCAGACATATTAGGGTCTACTTCAGAAGGGGCAGTAGGATTACCTCGTAGGGGTGTTTGAGAAGAGCGAGAGCCTTCCTCCTCTAGGTTAGCAGATTTGGGTGCACTGTTGTCCTTTTCTTCAGTGGGGATTGCCTCCATTGGTGCATCCTGAGGTCTCACAGAACCTTCCCCCGAAAGATTTCTTCCACGAATATTCACTCCATATATGTTCGTAGTTAATTTTGAGGGCGACAACTTCTTGGCAATCACCTTCACCCTTATCTTTGCTCGTAGTTTCTTGGAGGTGGATGGTACGTGTAGTTACGACGTTTTTCAAGATTGGCTAATTTTGAAGGAACTGAAGAAACATGTTACAAAGAATGTCGAAGCATCTTCTACGCCATCTTGTGTGACATTGTTGACGGCGTCTCGGCAAGCATCCTGATCGACAGAAATCAGGAAAGTGCAGGCTCGGCAGTGCAGCAAGAAAACGATTAGGAAAGTACAGAACGACTCTTAATCGGAAAAGAAGAAAGACGGTGATTAAGAGGAAACCCTTTAGGGTTAGTACTCATCCACGATTGCTATAAAAGCTTAGGCTACCCCCTTAGCAATTGTGTGGTTCATTATTTGTTTCCTAGCAACAATTTGCAAGGTTCTTAGACGTGAAGGTTTGCGGGCTGAGAAATTGCAGATTGTGCTTAGGACGTTGTGTATCACATAACTATAGAGAGTTAGGTGATTGAGGGTTTACTAAAAGTCGTGAGTTGAAAACTGCACGCAACCACCAAGCTTGAAGAAGACTTGAAGACGACAGAGCAAGGCGATTGCTCGAAGAGTGGAATCAAGACGTTCTTGGATTCAGGGGGAGACCCTGAGATAGATTGCACTGTAAGACGTAGCCTAAAGTATAGATCTAGGAGGGATCACAGGTACTTGTATGTTCTGACGGATTACTGATAAGTGAAATCTTTCCACTAGGCTGAGAGCCCCCAGACGTAGGTGACGTTGCACCGAACTGGGTAAACAATCTGCTGTGTCATTACTTAGAGCTTTATATTTACTGTCCTGCATTATCTACGCAAGAAGTCAGACACAACGTTATAGCATTCTGTGTAACATTGTGTGTGGCATCTTGCACGACTAAGTGATCAGAATTTTCAATTGCTATCAGAGGAGGCACCTATAGCTTTAGGTGAGTTCCTAAACAAATATTTTGATCAAAGATAGACAATACCAGAGAAGGAGGATCCATAAATCGACCACCTGTTCTAGATGGGAGCAACTATGGCTATTGGAAGGCTCGAATGTGTGCCTTCATGAAGTCACTAGACAACAAGACATGGAAGGCTGTACTCAATGGTTGGAATGCACCACAACTCAGCGACAGTGATGGCAATCCTATCGGCCCAAAGCCAGAAAAAGACTGGACCGATGATGAAGATGAAGAATCACTGAGAAATTCTCGAGCTCTGAATGCTATCTTCAATGGTGTTGACAAGAATGTGTTCAGACTAATCAACACATGCACAACTACCAAATCAGCATGGGACATCCTGGTCGTAGCATATGAAGGAACAACTAAGGTTCGAGAACAAAAACTGCAATACCTGACTACCAACTTCGAAGCCATCATCATGAAGGAAGATGAATCAATTGCATACTTCAATGTTCGCATTCGTGATCTAGCCAATGAATCCTATTCTCTGGGAGAACCAATGTCTGATGAAAAATTGGTGAGAAAAACCCTACGAGCTCTGAGTCCTAGGTTCAAGATGAAGATCACAGCTATTGAAGAAGTTCATGACCTCAAGGTCTTGAAATTTGATGAGCTGATGGGGTCTCTGATGACCTATGAGTTGTCTCTACCCAACATCGACAAAAGGAACAAAGGAGTTGCTTTCAAGAGCTCAACACACAGGCAACCAGATCCTGAGGATTCGGATTCAGACGAAGACATCGAGGCTACAATGGCCCTTCTCACAAAAAGGTACAACAAAGCCATGAGAAGATTTAGTCGAATCGGTGGACGGAATGTCACAGCAAATGCCAGAAACAATGCTCCACAAAAAGCTCAAGCTGGAGGTAGTCTTGACAGACCAAACATGAGTGGGGAAGAAAACAAAAATAAAGGACTTCAATGTCATGAATGTGAAGGATTCGGCCACCTCCGTAGAGAATGTCCAAATTTCCTCAAACAACAAAAACGAGGATACAATGCCACTCTATCAGATGATGACAATGAAGATAGTGGATCTGAAGAGGTAAGCAACTTTGTTGCATTCACTACTACTACTCCTACATATAATGTTGATAATGCTGTCGACATCAATAATGATCCAACTCCAAATGAGAATTGGACTAAGGAACAACTAGTCGAGGCATACAAAGGCTTGCACACCAGATGGATCAAGGAAACTCTGATACTTGATCAACAAGGCGAAAGGATCATTAGTCTTACCAACGACAAATCTAGATTTCTAGAGATTATCGTGGAGCTGAAACGAGAAATTACCAGACTCAATGGAGAAATTAGTCTAATGACTAAATCGGTAAAGATGATGAATCCGAGCACAGAAAGCCTTGACAAGATTTTATCGGTGGGAAAACAGTCCAAAGACACGACGGGACTAGGGTACACACATACTGGCCCCTCAACAACAGGGACAAAGTTTGTCCCACAACAAGCCTTGACTGACAAGAAACAACAGGATGCCTCAACTCATCCTACAGGACGACCTACAACAAAAGCCATAACATCGTCTACAACCTGTTCTTGTCAAGAAACTGTCAGAAGACATCCTCCACGCAGACAACAAAGCTACAGAAGACCAGCTTATCAATATCAATGGATATGTCATTACTGTGGTCAACCAGGTCATATTAGATCTTTTTGTTTTCAACTTCTTAAGAGGAAGCAAGCTCAGAAATATCAAAGGCATCTCCCATCTCCTCCGAAGACAACTCGCCTTGAATGGAGACCTAAGAACCTGACCTATCGAGCTAATGTTGCATATACATCATTAAGTGCTTCAACGAACAAGGACTGGTATCTCGACAGTGGATGCTCTCGACACATGACAGGTACTCCAGAGTTTCTCTCCAATCTTAAATTATATACAAACTGCTTTGTTACGTTTGGAGATGGGATCCGAGCTCGAATCATTGGAAAAGGAGTGCTCAAGCATCAAGAAGCCACCTGTCTGACTGAAGCATTACTTGTAGAAGGACTTAAGGCAAACCTGATTAGCATCAGTCAGATCTGTGATCGGGATTTAGTAGTGAAATTCACTAAAGAAGCCTGTATAGTTAACAACATCGATCAGGTCACTATTCTGCAAGGGGTTCGCTCAACAGACAATTGCTATATCTGGTCTCCCGAGACACATACAAAAGCAACCAAGTGCCTTGTCTCCAAAGCAGAAGAAACCAAACTATGGCATCGAAAGCTTGGACATCTAAACCTTCGAAGTATGCAAAAGGCAATCGCAGAGCAGGCTATCACCGGAATCCCAAACCTAAAAATAGTAGAAGGAAAAAATCTGCGGAGAATGTCAGATTGGAAAGCAAACCAAGATGTCACACAAGAAGCTTCAGCATATCACCACCTCTCGAGTACTTGAGCTGATACAAGTTGACCTCATGGGACCAATGCAAGTTGAAAGCCTTGGAGGAAAACGATATGTCTTTGTATGTGTAGATGATTACTCACGATACACTTGGGTTGACTTCCCTCGTGACAAATCAGACACCTTGTCGATCTTCAAGAATCTATGCATCCAAGTCCAACGAGAAAAAGGAGAGACAATTGGCAAAATCATCCGCCTTCGTAGTGATCATGGTCGAGAGTTCGAAAACAGCAAGTTTGTGTTAGGTTTGTGCCCTAGTCCAAAACAATTCCTCAATCTATATTGTAACGGACATCATCATTCTACATAATAAAAGGCATAATATTACTAACGTGTTGTAGTAATATATCTAATGTGATTTGATCTATGTCATAATGTGTATAATCACTTATAGTAGAACTATAGATCAGAAAGAGTTGCATTCGATAGAGTCCCTGATCAGCTAAGCTTCTTCTGAAGCGATCAGTATGAGACTAACTCCTTGTGATCACGCTCTACTGATCATGGCAAAGATGTGCCGGAGTTATATCATAGATATCATCAGGTCGATGATATCGGACAACCCGATTGTGAGTATGCTGCATAGATCCAGTCATGAGATACTCACATATCGTAACTTGTCATTATATCCTAAGACCGAGGAGTCTTTGTGTACACTATGTAACAAATACCTAAGTTTGACCTAGTCTAACGTTATCTGTAAAAGGGTAGCTATAACGGCTTCGATTGGCTTTGGCATTTATTGCACTAGTGAACTCGAAAGGCGTCTGAGGGATTTATCACTCATACTTCGGTATGAGAAATATATCCGTTTAGGCCACTTGATGAGTATGACTGAAGAAATAGCATGGCCATGCAGGTGATACCTTAGTATCAGTTTTCAGTCATCTCAGATATCAAGAAACAGTGATTGATAAATTAGGATGACCGTTCTATGCCTATTGATCAATTTGGATATCGGTTTGATAAAAGGACAGTGACATGTACGATAACAGGTTAAGTCGAATAATCGATAATCACGAATATTGGATAATCATAATGTCTTGCTAGAGGCCACTTATGATGGAAAGGGTAAAATGGTAATTTTTACCAGTTTGCCAATTATTCGTGAGCCTAGAGGGTCACACGCATTAAGCACAATACATGACAATAATTATGGATGAGATTTGAGAACGATTCGGTGGTTTTCTGGCCTAAGGTTTTAACCAGACGGTTGAAGAAATCAATTCGAGGAAATTGAGTCGTTTTGACTAAACCGAAATTAGAACTCAAGTTAATGGGTTTAATTTGGGTTTTAGTTAAATGGGCTTAAAGCCCATTTAGGGTTCAAGATAAGAGAGGGGCTAAATGCAAATAAGAAGGATTAAAAGGATGGATAATGTAATTTTTATTTTGAAATTCAATTTTAATTTCAAATTAAAAATCACATAATCATATATTATCTTATCCTTGGAATTTTTCAGCAACCACTTCCTTCTCTCTCTCCCTCATTGCCGAACCCACTCTCTCCTCTCAACCTCCATTATTGCTCAAGCTTTCTTTTGGATTTTCTAGCAAAAATTAGAGAGAAAAACCATTTCGGTTGTGTGCTTGTGTGGACTTGATAGAGAAGACACTACGCTTGTGTTCTTGTCGATTTCAAGAGGTAAGATATCAGATTTTAATTGAGTTTATAACATGTTCAAATAGCATTAAGATTTAAATTTTTATCGATCACCACGGTTACATATTGTCCGCTGCATGATTTTCAATCTTTGGAACCCGTGGTGATCTCTTTCAGTGGTATCAGAGGGTGGTTATTATGTTTATTTGTATATGTTTAAATCTGATTTTTTTTATGTTTATATGTGTTCTTCATCATTAGCATGCATGTAAATCAAAAAAAAATTCAGATTTGATTAATTTTGGAAATTCAGAAATTAATTATTTTTTTTGGGTTTTTCGGGGTTAGCCATGGCTTAGCCATGGCCGACCAGGTTGAGTCCCGTGGTAGACCATGGAATGCCCTAGGGCAGACCATGGTCAGCACCATGGGCCGACGAGGTCGCCTACGGGCGACCAGGGTCTGCCCTAGGGGCGACCATGGTTGCCCTCGCGGGCTACCATGGTCGTTCCCGTGGATCATCTTTGCATGAATTTGCAATTGATGATTCCAGATTAAGATTGTATCGATATACAATCAGACTCTTATAATTCACTTAAACGCAAATAATTACAAGTCAAGCGTGATACCATCCAAGTTTGGGCACTCAAAAAGGCTTTGACCCTATGGATGTCGGTACGCCTCCGCGTAACATTCATAGAGAAGAAGTCTGGATGAGATGGGTAGTTCTGTGTGGGTGCGTGCGCCTCCGCGTAGTAGTCACATTAGTTCTATCCATAGTTCAAGCTTGGTAGACTTGTCTACGATTGTCAGCTAGGGCTGACCTAGGGTATCAGTATAGGGTATGCCACGTACTAACAAGTACAGACCCTAGCAAGGAACTACATGGTCTTGTAGATGGATTTACTCCTACCTTGATGCACTCAATTGGAGCAGTGAGCCTCCGTTCACTTCAATTGAGAGTATGATGGGAACCTGGTTCAGATTCTAAAGCTAGAATCAGAAAGTGTTTTATAATTAAATCTCCAACTTCAATTTTAATTAATACTAATTAAAAGTTGTTTACTGTGTAGATATAATATGGCAAACACGAATCACTCTGGTAGCACGCTTAGGTCACTAATCGAGAATGATAAGCTTAACGGCGTAAACTTTCTCGATTGGGACCGGAATTTGAGACTCGTTCTCAAGCATGAACGCAAGGATTATATCCTTACCCAGAAACAAGCACCTACTGAACCAGCGCTGAACGCCTCAAGGGCGCTAAGGGATACCTACCAGAAATTCCTTAGCGACCGGATTGACGTGCAGTGCATCATGATGGGCAGTATGGTGCCGGACTTGCAGCAACAGTTCTTGGACATTTCCGAAGATCCCAAAGCCTGTATGGCTGAGATCGAGAAAATGTTCAAAGAGAAAGCGCGTGTCGAAAGATACGACACTTTCGTTGAACTGATGTCTTGCAAGCTAAAGGCTGGAGCTCCTGTCAGTCCTCATGTCCTTAAGATGAAACGTCTTTTGGAACATTTGACCAGGCTAGGTCATCATGTGGACAAGGAAATGTCTGCAGACTTTGTGCTGCATTCACTTCCAGAAGCATATCGTGAATTCGTTGGAAATTACAATATGCATGACATGAACAAAACCGTGTCAGAGCTTCATGGTATGCTTGTGACTGCTGAAAAGAATCTCAAGGGGAAAACCAAGGAGGTTCTTATGGTCAACAAGCAAGTGAGCTTCAAGAAAGCCAGCCTGGGAAGGGTAAGGCTCCCATGCACCTAGCAGGGAAGATTCGACAACCTAAGGGTCCAGCAGCTCCAAAGGCTGTTGAGAATCCTAAGAAGGATGCCGTCTGCTTCTATTGCCAAGGACTGGGGCACTGGAAGAAGGATTGCAAGAAACACAAGTTGTTTCTTAAGAAGAGTGGAGCTTCCACGTCTTCAGGATCAGGTATATTTGTTATTGAGCTCAATCTCAGTTTATCTACTTCAGATTCTTGGGTACTTGATACCGGTGCAAAATCTCACATTTGTGTTAATGTGCAGGCTCTGGGAAGTAGAAGAGAAGTGAGCAAGGGCGAGGCGGACCTACGAGTTGGCGATGGCAATCAAGTCTCGACAACTGCTGTAGGAGATATTAGTCTCAGTTTGCCCAGTGGGCTAGTTTTATTTTTAAGTAATGTTCATTGTGTACCTGCGTTTCGCAGAAATAATATTTCAATTTCCTTGCTCGACAAGGAAGGATATCGTTTTACAATTGATAATGGAGTTTTTAGTATTTTCAAGAAAAAACATGTTTTATTGCAATGCTTCATTAGTTGGTGGTTTATATATTCTTAATATTCAAAACACTGACACTAGCTCGATTTATAATATCAGTAACAAAAGGGTTAAATCCGATGATTTAAACCAGACTGTGATATGGCACTGCCGCTTAGGCCATATTAGCCAGAAACGCATCTCAACACTTCACAAGTGTGGGCTTCTAAGTCCGTTTGAATTCACTTCAATTGAGAGATGCGAGTCATGCCTTATGGGCAAAATGACAAAAGCACCTTTTGCCGGTTTAGGTGAAAGGGCGAGTGACTTACTAGGCCTCATACATTCCGATGTTTGTGGGCCCATGAGCACTCAGGCCAGAAGAGGTTTTCACTACTTCGTTACATTCACTGATGACTTCAGTAGATATGGATATGTTTATCTTATGAGACATAAGTCGGAAACCTTTGACAAGTTCAAAGAATTCCAGAACGAAGCATAGAACCAGCTTGGTAAAAGTATAAAGGCGCTTCGATCTGACCGAGGCGGTGAGTACTTAGACCAAGACTTTCACAGTCATTTAAAGGAGTGTGGGATCATCTCTGAATTGACTCCGCCTGGAACACCTCAAATGAATGGTGTATCCGAACGGAGAAATCGGACCTTGCTTGACCTGGTTCGATCGATGATGAGTCAGGCTGATCTTCCTATCTCCTTCTGGGGCTATGCCCTAGAAACGGCCGCATTCATATTGAATCGGGCTCCTACAAAGGCAGTGGAAAGCACTCCATACGAAGTGTGGAACGGGAAGAAACCCTTATTAGCTTTCCTTAAGATTTGGGGATGTGAAGCTTACGTCAAGCGTTTGCTAGGCGATAAGCTCGAACCCAAATCAGACAAATGTGTCTTTGTGGGGTACCCTAAAGAAACAAGAGGGTACTATTTCTACAAACCCAGCGAGAACAAAGTTTTTGTTGCTCGAGGAGGGGTATTTTTGGAAAAGGAATTTATTTCCAAAAGAGCTAGTGGGAATGTCGTGCATCTTGAAGAAATTCAAGAAGATACGGAGCAACCCACTACGCCGAATGTAGAAATACAGGAGCCAGAAGAGGTCATTGATCAAGAACCAATCCCGACACCCATTCCAGATGGTCCAAGAAGGTCTGAGAGATCTCGTCAAGCTCCTATCAGATATGGCTTCCTAGCCACTAAAGGAAATGACTTGATGTTGGTGGATCAGGATGATCCAGAAACCTACAGACAAGCTTTGGCCAGTCCAGACTCCGAAAAATGGCAGAACGCCATGAATGAGGAAATGAAATCCATGTCAGATAACCAAGTCTGGAACTTGGTGGATCAGACCCCTGGGATAAAACCCATCGGTTGTAAATGGGTCTATAAAATTAAGACCGACATGGATGGAAAACCTCAGACCTATAAAGCTAGATTGGTTGCGAAAGGTTATCGCCAAATCGAAGGTATCGATTATGACGAGACTTTTTCACCTGTGGCTATGGTCAAATCTATCCGGATCATTCTAGCCATAGCAGCATACTATGACTATGAGATATGGCAGATGGACGCCAAAACCGCCTTCCTTAACGGGAACTTAAAAGAGGATGTGTATATGACACAGCCCGAGGGTTTTGTTGATCTAGAGAATCCCGGAAAGATTTGTAACCTGCTTAGATCCATTTATGGATTAAAGCAAGCTTCACGGAGTTGGAACATTCGTTTTGATGAAGCCGTAAGGGAATTCGGTTTTATCAAAAACGAAAGTGAGCCTTGCGTATATAAGAAAGCGAGTGGGAGTAAAATAGTATTCCTAGTGCTATATGTCGATGACATACTAATCATCGGGAATGACATTCCTACCCTGCTTGAAGTTAAAGCTTGGCTAGGGAAATGCTTCTCGATGAAGGACTTAGGTGATGCTGCTTTCATTTTGGGCATCAAGATCTACAGAGATCGACCCAAGAGAATATTGGGCCTAAGTCAGAGCACTTACATAGATAAGGTGTTGAGAAGATTCTCAATGCATGATTCTAAGAAGGGATACTTACCCATGCGACATGGCATTAAGCTTAGCAAACAACAGAGTCCTAAGACTCCTGATGAGCTAAGCAGAATGAGTAAGATCCCATATGCTTCGGCTGTGGGATCCATCATGTATGCTATGATTTGCACGAGACCAGACGTCTCGTTCGCGTTAAGCTGTACCAGCAGATATCAATCTAACCCAGGCCAGGAGCACTGGAATGCTGTCAAGAGTATCCTAAAGTATCTAAGGAGAACTAAAGACGCATTCCTAGTGTATGGTGGGAAGGATGGAGAACTAGCAGTCACAGGATATGTTGATGCTAGCTTTCAGACAGATCCTGATGATTTCAAATCACAAGCAGGATTTGTATTCGTATTAAATGGTGGAGCATTCAGCTGGAAGAGCTTCAAGGAAGCCACAACTGCCGATTCTACAACAGAGGCTGAGTACATAGCTACAGCAGAAGCAGCTAAGGAAGCCGTATGGGTTAAAAAGCTTTCTAACTGGATTAGATGTAATGCCGCGAGAATCTGATCCGGTAAGCTTGTTGTGTGACAACACTGGGGCCATAACATTAGCTCAAGAGCCTAGATTCCACAACAGAACTAAACACATACAGAGGAAGTATCACATTATCAGAGAGTATATTGATAACGGTGATGTGGAGATGGCTTATGTACCGACTGATGACAATGTTGCTGATCCCCTGACAAAGGCTTTACCGCAGCCTAAGCATGAGGCGCACGTGAAGTCTATGGGGGTAGATTGGAACTTAGGTTGGAACTAGGGGCAAGTGGGAGATTGTTAGGTTTGTGCCCTAGTCCAAAACAATTCCTCAATCTATATTGTAACGGACATCATCATTCTACATAATAAAAGGCATAATATTACTAACGTGTTGTAGTAATATATCTAATGTGATTTGATCTATGTCATAATGTGTATAATCACTTATAGTAGAACTATAGATCAGAAAGAGTTGCATTCGATAGAGTCCCTGATCAGCTAAGCTTCTTCTGAAGCGATCAGTATGAGACTAACTCCTTGTGATCACGCTCTACTGATCATGGCAAAGATGTGCCGGAGTTATATCATAGATATCATCAGGTCGATGATATCGGACAACCCGATTGTGAGTATGCTGCATAGATCCAGTCATGAGATACTCACATATCGTAACTTGTCATTATATCCTAAGACCGAGGAGTCTTTGTGTACACTATGTAACAAATACCTAAGTTTGACCTAGTCTAACGTTATCTGTAAAAGGGTAGCTATAACGGCTTCGATTGGCTTTGGCATTTATTGCACTAGTGAACTCGAAAGGCGTCTGAGGGATTTATCACTCATACTTCGGTATGAGAAATATATCCGTTTAGGCCACTTGATGAGTATGACTGAAGAAATAGCATGGCCATGCAGGTGATACCTTAGTATCAGTTTTCAGTCATCTCAGATATCAAGAAACAGTGATTGATAAATTAGGATGACCGTTCTATGCCTATTGATCAATTTGGATATCGGTTTGATAAAAGGACAGTGACATGTACGATAACAGGTTAAGTCGAATAATCGATAATCACGAATATTGGATAATCATAATGTCTTGCTAGAGGCCACTTATGATGGAAAGGGTAAAATGGTAATTTTACCAGTTTGCCAATTATTCGTGAGCCTAGAGGGTCACACGCATTAAGCACAATACATGACAATAATTATGGATGAGATTTGAGAACGATTCGGTGGTTTTCTGGCCTAAGGTTTTAACCAGACGGTTGAAGAAATCAATTCGAGGAAATTGAGTCGTTTTGACTAAACCGAAATTAGAACTCAAGTTAATGGGTTTAATTTGGGTTTTAGTTAAATGGGCTTAAAGCCCATTTAGGGTTCAAGATAAGAGAGGGGCTAAATGCAAATAAGAAGGATTAAAAGGATGGATAATGTAATTTTTATTTTGAAATTCAATTTTAATTTCAAATTAAAAATCACATAATCATATATTATCTTATCCTTGGAATTTTTCAGCAACCACTTCCTTCTCTCTCTCCCTCATTGCCGAACCCACTCTCTCCTCTCAACCTCCATTATTGCTCAAGCTTTCTTTTGGATTTTCTAGCAAAAATTAGAGAGAAAAACCATTTCGGTTGTGTGCTTGTGTGGACTTGATAGAGAAGACACTACGCTTGTGTTCTTGTCGATTTCAAGAGGTAAGATATCAGATTTTAATTGAGTTTATAACATGTTCAAATAGCATTAAGATTTAAATTTTAATCGATCACAACGGTTACATATTGTCCGCTGCATGATTTTCAATCTTTGGAACCCGTGGTGATCTCTTTCAGTTTGCAGATTTCTTCAACTCAGAAGGGATAGCACATGAATTCTCAGCGCCAATCACTCCTCAACAGAATGGCATTGTTGAGCGCAAGAACAGGACTCTACAGGAGATGGCGAGAGTTATGATGTTGGCTAAAGACATACCAACTCACTTCTGGGCAGAAGCACTTAACACGTCTTGCCATATCCACAATCGAGTCACTCTCCGACCAGGTATGTCAGTAACTCACTATGAAATATGGAGGGGGAGAAAGCCCAATGTTAAGTACTTCCATATCTTTGGCTCCACTTGTTATATACTGGCTGATAGAGAGCCTCGCCAAAAGCTTGACCCAAAAAGCGATGACGGCATCTTCCTTGGCTATTCAAGGAATAGTCGTGCATACCGAGTCTTCAACAAACGAACCAAGACCATGATGGAATCAATCAATGTGGTTGTTGACGATGACTACGAAGATGCCTCAGAAGATGCGACAGACGAAGACGGAGCCTATCCTCTCAACAATGTCAGGAAGTATGCTACTCCAGATGTCAGAGAAGATGCTAGCAGCAAAACAAAAGATGATGTCGCCAATAACGAAAAAGTTCCTGAAACCAGCAACAAGAATCCCTCACGAAGACTCCAGACTAACTATCCTATCTCTGGAGTTATTGGAAACCTGAATGAAGGCGTACGGACTCGGTCAAAAGCTCCTGAAGATTATAACGAGATGATCGGAAATATTTGCTTCGTTTCTAAGACAGAACCCAAAAACATCAATGAAGTCATCAATGATGAATATTGGGTCAATGCTATGCAAGAAGAGCTGATTCAATTTGAGAAAAATCAGGTATGGGAACTGGTGCCCAAACCAAGTGAAGGAAACATCATAGGCACCAAATGGATCTTCAAGAACAAATCTGATGAACTTGGCAACATCACTCGCAACAAAGCAAGGTTAGTTGCTCAAGGTTATACTCAAATTGAGGGTGTCGACTTCGATGAGACATTTGCTCCTGTGGCAAGACTTGAAGCAATTCGTCTCCTGCTAGGGATATCATGCCATCTACAGATAAAGCTCTACCAAATGGATGTCAAAAGTGCGTTCTTGAATGGGGATCTCAATGAAGAAGTATATGTGTCACAACCCAAAGGATTTGTTGACCCTCACTATCCTAATCATGTGTATAAACTCAAGAAAGCTCTTTCTAGGTTGAAACAAGCACCAAGGGCTTGGTATGAAAGACTCACAAAATTCCTTATCCGAAGCGGCTACACTAGAGGGGGAGTCGACTAGACCTTATTTGTGAAGAATGAAGATGGAAATTTAATGATCGCTCAAATCTATGTCGGTGACATTGTTTTTGGAGGGATGTCAAGCAAGATGGTAGAGGTATTTATTCAACAGATGCAATCAGAATTCGAGATGAGCATGGTGGGAGAGCTTACTTATTTTCTAGGCTTCCAAATCAAACAACAAAAGGATAGCATCTTCGTATCTCAGAGCAAATATGCGAAGAATATTGTCAAGAAGTTTGGGCTAGAGAAAGCCTCACATAAAAGGACACCAGCAGCTACACATGTCAAGCTAACTAAAGATGATCCAGGAGAAGCCGTCGACCAACACCTATACAGGAGCATCATCGGTAGTCTCCTCTACCTCACCGCGAGTCGACCAGATATTGCCTACTCTGTCGGAGTATGTGCACGATATCAAGCTAATCCTAAGGTTAGTCATCTATCCCAAGCCAAAAGAATTATTAGATATATCTCTAGGACTACAAACTTGGGTTTATTATATTCATTCGACACATCCTCTATCTTGGTGGGGTATTGTAATGCCGATTGGGCTGGGAACACATCAGATAGGAAAAGCACATCTGGAGGATGCTTCTTCCTTGGCAACAACCTTATATCATGGTTTAGTAAGAAGCAAAACTGTGTTGCCCTGTCCACTGCCGAATCGGAATATATTGCTGCTGGGAGTAGCTGCACACAACTACTTTGGATGAAACAGATGTTAGTTGAATACAATGTCAGACAGGATGCCATGACTTTGTATTGTGATAATGTCAGTGCTATCAACATCTCCAAAAACCCTGTCCAGCACAGCAAGACCAAACACATTGATATTAGACATCACTTCATTCGAGAATTGGTCGAAGACAAGAAGATCATCCTAGAGCACATCCCAACAGAGAAGCAACTAGCTGATATTTTCACGAAGGCACTAGACGCAAGCAGATTTGAGGATCTCAGATCATCACTTGGTCTGTGTTCCATCAACAACCAGTAAAGGAGATACAGAAACGGTTGAGAGGAAGTGTTGGTACCTCTTCATGAACCGGTCTAAAAACCAACGAATGTCATTGGGCCAGGCATGTCAAAAGCCCATATAAAAGGAAAGGAAAGATACAGTCAGACGCTAAAGAAGATTTGAATCGTTTTCAAAAACCTAGGCTGCCTCCTCTCTCTGTGCTCGCTCTCATCTCCTTCACCATTCACTCTCTGCAAATCTCTCAAACAACAATGGTGAAAACTAGAAGCACAGTAGCCCCAAAGGAAGCCACCGCTTCAAAGAAAGCTAAAGCGAAAGGCTCCACAAGCAGTAGAGCGAAGACAAACAAGCATGGAGTACGAATCAAAGGGCCAAAAACCCTGAAAAAATCATAAGAAATTATCAAAGAGGCTTCACCAGAGAAAGCCCCAATACCAGCTTTTGCTCGAGTTCCCAAGAAGTCCCGGACCGGAAGTGCTGCTTTCTCAATGACTGACCTAACTGGGCCGGAAAGAGAGAATGATCTTGGACAGGAAAACCGAGAGGCCTCCATGTAACGATTTCTCTGCCGATAATTCTAGAAACAGTGATCTGTTAGAATCACTACTGGAAAACCAGGACCCGCCTCAAGAAGGTGTGGTAGAAGAACTGATACGTCCAGAAGGAGAAAAGGAGGATCTGACTCCGGTCAGTCATGGGCTGGAACGCATTGCGGAAGGAGAAGGAGGAGAAGAAGAAGGAACATATGTCATACCGAAAGCCACTGAAAATGTTTTAGAAGAGGAAGAAATAGCTGACTCGGAAGAAGCCGAGGAAGAAGAAAAAGAGAAAGAAGAAACCAGAAACGGAGAGACCGATCTGGAAGAAGCTGAGAAGAACAAGGATGCCCCCACAAAGAACACAGAAGAAAACACTCTGATGCCAGAGAAGATGTCATGGAAGAAGCTGCTGAGACGGCACACACAGTGTTGTCGACCCTGAAGAAAAAGGTTCTAGAAGAAACTGAAAGTTTGGCTGTCATGGTTGGAAAGTTAAAAGAAACAAGGAAAAGGAAGGAGGGAAAGGAGGCTGGAGGTCCCAGCAACAAAAGGAAAAAATCGCATGTCAAAGAAAAGGGGAAGAAAGCAATTGCAACAAGGAGGTTGATAGATGAATCCACTGATGATGACCTTGAAGAGGTCCCTGCTGAGGAAGAAAGGAAGAAGAAGGCCCTGAAGACGGCCACGAACACCATGAGTGTAACTTACGACAACGTGTCGTTTCACTCAGCAGAAGGCGCAAAGAGGTGGGAGTTTGTCTTTCAGAGAACGGCGTACCCAGAGAAGACATTGTCGTCGGAGCTGCTTGGGCTAAAGGCCATTATACAGCTCCTGGAGAAGGCGGAATTGATGAGAACCGTCTCCGACATTGGCAACCACTATCCCCTCCTGGTAAAAGAATTCATTGTCAACTTGCCTACCATATTTGGTACCCAGATGCTCCAGAGTTTGATAAAGTATATGTCAGAGGCATCCGCTTTGACATCACCTCCGACATCATCAATGAATTCCTGGGAAGGAAGAGGGTTCGATCTGTGCCACCACCCGATTTGAGCAAAGTCCTCCGAGAAATCACCAGAGATAAGAGCAGAACATGGCCATCCAAAGGGACAGTGGCAGCTTCAGATCTGACTTCCAAATACTCCATTCTCTTCCGGATTGGAGTTGCAAACTGGGCGCCCTCGACCCACGCATCATCAATCAAACCTGAGCTGGCAATCCTTATCTACCAAATAGGTACTGGATCTAAACTTGACTTTGGAAAATTTGTGATTGATCATCTTGTTCGCCATGCTAGATCTCTTGCTGTGAAAATTCCCATAGCCTTTCCATCCCTTATCTCTGAATTACTCGTACATCAACACCCTGGCGTGTTGAAAACGTCGGATAAGGTGGGGAAAAGAGGAGGAGTAATTGTGGTAAGCCACAAATTGTTTGAAGGGAAGCATGCTCCTGATCTTGTCAGGCCGGAAGCCACGACAAAGACCAGTAGAGCCACAAGTGTCGTCCCTCTCACAAGGACTACCAGCAGGGATGTCGTCATGCTCAAACAAGAAATTGAAGTGCTTGATGAGGACATTGCAAACTTAAAGACTGCCCTGAAGCACCTCTCGCAGCGCCGAACTCACTGCGCCAACCTGCTGCAATCCATGTCTCCTCCAGGCTCGGAAGATGATCCCGCAAATGATCCAGAAGATACTACCCAAGAAGCCTCCACAGAAGCAACAGAGACTGCAAGTTCCAACAGCAGCTCTATTTGAAAAATTTTATGAAATTCTCTAAACTCTTGAACTACTGAACAACTTTTATGGTCTGTAATATTTGGTGAACAATGTATCACTCTTGCTCTCGACAGCTGATTGAGAGCAAGTGTGAGTTATGTTTGGATTTATTTTGCTTATTTCCCGGATTTGTTGAAATATTTGTTTAAGCCTTGGCTCTTTTTGAGCCAGCAAGGGGGAGTAAGTGTAAGTTATAATACGCGCGCGATGATACAAGGAAGAAAGATAGAAACGACGCGACGCAAGACGCGACGATACGCGCGACGATACGCGCGACGACACTGCCGATCGACGAGACGACGAATGCGACACAGAATGCGACGAAGAAAGCAACGAAGAATGCTGTCCTTAAAAATAGCCAAAGGGGGAGATTGTAGTTACGACGTTTTTCAAGATTGGCTAATTTTGAAGGAACTAAAGAAACATGTTACAAAGAATGTCGAAGCATCTTCTACGACATCTTTTGTGACATTGTTGACGGCGTCTCGGCAAGCATCCTGATCGACAGAAATCAGGAAAGTGCAGGCTCGGCAGTGCAGCAAGAAAACGATTAGGAAAGTACAGAACGACTCCTAATCGGAAAAGAAGAAAGACGGTGATTAAGAGGAAACCCTTTAGGGTTAGTACTCATCCACGATTGCTATAAAAGCTTAGGCTACCCCCTTAGCAATTGTGTGGTTCTTTATTTGTTTCCTAGCAACAATTTGCAAGGTTCTTAGACGTGAAGGTTTGCGGGCTGAGAAATTGCAGATTGTGCTTAGGACGTTGTGTATCACATAACTATAGAGAGTTAGGTGATTGAGGGTTTACTAAAAGTCGTGAGTTAAAGACTGCACGCAACCACCAAGCTTGAAGAAGACTTGAAGACGACAGAGCAAGGTGATTGCTCGAAGAGTGGAATCAAGACGTTCTTGGATTCAGGGGGAGACCCTGAGATAGATTGCACTGTAAGACGTAGCATAAAGTATAGATCTAGGAGGGATCACAGGTACTTGTATGTTCTGACGGATTACTGATAAGTGAAATCTTTCCACTAGGCTGAGAGCCCCCAGACGTAGGTGACGTTGCACCGAACTGGGTAAACAATCTGTTGTGTCATTACTTAGAGCTTTATATTTACTGTCCTGCATTATCTACGCAAGAAGTCAGACACAACGTTATAACATTCTGTGTAACATTGTGTGTGGCATCTTGCACGACTAAGTGATCAGAATTTTCAGTACGCGTCCACTTCAGGTACCGACCATTTGACAAAGGTCTTGAATGGAAATAATTTGGAGGAAAATAACAACTGCTATAGTTTGCAGATTTGTATTTGGTTTTCGTGGTGCCCTAGCGGTTTTGGGAAGGTGGAGGGGATGTGCAGTGCCTCTTCTGCATGGAAGTTGAATGGATTGAGAGCTGATTGGTTCGTCGTCAGTTTTCAATTATTCCCTTTTTGAATTTTTAAAAATTTCATCTGGGCTTTTGACATAGGAATTTTGGGTCTGGCTTGATTTATTGAACCCTGGTTGGTCCTGATAGAGAGAGAGAGTTAAAATCAACTAAAAGCTCCCTCTCTTCTGTCTTGACTTCTGGTTACTCCAGACAGCAAAGTCCAAGGGATGACCTTAGACTTTCAAACCTGTTAGCATCTAATGCCTTTGTAACGATGTCAGTGACTTGTTTCTCAGTGGGTAGGTACTCGGGCTTTATCTTCTTGTCTTCTACAAGCTCTCGAATAAAGTGGTGCCTGATATCAATATGCTTTGTTTTGCTGTGTTGAACTGGGTTTTTCGAGATATTGATTGCACTGATGTTGTCACAGAACAAAGTCATGACTTCTTGCTTGACTCCATACTCTGCCAACATTTGTTTCATCCAAAGGAGCTGAGTACAGCTACTTCCGGCTGCAATATATTCGGACTCAGCAGTAGACAAAGCAATACAATTTTGCTTTTTGCTGAACCAAGACACAAGATTGTTCCCAAGATAGAAGCATCCTCCAAAGGTACTTCTTCGATCTGGTGTGCTCCCCGCCCAGTCCGCATCACAGTATCCAACAACAGTGGGAGAAGTATCAAAAGAGTATAGCAAACCCAATTCAGAGGTTCCCGAGATGTACCTTATGATCCTCTTGGCATGAGCTAAGTGACTGACTTTTGGATTGGCTTGATATCGAGCACAGACTCCCACAGAGAAAGCGATGTCGGGTCGACTTGCGGTTAGATAGAGAAGACTTCCTATTATGCTTCGATAGAGGCTTTGAACAGCTGGTTCTCCCAGATCGTCCTTTGTGCATTTGACATGTGTGGCAATAGGAGTTCTTTTGTGTGAGGCCTTTTCTAACCCGAACTTCTTCACAATGTTCTTTGCATATTTGCTTTGGGAGATAAATATTCCATCTGACATCTGTCTGATCTGGAAGCCTAGGAAGTATGTGAGCTCACCAACCATACTCATCTCAAATTCAGACTGCATATGTTGTACGAAACGTTCCACCATCTTGTCTGACTTTCCTCCAAATACAATATCATCGACATATATTTGAGCAATCATGATGTCCCTTCCTTCCTTCTTTACAAAGAGAGTTTTGTCTACTCCCCCTCGAATATAGCCATTATGTACTAGGAATTGGGTAAGACGTTCATACCATGCTCGTGGAGCTTGTTTGAGGCCGTAGAGGGCTTTCTTGAGTTTGTAGACATGATGAGGAGAGTCATGATCTTCGAATCCCTTTGGTTGAGCAACATAGACTTCTTCGTTGAGATTTCCATTAAGGAAGGCACTCTTTACATCCATCTGATATAGTTTGAAACGCAGATGACATGCTATGCTGAGAAGAAGTCGGATGGCTTCGAGTCTGGCTACTGAAGCAAAAGTTTCTTCAAAGTCAACTCCTTCTACTTGTGTGTACCCCTGAGCCACCAGTCTTGCTTTGTTTCGAGTGATGTTTCCTTGCTCGTCAGACTTGTTTTTGAATATCCACTTTGTTCCCAGACTTCATTCCTAGCAAATTGAACCAATTCTTCTTGCATGGCGCAGACCCAGTACTCATTATTGATGGCTTCTTGTATATTCTTTGGCTCAATTTTAGAAATAAAGCAAATGTTACCTATCATCTCTTTGTAGTCTATAGGTGCCTTTTGTCGAGTCCGCACTCCTTCATTGATGTATCCTAACACATCCTGGGATGGATGATTCTTCTGAATTCTTCTTGACAGAGCTCTCTGTTCTATGGGAGATGCCTCTTTGTCCGAGATGATTGGGCTTTCGTCTTCAGATTCTTTGTTGCGCTCTTCGCCTCTGACTTCCGGTCTGACTTCTCCTCTGACTTCTGGTCTGCCTTCTCCTGAGAGATTTAGGACTTTTTCGTCTTCGTCACTGGGTTGCTCTTTACTGTCATTGATCGCGACATTGATGGATTCCATGATAGTCCGGGTACGTTTGTTGAATACACGAAAAGCCCGACTATTTCGGGAGTATCCAAGGAAGATGCCTTCATCGCTTTTAGGATCAAGTTTACGTCGAGGTTCCCTATCTGCAAGTATGTAGCAGATCAATCCAAAGACATGGAAATATTTGACATTAGGCTTCCTCCCCCTCCATATTTCATAAAGAGTGAGCGAAGTTCCAGGGCGGAGGGTCACTCTATTATGAATATGACAAGCCGTATTCAGAGCTTCAGCCGGAAGTGTTGCGAGATGTCTTTGGCTAGCATCATAACTCTTGCCATTTCTTGAAGAGTACGATTTTTCCTTTCTATGATCCCGTTCTGCTGAGGAGTGATGGGAGCAGAAAATTCGTGTGCAATTCCTTCAGCATCACAAAAATTTGCGAAACTGATGTTCTCAAACTCCTTTCCATGATCACTTCGAAGTCGGACGACTTTACCAATGGCTTCTCCTTTTTCTCGTTGAACTCTCCGACATAGGGCTTCAAAGACTGAGAAAGTGTCTGACTTTTCTCTAATAAAGTCTACCCAGGTGTACCTTGAGAAGTCGTCAACACAGACAAATATGTACTTCTTGCCCCCTAGACTTTCATAGGTCCCATAAGATCAACATGTAGAAGTTCTAGAACACGTGAAGTAGTAAGATGTTGTACCTTCTTGTGTGATGTCTTGACTTGTTTCCCAATCTGGCATTCTCCACAAATTTTTCCTTCAACAATCTTTAGATTGGGAACTCCAATGATCGCCTTTTCAGAGAGAATCTTCTGCATGCTTCTCAAGTTGATGTGACCGAGTTTTTGATGCCATAGCTTCGTCTCTTGTGCTTTGGATAAAAGGCACTTGGTTGGCAAGGTTGTGGTTGTTGGAGACCATAGATAACAGTTATCAAGAGATCTGTGACATGTCATGACTTCCTTCTGGTGTTCGTCTTTAGCACTGCACTTGTCACAAGTGAAGTTGACATCTAGGTTCAGATCGCATATTTGACTGATGCTAATGAGTTTGGTTGTAAGACCTTCTACCAGTAGAGCCTCTTTCAGGCATGGTGAGTTGGAAAGATTGAGTTTTCCTTTCCTAAGTACTCTAGCTTTTACTCCATCACCAAAAGTGACAAAGCTATTAGTGCAAGGTATTAAAGTGACCAAGAATGAACTATTACCAGTCATATGTCGAGAGGATCCACTATCAAAGTACCAATCATTGCTGGTTGAAGCTTTTAGAGCGGTGTAGGCAATATTTGTGATATTTTACGTCCTTGACTCGCCATTCCTTACGTGTTTGGGCTTTCTTGATGGTGGTCCTTTGCTTGACGAAGCTCCTTCCATATAGACGATAGCAGAAAGGTCGAATATGACCTCTTCGTCCACAATGGTGACATACCCAGTTATGTCTTTTGTTCTGTGTTCTTGAAACGGCCAGGGTATAAGGCTTTTTAGTCGCTTGGTCAGGTAGGAAGTTAGGAGACTTCTGACGGGGCTTGTGGGTGACGACCTTCTGAGGAACGAAGACGGTGTGTGATGATGAAGCTTCTTTCGTATATCCAAGACCCTCCATGTTTCTAGCTGGTTTACCAATCGAGAGGATTTGGTCTAGAGTGTCGGTGCTTGGATTCATCATCTTTACAGACTTGATGACTTGTTCTAACTCGCTTCTTAACCGAGCCACTTCCCTTTTTAGATCAACAGTAGTTTCGAGAAGTCGTGACTTGTCTTCATTAAGAGAAAGAATGAGAGCATTCTTTTTTTCGATTACCTGAGAGTCTTCAAACCATTTGACATACCATTCGTTGTAGGCGTTGTTGAGGGTCTCATTAGATAGCTCGTCATTAGAGTCATACTTCTTTGAACTCTCGGATGGTTGATCTATTGTGGAGGCAGTAAAAGCAACATAGTTACTTGTATGCTCAGAGTCACTGTCTTTCTCATCTTCATCGTCAGATAGAGAGGCATGGAATCCCTTCTTCTGTTTCTTTAAGAAGTTAGGACATTCTTTCTGCATGTGCCCATGCCCCTCACATTCAAAGCACTGAACTCCTTTTTCTTTTCCTGATCACTCTCCTCGTCTACCATCGCTATTTGTGTTTTCGAACTTCTGGAACTTGTGCTGCGGCTTGTCTCTGACTTCTCGGGTGACATTCCTTCCTGTCAACTGGTTAAATCATTTCATGACTTTATTGTAGTTTTTAGCCAGCATAGCGATAGTCTCCTCAATGTCACTATCCGAATCAGAGCATGTCAAGTTTTTCTGCTTTTGGGTAGAATTCTTGAAAGCTACACCTTTATGTTTCTTTTCGATAAGAGGTAGGGAGAGCTCGAAGGTCATTAGGGATCCCATGAGTTCATCAAACTTCAGCGTCTTCAAGTCATGAATTTCTTCTATGGCCGTAATCTTCATCTTGAATCTGGGACTTAGGGCTCTCAGCGTTTTTCTGACAAAATCTTCATCAGTCATAGGTTTGCCAAGTGAATATGATTCGTTGGCTAGATCCTTGATGCACACATTAAACTCTGCTATAGTTTCATCTTCATTCATGGTAAGGGCCTCAAAGTTGGTCGTGAGGTACTGTAACTTTTGCTCTCTGACTTTGGATGTACCCTCATAAGCAACAGCAAGAGTGTCCCAAGCAATTTTGGCACTTGTGCACGTGTTGATGAGTCGAAACACATTCTTATCTACTCCATTAAAAATAGCATTGAGTGCAAGAGAATTACCTAGAGCGGCTTCATCTTCTTCCGCGCTCCACTCTTTTTCGGGTTTAATGCTAGTTTGATTTCCTTGAGCATCAGCATAGTGAGGTTCCTCCCATCCATTGATGACAGCCTTCCAGGTTTTGCTGTCGAGAGACTTCAAAAAGGCACACATTCGTGCTTTCCAGTACCCATAGTTTGTTCCGTCGAGCACTGGTGGTCGATTGACGGATCCTTCTTCCTTCGAACACAAAGTCGTAACTTGTGTATCGACTGCTTGCCTTAATTGCAGACTGTGGTAAATAACAACCAAGCAATAATAACGACACCAGAGATGATTACCCAATTCGGTGACTCCGCACCTACGTCTGGGGGCACTTTGCCAGTGGAAAGGTTTTCACTATAAGGAAGTCAATAGTACAACTTCAAGCACCAACTAGCTATCACACAAGCTATTGTCCTAAGCTACTATGGATCTCACCATGAACAACCTCAACCAAGGTCCTCTCCCCCTATCTTTGAGATCCTCTCAATTCCACCCTTCGAGCAAACGCCTATGCTCGGTGTCGTAGTCTTCTTTGACGGATTTGTGATTCTTCAATCACGAACACAAGAACCCTAAGCGATCAAGCACTCAATCTTCGCGACTTGATGTTTGATTAGAGCAAATCCGTTCTAACAAACTTAATCAGCCTCTCAACACGCCAATGATGCACGGTTAAGAGCTCTGAGAAATTTAGCTAATTTAGAACAAGAACGGACGACTGCTAATGGGGAAGCTTCAAGCTTTTTATAGCAGCCCCAAATTCCTAATCTTTCCCAGATTAGGAATAGGAAGTCTCTGACTTCCTAAATAAATCAGGCAAGCAGAGTTGCCGCCTTTTGCTGACGTGTTTGTGACAGCTGGAAGTCGCATGGCTTGTCGACGCCATTCTCTTGCGCTCCAAGTCTTTGTGACGTTATTCTTCTTTCGCTCCAAGCGGCGTCTAAATAGGAAAGCTTCAGGCCTTTCCTAATCTGGAACGTAATACGTCGCTCCACATGTCTTGTAACATGTTGCACTGACTTCTTTCTTTTGCGTTAAAAAATTATGCCAACACTTAAACGTAGCAACAATATAGAACCAAGACTAGTTTTCAATGAGGTAATCTCCGGTATCTTTGACCGGAAGTGTCAATTTGGTCAAAAAATCGAGATGAAGGATCTCGTCATGCTTACTTACTTCCTCGGGATGGAAATCTCCCTAGTAGCATATGAGAATCACTTGTCTCATGCCAAATATGCAGTTGATCTCATCTCTTGAGCAAGCTTAACAGACTGTAAGGTTGCTGTAGGGATTTGGAGCTACCAAGATGAATACAATAGTGGAAGAAACAACAATATAAACTCCAAAATCTGTCCAAGAACATAAACTATTAAATCTCAAGGCAAAAACAATTTCACAAGAATCTTCCTTTAGTTTTGTTGAATCAAGAAAGAAGAACAAGATGATCTCCTTCTCTAGAGCAAGTCCACACCAATAGGATGATCCTTTTGATCCAACAAAATTAGCCTACTAGAACTTGAGTGTGAAGAACAAGAGAGCAAGGGAAGGATAGGGAGGGGGAGTCTCGGCCGGTTGTGAGGAGAGAGGAGGAGAGCATCAAAAATTGTAGTGTTTTGTGAGAACCCAAAATGATATATTATATGTTGATTTGGTAAATCAACAAATGATGAAGGCATGGGCTTGAGTCATTCCATCACCTAATCCCACAATTTGCTCTTCATCAAAATCAACAACACCAACTAAGCATGGTGTGTGCCCCCTATATGTGGGCCGGCCATACAATGACCAATTGGGCCTTTAATGGGCCGCCCGTGTGGCCTCATAAGCCGAGCCTAATGGGTTGGCCCATGTGGTCGCGTGTGAAGTCCAAAAATTATCCGACCCCTGTCGGCACTTATCAAACAAATTCTGACACGATATCGACGACAAACTTAGTTTTCTCGATTCGCTAATCATTCTCACAAATACGAACCCATGGCCCAAAACCCGCAGTTTTGGCCATGTCTCGCTCCTCAAGAAACGCCAACCTTTCCTTGTCTCATGTTACCCATATTGTATGTGTGTGACCCTCTAGACTCATGCCACCGTTGGCAGATCGGCGTAAAAAATCTCTCTTGCCCGATCCATCATAAGTGGCCTCTAGTAAGACATTATGATTACCCAATGTGCATGGTGATCGATGATTCAATTTAACCTCGTGCGTACAAGTCACTATCCTATTATCTCTAGACATTATGATTGATCACAAGGCATAGATGTCGTCATCCTTGATTAATCAATCATTGTTTCTTGGTATAAGGGATAAATCCCTTAGCCGTCTTTCGTGTCACTCATGCAATCTTTCCCGCCACCCAATCATGCCCGTTATTGCAATCCAATTACGAAAAAAGTTAGGCGCAAGTCAAAGTCGTACGTCGACTGCATAACGATCACAAAGACTCCTTGATCTAAGGATATTATGACAAGCTATTGCAATTGAATATGTTCATGATATCTATGATATGATTCCGGGATCCCACATCTCTATGATAAGCAGAACTACATCACTAAGAACCATCCTCATACTGGTCGCTTCAATTGAAGCATATTTGACCAGGGACTCGTTAAGTGTGATCCGTGCAGATTTATGGTTCTACTACTTTCATGGTCATAAATCAGATCGTGCTCAACATATTACTTCAACACATAAGTAATACAAAGCCATTTTATTCATTACAAACGATCAGACTACTATCAATTGGACTAGGGCACAAAAATGCACTCAATCTCCTACTTGCCCCTAGTTCCAATTTAAGCCCCAGTCTATCCCTATTGACCTAACATGTTTGTCATGCTTTTCTTGATGAAGAACCTTGGTCAAAGGGTAGGCTGTGTTATCATCAAATCTGGGCTATGTCTCGGATGATGTGATACTTCCTGAGAACATGCTTGGATTTGTCATTTGCTCTGAGCTCCTTAGCTTGAGCAATGGCCCCTGTGTTGTCATAATACAAGTCTACTGGGTTAGATGGGTTTTGAATTACACCTAACCCAGCCATACAGACTCCTTTGCTGCCTCTGATGCAACAATGTACTCAGCTTCCGTTGTAGAGTCGGGGATGGAGTCCTGCTTCTTGCTCTTCCAGCTGAATGCTCCACCGTTCAACGTAAACACATATCATCACTGGCTTTTAAAGTCATCAGGGTATGTCTGGAAACTAGCGTCAACATATCTTTTGACGACTAGATCATCATCATTCCTTCCCCCGTATACAAGAAAAGCGTCATTGGTTTTTCTCAAGTATTTGAGAATTGCCTTGACCGCAGTCCAGTGTTCCTCGCCGGGGTTGGATTGATGCCTACTGGTACAGCTTAAGGCGAACGAGACATCCGGTCTCGTGCATATGATGGCATACATTATGGACACTATTACCGAAGCATATGGGATCTCATTCATTCTTTTTAGCTCTTCAGGTGTCTCGGCACACTGACTATTGCTAAGCTTTATGCCATGACGTATAGGCAGCAGTCCCTTCTTGGAATTCTGCATTGAGAATCTTCTCAACACTTTGTCTATATAGGTGCTCTGACTTAAGGCCAAGACCCGCTTGGCACGATCTCTATGTATCTTGATCCCCAAGATATAAGAAGCCTCGCCTGAAAGAGATCACCACGGTCTAATCGATAAATATCATGCAGCGGACGTTATGTAACCGTGGTGATCGATACAAGCTATGATACAAGCTATGAATTTTGAGAGAAGCTTGACAACAATGGAGGATGAGAGGGGAGAGAGATTTCGGCAATGAGGGGAGAGAGTGATGGGAGTTGGTTGCTGAAAATTAGAGAAGATAATGGAAGATATTATGTGATTTTAATTTGAAAATTACAATTGAATTTCAAATTAAAAATGCATATCTATCCTTCATAATCTCTTATTTTCATTTGTTCCCATTCATAACTTAAATCCCTAAATGGGCTTTAAGCCCGTTTAACTAAAACCCAAATTAAACCCATTAGCTTGAGTTCTAATTTCGGTTTAGACAAAACGGCTCAATTTCCTCAAATTGATTTCTTCAACCGTCTGATTAAAACCTTAGGCCAGAAAACTACTGAATCGTTATCAAATTACTATTTTACCCTTTCCATCATAAGTGGTCTCTAGCAAGACATTATGATTATCCAATGTTCGTGATTATCGATTATTCGACTTAACCTGTTATCGTACATGTCACTGTCCTTTTATCAAACCGACATCCAGATTGATCAATAGGCATAGAATTGTCATCCTAATTTATCAATCACTGTTTCTTGATGTCTGAGATGACTGAAAACTGATACTAAGGTATCACCTGCACAGCCGTGCTATTCCTTCAGTCATACTCATCAACTGGCCTAAACGGATATCTTTCTTATACCGAAGTATGAGTGATAAATCCCTCATACGCCTTTCGAGTTCACTAGTGCAACAAATATCAAAGCCAATCGAAGCCGTTATAGTTACCCTTTTACAGATAACGTTAGACTAGGTCAAACTTAGGTATTCATTACATAGTGTACACAAAGACTCCTTGGTCTTAGGAAATAATGACAAGCTACAATATGTGAGTATCTCATGACTGGATCTATGCAGCATACTCACAATCGGGTTGTCCGATATCATCGACCTGATGGTATCTATGATATAACTCCGGCACGCACTTTGCCATGATCAGTAGAGCATGATCACAATGAGTTAGTCTCAAACTGATCGCTTAGCTGATCAGGTACTTTATCAAATGCAATTCTTTCTGATCTATAGTTCTACTATAAGTGATTACACACATTATGACATAGATCAAATCACATTAGATATATTACTACAACACTATAGTAATAATATGCCTTTTATTATGTAGAATAATGATGTCCGTTACAATATAGATTGAGGAATTATAATGGACTAGGGCACAAACCTAACAATCTCCCACTTGCCCCTAGTTCCAACCTAAGTTCCAATCTATCCCCATAGACTTCACGTGCGCCTCATGCTTAGGCTGCGGTAAAGCCTTTGTCAAGGGATCAGCAACATTTTCATCAGTCGGTACATAAGTAATCTCCACATCACAGTTATCAATATATTCTCTGATAATATGATACTTCATCTGTATGTGTTTAGTTCTGTGGTGGAATCTGGGCTCTTGAGCTAATGTTATGGCCCCAGTGTTGTCACACAACAAGCTTACCGGATCAGACGCTCGCGGCATTACATCTAATCCGGTTAGAAAGCTTCTAACCCATACGGCTTCCTTAGATGCTTCTGCTGCAGCTATGTATTCAGCCTCTGTTGTAGAATCGGCAGTTGTGGCTTCCTTGAAGCTCTTCCAGCTGAATGCTCCGCCAGTTAACACGAATACAAATCCTGCTTGTGATTTAAAATCATCAGGATCTGTCTGAAAACTAGCATCAACATATCCTTTGACTGCTAGTTCTCCATCCTTCCCACCATACACTAGGAATGCGTCTTTAGTTCTCCTTAGATATTTAAGGATACTCTTGACAGCAATCTAGTGCTCCTGGCCTGGGTTAGATTGATTCTGCTGATACAGCTTAACGCGAACGAGATGTCTTGTCTCGTGCAAATCATAGCATACATGATGGATCCCACAGCCGAAGCATATGGGATCTTACTCATTTTGCTTAGCTCATCAGGAGTCTTAGGACTCTGTTGTTTGCTGAGCTTAATGCCATGCCGCATGGGTAGGTATCCCTTCTTAGAATCAAGCATTGAGAATCTTCTCAACAACTTATCTATGTAAGTGCTCTGACTTAGGCCCAATATTCTCTTGGGTCGATCTCTGTAGATCTTGATGCCCAGAATGAAAGCATCATCACCTAAGTCCTTAATCGAGAAGCATTTCCCTAACCAAGCTCTAACTTCAAGCAAGGTTTGGATGTCATTCCCGATGATCAGTATGTCATCGACATATAGCACTAGGAATACTATTTTACTCCCACTCGCTTTCTTATATACGCAAGGTTTACTTTCGTTTTTGATAAAACCGAATTCCCTTACGGCTTCATCAAAACGAATGTTCCAACTCCGTGAAGCTTGCTTTAATCCATAAATGGACCTAAGCAGCTTACAAATCTTTCCAGGATTCTCTGGATCAACAAAACCCTTGGGCTGTGTCATATACACATCCTCTTTTAAGTTCCCGTTAAGGAAGGCGGTTTTAACATCCATCTGCCATATCTCATAGTCGTAGTATGCTGCTATGGCTAGAATGATCCAGATAGACTTGACCATAGCAACAGGTGAAAGAGTCTCGTCATAATCGATACCTTCGATCTGGCGACAACCTTTCGCAACCAGTCTAGCTTTATAGGTCTGAGGTTTTCCATCCATGTCGGTCTTAATTTTATAGACCCATTTGCAACCGATGGGTTTTATCTCAGGGGTTTGATCCACCAAGCGCCAGACTTGGTTGTCTGACATGGATTTCATTTCCTCATTCATGGCGTTCTGCCATTTTTCGGAGTCTGGACTGGCCAAAGCTTGTCTGTAGGTTTCTGGATCATCCTGATCCACCAACATCAAGTCATTTCCTTCAGTGGCTAGGAAGCCATATCTGATAGGAGCTTGACGAGATCTCTCAGACCTTCTTGGACCATCTGGAATAGGTGTCGGGATTGGTTCTTGATCAATGACCTCTTCTGGCTCCTGTATTTCTACATTCGGCATAGTAGGTTGCTCCGTATCTTCTTGAATTTCTTCAAGATGCACGGCACTCCCACTAGCACTTTTGGAAATAAATTCCTTTTCCAAAAATACCCCTCCTCGAGCAACAAAAACTTTGTTCTCGCTAGGTTTGTAGAAATAGTACCCCCTTGTTTCTTTGGGGTACCCAAAAAAGAAACACTTGTCTGATTTGGGTTCGAGCTTATCGCCTAACAGACGCTTGACGTAAGCTTCACATCCCCAAATCTTAAGGAAAGCTAATAAGGGTTTCTTCCCGTTCTATACTTCGTATGAAGTGCTTTCCACTGCCTTTATAGGAGCCCGATTCAATATGAATGCGGCCGTTTCTAGGGCATAGCCCCAGAAAGAGATAGGGAGGTCATCCTGACTCATCATTGATCGAACCATGTCAATTCAGAGAGGTGTTCCAATTCGGATACACCATTCACTTGAGGTGTTCCAGGCAGAGTCGATTCAGAGAGGATCCCACACTCCTTTAAATGACTGTGAAATTCTTGGTCCAAGTACTCACCGCCTCAGTCAGATCGAAGCTGGTTCTGTGCTTCATTCTGGAACTCTTTGAAATTGTCAAAGGTTTCCGATTTATGTCTCATAAGATAAACATACCCATATCTACTGAAGTCATCAGTAAATGTAACGAAGTAGTGAAAACCTCTTCTGGCCTGAGTGCTCATGGGCCCACAAACATTGGAATGTATGAGACCCAGTAAGTCACCCGCCCTTTCACCTAAATCGGCAAAAGTTGCTTTTGTCATTTTGCCCATAAAGCATGACTCACATCTCTCAATTGAAGTGAATTCAAACGGACTTAGAAGTCCACACTTGTGAAGTGTTGAGATGCGTTTATGGCCTATATGGCCTAAGCGGAAGTGCCATATCACAGTCTGGTTTAAATCATCGGATTTAACCCTTTTGTTACTGATATTAAAAATCGAGCTAGTGTCAGTGTTTTGAATATTAAGAATATATAAACCACCAACCAATGAAGCATTGCAATAAAACATATTATTCTTAAAAATATTGAAAATTCCATTATCAATAGAAAAACAATATCCTTCCTTGTCAAGCAAGAAAATAGAAATAATATTTCTGCGAAACACAGGTACACAATGAACATTGTTTAATAACAAAACCAGCCCACTTGGCAAACTAAGACTAATATCTCCTATAGCAGTTGTCAAGACTTGATTGCCATCGCCAACTCGTAGGTCCGCCTCGCCCCTGCTCACTTCTCTTCTACTTCTTAGAGCCTGCATATTAACACAAATGTGAGATTCTGCACCGGTATCAAGTACCCAAGAATCTGAAGTAGATAAACTGAGATTGAGCTCAATAACAAAAATACATGATCCTGAAGATGTGGAAGCTCCACTCATCCTAAGAAACAGCTTGTGTTTCTTACAATCCTTTTTTCAGTGCCCCAGTCCTTGGAAATAGAAGCAGATGACATCCTTCTTAGGATTCTCAACAGCCTTTGGAGCTGCTGGACCCTTAGGTTGTCGAATCTTCCCTGCTAGGTGCATAAGAGCCTTACCCTTGCCCAGGCTGGCTTTCTTGAAGCTCACTTGCTTGTTGACCATAAGAACCTCCTTGGTCTTGCCCTTGAGATTCTTTTCAGCAGTCACGAGCATACCATGAAGCTCTGTCACGGTTTTATTCATGTCATGCATATTGTAATTTCCAACGAAATCACAATATGTCTCTGGAAGTGAATGCAGCACAAAGTCTACAGACATTTCCTTGTCCACAGGATGACCGAGTCTGGCCAAGTATTCCAAAAGACGTTTCATCTTAAGGACATATGGACTGACAGGAGCTCCAGCCTTCAGCTTCCAAGACATCAGTTCACTGAAAGTGTCGTATCTTTCGACACACGCTTTCTCTTTGAACATTTTCTCGAGCTCAGCCATACAGGCTTTGGGATCATCGGAAATGTCCAAGAACTGATTCTGCAAGTCAGGCACCATACTGATCATCATGATGCACTGCACGTCGATCCGGTCGCTAAGGAATTTCTGGTAGGTATCCCTTAGTGCCCTTGAGGCGTTCAGTGCTGGTTCAGTAGTGCTTGTTCCTAGGTAAGGATATAATCCTTACGTTCATGCTTGAGAACGAGTCTCAAGTTCCGGTCCCAATCGAGAAAGTTTACACCGTTACCAGAATGATTCGTGTTTGCCATTTTTTATCTACATAGTGAAAAGAATTTTAATCAGTGTTAATTAAAATTGAAGTTGGAGATTTAATTATAAAACACTTTCTGATTCTAACTTTAGAATCTTAACCAGGATCCCATCATACTCTCAATTGAAGTGAACGGAGGCTCACTGCTCCAATTGAGTGCATCAAGGTAGGAATACATCCATCTACAAGACCATTTAGTTCCTGGCTAGGGTCTGTACTTGTAAGTACGTGGCATACCCTATACCGATACCCTAGGTCAGCCCTAGCTAACAATCGTAGACAAGTCTACCAAGCTTGAACTATGGATAGAACTAATGTGGCTACTTCGCGGAGGCGCACGCACCCACACAGAACTACCCATCTCATCCAGACTTTTTCTCTATGAATGTTACGCGGAGGCGTACCGACATCCATAGGGTCAAAGCCCTTTTGAGTGCCCAAACTTGGATGGTATCACGCTTGACTTGTAATTATTTCCGTTTAAGTTAATTATAAAACTCTGATTGTATATCGATACAATCTTAATCTGGAATCATCAATTGCAAGTCCATGCAAAGATGATCCCTTAGCATGTTACATGCGAGTCTGATTAAATTCTGATTTTAATCTTTGCATGTAGGTGATAGCAAATCATACATAAACTTGTATATTTAAACTATCATACATTCAAACATATAAATGTAACGATAAAATATGCATAGCTAAGCCCATCTTAAATTCCTAAGTATCTAGCAATACTGATCCTAAAGACATGGTCTTCAAGATCCAAACTTGCTCCATTCTTGTGAACTCCCACTGGCTTCGAGCCTACTCCAATCCGAGTCTTCCTCTTTGAAATTCTGAATCGTAGCCGAGTCAAGAAGTCGAACACAAAGTCGTAACTTGTGTATCGACTACTTGCCTAAAACGTAAACCGTAAGCGTAAACAGTAAACAGATAATAGCGACACCAGAGATGATTACCCAGTTCGGTGACTCCGCACCTATGTCTGGGGGCACTTTGCTAGTGGAAAGGTTTTCACTATTAGGTAGTCAATAGTACAACTTCAAGCACCAACTAGCTATCACACAAGCTATTGTCCTAAGCTACTATAGATCTCACCGTGAACAACCTCGACCAAGGGCCTCTCCCCCTGTCTTTGAGATCCTCTCAATTCCACCCTTCGAGCAAGCCTATGCTCGGTGTCGTTGTCTTCTTGGACGGAGTTGTGAATCTTCAATCACAAACAAAAACCCTAACCGATCCAAACACTTAGTCTTCGCGACTTGATGTTTGATCGGAGCAAAAGTCCGTTCTAGCGAATCTTAATCAGACTCTCAACACGCCAATGGTGCACGGTTAAGAGCTCTGAGAAATCTTGCAATTGTTAGAACAAGAACGGATGATCTGCTAATGGGAAGCTCAAGGCTTTTTATAGCAGCTCACATTCCTAATCCTTCTCGGATCAGGAACAGGAAGTTTTAGACTTCCTGAATAAATCAGGCAAGTCGTTGCCGCCTTCCATGACAGCTGGAAGTCGTCTTGCCTGTTCTGACTTCCTGAATAAATCAGGCAAGTAGAGTTGCCGCCTATTGCTGACGTGTTACTGCCAGCTGGAAGTCGCCTGGCTTGTCGACGTCACTCTCTTGCGCTCCAAGTCTTCATGGCGTCTTTCTTCTTTTAATCCAAGCTTCGTCGAAATAGGAAAGCTTCAGATCTTTCCTAATCTGGATCTTAACAAGTCGCTCCACATGTCAAGTAACATGTTGCGCGACTTCTTACTTTTGCGCTAAAAAATTATGCCAACAATTAAACGTAGCAACACTCTTGACTTGATTCTTGTGTCGGTCTTCGTGATTACAAATTTAAATAAATAAAATGAAATACAAATCACGACACGCATGCCGTATTTACTACAACCCAAAATTAAGCAACACGCAGGTTGCAAAACAAAATTTAAAATACAAATATAAATGGCTTAGCTAGCATCATGTGGAAAACATCATATTATCAAAGATCATGTATACAATCAACATGCTTATCAAACAAACAAATTTTCCAAATTTAATCTTTCTTAAGTGTGGAAAAATTCTGGTTTATCAAAACTGGACGGTTTAATTAATTAATCGAATTTAGAACCGGTTCTCGATGGTTTATCGAAACCGAACCAAATCTGAAAATTAAATTTTTAGGATTTCCAAATATTCTAGCGAACCAACCGGTTCAGCTCGAATCTGGTCGAGCCGAACCGGATCAACCGAGGTCGCCCGCGGAGGCAACCACGGTGGCCCGTGAGGGCTGCCGAGGTCGCCCGCGGAGCTGACCGTGGTCCGCCACGGGAACGACCATGGTAGCCCGCGAAGGCAACCATGGTCGCCCCTAGGGAAGACCCTGGTCGCCCGCGAGGCAACCATGGTGGCCCTCACGGGCTGCCATGGTCGCCCGCGTGGGCATAACGTGGTCGCCCGCGAGGGCTGCCATGGTCGCCCGCAGACGACCCTCGTCGGCCCTTGGTGCTGACCATGGTCTGCCCTAGGGAATTCCATGGTCCACCATGGCCATGGCTAACCCGAAACACCCAAAAAAAATATTTTCCAATTTTCCAAAATCAATCAAATCTAAAATTTTAAGTGTGGACTTTAAGTCCGTTTTAGGCGAGAAACGCATTTGAACACTTCATAAGTGTGGACTTTTAAGTCCGTTTGAATCCACTCAAACTAAAATATGCAAGTCTCGCCTAATGGGCAAAATGACAAAGGCACCTTTCACAGGTTTATGTGAAAGGCGAGTGACTTGTTAAGTCTAATACATTCCGACGTATGTGGACCTATGAGTACTTAGGCCAGAAGAGAGTTCAACCAATACTTGACTCTGGAAACGGCCGCATTCATTTAGAATCGGGCTCCGATGAAGACAACGATAGTACACCTTGTGACAGTTTTTTTGTCTCCCATTACTATGGATGCGTGCGCCTCCGCGTAGTATTCTTGGGATGTGAGCTAAATAAGGTAATCAGTTCTATTTGGATGTGTGAGCCTCCGCGTAGTAGCCAAATAAGAGTTGGACCAAAGTCACAGAAGGTACACCACATGACACTCATTACTGTTGGGTCCCGCGGCATCCTAATTACGTTCATGGCAGCGGAAGCAACCTATAAACCGCCCCTAACCTGCGCAAGATCGACTACCAAGTTAGATCCTTAGGAAATCGAGTTTTCGGGTTTTACCAGAATCTGCCCGGCAGAAAACCGAGACTTTGAAGCTCTATATCTCGAGCTACAGATCTCCAATTTCTTCGGTTCTTTTTGGAGATTAAACCTCAGCCAATTCCCTACATCTTTTGTGTTTTGCTCTAAACCCATTTCGGACTAGAAGACCTCCGTCTGGAGAAAAACATTTTTCCCGTCTCGCTGGACAGACTCTGCGGACCAGTCTGCTTCTCGGCCTTGTATCTCCTAAACCAGCGCTCCTTTTGAAAATCAGTATTTCACAAAAGTTGTAGCCCTTGGACTTGTCCTTCCAACGCCGCAAGTTTCAGGTCAATCAGAGCTCGGACGAAGCGGCTATGGCTCACGCATTGTCGGTCATCGGAACTGGACAATCTGGACAGTTTCTCCATTTTGCATTTAGTCTTCGTTGAATCGATAAAGAAGAACGTTCGGATCTTCTTCTCTAAAGAAAGTCCACACCAAGGGGATGATCTTGATGATCCCTCACTTAATTACCTACTAGAACAATTAAATGAAGAACAAGAGAGCAAAGAGAGGAGAGAGTGTTGTGAGAGTTGTGTGATTCTTGAATTAATGAATGAATGCTAGATATTTCAATTCATCATCCAACAAGCATGGGTCAAAAGTGATTGGTATGGGCTTAAAGGTGCTTTAACCCATACCCCTTAAATCACTCACCTCTTAATCCACAATCACCAACTAAGCATGGTGTTGTGTGGCCCCCACACATGGACCCACCATGTGGGCCGGCCATGAGGTCTTGTTGGGCCCTTAATGGGCCGGCCATGAGGCTTCATGGGCCGAGCCCAATGGGCCCTCCCGTGTTGTCTCATGCCGTGTCCAAAAATCGCCCGACCCTTTCGTCACTTATCAAACAAAGTCCGACGCGATATCGACGAAAAACTCAATTTTTCTCGATTCGCTAATTATTCTCTCAAACCGAACCTATGGCACAAAACCTCCAGTTTTGTCCATATATTACTCCTCAAGAAACATCAATGTTTCCTTGTCTCAAGTTATCCGCCTTGTATGTGTGTGACCCTCTAGGCTCATGCCACCGTTGGCAGATCGGCGCAAAAGATCGCTCTTGCCCGATCCATCATAAGTGGTCTCTAGTAAAACATTATGATTACCCAAGGTGCATGATGATCGATGATTCGACTTAACCTTTGTGCGTACAAGTCACCATCCTGTTATCTCTAGATATCCCGATTGATCACAAGGCATAGAGTCGTCTCCCTTGTTCAATCAATCATTGTTACTTGATATGCGAGATGGCTGAGAACTGATAACCCGTATCATTGGCATGGCCATGCTCTTTCTCTCAGTCAGTCTCCATCAAGAGGCCTTCTAACGGATATCTTTCCCATACCGTAGTATGAGGGATAAATCCCTTAGCCGTCTTTCGTGTCACTCATGCAATCCGTTCCGCTTCCCAATCATGCCCGTTATTGCAATCCTGTTACGGAAAGCGTTAGGCGCAAGTTAAAGCCGCACGTACATTGCTTAGCGATCACAAAGACTCCTTGGTCTAAGGATATCGTGACAAGATATCGCATTTGAATATGTTCATGGCTTAATCTATGAAACACTATTCAAAGCGGGTCGTCGGATATCAATCACCTCATGATATCTATGATATGATTCCGGGATCCCTCATCCCTATGACAAGTAAACATATATCTTTCCCATACCATAGTACGAGGGATATATCTTTCCCATACCATAGTAGCAATGGTCAGATTGATCCTGATTATTCTTAGCCATAACTATGGCAGATGGATGTCAAAACCCCTTCCTTAGCAGGAACTTATTAGAGGGTGTGTATATCACACGACCTGTGGGTTTTGTAGAATCAAAGAATCCCGGAAAGATATGTAAGCTACAAAGATCCATTTATGGATTGAAGAAAGCTTCAGGGAGTTGGAACCTTCATTTTGATCAAGTTGTAAGGGAACTCGGCTTCATCAAAAACAACAGTGAGCCTTGCGTATAGAGGTGATGTGGATATTAAACATTGTTCGACTGATGATAATATGGCCGATCCCTTAACAGAGGCTCAGCCGTAGCCTAGGCATGAGGAACATGCATGGTCTATAGGAGTAGATCAGAACTTAAATTGGAACCAGGGGCAAGTGGGAGATTGTTAGAGTTATGCCCCAGTCCAATATATAAGTGATCTACAGATGTAATGTTTTATCATCTTAACGAAAAAAATAAATCGGCATATATTACTAATGTGTTGTAGTAATATATCGAATGTAATTTGATCTATGTCATTATGTGTGTAACCACTAATAGTAGAACTATAGATTAGAAAGAATTACATTTGATGAGTCCCTGATCGGCTAAGCTTCTTTATGAAGCGATCAGTATGAGACCAACTCCTTGTGATCACGCTCTACTGATCATGGCAAAGTATGTGCCGGAGTTATATCATAGATATCATTAGGTCGATGATATCGGACAACCCGATTGTGAGTATGCTGCATAGATCCAATCATGAGATACTCACAGATCGTAGCTTGTCATTATATCCTAAGACAAAGGAGTCTTTGTGTACACTATGTAACGAATACCTAAGTTTGACCTAGTCTAACGTTATCTGTAAAAGGGTGGTTATAACGGCTTGGATTGGGTTGGATATTTATTGCATTACTGAACTCGAAAGGCGTCTGAGGGATTTATCACTCATACTTCGGTATGAGAAAGATATCCGTTTAGGCCACTTGATGAGTATTACTGAAGGTATAGCACGGCCGTGCAGGGGATACCTCAGCATCAGTTTTCAGTCATCTCAGATATCAAGAAACAGTGATTGATAAATTAGGATGACGATTCTATGCCTATTGATCAATCTGGATATCGGTTTGATAAAAGGACAGTGACATGTACGATAACAGGTTAAGTCGAATAATCGATAATCACGAATGTTGGGTAATCATAATGTCTTGCTAGAGACCACTTATGATGGAAAGGGTAAAATAGTAATTTTACCAGTCTGCCAACTGTTCATGAGCCTATAGGGTCACACGCATTAAGCACGATACATGACAAATAATTATGGACGGAAATTGAAAACAATTCGGTAGTTTTCTGGCCTAAGGTTTTAACCAGACGGTTGAAGAAATCAATTCGAGGAAATTAAACCGTTTTTGTCTAAACCGAAATTAGAACACAACTTAATGGGTTTAATTTGGGTTTTAGTTAAACGGGCTTAAAGCCCATTTAGGGATTTAAGTGATGAATGGGGAAAAGTGCAAATACGAGTTTAAGAGGGTTAGATATGCAATTATTAATTTGAAATTCAATTTTTAATTTCAAATTAAAATTGCAAAATGTCTTCCACATTTTTTTTCTCTCACCATTTGGCAACCACTTCCCCTCACCCTCTCTTGGCCGAACTCCTTACCCTCTCCATCCATCATTTTTTGTCAAAAATTCTCAAGAACATTCATAGCAAAAGTGTGAGAGAAAACCGATTTTTGGTTGTTGTGCTTGTGTGGACCTAATAGAGAAACACTACATTGTGTTTTCATCGATTTATAAAGGTAATTTTCATATTTGAAAAGGTTGATAGCATGCTGAATTTTTCATTAAGATCCTTCTTTCATTTCGATCACCATGGTTACATAAAGCTCCGCTGCATGAAATTATTGATTGGAACCCATGGTGATCCCTTTCAATTATGGACCCTATTGCCGAAGCATATGGGATCTCATTCATCCTTTTTAGCTTTTTAGGTGTTTCAGCACACTGACTCTTACTAAACTTTATGCCATGACGCATGGGTAGCAGTCCCTTCTTGGAATTTTGCATTGAGAATCTTCTCAACACTTTATCTATATAGGTGCTCTGACTTAAGCCCAAGACCCGCTTGGCACGATCTCTATATATCTTGATCCCCAAGATATAAGAAGCCTCGCCTAAGTCCTTAATTGCGAAACACTCACCTAACCAAGCCTTTGTCAAAAGCAAGGTAGGGACCGTTTCCAATGAGCAATATGTCATCGACATAGAGCACTAAAAAGACGACCTTATTCCCATCTGCCTTTTTATATACGCAAGGTTTATCACCGTTCTTGATGAAGCCAAACTGTTTCACAGCTTTATCAAAACGTTGGTTCCAACTTCGAGATGCTTGCTTCAAACCGTAAATTGAAGCCCAAACCGGGTCGTGGGCTTGGGCTCGGCCTCGGCCAAAGGCGGGGACGGCCCCGGTCACCATCGACCAACGCCGGCCTCCGGTGACCTCCGTCCGGTATCTCCAATTCGACTCCTCGAGAGTCCCGTCTCAGACCCGACAAATCCAATAAAATTCTGAAAAATTTCAAATTCAATATATTTTTCAAAATTAACATATTTCATGCAATTAACCCATAAAAAGCATTAAATTCATGTTATCAACAAATATGGCATGTAAATCATCATAAAACCGAAATAAGTTCAACAAAACAAAGATCAAGAAAGTTAACCACGCTCTGATACCACTGTAGGGATTTGGAGCTATCAAGATGATCAAAATAGCAGAAGAAACAACAATATAAACTCCAAAATCTGTCCAAGAACATAAACCACTAAATCTCAAGGCAAAAACTATTTCACAAGAGTTTACCTTTGGTTTTGTTGAATCAAGAAAGAAGAAAAAGATGATCTCCTTCTCTAGAGCAAGTCCACACCAATAGGATGATCCTTTTGATCCTACACACTTAGCCTACTAGAACTAGAGTGTGAAGAACAAGACATCAAAGGAAAGGTCGAGGGAGGAGGTCTCGGCCGGCCTTGATGAGAGAGAGAGAGATGAGAGCTACTTCTTGTGTTGTGATATTTTGAGTACTTAATCATATATTATAAGTTCAATGATAAAGTAACAAATGATTAAGGCATGGGTTAAAAGGCATATCACCACCTAATCCCACAATTTTCTCTTCATCATAATCAACAATACCATATAAGCATAGTGAATGGCCCCCACAATTCCCCACCAAGTGGGCCGGCCAAGCCATGCCTAAATTGGGCCTTTGTTGGGCCTTTAATGGGCCGGCCAAGTGGCCTCATGGGCCAAGCCCAATGGGCTCGCCCATGTGATCGCGTGCCGTGTCCAAAAATTATCCGACCCTTGTCGTCACTTATCAAACAAAGTCCGACGCGATATCGACGACAAACTCAGTTTTCTCGATTCGCTAATCATTCTCACAAAACCGAACCCATAGCCTAAAGCCCTCAGTTTTGGCCATGTCTTGCTCCTCAAGAAACGCCATTCTTTCCTTGTCTCAAGTTACTCAAATTGTATGTGTGTGACCCTCTAGGCTCATGCCACCGTTGGTAGATCGGTGTAAGAGATCTCTCTTGCCCAATCCATCATAAATGGCCTCTAGTAAGGCATTATGATCACCCAAGGTGCATGATAATCATTGATTCCATTTAACCTTGTGCGTACAAGTCACTATCCTATTATCTCTAGACATCCGGATTGATCACAATGCATAGAGTCGTCATCCTTGTTTAATCAATCATTTTTACTTGATATTCGAGACGACTGAGAACTGATAACTCGTATCACTGGCATGGCCATGCACTTCCTCTCAGTCACTCTCGATCAAGTGGCCTAAACGGATATCTTTCCCATATCGTAGTACGAGGGATAAATCCCTTAGTCGTCTTTCGTGTCACTCATGCAATCCGTTCCGCCACCCAATCATGCCCGTTATTGCAATCCAGTTACGAAAAGCGTTAGGCGCAAGTCAAAGTCGTACGTCGACCGCATAGCGATCACAAAGAATCCTTGGTCTAAGGATATTGTGACAAGCTATCGAATTTGAATATGTTCGTGGCTTTATCTATGAAACACTATTCAAAGCGGGTCGTCCGATACCAATCACCTCATTATATCTATGATTTGATTCAGGGATCCCACATCCCTATGATAAGCAGAACTACATCATTAAGAACCATCCTCATACTGGTCGCTTCAATTGAAGCGTATTTTGACCAGGGACTTGTTAAGTGTGATCCGTACAGATTTATGGTTCTACTACTTTAGTGGTCATAAATCAGATCATGCTCAACATACTACTTCAACACATAAGTAATACAAAGCCATTTTATTTATTACAACCGATGATTAATATACATAGACATACAAAGCCGTTTTATTTGAATACATCTGACCTTGGTTCGAGCTTGGTTCCTAGCAACCGTTTTACAAAAGCCTCGTAACCCCAGATCCTTAGGAAAGACAAAACGGGTTCCCTCCAGAACCATTTCTTGAATGATGTCCCTTCCACTTGTTTCGACAGAGCCCTATTTAATATGAACACGGCCGTTTTTAGAGCGTAACCCCAGAAAGAGATCGGAAGATCAGTGTGACTTAACATCGATCGAACCATATCCAACAATGTCTGATTCCTTCGCTCGGACACACCATTCAGCTGTGGTGTTCCTTGCGGAGTCTACTGAGATAGTATTCCACATTCTGTTAGATGACTAAGAGACTCTTCGGATAAGTATTCTCTACCCCGATCAGAACGGAGTGCCTTAATACTTTTCCCGAGTTGGTTTTCTACTTCAGCCCTAAACTCTTTGAATTTGTCAAAAGCTTTGGACTTATGTCTCATGAGATAGACATAACCATATCTACTGAAATCATCAGTAAATGTGATAAAGTAGCCTAAACCACCCCTGGCTGGCGTACTCATTGGTCCACATACGTCCGAATGAATGAGACCTAATACATCACCCGCCCTTTCACCCATCCCGATGAAGGGTGTTTTAGTCATCTTACCCATTAAACAAGCTTGGCACCTTTTAAGCGATTGGAATTCGAATTGACTAAAAAGTCCGCGCTTGTGAAGCGCTGAGATGCGTTTCTCGTTTATGTGACCTAGATGACAATGTCATATAAGAGTTTGGTCTAAATCATCGGTTTTAAACCTCTTAGGATTAACATTATAGAGCAAGTTGGAATCTGAGTTTTGCATATTCAATATGTACAAACCTCCAACCGTGTGAGCATTTCCATAATATATGTTATAGTGCATAATATTAAAAAACCTGTTCTCAATATCAAAATAATAACCTCCTTTTTCAAGAAGGGATATAGATACAATATTCCTGCTAAAAACAGGTACGCAAAACACAATAAGGAGTTCTATCACAAGCCCACTGGGCAAAACAAGATCAACCGAACCCACAGCAGTTGCGGCAACACGCACGTTGTTCCCAACTCTTAGGTCCACCTCGTTTTCGCCCACATCTCTTCTAATGCATAGTACCTGCACATCTGCACAGACATGAGACTCAGCTCCAGTGTCCAGTACCCAAGTATCTTTAGTATAACGATTTAGCTCTAAGGCAATACCTGACGAAGTAGCGGCCCCACCGCTCTTTTTCTGATCTTCCTTCATCTGCTGACAGTCTTTCTTCAAATGACGAGGCTTTTGATAGTAAACACAGACTTAAGGCATTTACCTTCCCCTTGCCCTTCATGGGCTTGGATGGTTTAGGAACAAAAGGTCGTCTATTCTTTCCTGCCGGGTGCATTGGGCCTTTACCCTTGTCACCACCAGCTTTAAAGCCGAATCCCTTCTTTACCATAATAGCACCTTTGTGCGAATTGCCCCTTATGCTCTTCTCGGCAGTCACGAACATGTTGTGCAACTCCAATGCGGTTTTGTCCATGTCATGCATGTGATAGTTCATGACAAAACCACCATATGCATGAGGAAGGGATTGCAAAATGTAACCTGCAGCCATCTCCTTTTCCATAGTCAACCCGAGACTAGATAGGTGATTGAGATGTCCTTTCATTCGTAGGACGTGTGGACCTACGGAGCTGCCTGCTGACATTTTGCAGGCAATGAGTTCCCGGAGAACAGTGTATTTTTCAATACGTACTTTCTCCTTGAACATATCCTTAATATGCACAAACATGCCAAAAGGATCATGGGATAACTCCATAAACTATTTCTGGAGTTCCGCCTCCATACACCCAGCATGACACACGCAACGTCGATAAAGTCTCTAAGGTGTTTCTAGTACGTATCTTTAACGACCCTTGTCGTGTTGGCAGCTGGCTCCACTGGGATAGCCTTGTCTAGGACGTACTCCCTGCGTTCCAACTTTAACACAAGTCATAAATGTCTGTCCCAGTCAAGATAATTTGTTCCATTGAGCTTACACTTGTCAAGCATAGGCCTCAATGACAAATTAGTTGAGTTCGTTGAAAACTAGCCATTTTCTACACAAAGAAAGTAAATTTAATCTGAAAAGTTGAATAAATTTATGAAGATCCGAATCAAACACAAACCGCTCGATTCTTATAACTAAAATCTATGAACCAAGATCCTTGATTTGTCAATTGAAGTACGCTTAGGCGCACCGCTCCAATTGACCTATTTTGGTAGGACATTTGTTCAATTACAACCTGTGTAATTCTTGGCCAAAGTATGTGCAAATGCGCATGGCTTACCCTTCTGATTCCCCAGCTCGACCTCAGGCCGAGAATCATGGTCGAGTCAACCAACCTTCACATATGCATCAGTTTTGTGCAGATGCTCCGCTAAGGCGCATGACATCCCACAAGGTTGATAATTCCATATATAACCCATCTATCGGTGCTCCGCTAAGGCACACGACACCGAAAGAATGTCCCTACATGGGTGTGAATTTGGGTGGCATCTCACATGACTCGAATTAATGTGTCATTGGTTGTGTTTAACAATTCGAAAGTATTTGGCACAATTACGAACCCGTCATCAACAAATCGTGTTGTGACATTTCTAATTGTATCACATACTATCTTCTTTTGAAGCTGTCATTTGCAACCCGTGCAAACACGTTTCAAAATTAACCCATCCATCACAACCTGTGCGATGATGGTTCACAACGCTTTAAACATGCAAATAAATAAAACCGATTTTTAATCCTTGCATGTAAGGTGATGGCTTATAATCTAATAAGTTAAGCATGCTAGCATATAAATTATCATCTAATAATTCAAGCAACCATTTTAAAGCATTTAAATATGCATCAATAGCCCATCCTATCCCTAAAAGTCTACGAGACGTAACATCTTCTCGTCTTCTCCATTCGGGCTCCCACTAGCTCTTGGACTTCCTCCAAGACCGTCATCATTCTCGATTTTCCATCCTTCTCGACTTTAAGTAGAATTTACAATTAATACTCGGTTCGCAGACCGGACAAAAAATAATTACACTTTTAACGGCTTGAATAAAAGAATAATTACACGCTAACATTAACGGTGTGCAAACCGTGAAAGCGATAAAATTCTTATGGGCTACTAATGCATCATACATATCATCACATCATCCAACATGTTATCACACAAACATGTTATCAAACAAGATGCAACTTTCCGGTTTTAACTTTGCCAAGTTGCTTGGTCTGGTTTATTGAAACAAGACATTTTTCGAAAAACGGTTTATTGAAACTGATCAAATTTGAAATTTTTCAAAATATTGGATTGCGGGTTCGTGCCACGGATCAAAACACTGTGCACAAACCTATTGGGCCCAAGCCCAATGGGCTGAAGCCCATTTGTGCCGAGCCCAATGTCACAGCCCGGTTTGGGGTTTGAAAACCCAAACCAAGCTTGCCGCCACCCTCGCCCTCGGCCAGGGCAGGGACGGGCCTGGCCACCGCCGGCCAACGCCGGCCTCCGGTGACCTCCCTCCGGTACCTCCAATTCGGCTCCCCGAGAGTCCCGTCTCAGACCCGAAAAATCCAATAAAATTCCGAAGAATTCCAAATTCAGTATATTTTTCAAAATTAACATATTTCATGCAATTAACCCATAAAAGCATTAAAATCATGTTATCAACAAATATGGCATGTTAATCATCATAGAACCGAAATAAATTCAACAAAACAAAGATTAAGAGGGTTAACCACCCTCTGATACCACTGTAGGGATTTGGAGCTACCAAAATGAAAACAATAGCGGAAACAACAACAATATAAATTCCAAAATTTGTCCAAGAACATAAACCATTAAATCTCAAGGCAAAAACAATTTCACAAGAATCTACCTTTGGTTTTGTTGTATCAAGAAAGAAAAACAAGATGATCTCCTTCTCTAGAGCAAGTCCACACCAATAGGATGATCCTTTTGATCCAACACACTTAGCCTACTAGAACTTGAGTGTGAAGAACAAGAGAAGAAGGGAAGGAGAGTTAGAGGGGGAGTCTTGGCCGGTTGTGAGGAGAGAGAGAGTGAGAGCACCAAAAATTGTGGTGTTTTGTGAGAACCCAAAATGATATATTATATGTTGATTTGGTAAATCAACAAATGATGATGTCACGGGCTTGATTCATTCCATCACCTAGTCCCACAATTTGCTATTCATCAAAATCAACAACACCAACTAAGCATGGTGTGTGGCCCCCACATGTGGGCAGGCCATACAATGGCCAATTGGGCCTTTTTGGGCCTTTATTGGGCCGGCCTTGTGGCCTCATTGGCCGAGCCCAATGAACTGCCCCATGTGGTCGCGTGCCGAGTCCAAAAACTATCCAACCCCTGTCGGCACTTATCAAACAAAGTCTGACGTGTAATGTTTTGGAGTGTTCTAGATCATCGAGATAGCGGAAGCATTAACAAAAGCAACTCCAAACATCCAAGAACATGAACCATTAAATCCCAAGGCAAAATCTATTCCACAAGAAATTTACCTTTTAGTCTTTGTTGAATCAATAAAAAAGAACTATGTGGTCTTCTTCTCTAGAGCAAATCCACAACAAGAGGATGATCTTCAAGATCCTTCACTTAAAGCCTACTAGAACAATAAAGTGAAGAACAAGAGAGCAAGAAGAGAGAGCAAGAGGGAGTGGCCCGCCACAAGAGAGAGAAAGTATATTGTTGCACGGGTTTAAATTCACTAATGCGTTAATTTTGTGCAGATGCTCCGCTAAGGCGCATGACATCCCACAAAGTTGACCATTTCCATATAGAACCCATTCCATCGATGCTCCGCTAAGGCGCACGACACCGATAAAATGTTTCTACATGGGTGTGAATTTAGGTGGCATCTCACGAGACTCGAATTATGTCGTGATTTGGTTGTGTTTAATAATTCGAAAGTATCTTGGTACAATTACGAACCCGTCATCAACAACCCGTGTTGTGACGTTTCTAATTGTATCATATACAATCTTCTTTTGAAGTCGTCATTTGCAACCCGTGCAAATATGTTTCAAAATCGAACTCATCCATCACAACCCGTGCGATGATGGTTCACAACGCTTTAAACATGCAAACAATTAAAATCGATTTTAATTTTTGCATGTGAGGTGATGGCTTATAAACTTATAAGCTAAGCATGCAAGCATACAATTATTTCTAATAATTAAAGCAAGCAAGCATAAAGCGTTTAAACATGCACCAATTGCCCATCCTATTCTTAAGATTCTACGAGACATCACATCTTCTCGTCTTTCTCATTCGGGCTCCCACTAGCTCTTGGACTTCCTCCAAGACCGTCATTGTGCTCGATTTTCCATCCTTCTCGTCTTTGAGTAGTAATTACAATTAATACTCTGTTCGTAGACCGGATAAAAAATAATTACACTTTATGGGCTCGAATAAAAGAATAATTACACGCTAACACTAACGGTATGCAAACCGTGAAAGCGATAAAATTTAATGGGCTACTAATGCATCATACATCCCATCACATCATCCAACATGTTATCACACAAACATGTTATCACACAAACATGTTATCAAATAATATGCAATAATTCCGGTTTTAATTTTGCCAAGTTGCTTGGTCGGGTTTATCGAAACTAGACCTTTTCGAAAAACGGTTTATCGAAATCGATAAATTTAAAAGTTTTTGAAATATTGGATCGTGGGTTCATCCACGGACATAATCAACGTGTACGAACCAAGTCGGGCCAAGCCCAATGGGCCGAAGCCCATTGGGCCGAGCCCAACACCACGGCTCGGTTTTGGCCTAGAAAAGCCCAAACCGAGCTTGCTTCTCCTCTCAGCCTCGGCCAAGAGGAGGGACGGCCCCGGTCAACGCTGGCCTCTCCCGGCCTCCGGTGACCTCCGTCCGGTACCTCCGATCCGGCTCCCCGAGAGTCTCTTCTCGGACCCGACAAATCTAATAATTTTCGAAAAATTCCAAATTCAATATATTCTCCAAAAATAACATTTTTCATGCAATTTTCCCAAAAATCTTTAAAAACATGTTTTCAACAAATATGGCATGCAAATAATCATAAAACCGAAACAACAAACAAGGATCTCGTAGTGGTAAACCTGTCTCTGATACCACTGTTGGGTTCTGGGGTATCCTAATCACGTTCATGGCAGCAGAAGAAATCTATAAACCGCCCCTAACCTGCGCAAGATCGACTACCAAGTTAGATCCTTAGGAAATCGAGTTTTCGGATTTTAACAGAATCTGCCCAGCAGAAAACCGAGACTTTGAAGCTCCATATCTCGAGCTACAGATCTCCAATTACTTCGGTTCTTTTTTGAGAATAAGCCTCAGCCAATTCTCTACATCTTTTGTGTCTTGCTCCGAACCCAGTTCGGACGAGAAGACCTCCGTCTGGAGCAAAACATTTTTCCCATCTCGCTGGACAGACTCTGCGAACAAGTCAGCTTCTCGGCCTTGTATCTGCCAAACCAGAGCTCTTTTGGAAAATCAGTATTTCACAAACGTTGTATACTTTTGACTTATCTTTCTAAAGACAACAGTTTCAGGTCAATCGGAGCTCGGACGAAGCGGCTATAGCTCACGCAATTTCGGTCGCCGGAACTGGACAATCTGGACAGTTTCTCAATTTTTGCTTTTAGTTTTTGTTGAATCAAGAAAGAAGAACTATATGATCTTCTTCTCTAGAGCAAGTCCACACCAAGAGGATGATCCTTAAGATCCTTCACTTAAAGCCTACTATAACAATTAAGTGAAGAACAAGAGAGCAAGAGGAGATGGTTGGCCAAGAGAGAGAGAAAGTGAGGTTGTGAGTGTGAGTTGTGTCTTCATTTGTCTACTTCATCAACACATAAGGCATGGGTTACTAAAGTGACAAATGATGAAAGCATGATTTAAAGGCAAGTCATTGCCCATACCCCTTGAATCACTCACCTCTTAATCAACAACACCAACTAAGCATGGTGTGTGTGGCCCCCACCCTTGGACCCACCAAGGTGGCCGGCCACTTCGGCTTACTGGCCTTATTTGGGCCCTTGTTGGGCCGTCTAGGTGACCCCATGGGCCGAGCCCAATGGGCTCGCCCATGTGGTCGCGTGCCGTGTCCAAAAAGTTGTCCAACCCTTCTTGTCGTTACTTATCAAACAAAGTCCGACGCGACAATGACGAAATCTCAGTTTTCTCGATTCGCTAATTATTCTCTCATACCGAACCTATGGCCCAAAACCTTCAGTTTTGTCCAAGTATTGCTCCTCAAGAAACGTTAAGGTTTCCTTATCTCAAGTTATCTGTCTTGTATGTGTGTGACCCTCCAGGCTCATGCCACCGTTGGCAGATCGGCGCAAGAGATCTCTCTTGCCCGATCCATCATAAGTGGTCTCTAGTAAGACATTATGATTACCCAAAGTGCATGATGATCGATGATTCGATTTAACCTTGTGCGTACAAGTCACTATCCTATTATCTCTAGACATCCCGGTTGATCACAAGGCATAGAGTCGTCATCCTTGTTTAATCAATCATTGTTACTTGATATGTAATATGGCTGAGAACTGATAACCCGTATCGCTGGCATGGCCATGCTCTTTCTCTCAGTCATTCTCGATCAAGAGGCCTTTAACAGATATCTTTCCCATACCGTAGTACGAGGGATAAATCCCTTAGCCGTCTTTCGTGTCACTCATGCAATCCGTTCCGCCACCCAACCATGCCCGTTATTGCAATCCTTTTACGGAAAGCGTTAGGCGCAAGTTAAAGCCGCACGTACATTGCATAGCGATCACAAAGACTCCTTGGTCTAAGGATATCGTGACAAGCTATCGTATTTGAATATGTTCATGGCTTAATCTACGAAACACTATTCAAAGCGGGTCGTCCGATATCAATCACCTCATGATATCTATGATATGATTCTGGGATCCCACATCCCTATGACAAGCAGAACTACATCATTGAGAACCATCCTCATACTGGTCGCTTCAATTGAAGCGTATATTGACCAGGGACTCGTTAAGTGTGATCCGTACAGATTTATGGTTCTACTACTTTGGTGGTCATAAATCAGATCATGCTTAACATATTACTTCAACACATGAGTAATACAAAACCGTTTTATTCATTACAAACGATGACAAACTATTACAGACATTTACAGACTATTCCAATTGGAACCTAGGGCACAAATGCTATCACTAGTAGGCATTAAGTGAAGAATCTTGAAGATCATCCCCTTGGTGTGGACTTGCTCTAGAGAAGAAGACCTCATTCTTCTTTACTGATTCAACAAAGACCAAAAGGTAAATTTTTTGTGGAATAGATTTTGCTTTGGGATTTAATGGAACATGTTCTTGGACAAGGTTTGGAGTTGCTTTTGTCAATGCTTCAGCTATCTCGATGATCTAGAACGCTCCAAAACCCTACAATGCGGTGAAACAAGAATTGAGTTTGAAGCCAGATAATATGTGTGTTTGATCTCCGTGCGCGGGTGGCTGATGCATGATGCGCGGATGGTTGATGCCGGATGTGCGGATGACTGATGCAGGATGCGCGAATGTGCAGATGGCGGAATGTGGGGGCGATTGAATTGCTTTGCACGGTGATGGAGTTGTGGCTTGATGATGGTGGCTTCGGGATTGGTTTCATGATGAGTGTGGGTGGCTTGAAGAAAGAGAGTGGCCCTATTGATTTTCTTGAGAGTTTTGGCATAAGCGATAAGTTAGAGATTGAGAGAATGATTGAATTGACTCGCCCATCCGTCAGAATCATGAATTATGACGAGTGGGCAAAACAAAATATTCATACAGATTAAATCAAGGATCGATTATGCATCTAATACCATAATAAACAAAATATTCGTAGAGATTAAAAATCAAAGATTGGTTATGCATCTGATACCACAATAAAAATTAGAGAAATATAATAATTGATGATTTTTATAATGTCAAGAGAACTCTATTTCTAAAAAGAATAACAAACCCTAATATACAGTAAAATGGGCTTATAATCTAACATTTACAAAAGGATTCTCTTGCACGCCATCATAATCAAGAAAAAAATCGACGAGTTAAAGTTGAGTAAAATTATTTTTATTTGATTTAAAAATTAATTACAAGGGATACGGATTTTCTTGGACAAATATACATATTTTGCTAAAACAAGATATCTCAAATGTTATTCTACAAAGAATCACACCATCATCTACTGTATTCCATTACATGCCCAAAATTATCACAATAAGTTTAAAAACCTTACACTAGCAATTATAAACCACCCACGATAGCCATTATTCACCCACTTTTGAATTTGATATATTAACGCTTTAAATGGTATTGGAAACCGAGAATAAAACCGAAAGTACGCACATACAAATTGTGCAAAAATCAAATATAAGTTTGTTAATTAGCTAGTCATCTGATAAAAAGAAAATGGTAGGCTTTGTTGGTTCCATGATCTCGACCGTCCCTTCCAACATCTTGGCCACCTTTCCCATGGACGGCCTGTTCTCCGGGCGGTCCTGCAGGCACCACATCGCCGTCTTCACCATCCTGTTCACCATATCAAAGTGCGCTCGCGTGTCGTAGCAGTGCTTGATCTGACGGTCCAGAATGTCCTCCACATTCATCTCCTTGAACACCTTGTCGAACGCCCATCTCGGGAAGTACCAATCCTCGCTGTCCACCAGACTCCCCTGCACCTCGAAGTTCCTGATCCCGCTCACTATCTCCAGCAGCACCATCCCGAAGCTGTACACGTCGGCCTTGGGCGTGATCGCGTCCATTTTGACCCACTCGGGCGCCATGTACCCGCGCGTGCCCCGAATCTGGGACATGCTCACCATGTCCTCCTTCTTCCTCAGCTTCGACAGCCCGAAATCCGATATCTTCGGGCAGAAATCGTCTCCCAGCAGTATGTTCTCCGGCTTGATGTCACAATGCAGCACCCACTCCAAGCACTCCTCGTGCAGGTAAGCAATTGCTCTCGCCACGCCCAGGGCTATTCGGTACCGGATGTTCCAGTCCAGTACGGGCTTCGGGTGGTTTTCTCCGACTTGACCCGGCCGAAACAGATACTTGTCGAGAGACCCATTGGGGACGTACTCGTACACCAGAATCCTCTGACCTTTCTCGGCGCAGAAGCCCCAAAGCCTGACGAGGTTGAGGTGGTGCATGCGCGCGATGATGGTGACCTCCGCCCAGAACTCGGTGTCTCCGCCGGCGACCTTCTTCAGGCACTTCACGGCGATGATGCGGTGGTCCGGCAGCTCTCCCCGGTACACGTCTCCGAACCCGCCCCTCCCGATCTCGTCGGAGAAGTCGCTGGTCGCCGCCTTGAGCTCGGCGTAGCTGAACCTCTTGGGCCCGCCGGCGGGGAGGAGCTCGAGGCCGAGCGTCCGGGCCATGTCTCTGTACTTGATGTATTTGTTGAGGAAGGCCCAGAAGAAGAGAACTCCTGCGATGAGCTCCGCCGCGAAGAGGGTACAGATGATGGCGATGTTCCGGGTGGTGGTGTTGGACTCGTCCGGCGGGAGAGGGAGGCTGATGCGGATCGGGCAGGAGGTCTCGAGCAGGTTGGTGAGGCCGATGAAATTGGACTGGTCGGTCTCGCGGTCGTCGAGGCGGAGGTACATGGCATTCTGGGTCCCAGGAGACCAGTAGCCGTGGAGCATCCGGTGGAGCTGGAGGACGCAGTAGAGCGACCCGTCGAACTTGAACATGAATCCGAGGCAATCAGGATCCTTGAGGCACATGGACTGGCACATGGAGAAATTGGCCACTTGGACAAGGCTCTGATTAGACCCGCCCGTGTAATTGATGTAATCGAGCCGAACGAACTTGGTCTTGGCCGGTTGGGTGATGGGGATTTTGATCTCGCAGCCCTCTCCGGCGCCGCGCGGGGCGGGCTTGTACCCGGCGGGGCAGAGGCACACGGTGGTCATGGAATCGTTGTACTTGCAGATAGCGTTGGGGCCGCAAGAGCCGTGGATTTTGCAGAGCTCCTGCAGAGCCTTCCAGACGACAGTCCAGCGATTGAGGGTGGAATCGAAGCTCCAGATCCTGAGGTTGCCGTCGTCGTCGAGCATTAACCGCCGAAGACGGTCGGTGGGGCCGAAATCGGAGGAGAGGATCTTGGCGTTGTTGGCGGTGAGGAGCGTCCCCGAGGGGTCGAGCTGCAAGAGGGCGTTGGGTGGGGTCCAGTAGATATCGGAGGAATTGAATGTCAAGTTGAAGGAGTTGGTGAAGGTGAATTTGCCGTTGACGGAGGTCAATTGGGTGCCATTGGTGATGGTCTGGTTGGGGAGGAAGGTGTTGGTGGGGAAGTCAAAGGTCTGCCAATTGGAGCCGTAGACGAGGTTGCCGAGGTCGGAGAGGGAGAGGGAGGAGTTCTGGGTTCCGGAGGCGTTGCCGGGGAGGAGATCGCGGGGGGAGAGGCGGAGGACGCCGGAGGGGGAGATGGATAGGGAGGCGGAGGAGCGGTTGAGAGGGGAAGGGACGGACCAGACGACGGTGGGGAGGGAGATGGAGATGTTGTGGTACCAGATGGAGAAGGAGACGAGGTCGGGGGAGGAGGAGAGGGGGAGGAAGCCGGCGGCGAACACGGAATTGTTGGAGACGAGGGTGAGGTTCTGGTCGGCCCGCCATGGAGAGACGGAGCTGTTGAAGGAATGAAATGTTCGTTGCTGGGATTGGGATTGTGAGGGAAGGAGGAGGAAGCTCAATAGAAAGACCAAGACAAAGGAAGGAGACATTGTGGTGTCTGTCTGTGCGTGTGAGAATGAGTTGCTGGGGATTTTAATGGCGTCTTTCAATGCGTTGACCATGCCTAATTCTTGACTTCCTTAAGCCGCCGCCACATCACTTCATTTTTATCCTCAGTCTCCTACTCACTTTATTATTAGGTTTATTCAAGCAATCATTTCAAATAAAATAATCTAACGACAACAATAATATAATAATCACTTTATTCATTTATTTCTTATTCAAAAAAACTTTATTTATTCCAAATAAATAAATAGATAATTCAAAAATTAATGAATTAAACTTATTTATTATTAATAAAATAAATTACACAAATTGGTTTCAAACAAATGCATGTCTTAATGAACTTGGAGTTCCATCTCTCAAGGATGGAATAATGATTTCTAATATACTTAGGGGTGTATTCAATTAGAATTTTGAATGACTTTTAAAAGTTAATGGATTCTTAAAATTTACAAGACTCTTTCAAGTCTATAAAGAGTCTTGATGATTTTAATGGAATGACTTTGCAAATCTCATGATTTAAGATGATATTTCTAAAAAAAATTTATGCTTACAAAAACTTCCAAAATCATTCAAAGTTATTCATTTCTTAGAATCATTTAAAGTCATTGACATTTACAATACCCTTAGATTTTAAAAATATTTTTAAAGTCATGATTGAATACCACAAAACTTTAAAAGTATTTTTAAAGTCATGATTGAATACCACAAGACTTTAAAAGTATTTCTTAAATCATGATTGAATACCACAAGACTTTAAAAGACTTCTTAAATCCATTAAAATCATGATTGAATACGCCCTTAATCAAGAAGTTTTTTTACATATGTTTAATCTTTATCTTTTATCTTCTCAACACACTCGTAATTCTTATTTTTACACATATATATCTATGCAATGATCTTTCGAGCTTTCAAAATTAGTCTTTTACCGTCATATAAGCTAGTTAGAAATAACGAAGTCATCAATTTACTTAAAAATTGTACAAGAATATAGATTTGAAGGTAAAATTGTAGAGTTTGCCGGTAATGATTGAAATTGAGATAGACGATGGCGTCTTCATCTCTAGTTATTTAAAAATTTTGTATTTAACTTGAGAGTAAACTTGTAATTCCTTATAAATTTAGGTAAATGATGAATTTTTATTCGGTGTTATATGTATATGTTAAGCATGTTTTATTGGATAGTTTGTATCCGTGGTCTCATGAGAAAGGTACGTTTGTCCAATTTGCCATATTTTTTAACTTTTAATTGCTCATAATCTCATATTTAACATCTTATTATTGTTTATTTGATTTGTTTATAGAGTTTTATTCATTATTACAAACTCTACTCATTTTTATTAAATATTTTTATATTTGTTTGAATTTATAATTTCATTTGGCATGCTTAACGTGATAAATTTTAACTGTAAGCCCATTTAATTTAGATAATAACCTAGAATTTTGAGACTGAAGATACTAGTGCTAGTGACAGTTGTGTATTATTCTATGCCTAACTCGTGAATAGAGATGCATTGGACTATAAACAAGGACCAAATACAAAATTACAAATTACAAATGTGGCTATAATTATCAATTCAATTACTATCATTAATAACAATTATCGAAATTATTAATTTAATAACTGTCATAATTACAAATATCATATTTATATCGGTAAATATTATAATATTTGATAAATTTATATTCTGAAAAATAGTACTCGAACACAGTATATACCAACTAGCATTACATTATACCACAACGTTAGTATATTGATAAATATTATAATATTTGACATATTTATTCTCGAAAAATTGTAATCGAACACGGTTTATAAAAACTACCAGTGACATTATGCCAATATGTTGGTACATTATATCGGTAAATGTTATATTATTTTCCAAATTTATTCCCGATTTATAACTTATACCATAAAATATTTTAATTGGTATCACATGTCACCAACATCACATATCAATATGGTCACATTACACCAAATGCTTGTTAGTTTATAACATTTGAGGTATAATATTATTCCCCAACTTGGTCACCGTAACAAATGACCAATTTCTTTATCCTGTGTTTTCTAAAAACTCAAATATATAATTATAGTAATTACTGAATTAGTAGTAAGTGATTATTGAGTTGATAATATGTAATATGATATTAAATATACGGAAAATTCAAATTAATTCTCCTTAACTATAGCGTAGTTTCACTTAATTCCCATTAGGTTTAAATACGTTTTGTGGAGTCCCATAAGTTTACAAGAGTTTCCCCTTACCTTTTTCCGCTAACTTTTTTTAAAAATTCCACTTATCTCCCTTTAACCATATCGTAATTTCACTAATCCTTTTTTTTGTTAGCTCTCTCAAAATTCATTTTTTACACATTTATACACTGGCAAAGATCTTCCAAAAATCTGTCTGCTTCCCGTCATATAAGTTGGTTAGGAATAGAGAACCAGCCAACTTGCTTAAAAGCAATGTAAAAATATGAATTTAAGGGTAAAATTGTGGACGTCTGGTAAGCTGTGGCTAAGGATTGGAATTGGGGAAGATGATGACATCATGCTATAATGCCTTCGTCTCTAATTATTTTTAATTTTTAACTTAAGGGTAAAACTGCAATTCTATACAAATTGGGGTCAAGTGATATGTTTTTATTAATTTTGGTATGTATGCATTGGAGTATGTTTTATTGGGTAGTTTTGTGTTTGTGGACTACTGAGAAAGGTAGTTTTGTGCAATTTATTATATAATGACATTTTATTATACCTGAGCTAAATTTTGGACATAAAGTTTTATGAAATTGTGAAATATCTGAAATACTCATGACTAATCGTAAAGTTTTCAAATAAATGTCATCCATAACATTTTTGTCCAAATTCTTTTATTCATTTTTTTGGCCTTCCATTGTCTTTCCATGACATAAATGTCATCCATAATTTATTCATAATTTAACTTTTAATGAACTTTCTCCTTCATTTTCTCTGAAAATTTGGCAACAAAACCTAACTCAGCTTTTAATGAACATTTCCTTCCTTTCCTCACAAGCCAAATAGTACAAAAGGGAGGAGATCAATTAACAATGAATTTAAACATGATTTCTTTAAATGAAAAAACTGAGAAAGAAAGAATCAAAATGTTCTTATTTTTTTATTAATTTGATAGCACTTATTTATACATGTACTGCGGGATGCATACAAAAGGAGGATCAATTAACAATGAATTTAAACATGATTTCCTTAAATTAAAAAAAACAGAGAAAGAAAGAATCAAAATGTTTTATTGATTTGATAGCACTTATTATACATGTACTACGGGCTGTACAAGAGGAAGGAGATCAATTAACAATATGCAGCAAAGGAAAGACAATGAATGAAAATGATGGTAATGAACGAGAATGATTAGGAGATCAACTGAACCTAATTTGGTGGTGGAAACAATCTCGGATGTTCCTTCATCGAGTATCTTGAACATTAAATATTTTAAGAAAAATTTGTTTGAGGAATATGTTGGGGTTTCCCGGGATACACGCACAGCGGAAAATGAAATTTTAATCAGAAAATCCCGCACTAGGACCTCTTACCAACAATAGATGAATCAATTGAACACTAGAATCGAGAAAGCCTACCTCTTGTAGTCAAAATGAGTAGCTCTCGAGTCTGATCCAAGATGTGTCCTCGGTCACGTCCTCTACGAGTGCACACACACGTAAGCTAGAACCTCTTGAAGCATAGATTCTTCCGACGACTACTAGACCCCCGTAGAACCCTCTCCTCACTCGATTCCCTAGCTCCCAATCCAAGAGCTAGAGAGGTTTTGGTGTGACTAGCAAATGTTGCACAAGACATAATGTGGCACTCACCCCAAAGCCTCTATTTATAGGCTTTGGGTGAAGCCTAGGGTTTCCAACGCGTCAGACTAGGGTGCAGATCGACACCACCAAGGTGTCGATCGCAACCACCAAGGTGTCGATTGCCACCACTCCGCGTCTAGGTGTCGATCGTCACCACCAATGTGTCGATCGACACCTCATATGTGACGTGTGTCGATCAACACCCCGTAGGTATCAATCGACAAGACATACGTGGTCAACATTTCTAATCCATACTTAACCTAGTTCGGACCTCTGAAGTCCCATCGAGTTGCTTCGGTTCTTGCTATTGACGTGTGACCATGTAGGCCCGTGACCCATTAGCAGATCGGCGTGAAAAATCATTTCACCCGGTCCATCACCAGTGGCCTCTAGGAAGACGTAGTGATTACCCAATGTCCACGAGGTATCAATCGGTTCGATATCTCTTGTGTCATCTGCGTCATTAACCCTTTGTTTCCTTTAAGGCGTATACGATTGAGATGAGGCATAGAGTCGTCATACTCATCGATTCGATTGAGTTCCTTGATCTAGAGATGACTGAGATGTAACTGGTGCGGCCGCACACTTCCTCAGTCATGCTCATCAAGAGGCCCAGAACTATACTCTTCACCACGTCTCACTGTGGGGAAAGAAATCCCTTCGGACGCAACATGCGCTCTCACTACAGCCCGTCCAAGAGCCAACGATGTCCGTTATGACTACCCTGTTACAGGTAGCGTTAGGGCATGTCAAACTCATTGAGTGACGTGCATGTGAGCCACTCGCTCCAAGGTTTTAAGGTTGTGATCACACGACGGCGGAGTATGCGTTGGTGACTTAATCAATGCGCATACTCCAAGTCGAATCATCCAATACCATCTTTCAGATGATATTCGTAATATGAATCTAGTAATCCCATTACTCATGATCAAAATAATAATGAAAATGCCTCTTCATTGCATAACATAAGATAATTACATAGAGAAGACTTGGACTAGGTGTTAGAGTTGTGCCCTAATCCAATATAAAAGTGATATGCATATGTAATGTTTTATCATCTTTTCGAATAAATAAAGCGACATTAAATTACTAATGTGTTGTAATTATTTATTAGATGTAATTTGATCTGTATCATTATGTGTGTCATCACTAATAGTAAAACTACAGATGAGAAAGAATTACATTCAATGCGTCCCTGATTTGTCAAGCTTCATTAAGAAGCGATCAGTATGAGGCTAACTCTTTATGATCACGCTCCACTGATCATGGCAAGGTAGTGTCGGAGTTAGATCATAGGCTAACTCTACTGATCATGACAGATACTGTCATGAGTATACTCACATATCGTAGTTTGTCATTATATCCTCCTTAGACCACTGAGTCTTTGTGATCACTATGTGATGAATCTCTAAGTTTGACTTACTCTAACGTTACATGTAAAAGGGTCGCCATAAGGGCTCTGATCGGCTTAATTATGAATTGCATGAATGAACTCGAAAGACGGCTGAGAGATTTCTCACCCATACTCTGGTATGGGAAAGATATCTGTTTAGGCCACTTGATGAGTATGACTGAAGAAATCGCATGGCCATGCAAGTGATACTTAGTATCAGTTTTCAGTCGTCTCAGATATCAAGAAATAGTGATTTGTAAATTAGGATGACGGTTCTATGTCTTTTGATCAATCTAGATATCGGTATGATAAAAGGATAATGACATGAAAGATAATAGGTTAAATAGAATCATCGATATTCACGAACGTTGGATAATCATAATGTCTTACTAGAGGGCACTTATGATGAAAAGGGCAAAATGGTAATTTTTCCAGTCTGCCAACGGGTCGTGAGCCTAGAGGGTCACACACTTTAAGCAAAGTATAGCAAAAGTGGACTTGGAAAAGTCAGTTTATGAAGAATATGAGAATTGGGAAATTCACAATTTGATTTAATTAAATCAAATACGAATTAGCTAAACCAGTAATCGGTTAAAAGTAATTGGGACGGTCTAGCTAAGCCATTTAATTATGACCCAATTTAAATGGGTTTAATTAATGGACTTATCAAAGTGGGATTCAAGCCCATTCTTATTATAATTATAATTGAAATAAAAAGTTAATTGAGATTGGGAAAGTGGAAAGATAATTACACAAAATCATGTTATTTTGCGTAATAATCCCAAACAATTCTCTACCCTATTTTCGGCCACCCACTCCCCATTGTCGCGCCTCTCTCTCTCTCTCTCTCTCGTTCTTCAATTGATTTTGCTATTTTCTCAAAACTAACTAGTAATTGGTTTTGTAGAAATCCTTTTAAAGGTGCTTTTCTTGTGTGGATACAACTAGAGATCACAAACAAAATATTTGTGATATTGGATTCGATTTTACAAGGTAAAATTCCAGATTTCAATTATAGTATACTTGCTGAAAATTTTCACATGATGATCCGTTCAAAACTTATAGAATCCATGGTTAATTGCTTCCGCTATTTGCATGAAATTTATTGTTTCGAATCCCATGGATTCCTTCACTAGGGCACATGCTCTTACACAATAATGCCTTTAGCCTCCGGCTCTTGAGTCCATTGACGTGGCCTCAAACGGCGAAAGAGCAGCTGCTCTTGATAATGGATTAAAATGTGGAAACCGAGCAGTAAAAAACACGGTGTAAAAACACACGTATCACTCCCCTTAACTATAAACACGATTTCTATGTACTGTTAGCTTTAAATGGTTTTAGTTTATCCCCCTCTTCTAATTCTTTTTAAATTATGTTAACTTTTTTGTGAAATGACAAAAATACCCTTGCATTAACAAATTTAAAATAAATAATTATTAATTTGAACTTATTTTTTTCTAATTTTTTTTGTAAGAAATGGAATAAAAAAAATTATATTCGTATTTAAAATTTTTTTTAGAATAATGAGATCAAGACCCACCCTTATGTAGTAGAGAAAATAATTTTGTGACTTGACTTCCAGTCTCCCGCCTTAAGGAGGCTCAATAGAGGTTAAGAGAGAGTCTCAACATAAGTTAAAAGAAAATGAAGGTGTGATATATATACTACGGGTGTTCAAAAATTGAATCGGAACCGGATACCATGACTGGCTAGTCACAGTCTTCAGCTCTGAAATTGGAAAACCATAAGGCTCCATTATGGGCCATGATTTCTAGGCCAGAAACCTTATGCAAATCGCTAGTATGGTCAGCCACAATGTATGAAACCCAACCCATTTTGATAAACCTTACATACTCGTCCATTGACTCCATTTCTTCAGCACATCCACTCTCTCAGTCCTCCATTAACTTCTCTTCATTCAGTGGAATTATCTCCCGCCGTCTCCTCGTCCTCGATGAGATTTTTCGTTTTTTACCTTTATAAGGATGAAGGACAACATGCATCAACGCACACTTTAAATGTTTCGATTTATAAATTTACACCAAGGAACTTGGGCGAGGTCGCTTCCATGAGATTCTTAGTAAGTTTGGCACTACTGACTTTCATGCTCCAACTTGAGGAGGAGTATTGACAATAAAATCAAATCAAACATGATTGGATTTCATTCTGATTACCACCAAATGAACAATCACACAAAGTTAACAATATCACTATATAACCCGTCCCGAAACCCGGTACGGGTAATTTACAAATCCCGGACCCGTCCCGAAATCAGCGTTATTTCATATTTTTCTTATAACCCATTTTGTATCATATAATCACCAATCAATTAATTTTACATACACACATAAAGTTATTTATGTATAAAACATGGTGTAACAAAACATCTTTTTGCTAGAAAAATAAGTAGGTAGAATCTAATGACAAATATGATAATGTGTGTATAATGTAAAGAAAGCACTAAAACAGTTCATGATACATTCTAATTTAAAAAAAAAATACTATTGCAACATCGTGTTTGAAGTCTTCAAACTCTAGTGTATGAGGTTTTCTCACTGTGCAACCAAAATCAATTATGAGAGATTAATAAAATGCGTGTGCGCAAAAAATCAAACCTAACAGAAAAGCATATATTGGAAAAAACATAAGAACAAAATTTCTAACTATAGTATAATTTGTTTTTGAGAAACCTAGTGAAAATTATTTAGTTGGTAACGTTTTCTTTAAAATACATATATAATAAAATTATTTTTTAAAAATACATTGGGGCGGGCGGCACCTGATCAGCCTGGCCAACCCATGACCCAACTAGATACCTCCTTGTTTGCCCTATTACCCGTCCCGTTACCCGAAATTATTAACCCACGCCGATCCCAATACGACTAGGTCTATGGGTTATCTGTCGAGTTTGGGTATTTTTTGGGTAAATTCCACATGACCCCCTTAACTATAAGCGTGTCTCACATGCCCCCCTTAACTATAAGCGTGTCTCACATGCCCCCCTTAACTACAAAATCAATATGTGAGGTGCCTTAACTATCCAAAAATCTCACTTTACCTTTTTTTGTTGACTTTTTTCAAAATTCTGTTAAGTTTTTTGTGAAATGACGAAAATACCCTCGTATCTGAAAAATTAAAATAAATAAATAAAAATGATTTTTAACTTTTTTTTTCTATTTTCTCGTTGTACAAAATAAAGAATAAAAATAATATTTTAGTATTAATTTTTTATTAAAAAAAATTATTTATAAAAATGAAAAACGATGTTTAAAAGTAAATTTTTATTTTTAAACTTTTTTTATAAAAAAAATTATTTTTACTATTAACAAAATTTTATTCTTTATTTTATACAACGAGAAAATTAGAAAAAAAGTTTAAAATCATTTTTATTTATTTATTTTAATTTTTCAGATACAAGGATATTTTCGTCATTTCACAAAAAACTTAACAGAATTTTGAAAAAAGTCAACAAAAAAGGTAAAGTGGGATTTTTGGATAGTTAAGACACCTCATAGATTGATTTTGCAGTTATGAGGAGACATTTGAGACACGCTCATAATTAAGGGGATCATGTGAAATTTACTCTATTTTTTTCATCCCTATTCAGAAGAGAGAATGAGAGAGGAGGTAAGAGGTAACAAATATGAATAGAAACAAAGTTTTACAGTTTATCTATACTGATCACTTTCGAAGGAATGCAAAAATAAACGCTTTTTTTTTTTTTTTTTAATTTCGATTACCATTAGACTAATGTTCTTGCTTGCCACATGTGCCACGGAATCTCAATTTTCTCTTTGATGAGAAACACTAAACTATGAGTGGCTGTAAATTTAACTAATTCCCGCGTCAAAAAATACTATTGATAATTTAATGATGGTGTATATCTGAATAAATAGTTGAACACAAAATATGACTACTATTCTAAAGAAGACAATAGGCAATACAATAAAGGAGAAAATTTTGATCAAGACTTTGACTCTAGACTTCTCAGTAAAGCTTCCTATGAGCCCTATTAGGACTTCCGCTTGATGGCCAATATTTCAAAAGTCGTTTTCAGCTTTTGGTTTGCTTCCTCCGTCTTGTCCTTACCCCATCTACACGTAAAATACCATTTCTTTTGATAAATGTTTTCATTCTTACTATAATATTCTGGAAATTCAATGTTTATTTGAAAATTATATTTTAGCTACTTGAGGCATTTTGACACCTCCTGTCTGTTTTTATAAAGAGAGAATATACATCCTAAACCATATTAGTGTAAATACATGGATAATTAACTAACTAAAACTGCAAATCCACAATTCATAGTCGGGTCCAACAATCTTGTTCAGATGCGAGAAGAGCTTCCTTTGACCGATATGGGACCAGAAAGACTCTGCAACCCAGCAAACGAACCGAGATGTCCAAAAGATTTTCTTGCTTGAATTTTCTTTGGATCAAGTCCACCGATAAATTTGAGTGAGTCGTGGCAATCACATTTGAACAAAGAGATTTGAAAACCAAAAAGTTTAGTTTCCCTATATAGAAAGGTACCTCAAACTGGACAACCATTGGAGACGGGGTAGAGTCAGCGACAACATCTTTGTAAGATCAAGGGGGATGACTGGGGGCAAAGGAAAGAGGAGCAACAGGGGACGCAGACGAGCCACGGGCAAGAGCAACGATGAGTCTGCCATGCTCAGTTTGAAAACCGGATTCTTGAAGAGGGAAAAACCGAAGTGTTTCCCTAATTTGCTAGGGTTCTTAGGAAAGTGAAAGGAGATTACCTCCCCAAAATTTGAGAGGAGATTCAAAAGTTAGGATTTTTGGTCAGTCGGTGGAAGGTTGAAGATGAAGCTGGTGGAGGGAGAGGAACGAATACGCAGGTGGGGGTGAAGAGGTCTCATCAAATTTTTTTTTATCAGTATTAAATGATATTATAAATGACGGGAAAATCAAGATTACAACCAAGAAAAAAAAAGGAGAAAACTGAGCCCCAAACCAAAGAAAATCCAAAACAAATAAAGGGTTAAGAGGTAATAGAATGTAGTACCGTCCTCTGGTTTGCGCACCAGGTGGGCAAAGCATACTCCTAGGAGGTCTCATCATGATTTTTTCTTTCTATCTATCTACTCACCTTCTTAAAGAAAGTGGGGTTTTCAAGTGGGTCTCCATTGCGGATCTTCCCCCGATTTGTTGGTCGATTGAGTCGCTCCGGAGTGTTGGCGAGATTGCCAGAAAAGTCATCCTTATTCACCCTAGTTGCTGCTCTGGAGATTCTTTTGACAGAGGCCTTATTCTCACTCACTCCAAATTTCTAGTAACCATCAACACAGAGGTGAAGATTTTAGTTTCTGGCAAAGAGTTTCCCATTCTGATTCAAGAATATGAAGCTTCTGGTCTACCTATCACAACCTCTTGCCAGACTTGCCTGAAATTTTCCCTTGTTTCCTTAGTTTTGCTCTGACGAAACCTGTCAGCTCTTCTGATGATTCTGAGCCGGAGATTGAGGACGGTGAATTCCGGCCTGAGTCATTGATGTGGGTACATTCGGTGCCTAGATCAATACATTTTTACCCAAATTTAGTGTCGAATTTTCCTTGTTATGTGTGTTGGGTCTCGGGGCATCCTAATTACGTTCATGACAGCGGAAGCAACCTATAAACCGCCCCTAACCTGCGCAAGATCGACTACCAAGTTAGATCCTTAGGAAATCGAGTTTTCGGGTTTTACCAGAATATGCCCGGCAGAAAACCGAGACTTTGAAGCTCTATATCTTGAGCTACAAATCTCCAATTGCTTCAGTTCTTTTTGGAGATTAAACCTCAGCCAATTCCCTACATCTTTTGTGTTTTGCTCTAAACCCATTTCGGACGAGAAGACCTCCGTCTGGAGCAAAACATTTTTCCCGTCTCGCTGGACAGACTCTGCAGACCAGTCTGCTTCTCGGCCTTGTATCTCCTAAACCAACGCTCTTTTTGAAAATCAGTATTTCACAAAAGTTGTAGCCCTTGGACTTATCTTTCCAAAGCCGCAAGTTTCAGGTCAATCGGAGCTCGGACGAAGCGGCTATGGCTCACGCATTGTCGGTCATCGGAACTGGACAATCTGGACAGTTTCTCCATTTTGCATTTAGTCTTCGTTGAATCGATAAAGAAGAACGTTCGGATCTTCTTCTCTAAAGCAAGTCCACACCAAGGGGATGATCTTGATGATCCCTCACTTAATTGCCTACTAGAACAATTAAATGAAGAACAAGAGAGCAAAGAGAGGAGAGAGTGTTGTGAGAGTTGTGTTGTGATTCTTGAATTAATGAATGAATGCTAGGTATTTCAATTCATCATCCAACAAGCATGGGTCAAAAGTGATTGGTATGGGCTTAAAGGTGCTTTAACCCATACCCCTTAAATCACTCACCTCATAATCCACAATCACCAACTAAGCATGGTGTTGTGTGGCCCCCACACATGGACCCACCATGTGGGCCGGCCATGAGGTCTTGTTGGGCCCTTAATGGGCCGGCCATGAAGCTTCATGGGCCGAGCCCAATGGGCCCTCCCATGTTGTCTCATGCCGTGTCTAAAAATCGCCCGACCCTTTTTTCGTCACTTATCAAACAAAGTCCGACGCGATATCGACGAAAAACTCAATTTTTCTCGATTCGCTAATTATTCTCTCAAACCGAACCTATGACACAAAACCTCCAGTTTTGTCCATATATTACTCCTCAAGAAACATCAATGTTTCCTTGTCTCAAGTTATCCGCCTTGTATGTGTGTGACCCTCTAGGCTCATGCCACCGTTGGCAGATCGGCGCAAAAGATCGCTCTTGCCCGATCCATCATAAGTGGTCTCTAGTAAAACATTATGATTACCCAAGGTGCATGATGATCGATGATTCGACTTAACCTTTGTGCGTACAAGTCACCATCCTGTTATCTCTAGATATCCCGATTGATCACAAGGCATAGAGTCGTCTCCCTTGTTCAATCAATCATTGTTACTTGATATGCGAGATGGCTGAGAATTGATAACCCGTATTATTGGCATGGCCATGCTCTTTCTCTCAGTCAGTCTCCATCAAGAGGCCTTCTAACGGATATCTTTCCCATACCGTAGTATGAGGGATAAATCCCTTAGCCGTCTTTCGTGTCACTCATGCAACCCGTTCCGCCACCCAATCATGCCCTTTATAGCAATCCTTTTACAGAAAGCGTTTGGCGCAAGTTAAAGCCGTACGTTCATTGCATAGTGATCACAAAGACTCCTTGGTCTAAGGATGCCGTGACAAGCTATCGCATTTGAATATGTTTATGGCTTAATCTATGAAAACACTATTCAAAGCGGGTCGTCCGATATCAATCACCTCATGATATCTATGATATGGTTCCAGGATCCCTCATCCCTATGACAAGTAGAACTACGTCATTAAGAACCATCCTCTTACTGGTCGCTTCTTAGGAAGCATGTTTTGACCAGGGACTCGTTAAGTGTGATCCGTACAGATTTATGGTTCTACTACTTTAGTGGTCATAAATCAGATCATGCTTAACATATTACTTCAACAAATAAGTAATACAAAGCTGTTTTATATATATGTATGTTACAAACGATGATAATGTACATAAACGTTTACAGGCTAATAGCAATTGGACTAGGGCACAAATGCTATCAATGTGGCTATTTAGAGCCCTTTGTACTACTTTACGCACTCGGGTTTGTTTGGTGCAAGTGTGCAGAAAACACGTGAAAAGGGGCAAAAATCGACTAGAATCACAGCAGAATTTCTTAGAGAGCACAACTTTCTCGTACTTAAGCCGACGTGACCCAATGCTATATCAAATTGAAGATAACCCGGTGATCTACAACTTTCTAGAAGAAATTTTTCTCGAATTCTCATGGGAAGAATCTCAAAACTACAATCAAAGGTAGTACCAAAATAGATTTCGAGATTGCGGAGCAGCAGACTTGCGAGCGCCATAACTCTCACATCCGAAGTCCAAATTGAAAAAAAAAACGATATTTTTAAATTGAAGAGGACGAGAAGAGCTACAATTCTCGGGAAGGAAGTTTTTGCATTGGAGGTCAGAAAGAGGGTGTAACGACCATGTAACGACCGTTACATCCCTTGTAACGATTATTACATCAAAAAACCAAAAATGTTAGAAACTTGTAACGACGACGTAACAGAGGTGTAACTATGGTGTAACGATGATGTAACAATCTTTACATTACCCAGAGTCGTAAAAAACCTATAAATTCCAGCTCCGATGGCTGAAGGACGGTTCCGAAAATTTCAATCCTTTGACACGTTCTAGAGCAGTTCCATAGAGGAATTGAAGCCCTAACTTGCCCCTAACACCTAGAGATCACGAGGATTAGCAAGGAGGTGTTGTTCGAAGATCGAAGTAGAATATTTGGAGAATATCGACCTGAGCCTTAGTGCTCAGAGTTTGCTCTTTCTCTTCACTCTTATATTCTGATTTCTGATTATCTCTCTTGTAGTTTACACCATGATGAGTGACTAAAAACCCTGAATCATGGGTGCTAGACCTTGTGACGATTTATGGTTTTGATTTTTAGTTATTCGATGCACATGAAATTGATTCTGCTTTGTGCGAATTTATGAGTATTAAACTGATTATTTGATATTTATAATCTAAGTTCGAGATCAGCTCCGAGAGGAGGGATGGAGAATGGATCTTAGTAGGGTCGAGAGGTCGGTCTCCTAGAGTCGATGTCTAAATTAAAAAATTGTTGCTCTTAATGTTGTAGAAGACCGGTTATAAACAATCCTGAGAGGGTCATCGGTCTGATATTATGTATTATCCAATGCCGAGAGACAGTTTTATGCATGCTAAAATAACTTATTGTTGAATTTGCATGGTTTTAAGTCATCGGTCTAGTACCCGTGGTTGCTAGTTTATCTGATTTCTATAACTTCACCCCCATTATCCCTATAGTAATTTATAGTTAACAATATTTTAATTTCATTAGTCCATAATCAAAAGTACCAAATATTTGAGAGACTTATTTTGTTTTTATTTTTATTTTTGAAAATGAAACTTTAATTAGTCAAATAAGAGACCCTATTTTGGTCCCCGTGGATTCGACCCGAATTTCAGCAGGAATACAAATTACTTTATAATGACCGCGTTTGGTGCGCGAAGCCTTAAGGTGTGCACGGTGCGTGCACGCTTCTCTGACTTCAAGACCTCACTGACAATCGGGCTCGTGCTTCTCGAACTTTGGATATTTGCATATTCATGGGGATCATTTGGAACATTCCTAAAGCTCATGTGCTTCACTCTTGAGAATATAGAGGCTAAAAACAGGGCCTCAAGAGCCCGTCTAGACCTCTCCTTCTCCTTCTCTTTTTCTTATTTGTATCTCTTTATTTTTCTCATTTTGGTCTTTTTCTTTTCTCTTTTGTTGATGTAAATGGCTTTCTCTCGCTTCCCTCTTGGAAGTTTTAGATTGTCCTATCAATAAAATCTCTCTTTTCGCTGAGAAAAAAAAAGAACAGATCCACAGTTCATACTCCAATAGTACACAAATAAACACAAAACAAGACAAATGGTTTGAAACTATGCACTTTGTGTTAATTTTGCTAAAAACAAGCAACTCTTGATTTAGTCTTGGGGGTAATTACAGATCAGTACACCCGTCGAAACCTCATTCCAGGATTGGTACCCTAAGTTTAAATTTTTTTTCTCAGTCCCCCAAGTTTAAAACGTTAACACTTTTTTCCAAATCCAGTTAAATCTAACATCAATCTTGTTCATATATTTCTTAATACCCAAAATGCCCCTGTTATAATTTATAAAGTGAAATTATTTAATAAATGCAAAATTACTATTGTACCCTTCATTTGAATGACAATCTTAATTAAGTTTAAGGGAAAATTAGTATTTTCAAAACACAAAATAAATATAAATATAAATGCAAGTGAAATTACAATGAAGCCCCCTTCTTCAACCTCCATCTCCCACTTTCTCCGGTTCATCAAAACTGCCACATTGACGGTGGTGGGCTGGAATTTGGCGAGCGTGACGGTTGGCTAGGTTTTGGCGAGCGCGACGGTGGCTTCCAGACCTCGAAATCGATTCGCCTTCCGTCCATTATCTATACTGGATTTCGAGCTCGCGAAATTGACCGACGTTAATCAATTCGTGGCCTCCACCATCGATTTGTGGTCGCCGTCATTAGGGTTCTCTCGGGAAAGGACCTCATCTTGGTAGTTTGGCAGATCTGGCGCCGCCGTAATCTAGGTTCTCTCAAGCGAGGTCCTCGAAATAAAACCCCAATCGAAGATCTCAATTTGCTTCGATCGAGACCGAATCAAAACCTCCAGGCTCGGCGAAAACCCCCCAATTGAAGATCCTGTAAGCTTTTTTGTGCCCTAGTCCAATTGTATATGTCTGTGTATATTAATCATCGTTTGCAATATATAAAATCGGCATTATATTACTTATATGTTGAAGTAATAGGTTAAGTCTTATCTGATATATGTTCACCAAAATAGTAAAACCATATATCTGTACGAATCACACTTAACGGGTCCCTGGTCAAATATGCTTCAATGAAGCGACCAAGTATGAGGATGATTCTTTATGGTATAGTTCTATTTTCCATTGGGAACGGCTCCCGTAATCAGATCATAGATATCACTCGGGTGAGTGCAATTGGACGACCCGCACTGAATGGTGTTGCATAGATATATTCATGAACACATTCAATTCTGGTAGCTTGTCGTCGTATCCTTAGACCAAGGAGTCTTTGTGATCGCTATACAGTAAAGAACTGCGTTTGACTTGTTCCTAACGTTGTCCGTAACAAGACTACCATAACAGACATGATTGACACGGGGACATATTGTATGAGTGATACGAAAGGCGGCTAAGGGATTTATCCCTCATACTACGGTATGAGATATGTATATGTTTAGGCCACTCGATAGAGATTAACTGAAGGGAGAGCATGGCCATGCCAACGATACGGGTTATCAGTATACAGTAATCTCATAGATCGAGAAATAGAGATTGATTAAATAAGGGTGACGTCTCTATGCCTTATGATCAATCTAGATACCGGGCAATAAGGTGATAGCGACATGTACTACATGAGGTTGAATCGAATCATCGATCATCATGTACGTCGGGTAATCATAATGTCTTACTAGAGGCCACTTATGATGGATCGGGTAAAATGGACATTTACGCCGATCCGACGACGTCAGCATGAGCCTAGAGGGTCACACATATGATATGGATTATGAGAGACAAAGAAAGGTCGGCGATACTCGAGAGAGAGACATAGGCAAAACTGGATGTTTTGGGCCATGGATATGTATAATTGAATGTGACACGCGAATCAAGAAAGACTAAGTCTTTCGTCGATGTCGCGTCGAAATTTGTACAATAAGTTCGTTTGTAAGTTGGACGAGGCACGGGACCTCATGGCCGAAGCATTGGATTTCGTGCCGCGAGGCCCTAGTGGCCGGCCCAACTAAGGCCCAATAGTGGAGTTAAGGGTTGGTTCCTTTATCTACTAACTTTGGTTAAGTGGATGATGACTAGATACACACTATCCTAATCCATGTTGGGTAAGTGTGATTGAAGGTGGCCACCCAATGACCTTCATCATCTTCTCTTAACCCAACACACATCAATTCACAAACACATTAACCAACACATCACCATAAATATCACAAGTGGTTTTGGTGCTCTCTCTCCCTCCCTCCCTCTTGGCTTATTTCTCTCAATCTTCACACACAACTCTAGTAGGTTGTGTGTGTATAGATCTTTAATCATCCTATCCGTGTGGATACCGTTAGAGAGAAGATCCAAACGTGTTCTTCTTGTTTGACTCGATCAACCGAAGCAACTGTCCAGTTTCAGCAACATATATTGCGTGAGGTGTAACTCTCTGATCCGAAGTCCGTTTGACCTGAAACCAGCGGCAGATTAAAGAAGACTCGAGGTTCTAGAGGTTTTTTGAAATGCTAATTTCTCATTAGAGAACTGGTTTGACAGCTACAAGGCCGAAAACCGAAGAACTTGGTCAGCACTGTCCAGCACCGTCGACTAAACTGTTTTTGTTTAGACGGAGGTCCTTCCATCCAAATTGGATGAAGAACAAAACACAAAAGTTGTAGAGAATTGGTTGGGCTTCATTCTTTAGAAAGAACCGAAGCATTTGGAGATTTTTAGCTTGAGATATGGAGCTTCAAACTCGTGTTTTCTGTCGGGCAGATTCACGATCAAACCGAAAGGTAAAATCTTGTGATTTGGTTTTTCCTTGGGATTTAATGGTTTCATGATATTGGGCAGATTTTGGGTTATGCTTCCGCTCCCATGACGTTTTGGTGAGCCCAAAATCCCTACAATTGTATCAGAGCACGGTTACCCTATTAAATTTTTGTTTGAATCGATTTCGGTGTTGTTTTGCTTGCCATGTTACTATAATATGTTTATTTCTTGTATATGAGTTTTATATGCCATGAAAATTGATTTTTAAACATATTATCAAATCTGGAAATTTTTGAAAAAAATTGGATTTGTCGGGTCGCCGGAAACGGGACTCTCGGGGAGCTGGAAAAGGGGACCGGCCAGGGGCTTTGGCTTGCCGGAGCAGGGCTGGGCCGTGGCCATTAGATGGTCACGATCATGTGCTCGCCCCGCTTCTGCCCCGACAGTGGCCAGATATGGGCCGAGGCCGGTGGTGGAGGCCCGACGACTACGGTTGCCAAACCTTAGCGCGTCGGTGCGTAGGGGCTCGGCCCAAGTCGGTTTCGGCCCACTTGGTTTGGGCTCGGGTGGTTTGTTGCATAGTGTTTGATCCGTGGCACAAACCTGCAATCCAATGTTTTGAAATTTTTTAGATTTGAACGGTTTCCATAAACCGATTTTTCAAAAGGTCTAGTTTCGATAAACCCAACCGAGCAACTTGGACATGAAAATTAAAACACGAAATGTATCTAGTTTGACAGTATGCTTGTATGATAACATATTGTGTGATGAGATGATATGCATGGTGCATAGATAGCCCAATAGCGTTTAATTATTTTTCGCTTTTAAAAACGGTCTGCGAACCGTTAGATTGTAACGTATAAATTATTCTTTTATGCGGACTGCGAACCGCTAGTGATAAAGTGTAATTATTCTTTCATCCGGTCTACAAATCGAGTATTAATTGTAATTAATTGCTCAAGTCGAGAAGGATGGAAACCGAGAACGTTGACAATCTTGGAGGACGTCCACGAGCTAGTAGGAGTTGCCCTAAGTGGTGATGACGAGAAGAGCTCATGGAGTTTTCATCTCATAGAATACTTAGGAGTTTAGCTTGGGCTATTTATGCATATTTAACGCTTTAATGCATGCTCGAATTTATTTGAATGATAAATTTAATTGCGAGCATGCTTAGCTTGTCTTAGTTTAAGCTATCACCAACATGCAAAGATTAAAACCGGATTAATTGTTTGCATGTTAAAAAGCATTGTGAGCCATCGTCGCACGGGTTGTGATGGATGTGTTCAAATTTGAAAACGTCTTTGCACGGGTTGTAAATGACGGTTTTGAAGAAGATAATGTGAGATAAATTAGAAACGTCATAATACGGGTTGTTGATGACGAGTTCCTAATTGTATCAAACATAATTGATTTAAACTCAACTGATCACAAATAATTTTAAGTCAAGTGAGACACCAACCCAAAATCAAGTGAGACACCAACCCAAAATCATAAGCTTGTATAGTTCTCCACTTTGTTGATGTCGTACGCCTTAGCGAAGCATTTTCGAAAGTGTGCTCTATCCAAGTTCGCTAAAGTTCTATCTAGATGTCGTGCGCCTTAGCGGAGCATCTTTATCGGACTTTGCATACATGATTTGGTTGACTTAACTGTGATTCTCGACCAGGGTCGAGCCAGGGTGTCAGAAAAGGTATGCCGTGTACTGTTGTACAGACCCTTGCCAAGAATTACACGGGTTGTAATTGGACCCAATTGCACGGGGTGTAATTGGATGCATGTCCTACCTAAATAAGTGAGTCGGAGCGGTGCGCCTTAGCGTACTTCGATTCATGAATCATGTGTCTTGGTTTTAGATTCTATTAACTTAGAATCGAGAGTTTGAAGTTTATTCAGGATCTTCGTAAATTTATTCAACTTTTAGATTAAATTTACTTTCCTCGTGTAGATTAATGACAAATAATTCAACGAACGCGAACAGTTTATCGTTGAGACATATCCTCGAAAAGGGTAAGCTCAAAGGGACAAACTATCTGGACTGGGACATAAACCAACATATTGTATTAAAGTTGGAACGCAAGGAATACTTCCTGGACCGGGCTACCCCTGGGAAACCAATACTCAACGCCATAGGGTCCGTTAAGGATGCATTCAGGAAGCACCTTAGCGATTATGGAGATATGGCGTATGTGATGTTGGGATGTTTTGAGGGAGACCTCCAAAAGCAGTTTATGGAACTGTTCGAGGACCCTTGTGCCATGATGGCGCAGATCGAAAGATTCAACATTCTTAAAAGAACTCCTCTCCTGCAAAATGTCAGGAGGCAGCTCTGTTAGTCCCCACGTCCTAAAGGGACATCTCGAACACCTGACAAGACCTAGTCTTGGGATGGGACAGGAGATGGCATTGTAGACTTCGTTCTGCAATCCCTTCCTCGTGCTTATGGTATCTTCTTTATGAACTATAATATGCATGATATGGAAAAGGCCATCTCGAAGTTACATGGAATGCTTGTAACAGGTAAGAAGAATATCAAGGGCTCGTGTGGCAAGTATGTTCTAATGGTCAAGAAGGGATCTAGCTTCAAAGCTGGAGGTGATAAGGGTAATGCCCCTATGCACGCAGCAGCAAAGATGAGACTGGCTCGGGTTCCTATAACCTCCTAAAGTTAGGGAGGCTAAAAGGAAAGAGAATCAGTCTGCTTCTACTGCCAACAGCCTAGTCATTGGAAAGTAGACTGCAAGAAGTTATAGGATGGTCTAAAGAAGGGTGCTGGATCCACGCCTTTTGGTATTCTTGTTATTGAGTTTAATCTTTCTACTTCCGAATCATGGGTATTTATATCGGGCATGAATCTGTACGGATGAACAAAAACTGGAAAGTAGAAGACATTATGGGAAACACGAGGTGGACCTAAGAGTTGGGAACAGAATTAGGGTTGCCGCAACTGCTATACGCTCCATTATTCTTGTTATGCCAGTAGACTTGTATTAGTACTTCATAATGTTTATTATATACATATGTAAGTTTTTAATAAAGTCGATGGTTTATACATATTAAATATGGAAAACTTAAGCTCATAATATAACATTAATACTAAAAGGTTTAAATATGATGATTAAAACAAAACTCTAAATATGACACTGTCATTTGGGTCGCATAAATGAGAAGCGCATTTCCGCACTTCACAATTACAAACTTCTAAGTCCATTCGAACTCTATTCGATGAAGGGTACGATGCCTGTTTGATGGACAAAATGACTAGAGTGCCTTACATCGGCAGAGGTGAAAGGCGGGTGACCTATTTTGCCTAATGCGCAACAGGAAGTATGTAGGCCAATGAGTTCACTTGCCATGAGTGGTTTAAGTTACTTTATCAGTTTTACTGCCGATTGCGGTAGATTTGATTATGTCTATTCAATACGACATAAGTCTGACACTTTTGATAAACTCAAAGAGTTCAGGACTAAAGTACAAAACCAGCTCGGGAAAAGTATTAAGGAACTTCGATTATATCAAATTGCAGAATACTTGACCACAGAGTTTCATGATTATCTTGAGGGATATGGGATCTTATCAGAATAGACTCCGCCAAGAACACCGCAACAGGATGGTGTGTCCAAAGGCTGGAATCGAACATTATGAAATATGGTTCGTTCCATGATGAGTCACTCTGATCTCCCAATCTCTTTCTGGGGTTATGCTCTAGAACAACCGCATTCATCGGGCTCTGACGAAGACAGTGGGAGGGACACCATTCGGAATATGGTATAGGAAGCATCCCAATTTGTCCTTCCACGAGATTTGGGGTTGCGAAGTATTTGTGAAGCGTTAGCTTGCAAATAAGCTCGAACCGAAAACTAACAAATGCGTCTTCGTGGGTATCCTAGAGAAACAAGGGGATACTTCTTCTACAAACTGAGCGAGAACAAATTTTGTTGCTCGTGGAAAGATGTTTTTGGAAATGAATTAATTTCCAAAATAGGTAGTGGGAGGACTATAGATCTGAATTATATTCCAGAGGATGTAGTTTCTCGGGAACCAATAGAAAGCCATGTAAACAAATTGGAGGTAGAGCGGGTAGTAGAGCAGGAACCACCCACTGCAGTTCTTCAGGTCGGTCCAAGGCGATCTAAAAGGACCAGTCATCCACCTCTGAGATATGGAATTTGTGTGACTCAAGGTGACAAGCTGGTATTGGTGGATCAAGTTAATAAACCCACCACCTTTCGAGAAGCCATGGACAGTATCAATTCTGAGACAAGGTTGGATGCCATGTATCGAAGATGGGCCTTGCTTTACAAGAAGGCGGATGGAAGTAAGATAGTCTTTCCAAATAAAGGACTTAGGCGATGCTGCTTACATCTTGGGGATCAAGATATATAGAGGTCGCACCAAGTGGGTCTTGGGTTTAAGTTAGAGCACCTAAGTGAACAAGTTATTGAGTAGGTTCTCAATGCTTGATTCCAAGAATGAATTCTTACCCATCCGTCATGGCATTAAACTTAGCAAGACTTAGTGTCTGGTGACAGCTGATGAGCGAGAAAAAGGATGGTTGGAATTCCATACTCTTTCAGCTATTGGATCCATCAGGTATGCCATGAAATGTGCGAGACTGGACGTCTCGTTTGCCTTAAGCTGTACCAGTAGGCATCAATCTAACCCCGGTGAGGAACAATAGACTGCAGTCAGGGCAATCCTCAAAATTTTGAGGAGAACCAAGGACGCTTTTCTTGTATACGGGGAAGGAATGATGATGAGCTAGTCATCGAAAGCTTAATTGATGCTAGTTTCCAAACGGATCATGATGACTACTAAACTCAGTCTAGTTATGTGTTCGTATTGAATGGTAAAGCTTTCGGCTATTAAAGAATGAAGCAGGACACCATTGCCGATTCTACAGAGGAAGTTGAGTACATCGCTGCTTCAGAAGCAGCAAAGAAGGTTGTATGGATCAGGAGCTTCATAACTGGGTTAGGCGTAATGCCAAACGCGTGTAATCTAGTAGGATTTTTTTGTGACAACACAGGGGCCATTGCATATGCTAATGAGCCTATAGCACATAACAGATCCGAACATGTACCCAGGAAATATCACCTAATTCGAGAAATCATCGAGAGGGGTGATGTGAAGATCACTTACGTTGCAACAGATGATAACACAGCCGACCTTTTGACCAAGGCTCTTCCTCAACCTAAGCACGAAAAGCATGTGAGGTCAATGGGTATAGAATGGGGCTTAGATTGGAACTAGGGCAAGTGGGAGATTGTAAGTTTTTTTGTGCCCAAGTCCAATTGTTTTAGTCTGTAAATGTCTGTATGTATTAATCATCGTTTGCAATATATAAAATCGGCATTCTATTACTTATGTGTTGAAGTAATAGGTTAAGTCTGATCTGATATATGTCCACCAAAATAGTAGAACCATATATCTGTACGGATCACACTTAACGGGTCCCTGGTCAAATATGCTTCAATGAAGCGACCAAGTATGAGGATGATTTTTTATGGTATAGTTCTCTTTGCCATTGGAAACGGCTCCCAGAATCAAATCATAGATATAACTCCGGTAAGTGCTATTGGACGACCCGCACTGAATGGTGTTGCATAGATACAGTCATGAAAACATTCAATTATGGTAGCTTGTCGTCGTATCCTTAGACCAAGGTGTCTTTGTGATCGCTATACAGTAAAGAACCACGTTTTACTTGTTCCTAATGTTGTCCGTAACAAGACTACCATAACGGACATGATTGGCACGGAGACGGATTGTATGAGTGATATGAAAGGCGACTAAGGGATTTATCCCTCATACTACGGTATGAGATATGTATTTGTTTAGGCCACGTGATAGAGATTAACTGAAGGGAGAGCATGACCATGCCAACGATACGGGTTATCAGTATACAGTAATCTCACAGATCGAGAAACAGAGATTGATTAAATAAGGGTGACGTCTCTATGCCTTATGATCAATCTAGATACCGGGCGATAAAGGGATAGCGACATGTACTACATGAGGTTGAATCGAATCATCGATCATCATGCACGTTGGGCAATCATAACGTCTTACTAGAGGCCACTTATGATGGATCGGGTAAAATGGAATTTTACGCCGATCCGCCGACGTCAGCATGAGCCTAGAGGGTCACACACATAGGATATGAATTATGAGAGACCAGGAAAGGTCGGCGATACTCGAGAGAGAGGCATGGGGAAAACTGGACGTTTTAGGCCATGGATATGTCGCGTCGGACTTTGTACAATAAGTTCGCGGGTAAGTTGGACGCGGCACGGGACCTCATGGCCGAAACATTGGGCTTCGTGCGACGAGGCCCTAGTGGCCGGCCCAACCAAGGCCCAATAGTAGAGCAAAGGGTGGGTTCTTTTCTCCACTAACTTTGGTTAAATGGATGATGACTAGATACACACTATCCTAATCCATGTTGGGTAAGTGTGATTAAAGGTGGCCACCCAATGACCATCATCATCTTCTATTAACCCAACACACATCAATTCACAAACACATTAACCAACACAACACCAAATATATCACAAGTGTTTTTTAGTGCTCTCTCTCTCCCTCCCTCTTGGCTTATTTCTCTCAATCTTCACACACAACTCTAGTAGGTTGTGTGTGTATGGATTTTTGATCATCCTATCCATGTGGATACCGTTAGAGAGAAGATCCAAACGTGTTCTTCTTGTTTGATTCGATCAACCAAAGCAACTGTCCAGTTCCGGCGACGGATATTACGTGAGGTGTAGCTCTCTGATTCGAAATCCGTTTGACCTGAAACCAGCAGAAAATTAAAGAAGACTCAAAGTTCTACAAGTTTTTTGAAATGGTAATTTTTCATTAAAGCACTGGTCTGAGAGTTACAAGGCCGACAACCGAAGAACCCGGTCAGCACTATCCAACACCGTTGACCAAACTGTTTTGCTCCAGACAGAGATACTTCCATCCAAACTGGGTGAAGAACAAAACATGCAAGTTGTAGAGAATTGGTTGGGCTTCATTCTCGAGAAAGAACCGAAGCATTTGGAGATTTGTATCTCGAGATATGGAGCTTCAAACTCGCGTTTTCTGCTGGGCAGATTCACGATCAAACCGAAAGGTAAAATCTTGTGATTTGGTTTTTCCTTGGGATTTAATGGTTTCATGATATTGGGCATATTTTGGGTTATGCTTCCGCTGCCATGGCGTTTTGGTGAGCCCAAAATCCTCACAGATCCAGTTGGTTGCGAACCCTCGAAGAGCCTCGGCGAATCTGGCGAGCCGTCAATGGATCTAGCAAGCCCCGCTCCAAATTTGGTCCCTCTCAGCTCATATCTGGCGAGGTTCGTCGGTGGCGTTCGGCTGCTCGTCTTCTCCGAGGTTGTCTTCTCAACGACAGACGCATGAGAGAGACGAAGTTAGAGATTGAAATAGGGAGGGCACTATTTTCCTTTTGATTTTTGTTTAAAATATTAATATTTTATTTGTTATGGAAAAGATAAAGATGCCTTTAAGTCAGCAGTTCAAATTGTTATTCATTTTTAGGATTAAATGGTTATTTTTAATTTATTAAATAAGTAGAGAGTTCATGAGTTATCTATCAAGGGCATTTTGGACTTTCTACAAACAAAGTCAGTTAAATTTAACAGAATTGAAGTTAAGTGTACCATAATTAAACTTGGGGGACCGAAAAAAAAAGATTCAAACTTGGGATACCAATTCTGAAATGAGGTTCCGGCGGATGTACTGATCTGTAATTACCCTTAAGTCTTCAATCAATGGTTTGTCTACACATACACCATTTAGTTTCTTCTTACTTGTAGGGGTGTTAAAAAAAACCGAACCGACCAAAACCGACCGAACCGAACTGAATTTTGGTCGTTTTTGGTCGGTTCGGTTTTAGTCGGTTTTGAATGTGGTTGGTTCGGTTTTGGTTTAATTAACTAAAACCGACTGAAAACTGAACCGATCGACCGGTTTAACTCACACTCACAAATGGGCTTTAGTTGGCTAAATTTGGAGCCCAAAATAATATTTTAAAATGATTTAGTAGTGGGCTGGTTTATGGGTTTTAGATTTAGTTGTTCAGTTTATTTAATAGCTTGTAAAAGGTAATAGGCTTTAGTCTTGTTTGGCATTAATTACCTTCAAAAATCATCTAAACCCTAGCAGAGTAGCAGTAGTAGGCAACCTCTCTTCCTCTCTTCAATCCCACCAAATCCTCACACACACATAACCTCTCACCGTCACTCGACGCCGCCACCTCCTCCGGGCGACGTCGCCACCTCCTCCGGTCGATGCCGCCACCTCCTCTGGCCGACGTGTGACCTCCTCCGGCCGACGACTCCACTTTATCCATTCTTGTTCTCCAATTTTTTTTCTTTTCCCGGATTTTCCATGAACAACCTCTCATTTCTCTCTCTAAAATGGTATGAAAAATGCAACCATGTACATGTATCGGTTTTGTTCGGTTCAAACCGAAAACCGACCGAATATGTTGGTTCAGTTTGTTAAACCGACCGATTTTGAACGGTACTTGTATACGCGATTAAATTCCATATTAAAATCACCAAACTGCTAAAACATTTGAAGTGCTTATATACTTGCCTACTATTACTACTTCCTCACATCTCTGTGTGTTTTCACAACAACAAAATTGAATAAAAATTTATTACATAAATCTATAAACTAGTCAAATTTTACATTATTCATATCAGTCCCGAATTGATGGCCCTTGAAATAGTACAAGCCGATTAATGGCATACTTCTCAACATAAATAGGACACAGGAAAGTAAAGACGTAAACTGATCTCAATTAGCCAGCCCCAACAGTGGAATCTTCATTTTCTTACTTCCTATGCCTCCGTCTTTGACCCGCCCGCTTCCTTTTCTCATCATCCCATTCTCTATCATACATTCTACATTGCACTAGTTAAGATTTCCGAATCTGTTTCCAGAAATGTGAGAACTTGAGAAAATTATAAAGACGACACACAATGGGCACAAAACATAAAAATAAGATATTACAATGAATATAGTTCATCCCTATCACACCTCCCACTTTTGTACTACTTCATACAACAATATGAAGATGCATTGCCAATTCTTACCCATTCCGGTATGGAATATCACCACCTAAACATAGCATAAAATGGCAAATTGAAAGAGCACAAGTTATAAGAACTTAATTTTTACGGCACATTTAGTTATGTACATGTATATGTTAATGTCATTATGTAATGGCAAACCTTTCTAAGAGATAATGTTTGGCGTCTCGATGGGTCATTTTACTGGCCATTTCTTTACAATGAATCCTAAAACCTGGTTCTTCCAAATAGCCCGTACGCGATACCATGGCTGCCATCATATGACTGAGACATACCAATGGTTAGAGGATGAGGAGTATTCACCAGCTTCTACCAGTGGGAGATGATCTCTTTTAAGCTTCCTCCTCTTAGATGCGACACCTGTATGCATTTCTTCCTTGAAAAGATTCGATTTTTCTCTTTCCCTTTCATCCACCCACACACAACAACTAAAACATTATAATAAAGAAACTTCATGTCTTGGTTACTATTGCAACAAATACATCTGATATCAAGAAAAGCATAAGATCAGTAATGATTAACACGAACGGTGAACCAATCATGGCAAAATGCTTATTGAGGGAAAGAAATCTCCAAAATTTCTTCCCATTACAATCCCATAATTCTCTCTCGTAAATAGTTCACAAACCCATCACAATTTTATTGTATTGGTTTGTTTTCCTTTATTAGATGCATTGTAATTGTGTATGTACCATTTTTAGCTGCGTGAATACAACAAGTCGGAATATATTTTAGGGATAATCTCAGCTTACTACAGTTAGTTTGACGTCATTCTCACATAACTACAGCTAGTTTATTTTTTCATTTGGAAACCCATCTAGTTTTGGTAAATATCACCTAACTACATTTTCTGTCAGTTTTAACTTAACACCGTCAATTTTCGTTGCAAAATGACCAAAATGCCCCTAATAGTTATTCAAAGGGATAATCTCAGCTAGCTACAGCTAGTTTGACGCCATTCTCACATAATTACAGTTTGTCCATACTAGTCTGGCGCGATTTGCAGTTTGCCCATGCCATGATAAAAAGTTCAAAATAAGATAAGCTAATTACATTTTTTTTGCAAAATTAACGATTCTGCCCAAACTTGGACGGAAACCTAAATTTTTTTCCGAAAAGACGAAAATACCCCTTCAGCTGGTTCTACTTGGACCAGAAATAAACCAGAATTGATTTCTGGTTAATTTAATTGGATCGGTTCTATATTAAATTATATAACAATAATAATAAAATGATTAATTAAAATAATATTAATAATATATTGAAACTTTCGAATATCATAACTCTTTCATACGAGCTCCGTTTCAGGTTCGTAGTATATCAAATCGAAGAGAATCGGAAGATCAACAACTTTGACAGAATAAAATTTTGTTGATATATGATTAATAATTAGAACGGATGACATTAATAATTATAAATTCAAAATAAAAAATAAAATAATTAAAATAATATACTAAAATTTTGTTTATATATTTTTATTTGGCCTATTTCGCAAAATTCCAAATGAAGCGAAATACGAAGCTCGTATGAAAGAGTTATTTCTTTCGAAAGTTTCAGTATATTATTAATATTATTTTATTTTTTATTTCGAATGTAAACTAGTTGTAGTTACGTGAGAATGACGTAAAACTAGTTGTAGTTAGCCGAGATTATTCTTTTGAATAACTCTCAGGAGCATTTTGGTCATTTTTACAACGAAGACTGACGGTGTTAAGTTAAAACTGACGAAAAATGTAGCTAGGTGATATTTACCAAGTGAAAAAATAAACTATCCTTATATTTTATTCTCTTTTTTCATGGTATCCTAGCAATCTCTGTACAATCGATAATGCGTCACCAGCTATTATCGATCAATTCAACAATAATCGACCAACATTGGCCTATTTCGCTTCATTTGGAAGAAGCACCATTATGCTTGCTGTGGAACGCAAGTCGATCATTCCATTAATTTTTTCCGGCGCGGGAAATCACCATCAACAGACACGCAAGCTTTGTTGTCGTCTAAGCGGACTCTGCAATGAAAATAATTGCGCAAAACCACACACGCTGGCGAAACTCAATGCTCTAGCCTCGTGATTCCGCAATGGAAAATTCGGGAGACGGTTAACTGATTACAGAACCAGATCTCAAGGGAAACAATCAGAACAAGGAGATGGATGCGATGTGGACAAAAATGGAGTTTTGCAGCACCCTTTAAGCATATTTGGGCGGAGATGCATGCTTAATGTTGATATCCGCGCGGGCATCGGTGAACGTGAGAAGCAAACTGGTGTAGTTGTTGACCGCGTTGCTGCAGATGAACAAGGGTCTGCGGCTCCATCTCAAAATGACGAAGATGGCAGCTTTAGGGTTGCTTATTGGGCCAAGTCACTAGGCCCATTCATGTGTCCATTAATGAGCATAACAGTCATCAATTAATGGAGCATTAACTGATCCACCTTTTCGTACGTTGGTGAGCCAACAAAACAGAGTCCAAGACGGAGATCAAAATTCAAGTTTTTCATATAAGGGTATAATCAACGAATCCCTGTCAAGCTTCTCTGGTAAATAAAATTCTACATGGATTATTGTTTCAGGCGCTACTAATCATATTGCTCGTAATCGAAGCTTATAATCTTATGTGTGGCCAAATTCTCAATTATCTCCACTCGAGTTGCCAAATGGAGAAAAGGCACCTGTCGATACCGTGGGGCGAGTAAAAATTGATTCAAAACTTATCTATTGAACAAGTTTTATTGGTTCCACAATTTTGTTTTAATTTGATGTCGATCAGCCAGATTACTCGCGATCTTAATTACATGCTGATATTCTATTCAAAATGTTGTGTGATACGGATTGTATTATTTGGAGCCAACGACGGCAGGGAAGACTTTAATGACACATGGGAAGAATAGCACACAGTTGTGGCACAGACGGTTGGGGCACATTCCGGTTGACTGATTGTCGTTTGTGCCAAACTTATCTATCACTTTTAATAAACACGGATTAGAAGTTTGTGACGCTTGTTTAGGGAAAAACAGACACGGTTATCATTTCCAATTTGAGAGAACAAAACCATGCACATTTTCCAGTTAATCCATTGTGATATTTAGGGGGCATACCATATTCCTTCTTTGGTTGGTTGTCATTATTTTTTGAGTATTGTTGATGATTATAACAGGGCTACATCAGTGTTTTTGATGAGGCATAAATAAGAAGTCAAACAACACCCGCTCAGATTTTTTAATTGGGTGCAAGGCCAATTTGGTATGTCAAGTGCTTGCGAACAGACGGTGGAGAGGAGTTCACTCACCATGAGTTGACGACATATTACAGAGCCACCGGGATGGAGTTTCAGACTAGTTGTGCAAGGACACCTCAACAGAATGGAGTATTTGAACGAAAGTATCGCCATATTTTGGAGGTGGCACGAGCTCTCAAATTTCAAGCTAAGTTGCCAGTCCAATTTTGGGGATATTGTGCTCTCACGGCGCCTTACTTGATCAATCGAACACCTCTCACGGCGGCCTACTTATGATCATTTGCAAAATTTTGGTTGTCTTTGTTATGTGCATCAGCAAACACGGACAAACTCGCCCCCCGATCTCGCCCGAGAATATTTTTGGGATACCCGAAGGGTCAAAAGGGATATCGTGTTTATGATCTTGAGTCACGGGTCACTGTGACTTCCCGAGACGTCCAATTCAGGGAGAACATCTTTCCCAGAGACCAATGCATAGAGACTAACACTTCCTCAAACACGAAAAACATACCACCGACCTATCATTTCATTCATGATGCACCAGTCACTTATCCCATAGAGGAAAGAACTGAAGAGGCTACCATTACCACACCCCCACAAGATGTTGAGACGCCTCCCTACTAGTGGTTGAGATGCCTCAACCTGGAAAGCGTGTTTGAACAATCTCTGAGTGTTAGGGAGGTTACAATTGAAGGAATTCCATGAGTTTTATAGATTAAATATCATGCAGCGGACAATAAATTAACCATGGAATTCAAAACAAGATCTTCTTATGATAAAATTTCAACATATGAACATAAAAATATCAGATCTGAAAATATACCTTTTTGAATCACTTAAACACAAAAGTTTTAGTGAATATGCATGCAGAAAAACGTAACTTCTAAAAGCCATAACTTGATCTACATATCTTTAAATGTCTCGGTTCTTTTTGGAGAGTAAATTTCATCCAGTTCTCTACTGAAATTCTGAATCGTAGCCAAGTCAGGAAGTCGAACACAAAGTCTTTAACTTGTGTATCGACTTCTTGTGGAAACAGTAAGCAAAGTAATAGACAGATAATAATCACGACACCAGAGATGATTACCCAGTTCGGTGACTCCCCACCTACGTCTGGGGGCACTTTGCCAGTGGAAAGGTTTTTCACTATCAGGTAGTCAATAGTACAACTTCAAGCCCAACTAGCTATCACACAAGCTATTGTCCTAAGCTACTATAGATCTCACCGTGAATCGCCTCGACCCAAAGCCTCTCACCCTGTCTTTGAGATTCCCTCAATTCCACCCTTCGAGCAAGTCCATGCTCGGTGTCTTTGTCTTCTTGGACGGAGTTGTGAATCTTCAATCACAAACAAAAACCCTAACCGACCCAAACACTTAGTCTTCGCGACTCAAGGTTTGATCGGAGCAAAAGGTCCGTTCTAGCGAATATTCATCAGTCTCTCAACACACCGATGGTGCACGGTTAAGAGCTCTGAGAAATCTTGCAAGTGTTAGAACAAGAACGGATACTGCTAATGGGAAGCCAAGGGCTTTTTATAGCAGCTCACATTCCTAATCCTTCTTGGATCAGGAACAGGAAAGTCAGGCAAGTTGTTGCCGCCTTCCTTCGTCAGCTGGAAGTCGTCTTGCCTGTTTTTGACTTCCTGAATAAATCAGGCAAGTACAGTTGCCGCCTTAGTTGCCTCTTTTTGCTGACGTGTAACTGCCAGCTGGAAGTCGCTTGACTTGTCGACGTCACTCTCTTGCGCTCCAAGTCTTCGTGCCGCCTTTCTTCTTTCGCTCCAAGCTTCGTCGAAATAGGAAAGCTTCAGACTTTCCTAATCTGCGGCTTGTAACAAGTCGCTCCACATGTCATGCAACATGTTGCTCGACTTCTTACTTTTGCGCTAAAAAATCATGCCAACTATTAAACGTAGCAACAATCTCCCCCTTTGGCAATTTTTTAGGCAAACACCTTTTTGTAAGCCCATCGTCATCTTGTGGCAGTTACGCACAGCAAGTGATTTATCTTGTGGCAGTTACGCACAACAAGTGATGTGACTTCTTTACTCCAAGCAGGCACATCGTCGTCACCTTGAGGCAGTTACGCACACAGCAAGTTTCGTGACTTCCGATGCGACTTCTTGTGCGGCTTCTAGTGTATCTTCTGGAGCAGCTTCTGGAGCTTAACTTCTTGAGTGGCTTCTGGCGTAATGTACATCTTTCGGCGCGGCTTCCGGCGTCGTATCACATTTATCTCCCCCTGTTTGTCTAATAAACTTGCCAAAGGCAATCGCAGCAGGGTAAAAGAAAACCAGCTCACACCATGAGCAAATAAACGGCTCAAACATGAGCACAAATCCAGCTCAATCAAGAGCAAATATCCCAAAAAAAATAGTCACATTGTGCGGAAAGTAACTCAGACAAACCCCGAGAATTTAAAAGTGTGTGTGGGACAAAGTTATCATAGCAAATTTCAGAGAATTACTAAAACGACGTGGAGTCGTTATCTTCTTCTTCAGCAGTAGCAGCAGCAGTAGATCGGAGGTCTTCTAGAAGGACTTCACAGGCGACTTTGCGAGTTGAGAGCGTGGCAATTGACTTCTCCAGATCAGCAATCACTTCCACCAATTCTTCCTCCATCCTAGTGCCAATTGGTCCTGAGGGACGAGAGCTTGATCCAGCTCCTGGGGTTTTGGCCATAGGAAGTCCGAGGTCCTTCAACTGTTTCCCTTCAAAGTTCTCCAGGTTGATAGCTAGGGGCAGTGGCTTCTTACCCGGAATATCCGTTTCTCGAACAATGTTAGGACATTGTTGGAGGAGGATACCGGTGATGAGCGAAGGAAATCCGATCGGAAGTTTGATAGCACATGATTTGGCGTGCTTAACTAGATGGTCAATAATGTAAGCGCCAAAATCAATGGGAGACTGCGTACCTACTTGGTAAATGAGTTTTGCCAGCTCGGTTTTGATGCTTGACCCATGCGTAGAGGGTGCCCAATTAGCCAGACCGATGCGGTAGAGAATAGAATATATTGCTGTGAGCTCAGTTGCCGCAATGGTATCCTTGACTGGCCAGCCCTTCTTACGTCCTCCGGTTATTTCGACCGCTACTCTGTCCAAGTGCGGGACTTCCGGAGTGACTTCAGGGTCATCTCTGCCAAGATAGGTGTTGATGGTTGAGGCAGAGATTTCGAAGCATTCTCCCCGAACAAACACCTTTCTGTATTCAGCATCTTCAGGTTCATCGAACTCGCTTGATAGGTTGACGATAAACTCCTTGACCAAAGTTGGGTAGAATGGCCCAATATTTATGACCGTGTTGGTCAGGCCTGCTCTACGGATAAACTCAACAATCGCATTTATCCCTTGTGCTTCTGTGGAGAGTTCTCTTTCTGGATAGATCTTCCTTTGATAGACATATTTCCACTTAACGGCATTGTCTACAGAGTGGAAAGGAACGTTGTCTGTAGGTGCCTTCGGTACATACTTAGGAAGTTTCTGCCCTCCTAATGTCCTCTTCACCTGTGGTAGCACAATTTGGGTGCCTTCTTCTTCTTCAGATTCTTCTTCTTCCGGGACAATGGTTACTGCAGTGGTCAATGACTTCTTTCTTGACTTCTTCGGCTGTTTGTGTTGGGTTTTGGAGCGTTCTAGATCGTCGAGATAGTGGAAGCAATAAAAGATAATCTACTCCAAACCTTGTCCAAGAACATTTAAACCATTAAATCCCAAAGCAAAATCTATTCCACAAGATGTTTACCTTTAAGTCTTGTTTGAATCGATAAAGAAGAACGTTCGGATCTTCTTCTCTAAAGCAAGTCCACACCAAGAGGATGATCTTCAAGATCCTTCACTTAATTGCCTACTAGAACAATTAAATGAAGAATAAGAGAGCAAGATGGAGGAGAAGAGAGGGGTGGCCGGCCACACTAGAGAGAGAGAGAGGTTTTTGTGTGAGTTTTTGTGATTAAATGATTAATGAATTAAAGTCTTGCATTTAATCCATCATCCAACTCACAAGTATGGGTTAAAAGTGATTGGTATGGGCTTAAAGGTGCTTTAACCCATACCCCCTTAAATCACTCACCTCTTAATCCACAACCACCAACTAAGCATGGTGTTGTGTGGCCCCCACAATGGCCCCACCAAGTGGGCCGGCCATATGGCCTTATTGGGCCCTTATTGGGCTGGCCATGAGGCTTCATGGGCCGAGCCCAATGGGCCCTCCCGTGTTGTCTCATGCCGCGTCCAAAAGTTGCCCGACCCTTTTGTCGTTACTTATCAAACAAAGTCCGACGCAATATCGACAAAAAACTCAATTTTTCTCGATTCGCTAATTATTCTCTCAAACCGAACCTATGGCACAAAACCTCCAGTTTTGTCCACATACTTCTCCTTAAGAAACATCCATATTTCCTTGTCTCATGTTATCCGTCTTGTATGTGTGTGACCCTCTAGGCTCATGCCACCGTTGGCAGATCAGCGCAAGACTCGCTCTTGCCCGATCCATCATAAGTGGTCTCTAGTAAAACATTATGATTACCCAAGGTGCACGATGATCGATGATTCGACTTAACCTTGGTGCGTACAAGTCACCATCCTTTACATCGTCTCCCTTGTTCAATCAATCATTCATTGTTACTTGATATGCGAGATGACTGAGGACTGATAACCCGTATCATTTGCATGGCCATGCTTTTCCTCTTAGTCAGTCTCCATCAAGAGGACTGCTAACGGATATCTTTCCCATACCGTAGTATGAGGGATAAATCCCTTAGCCGTCTTTCGTGTCACTCATGCAACCCGTTCCGCCACCCAATCATGCCCTTCATAACAATCCTTTTACAGAAAGCGTTTGGCGCAAGTTAAAGCCGTACGTTCATTGCACAGTGATCACAAAGACTCCTTGGTCTAAGGACGTCGTGACAAGCTATCGCATCTGAATATGTTTATGGCTTAATCTATGAAAACACTATTCAATGCGGGTCGTCCGATATCAATCACCTCATGATATCTATGATATGGTTCCAGGATCCCACATCCCTATGACAAGTAGAACTACGTCATTAAGAACCATCCTCATACTGGTCGCTTTCAAGGAAGCATACGTTGACCAGGGACTCGTTAAGTGTGATCCGTACAGATTTATGGTTCTACTACTTTAGTGGTCATAAATCAGATCATGCTTAACATATTACTTCAACACATAAGTAATATAAAGCCGTTTATATTTATACATTGCAAACGATGATATTTGTACATAGACGTTTACAGACTAATGCCAATTGGACTAGGGCACAAATGCTATCAATCTCTCACTTGCCCTTAGCTCCAATCTAAGTCCCAGTCTATACCCATTGACCTAACATGTTTTTCATGTTTATCTTGAGGAAGAGCCTTGGTCAATGGGTCGGCTGTGTTATCATCAGTTGCAACGTAGTGGATCTTCACGTCACCTCTAGCAATTATGTCGCGGATGATGTGATACTTTCTGAGTACATGTTTGGATCTGTTATGTGCCCTGGGTTCCTTAGCTTGCGCAATAGCCCCGGTGTTGTCACAATATAAGTCTACTGGGTTAGACGGGTTTTTAATTACACCTAACCCAGCCATGAAACTCCTGATCCATACAGCCTCTTTTGCCGCCTCACATGCGGCAATGTACTCAGCTTCCGTTGTACAGTTGGCAATGGTATCTTGCTTCTTGCTTTTCCAGCTGAATGCTCCACCGTTCAACATAAACACATATCCCAACTGACTCTTAAAGTCATCGGGGTCTGTCTGGAAACTAGCGTCGACATATCTTTTGACGACGAGATCATCATTTCTGCCCCCGTATACAAGAAAGGCGTCCTTGGTTTTTCTCAAATATTTGAGAATCGCCTTGACAGCGATCCAGTGTGCCTCACCGGGTTTGGATTGATGTCTACTGGTACAGCTTAGGGCAAACGAGACATCCGGTCTCGTGCATATCATGGCATACATTATGGACCCTATAGCCGAAGCATATGGGATCTCATTCATTCTTGCTAGCTTTGCAGGTGTCTCAGCACCTTGCTTCTTGCTAAGCTTCACGCCATGACGCATGGGCAGCAATCCTTTCTTTGAATCTTGCATTGAGAATCGTCTCAACACCTTGTCTATATAAGTGCTTTGACTTAAGCCCAAGACCCGCTTGGCACGATCTCTATATATCTTGATTCCCAAGATGTAAGAGGCCTCGCTTAAGTCCTTCATTGCGAAACACTCACCTAACCAAGTCTTCGTTAAGAGCAAGGTAGGGACGTCGTTTCCAATGAGCAGTATGTCATCAACATAAAGCACTAAAAAGATTATATTGCTCCCACTTGCCTTTTTATTCACGCAAGGTTCATCATCGTTCTTGACGAAGCCAAACCGTTTTACTACTTCATCAAAACGCTGATTCCAACTCCGAGATGCTTGCTTCAAACCATAGATTGATTTGAGCAACTTGCAAATCTTTCCCTTATTTTTTGGATCCTCAAAACCCTCAGGCTGAGACATATAAACGTCCTCAGCAAACCTCCCGTTGTGGAAGGCGGTTTTGACATCCATTTGCCATATCTCATAGTTGTGATATGCTGCTATGGCAAGAAGAATGCGGATAGATTTGACCATAGCTACTGGAGAAAAGGTCTCTTCTATAACCTTTTGCTACCAGTCTCGCTTTATAGGTCTGAGGTTTGCCATCCATGTCAATCTTTATTTTAAAGATCCATTTACACCCTATGACCTTAACATCAGGGGTATGATCTACCAAGTCCCACACTTGATTATCTGACATGGATTGCATTTCTTCCCTCATGGCTTCCAGCCATTTCTCAGAGTCGGTTCCGTCCAAAGCCTCTCGAAAGGTAGCTGGATCATTGTCCACTAGTACTAAACCATCACCTTCAGTTACTAAGAACCCGTATCTGACAGGTGCATGACTTATCCTTTCAGAGCGCCTCAGACCGTCCTCATTCACTGCAGCTATTGGTTCTTGCTCAATGACCACTTCTGGCTCTACCTCTTCTAGTGGGTCCTCTTGTGGTTCCCGAGTGACCATCTCATCTAGAACTTCATCTAGATGAATAGCCCTCCCACTGACTGTCTTGGAAATGAACTCTTTTTCCAAGAACGTCCCACCTCGAGCGACAAAAACTTTATTTTCGCTCGGTTTGTAGAAGTAGTATCCTTTTGTTTCTTTTGGATATCCGACGAAAGTGCATTTATCTGATCTTGGTTCGAGCTTGGTTGCAAGCAACCTTTTAACATAAGCCTCGCAACCCCAGATTTTAAGGAAGGACAAAACGGGTTCCTTCCCGTACCATTTTTCAAATGATGTCCCTTCCACTGCTTTCGACGGAGCCCTGTTTATTATGAAAGCGGCCGTTTGCAGAGCATAACCCCAGAAGGAGATCGGGAGATCAGTGAGGCTTAACATTGATCGAACCATATCTAACAACGTTCGATTCCTCCGTTCGGACACACCATTTAGTTGCGGCGTTCCTGGCGGAGTCCACTGAGATAGTATTCCACCTTCAGTAAGATAACTAAGAAACTCCTCGCATAAGTATTCTCCACCCCGATCAGAACGGAGTGCCTTGATACTCTTTCCGAGTTGGTTTTCTACTTCAGTCCTAAACTCTTTGAATTTATCAAAAGCTTCGGATTTATGTCTCATGAGATAGACATAACCATATCTACTGAAATCGTCAGTAAATGTGATAAAGTAGCCTAAACCACCTCTGGCATGCGTACTCATTGGTCCACATACGTCTGAATGTATTAGACCCAATAAGTCACCTGCCCTCTCACCTAAACCAGTGAAGGGCGCTTTAGTCATCTTGCCCATCAAACAAGCTTCGCATCTTTCAATCTCTTGGAATTCGAATTGACTTAGAAGTCCGCGCTTATGAAGCGCTGAGATGCGTTTCTCATTTATGTGACCTAGACGACAATGCCAGATAAGAGTTTGGTCTAAATCATTAGTTTTAAACCTCTTAGCATTTACATTATAGAGCATGTTGGATTTCGAGTTTTGCATATTCAATATGTATAATCCTCCAACAGTGCGAGCATTGCCATAATATATGTTGTTGCGCATAATATCAAAAAACCCGTTCTTAATATTAAAATAATATCCCTCTATTTCAAGAAGAGAAATTGAGATAATATTCCTGTTGAAAACAGGTACGCAAAACACATCATTAAGTTCAATTACAAGCCCACTGGGCAAAACAAGGTTCACAGAACCCACAGCAGTTGCGGCAACTCTGGTATTGTTTCCAACTCTTAGGTCCACCTCGTTTTCCCTTATATCTCTTCTACTGTGTAACACCTGCACATCAGCACAGACATGAGACTCAGCTCCAGTGTCTAGTACCAAGGTATTAATTGTAGAAAGATATAGCTCTATTGGAATACCTGATGAAGTAGCGGCCCCACCGCCCTTCTTCTGGTCCTCCTTCAACTGCTGACAGTCTTTCTTCCAATGACCAGGCTTTTGACAGTAGTAACAGACTGACTCCTTTGCCTTCCATTTGCCTTGTACGGGCATGTGAGGTCTAGGAATAAATGGTCGTCTGTTCCTCCCTGCGAGGTGTCTTGGGCCTTTACCCTTGCCACCAACAACTTTGAAGCTGGGTCCCTTCTTGACCATGAAGACATTTTTGGACGAACTGCCCCTTATGCTCTTCTCGGCAGTTACTAGCATGCTGTGCAACTCCGACACAGTCTTGTCCATATCATGCATGTGATAGTTCATGACGAACCCACCATATGCATGAGGAAGGGATTGCAGAATAAAATCCGCAGCCATTTCCTTTTCCATAGACATACCGATACTAGTCATATGGTCAAAATGCCCCTTCATCTGTAGGACGTGAGGACCTACGGAGCTGCCTGCTGACATCTTGCAGGCTATGAGTTCTCGGAGAACAGTGTATTTTTCAATACGTACTTTCTCCTTGAACATATCCTTGATCTGTGCAAACATTGCAAACGGATCATGGGATAGCTCCATAAACTGCTTTTGGAGGTCCGCCTCCATGCAGCCCAGCATGACACACGCAACGTCGATAGAGTCGCTAAGGTGTTTCTGGTACGCATCCTTAACGACCCTCGTTGCGTTGGCAGCTGGCTCCTCAGGGATAGCCTTATCAAGGACGTACTCCCTGCGTTCCATTTTTAACACAAGTCGTAAATTTCTGTCCCAGTCTAGATAATTTGTCCCGTTGAGTTTACACTTCTCGAGTATAGTCCTCAATGACAAATTAGACGAGTTTGTTGAATTACTAGCCATTTCTACACGAAGAAAGTAAATTTAATCAGAATAGTTGAATAAATTTACGAAGATCCGAATTAAACACCAACCATTAGATTCTAAGTTTTAGAATCTTTAAACTAAGATCCCTTATTCGTCATTTGAAGTGCGCTAAGGCGCACCGCTCCAATTGACTTTTTTAGGTAGGACGTCCGTCCAATTACAACCGTGTAACTCTTAGTCAGGGTATGTGTAAAACACACGGCTTACCCTTCCGATGCCCCAGCTCGACCTCAGGCCAAGAATCGTGGTTGAGTCTACCAACTTTCACTAACGAGTTAACTTTATGCAGATGCTCCGCTAAGGCGCACGACATCCCACAAAGTTTACCATTCCCATCTAGAACCCATTCGATCGATGCTCCGCTAAGGCGCACGACACCGATAAAATGTTTCTACATGGGTGTGAATTTGGGTGGCATCTCACTTGACTCAAATTACCTTGTAATTTGGTTGTGTTTAAAAAATTCGAAAGTATTTGGTACAATTACGAACCCGTCACCAACAACCCGTGTTGTGACGTTTCTAATTGTATCACATACTATCTTCATTTGAACCCGTCATTTGCAACCCGTGCAAATACGTTTCAAATTTGAACTCATCCATCACAACCCGTGTGATGATAGTTCGCAACGCTTTAAACATGCAAGCAATTAAAGTTGATTTTAATCTTTGCATGTGAGGTGATCGCTTATAAACTTATAAACTAATCATGCAAGCATGCAATTAATTTAAATAATTCAAGCAAGCATCCATAAAGCGTTAAATATGCATTTTATAGCCCATCCTAATCTTAAGATTCTACGAGTCTTTATTTCTTCTCGTCTTTCTCATTCGGGCTCCCACTAGCTCTTGGACTTCCTCCAAGACCGTCATCATACTCGATTTTCCATCCTTCTCGTCTTTGAGTAATAATTACAATTAATACTCGGTTCGTAGACCGGATAAAAAATAATTACACTTTATGGGCTCGAATAAAAGAATAATTACACGCTAACACTAACGGTATGCAAACCGTGAAAGCTATATCTAATGGGCTACTAATGCATCATACATTTCATCACATCATCCAACATGTTATCACACAAACATGTTATCAAATAATATGCAATAATTCCGGTTTTAATTTTGCCAAGTTGCTTGGTCGGGTTTATCGAAACTAGACCTTTTCGAAAAACGGTTTATCGAAACCGATTAAATTTTGAAAGTTTTCGAAATATTGGATCGCGGGTTCGTGACACAGATCAAACACCACGCACGAACCAAATCGGGCCAAGCCAATGGGCCAAAGGCCCATTGGGCCGAGCCCAACCTTGCACGGGCCGGTTTTGGCCTTTGAAGGCCGAAACCCCCTTGCCGCTACTCTCGGCCTCGCCCGAGAGTGGGAACGGGCTCGGTCACCGCCGGCCTCCCCGGCCTCCGGTGACCTCCGTTCGGTACCTCCAATCCGGCTCCCCGAGAGTCCCTTCTCGGACCCGACAAATCCAATAATTTCCGAAAAATTCCAAATTCAATATATTTTTCAAAAATAACATATTTCATGCAAATCTCCCAAAAAGCATTAAAATCATGTTATCAACTTTTGGCATGCAAATAATCACAAAACCGAAATAAATTCAACAAGACAAAGATTAAGAGGGTAACCACCCTCTGATACCACTGTTGGGTTTTGGAGCGTTCTAGATCGTCGAGATAGCGGAAGCAATAAAAGATAATCTACTCCAAACCTTGTCCAAGAACATTTAAACCATTAAATCCCAAAGCAAAATCTTTCCACAAGATGTTTACCTTTAAGTCTTGTTTGAATCGATAAAGAAGAACGTTCGGATCTTCTTCTCTAAAGCAAGTCCACACCAAGAGGATGATCTTCAAGATCCTTCACTTAATTGCCTACTAGAACAATTAAATGAAGAACAAGAGAGCAAGATGGAGGAGAAGAGAGGGGTGGCCGGCCACACTAGAGAGAGAGAGGTTTTTGTGTGAGTTTTTGTGATTAAATGATTAATGAATTAAAGTCTTGCATTTAATCCATCATCCAACTCACAAGTATGGGTTAAAAGTGATTGGTATGGGCTTAAAGGTGCTTTAACCCATACCCCCTTAAATCACTCACCTCTTAATCCACAACCACCAACTAAGCATGGTGTTGTGTGGCCCCCACAATGGCCCCACCAAGTGGGCCGGCCATATGGCCTTATTGGGCCGGCCATGAGGCTTCATGGGCCGAGCCCAATGGGCCCTCCCGTGTTGTCTCATGCCGCGTCCAAAAGTTGCCCGACCCTTTTGTCGTTACTTATCAAACAAAGTCCGACGCGATATCGACGAAAAACTCAATTTTTCTCGATTCGCTAATTATTCTCTCAAACCGAACCTATGGCACAAAACCTCCAGTTTTGTCCACATACTTCTCCTTAAGAAACATCCATGTTTCCTTATCTCATGTTATCCGTCTTGTATGTGTGTGACCCTCTAGGCTCATGCCACCGTTGGCAGATCAGCGCAAGACTCGCTCTTGCCCGATCCATCATAAGTGGTCTCTAGTAAAACATTATGATTACCCAAGGTGCACGATGATCGATGATTCGACTTAACCTTTGTGCGTACAAGTCACCATCCTTTTATCTCTAGATATCCCGATTGATCTCAAGGCATAGAGTCGTCTCCCTTGTTCAATCAATCATTCATTGTTACTTGATATGCGAGATGACTGAGGACTGATAACCCGTATCATTTGCATGGCCATGCTTTTCCTCTCAGTCAGTCTCCATCAAGAGGCCTTCTAACGGATATCTTTCCCATACCGTAGTGTGAGGGATAAATCCCTTAGCCGTCTTTCGTGTCACTCATGCAACCCGTTCCGCCACCCAATCATGCCCTTCATAGCAATCCTTTTACAGAAAGCGTTTGGCGCAAGTTAAAGCCGTACGTTCATTGCACAGTGATCACAAAGACTCCTTAGTCTAAGGACGTCGTGACAAGCTATCGCATCTGAATATGTTTATGGCTTAATCTATGAAAACACTATTCAATGCGGGTCGTCTGATATCAATCACCTCATGATATCTATGATATGGTTCCAGGATCCCACATCCCTATGACAAGTAGAACTACGTCATTAAGAACCATCCTCATACTGGTCGCTTTCAAGGAAGCATACGTTGACCAGGGACTCGTTAAGTGTGATCCATACAGATTTATGGTTCTACTACTTTAGTGGTCATAAATCAGATCATGCTTAACAAATTACTTCAACACATAAGTAATATAAAGTCGTTTATCTTTATACATTGCAAACGATGATATTTGTACATAGACGTTTACAGACTAATGCCAATTGGGCTAGGGCACAAATGCTATCAGTTTGGACGCCGAAGCTTCTCCTTTTTCTGTTGCCTTTCTCTTTGGGGTCAATTTTCTCTGATCTTGAGGTTCTTCTTCTTCATCAACCAACCTTCGTGTTGGTAGCTTCCTTCTCACAGTCCTTTTGGACATAGCTTCTTCCTTTTCCATGGTTTCAATATCGACACTTTCTTTGACAGGTTCCTCTAAAAGTTGAGTGACTTCTGGAATGACTTCTGGATTATCATCACGCCCTGAATCACTGTTCGGGGCGACATGGGAACTTCCTTCTTTTTGCAAGTCCTCATTTAGAGGAGATTTCTCTGGTGCAGGTGTCGACTTAGAGAGGCTAGGTTGGTCCTCGGTGCTAGTGCCGTGGACTTCAGAAACAAGGGTTTCTAAACCCTCTACAGGCAGACTTTCTTCTATGTTTTCTTCAGAGAGGATAGCAGATTTACCTCGTGTTGTAGTCGGAGTAGAGAGAGAAGCTTCTTTTTCAATGTTTGGAGAAACGGCTCGAGCGTCGTCCTTCTCAGCGATGGGGATTGTGTCTTCCGGTGTGACAGATGGGGGCGAGCTTGTTACATCCTGAGGTGCTGCCGACGTTTCCCCTAAGCCTCTTCCTCCTCGGATCCTCACTCCATGCTTGGTTCTCGTTGATTTGGAGGCAGATAATTTCTTGGCAATGACTTTTGCCCTCATTTTTGCTCGAAGTACTTTTGAAGCAGATGGTATTCTTCCGCTGCGAGTACCAACCATTTAGCTAGGATTTGTTCTTTGTGGGGGAAAGCAAATTTTTGCTGAACTTTTTGATCTGAGAAACCCTAGCCATTTCAAATGATGGAGGAGGTGCAAAGTCTGTGGGAGTTGAACAGAATGATTTCTGATAGGTGGATAGTCAGATCGTAATCATTCTCACAATTCAAAAAGACTAACGGGCTTTTGATAAAAGGATTTGGGCCCGGATTGATTTTGTGGACCCTGTTTGGTCTTGATCGAGAGAAAGAGTAAAATAAACTAAAAGCTCTTCCTCTTCTTTCTTGACTTATGGCTATTCTAGACAGCAAAGTCCGAGGATTGACCTCAGACTTTCAAAATTTTGGCATCTAACACCTTTGTAAATATGTCTGCGACTTGTTTCTCAGTGGGTAGGTATTCGAGTTTTATTTTCTTGTCTTCTACAAGCTCTCGAATAAAGTGGTGCCTGATGTCAATATGCTTTGTCTTGCTATGTTGTACTGGGTTCTTTGAAATGTTGATTGCACTGATGTTGTCACAGAACAAAGTCATGACTTCTTGCTTGACTCCATATTCGGCCAACATTTAATTCATCCAAAGAAGCTGAGTACAGCTACTTCCGGCTGCAATATATTCGGACTCAGCAGTAGACAAAGCAATACAGTTTTGCTTTTTGCTGAACCACGATACAAGATTGTTCCATAGGTAAATACAACCTCCAGAGGTGCTTCTTCGATCTGGTGTGCTTCCCGCCCAGTCAGCATCACAATATCCAACCAGAGTAGGAGAGGTATCAAAGGAATATAGCAAACCCAATTCAGAGGTTCCCGAGATGTACCTTATGATCCTCTTTGCATGGGCCAAGTGACTGACTTTTGGATTGGCTTGATATCGAGCACAGACTACCACAGAATAAGCAATGTCGGGTCGACTTGCTGTTAGATAGAGGAGACTTCCTATTATGCTTCGATAAAGACTTTGATCAACTGGTTCTCCCATCTCGTCCTATGTGCACTTGTCATGTGTGGCAATAGGATTCCTTTTGTGCGAAGCCTTTTCTAACCCGAACTTCTTGACAATGTTCTTTGCGTATTTGCTCTGGGAGATAAATATTCCATCTGACATCTGCTTGATCTGGAAGCCTAGGAAATATGTGAGCTCACCGACCATACTCATCTCAAATTCAGACTGCATGTGTTGAACGAAGCGTTCCACCATCTTGTCTGACTTCCCTCCAAATACAATGTCGTCGACATATATTTGAGCAATCATGATGTCCTTTCCTTCCTTCTTCACAAAGAGAGTTTTGTCTACTCCCCCTCGAATATAGCCATTCTGTACAAGAAATTGGGTAAGACGTTCATACCATGCTCGTGGAGCTTGTTTGAGACCGTAGAGAGCTTTCTTTAGCTTGTAGACATGGTGCGGAGAGTCATGGTCTTCGAATCCCTTTGGTTGGGCTACATAGACTTCTTCGTTTAGATTTCCATTAAGGAAGGCACTCTTTACATCCATCTGATAGAGTTTGAAGCGCAGATGACATGCGATGCCGAGAAGAAGTCGTATGGCTTCCAGTCTGGCTACCGGAGCAAAGGTTTCTTCAAAGTCGACTCCTTCGACTTGTGTGTACCCTTGAGCCACCAGTCTCGCTTTGTTTCGAGTGATGTTTCCTTGTTCGTCAGATTTGTTTTTGAATATCCATTTTGTCCCGATGACATTGACATTGTCAGGTTTGGGTACAAGTTCCCAGACTTCATTCCTTGAAAACTGAACCAATTCTTCTTGCATCGCGCATACCCAGTATTCATCATTGATGGCCTCTTGTATATTCTTTGGCTCAATTTTGGAAATAAAGCACATGTTACCTATCAGTTCTTGGCGGTCAAGAGATGCCTTTTGTCGAGTCCGAACTCCCTCATTAATGTCTCCAATCACATCCCTGGGTGGATGATACTTCTGAATTCTTCTTGAAGGAGCTCTTTGCCTTGTAGGAGTTGCCTCTTCATCCAGGATGATTTGGCTTTCGTCTTCAGATTCTTTGTTGCGCTCATCGTCCTTGACCTCTGGTCTGACTTCTATTCTGACATCCGGTCTGGCTTCTCCTCTGACCTCTGGTCTGACTTCTCTTGAGAGATTCAGGACTTCTTCGTCCTCGACACTTGATTGCTCGTTATTGTCATCATCAATTACGACATTGATGGATTCCATGATAGTCCGGGTGCGTTTGTTGAATACCCGAAACGCCCGACTATTTCTGGAGTATCCGAGGAAGATGCCTTCGTCGCTTTTAGGGTCCAACTTGCGTCGAGGTTCCCTATCTGCGAGTCTGTAGCAGACCGATCCAAAGACATGGAAGTATTTGACATTCGGCTTTCTCCCCCTCCATATTTCATAAAGAGTGAGCGAAGTTCCAGGGCGAAGAGTCACTCTATTATGAATATGGCATGCCGTATTCAAAACTTCAGCCCATAAGTGTTGCGGGATGTCTTTGGCTAACATCATGACTCTTGCCATCTCCTGAAGAGTGCTATTCTTTCTTTCTTTCATCGATTCCGTTTTGCTGAGGAGTGATGGGAGCAGAGAATTCATGGGAGATTCCTTCAGCATCACAAAAGTTTGCGAAGCTGATGTTTTCGAACTCCTTTCCATGATCGCTCCGAAGTCGAACGACTTTCCCAATAACTTCCCCCTTTTCTCGTTGAACTCTTCGACATAAGGCTTCAAAGACTGAGAAGATATCTGACTTCTCTCGAATGAAATCTACCCATGTGTACCTTGAGAAGTCGTCTACACATACAAATATGTACTTCTTCCCTCCTAGACTTTCTACTTGCATGGGTCCCATAAGGTCAACATGAAGAAGTTCTAGAACACGAGAAGTAGTAAGATGTTGTACCTTCTTGTGTGACGTCTTGACTTGTTTCCCAATTTGGCATTCTCCACAGATTTTTCCTTCAATGATCTTGAGGTTGGGAACTCCGATGATAGCCTTTTCAGAGAGAATCTTTTGCATACTCCTCAAATTGATGTGACCAAGTTTTTGATGCCATAGTTTTGTCTCTTGAGCTTTGGATAAAAGGCACTTGGTTGGCAAAGTACTGACTGTTGGAGACCATAGATAACAGTTGTCAAGGGACCTGTGGCCTATCATGACTTCCTTTTGTTGTTCGTCTTTGACCGAGCACTTGTCACGAGTGAAGTGGACATCCAGATTTAAATCACATATTTGGCTTATGCTGATGAGGTTTTCTGTGAGGCCTTCTACTAGCAGAGCTTCTTTCAGACATGGAGAATTGGGAAGATTGAGTTTTCCTTTCCCGAGCACTCTAGCTTTTACTCCATCTCCAAAAGTGACGAAGCTATTTGTGCATGGTATTAAAGTGACAAGGAAAGAGCTATTACCCGTCATATGTCGAGAGGATCCACTATCGAAGTACCAATCGTTGCTGGTTGAGGCCTTTAAAGTGGTGTACGCGATGTTAGCTCGATAGTTGACCTCTTTGACTCGCCATTCCTTCCGAGGTTGGCTTTTCTTGATCGTGGTCCTTTTCTTGACCGAGCTCTTCCCATATAGCTGATAGCAGAAGGGTCGAATATGTCCTCTTCGTCCACAGTGATGACAAACCCAGTTGTGTCTTTTGGTCTGGGTTTTTGAAGCGGCCAGGGTAGAGGGCTTTTTGGTCGCTTGGTCAGCCGTGAAGTTAGGAGACTTCTGGCGAGACTTTTGGGAGACAGACTTCTGAGGAACGAAGATGGTGCGCGATGATGAGGTTTCTTTCGAATATCCAAGACCTTCCATATTCCTTGATGGTTTCCCGATTGAAAGTATTTGGTCCAGAGTGTCAGTACTTGGATTCATCATCTTTATAGACTTGGTGACCTGCTCTAACTCGCCTTTTAGTCGAGCAACTTCCTTTTTGAGATCAATAGTCGTCTCAAGAAGTCTTGACTTGTCTTCATTAAGAGTAAGAATGAGAGCGTTTTGTTTTTCGATTACCTGAGAGTCTTCAAGCCACTTGACATACCATTCGTTGTAAGCGTTGTTGAGAGTCTCATCGGATAGCTCATCATCAGAGTCATACTTCTTTGAGCTTTCAGCTGGTTGATCTATTGTGGAGGAAGTAAAAGCCACATAGTTACTTGTATGCTCAAGGTCACTGTCTTCCTCATCTTCATCGTCAGTTAGAGAGGCATTGAATCCCTTCTTCTGTTTCTTTAAGAAGTTGGGACATTCTCTCTGCATGTGTCCATACCCCTCACATTCAAAGCACTGAGCGCCTTTACCTGATCATTCTCCTCGTCCTCCATCGTTAGCTGTGATGTCGAGTTTCTGAAACTTGTGTTGTGGCTTGTCTCTGACTTCTCGGGTGACTTTTCTTCCTGTCATCTTGCCAAATCTTTTCATGACTCTGTTGTAGTTTTTGGCCAGCATAGCGATAGTTTCCTCGATGTCACTATCCGACTCAGAGTATGTTGAGTTCTTCTGATTAGAACTTTTGAAAGCCACACCTTTAAGTTTCTTCTCAATAGGAGGTAGGGAGAGCTCGAAAGTCATTAGTGAGCCCATGAGTTCATCAAACTTCAGTGTCTTCAAGTCATGGACTTCTTCGATGGCGGTGATCTTCATCTTGAATCTGGGACTTAGGGCTCTCAGTGTCTTTCTGACCAAATCTTCATCGGTCATAGGCTTGCCAAGTGAATATGATTCATTGGCCAGATCCTTGATGCGCACATTAAACTCCGCAATAGTCTCGTCGTCATTCATGGTCAGAGCCTCAAAGTTAGTCGTGAGGTACTGTAACTTCTGCTCTTTGACTTTTGAAGTACCCTCGTAAGCAACCGCAAGTGTGTCCCAGGCAATTTTGGCACTTGTGCATGTGTTGATGAGTCGAAACACATTCTTGTCTACTCCATTAAAGATATCATTGAGTGCTCGAGAATTACCTAGGGCGGCTTCATCTTCTTCCATGCTCCACTCCTTTTCTAGTTTGATGCTGGTTTGATTTCCATGAGCATCAGCATAGTAAGGTTCTTCCCATCCATTGATGATAGACTTCCAGGTTTTGCTGTCGAGGGACTTCAGGAAAGCACACATCCATGCTTTCCAATATCCATAGTTTGTTTCGTCGAGTACCGGCGGACGATTGACAGATCCTCCTTCCTTTGAATCCATATTAGCTACTCAGAATTTTGCAGGAAAATCACCTAAGAGATTAAGGTGCCTCATTTGATGCCAATTGAAATTCTGAATCATAGCCAAGTCAGGAAGTCGAACACAAAGTCTTTAACTTGTGTATCGACTTCTTGTGGAAACAGTAAGCAAAGTAATAGACAGATAATAATCACGACACTAGAGATGATTACCCAGTTCGGTGACTCCGCACCTACGTCTGGGGGCACTTTGCTAGTGGAAAGGTTTTTCACTATCAGGTAGTTAATAGTACAACTTCAAGCCCAACTAGCTATCACACAAGCTATTGTCCTAAGCTACTATAGATCTCACCATGAATCGCCTCGACCCGGAGCCTCTCCCCCTGTCTTTGAGATTCCCTCAATTCCACCCTTCGAGCAAGTCCATGCTCGGTTTCTTTGTCTTCCTGGTCGGAGTTGTGAATCTTCAGTCACAAACAAAAACCCTAACCGACCCAAACACTTAGTCTTCGCGACTCAAGGTTTGATCGGAGCAAAAGGTCCGTTCTAGCGAATATTCATCAGCCTCTCAACACGCCGATGGTACACGGTTAAGAGCTCTGAGAAATCTTGCAAGTGTTAGAACAAGAACGGATACTGCTAATGGGAAGCCAAGGGCTTTTTATAGCAGCTCACATTCCTAATCCTTCTTGGATTAGGAACAGGAAAGTCAGGCAAGTTGTTGCCGCCTTCCTTCGTCAGCTGGAAGTCGTCTTGCCTGTTTCTGACTTCCTGAATAAATCAGGCAAGTACAGTTGCCGCCTTAGTTGTCTCTTTTCGCTGACGTGTAACTGCCAGCTGGAAGTCGCTTGACTTGTCGACGTCACTCTCTTGCGCTCCAAGTCTTCGTGCCGCCTTTCTTCTTTCGCTCCAAGCTTCGTCGAAATAGGAAAGCTTCAGACTCTCCTAATCTGCGGCTCGTAACAAGTCGCTTCACATGTCATGCAACATGTTGCTCGACTTCTTACTTTTGCGCTAAAAAATCATGCCAACTATTAAACGTAGCAACATCTACGACTTTCATGTTTTGTACAAAACCCAGTTCAGACTGCAAGACCATAGTTAGAAGCAAAACATCTTACTTGTCAGTGCTGGACAGATTTTCCGGTTTGTCCCGATTTTTTCCATCTTTGAGGATTTCAAATTTGATAAAGCAAAACAAAAATATTGTGCTCTCTAGATGGTCCACACAAGTAGGACACCTTATTAATCTAAGGTTTCTACACTCAACTATGCTAGTTTTGAGAGTAGAAGAAGCAAACCCTAGCTATGGTGGAGAGAGGGAGGGTCGGCTAGAGAGGGAGAGAGAGCCGAGAATGAGAGTGATAGCAATTTTGTGCCCCTAGTCCAATTGCTAGTAGTCTATAAATGTCTATGTATATTAATCATCATTTGTAATAAATAAAACAGTTTTGTATTACTTATGTGTTGAAGTAATATGTTGAGCATGATCTGATTTATGACCACTAAAGTAGTAGAACCATAAATCTGTACAGATCACACTTAACAAGTCCCTGGTCAGTACAGATCACACTTAACAAGTCCCTGGTCAATATACACTTCAATTGAAGCGACCAGTATGAGGATGGTTCTCAATGATGTAGTTCTGCTTATCATAGGGATGTCGGATCCCAGAATCATATCATAGATATCATTAGGTGATTGGTATCGGACGACCCGCTTTGAATAGTGTTTCATAGATTAAGTAATGAACATATTCAAATGCGATAGCTTGTCACAATATCCTTAGACCAAGGAGTCTTTGTGATCGCTATGCGGTCGACATACGGCTTTGACTTGCGCCTAACACTTTCCGTAACAGGATTGCAATAACGGGCATGATTGGGTGGCGGAACGGATTGCATGAGTGACACGAAAGACGGCTAATAGATTTATCCCTCGTACTACGGTATGGGAAAGATATCCGTTTAGGCCGCTTGATCGAGAGTGACTAAGAGGAAGTGCATGGTTATGCTAGTGATACGAGTTATCAGTTCTCAGTCGTCTCGCATATCAAGTAACGATGATTGATTAAACAAGGATGAAGACTCTATGCCTTGTGGTCAATCAGGATGTCTAGAGATAATAGGATAGTGACTTGTACGCACAAGGTTAAATCGAATCATCGATCATCATGCACCTTGGGTAATTATAATGTCTTACTAGAGATCACTTATGATGGATCGGGCAAGAGAGGTCTCTTACGCCGATCTGCCAACGGTGGCATGAGCACAGAGGGTCACACACATACAATATGGAGGGTTTTAGGAGCAAGACATGGCCAAAACTGAGGGTTTTAGGCCATGGGTTCGGTTTTGTGAGAATGATTAGCAAATCGAGAAAATTGAGTTTTTCGTCGATATCGTGTCGGACTTTGTTTGATAAGTGACGACAAAGGGTCAGATAATTTTTGGACACGACACGCGACCGTATGGGCGAGCCCATTGGGCTCAGCCCATGAGGTCACTAGGCCAGCCCAACAAAGGCTCAACAAGGCCCAATAAGCACAAGGTGGCTGGCCACTTGGTGGGTCCAAGTGTGGGGGCCACACACCATGCTTAGTTGGTGTTGTTGATTATTATGAAGAGTGATTTGTGGGATTAGGTGATGACTTACCTTTTAACCCATGCCTTCATCATTTGTTACTTTAATCAATAAACTTTATTAGATGATAAAGTAGACAAAAAATCACACAACAATTGATACAACTCATCTCTCTCTCTCTCTTCTTGCACTTGGTCGGCCACTCCCCTCTCCTCTCTTCCTTTGCTCTCTTGTTCTTCACACTTTAGTTCTAGTAGGCTAAGTGTGTTGGATCTTAAGGATCATCCTCTTGGTGTGGACTTGCTCTAGAGAAGAAGATCATCTTGTTCTTCTTTCTTGATTCAACAAAACTAAAAGGTAAACTCTTGTGGAATAAGTTTTGCCTTGAGATTTAATGGTTTATGTTCTTGGACAGATTTTGGAGTTTGTATTGTTATTGCTTCCGCTATTTTGATCATCTTGAACGCTCCAAAACCTTACAGTGGTATTAGAGCATGGTTAACTCTCTTAATCTTCGTTGTGTTGAACTTGTTTCGGTTTTATAATGATTTACATGCCATATTTGTTGATTACATGATATTAATGCTTTTAGGGTTAATTGCATGAAATATGTTAATTTTGAAAAATATAATGAATTTGGAATTTTTCGGTTTTTTATTGGATTTGTCGGGTCCGAGACGGGACTCTCGGGGAGCCAAATTGGAGATACCGGACGGAGGTCACTGGAGGCCTGGGTTGGCCGTCGGTGACCGGGGCCGTCCCCGCTCTTGGCCGAGGCCGAGAGAGGAGGCAAGCCCGGTTTTGGGCTTGGGCCCGACATGGTTTGTGCACGGTGATTTTTGATCCGTGGCATGAACCCGCGATCCAATATTTCGAAAACTTTCAAATTTGATCGGTTTCGATAAACCATTTTTCGAAAAGGTCTAGTTTCGATAAACCCAACCAAGCAACTTGGCAAAAGAAAAACCGGAGTATTGCATATTATTTGATGACATGTTTGTGTGATATCATGTTGGATGATGTGATGAAATGTATGATGCATTAATAGCCCATATAAAATGTATGATAAACCGTTTCACGGTTTGCACACCGTTAATCTTAGTGTGTAATTATTCTTTCATTCGAGCCCTTTAAAGTGTAATTATTTTTTATCCGGTCTACGAATCGAGTATTAATTGTAATTTCTACTCAAAGTCGAGAAGGATGGAAAATCAAGAATGATGACGGTCTTGGAGGAAGTCCAAGAGCTACTGGGAGCCCGAATGGGAAAGACGAGAAGATGTTATGCCTCGTAGAATCTTAAGGATAGGATGGGCTATTGATGCATATTTAAACGCTTTAAAAATGCTTGCTTGAATTATTAGATGATAATTTATATGCTAGCATACTTAACTTATTAGATTATAAGCCATCACCTCACATACAAAGATTAAAAACGATTTTATTTATTTGTATGTTTAAAGCGTTGTGAACCATCGTCACACGGGTTGTGATGGATGAGTTCAATTTGAAACGTGTTTGCACGGGTTGCAAATGACGGCTTCAAAAGAAGATAGTATGTGATACAATTAGAAACGTCACAACACGGGTTGTTAATGACGGGTTCGTAATTGTACCAAAATACTTTCGAATTATTAAACACAACCAAGCACACCATAATTTGAGTCACGTGAGATGCCACCCAAATTCACACCCATGTAGGTGTTGGGTTTTGGTGCCCTAGCATAATGTATTTTCAATCTAATCATGTAATAAAGATTATTAGTTGAAATAAAATCGGCATTCATATTACTAAGTGTTGTAGTAATATCTTAAGTATGATTTGATTTGTATCATTGATGTGTCAACACATAATAGGAGATCTACAAATCAGATAAAATCTTACTTAAGCAGTCCCCGATCAAAATAGCTTCATAAGAAGCGATCGGTATGAGGCTAACTCTAAATGATCACGCTCTACTGATCATGGCCAGAAGGGGGCCAGAGTTAGGTCATAGTATCACCAGTCAGGGGTGATATAGGACGACCCGATCGTGAGTATGTTACATAGACACAGTCATGAACATACTCATATGTCGGCGCATGAAATCACATCCTCAGACAGAATGACCATTGAGGTCAATATGTAATGAGTGACGAGTTTGACTCAGTCTAACGTCTCCTATAAAAGGGTTACAATAACGACTGTGATTGGCTCGATCACAAGTTACATAAGTTGACTCAATGGATCGCTGAAGGATTTATCCCTCACACGGACATGTGAGTAGATATCAGTTTAGGCCACTTGATGAGTACAACTGAAATACAATAGCATGGACATGCAGTCGATACATAGTATCAGTTATAAATTTAGTTAACTCAGAATCAAGAAACATGACAATAGAACGAGGATGACTTGTCTATGCCTCGTGGCTGTCAAAGATATCAAGAGGATAAAATGATAGATTCATGTACGACAAGGTTAAGTTGAAATCTCGATAATCACAAGCGTTGGGTAATCATGATGTCTTGCTAGAGGCCACCCATGATGTAAAGGGTAAAATGGCAGTTTTACTAGTCTGCCGACGTGTCGTGATCCTAGAGGGTCACACACTAAAGGTTGAGTAAAACTGATGGAATCATATGGAGGAATCACGAGAGAGACAAAATCCGGGTTTGGATTAAACCGGATAAGACCGATTTCGGTTTAGGACTAAACAGGAAATCAAGAACGGTTTAGCATGACTAATTAATTATAATCAAATTAAATAGATTTAATTAAATTAGCTAAAGTGGGTTTAGCTAGAATGGGCTAAGCCAGAATGGGCTTCTCTACATAATTAATTAAAAGCTTTGGGCTTTAAGTCCATTAAGGCCTTTAATTAATTAAAGTCCAAATAAGGGTTATAAAAGGGTAATTTTCAGATCTGAAAATTAAGGGAATTATTTTCCAAAACCTTAGCCGTCACTCTCTCTCTCTCCTAGCCGATTTCGGCCAGCCCCTCCTCCCCCTCGCTCCGTCCGTTTTGCTTGCTTCGGTCTTCTAGCAAGGGTCGTTATGAGTATCCCCGGATTGCTCTTACTGTGTGGACGTTCTTTAGAGGTTACTAAATATTATTTAGTAATAGAGAGATTTTGAATCAAGGTAAACTTAAAGTTTTATTTTAGTCTAAAATCTCGTGATCAATTCATGATCATGCAAGATCCAAATTAATTCGGATATTTGAGGTTAATTTCTTGTATGGGCATGAAATTATATGATTGGAACCCTCAAATAATTTCTTTAGTGGTATCAAAGGCTTGTTATGCATGATTTTCTATTCGAGCATGATAGGCTAGAATTAATTTTGCGATTTAATTCGATATTGTGAATTGGAAACTTGCAAATTATATGTTTTGGTTAATAAATTAATTGCTGGAATTTTTTTAATGTTGCTGAAAAATAATAATTGATCGAGTAAGATCAGAATCGAGACCCGTGGGAGGCCGAGGTTAGCCGAGAGGCTAATCTCGGCAGCGCCACGGGACGATCGGTCGGAACGGGAAGGCCGACCAGATCTGCCCTCGGCTCCGACCAGGGGAGGGCTTCGGCCTGACCAGATCCGGCCAGGCGGCCCGCCTCGGCCAGCCCTCACGGGCTTGTCGGCCACGGCGCGGCCAGCCCTGGCGGCTAGGGTTTTGGCCGAACCTTAATTGGCCCTCGGGTCAATTTTGGTTCGGTCAAACCAATTGGATTCGGGTCAATTTTGGTTCGGTCAAACCAATTTTGGTTCGGTTTAGCAATTATTAATTAAAATTTCAGACCGGTTTGGTTTCGATAAACCAGCGCGTGAACCGATTTAATTTAGAAATTAACCGGTTCAAGAAAACGGTTTCGATAAACCGTATTTTATGATTTAAATCAAGATAAAATTGGAATTAATATGTTTGCTTGATAACATGCTTGTTTGATAACATGATTGTTTGATAACACGGTGTTTGCAACATGATTGCTAAGTTAGCCCGAATTTAGAATTTAATTTCGGTTTGCAACCTGCGAGTTGCTTATGGGTTGTAATTTATTAGTGACCTACGTGTCACATCATTTATTTTATTTAAATTAAATGTAATTACGAAGTCCCATGACGAGAAGAACCGAAGAGAAGGACGGTAATCCCGAGAAGGCGTGGAGCCAGTGGGAGTCCAGGAGAATGAGGAAAGACAAGACCTAGTATAGGTTCTAGTTTATTCCAGTAGGATTAGCGGGCTAGCTAAAGAAAATTTACATTTATGTTTATGAATGTATGGTTGAATGTGTGATTTAATTTTCATAAGTTCATGTTAATTAGATCATCACCCACACTTGTAAAGATTAATAATAATTAGTTAATCACGCACATGTAAACCGGAATTGAAATTATCTCTACATGGATTTGTAGATGATAAATTCAAATTAAGATCAAATTATGATCAGTGATAATGAATATTTAAAAGGCAAATAATTTCTAGTCAAACTAGATACCGCCCACTTTTCATCACTTCGATTAGTTCTCGGACTCATGGGTGGATACGATTAACGTGGATCCATGAGAATGGGTTCTAATGGAAGGTGGACCAGTTTGCATGGGTACGTGCGCATTAGCGTAGTAACCATGCAGATTGGGCCATGCGTTGAAAATTGGTTGACTTGGCTGCGATTCTCAGATGATCTGAGCGAGGGTATTAGATATAGGGCAATGCCGTATACATACAATGTATAAGCCCTAGCCAAGAATCACATGGAATTGTGAAAGGACTGGACTGTCCTACTCCTATGTCCAAAACTTGGGCGATGAGATTAACTCACTTCAGTTTTGGGTATGCGGAGATCTTGGTTTAGATTCAGACACAAGAATCATAAATGTTCATAATCAAGTATCTCTTACTTCAGCTTAATTAAGAATCTGATCGAATTTATTTTCATGTATAGATTAATGGCACCGTCGCAACCCAAATCAACACGTTCTGGCAGTGAAGCCTTAAAGTCTCTTCTGTCGAATGACAGGCTGACGGGGACCAACTTCCTGGTTTGAGAGAGGAACCTGAAGCTTGCCCTTCAGTATGACATACAGGAGTATATCCTTACAGACAAGCCTTTAACAAAGGCTGCAGATGATGCCAGCGAAGCCGATCAGAACGCTTATGACAAGTACATAAGCGATCGACAAGATGTTTGTATCCTCATGGTCGGGTCCATGGAAAATGACACCCAGGACCAGTTCATGCATCTCATGGGAGATCCCCAAGAGATGATGGAGGAAATTAAAATATACTACCAGAAGAATGCTCGTGTCGAAAGATACGACACTCTTAGGGAGTTGTTTTATAGCAGGCTGAATGCTGGTGAGGCAGTGAGCCTACATGTCCTTAAGATGAAGTGGCTCTTTGATCGCTTGGCCAGTCTAGGTCATAAATTCACAGAGCAGCTGAAATCAGACATAGTCCTGATGTCGCTTCCAAAGGTTTATGGAGATGTGATCACAAATTACAATCTCCATAATATGGAAAACACCATCAAGGAACTACATGGAATGTTGGTGACAGCAGAGAAAAACCTCAAGGGCAAGACCCCTGAGGTTCTGATGGTCAATAAGGGTGTTAGCTTCAAAAGAGCTGGCAAACCTACTGGCAAGTCACCAGGCCACTCCGACAAGGGCAAGGCACCAGCAGTGTCAGGTAAGGGTAAGGCGCCAATGCATCTAGCTTGACAGATAAGGGCACCTAGAGGTCCGAGGATCCAAGTGGTTCCTAGAACCGAAGGGAGCACTTCAAACTCAGAGGTGGTCTGTTACTACTGCCAGCAGCCAGGTCATTGGAAGAAGGATTGCAGGCAGCACAAGGATTATGTGAAGAGCTTGCAGAAGGGAGGACACCCTTCAGGACCTAGATCAAGTATTTACGTTGTTGAGTATAATCTCAACGTTACTTTCTCAAATAGATGGGTAGTTGATACCGGAGTAGAAACTCACATTTGTGTTAATCTGCAGGATCTAAAAAGTAAGAAGCTCCTTGGGAAAGGCGAGCAGGATCTTAGAGTCGGAGACAACAGTTCGGTGTCAATGACGGATGTCGGTTCTGTTAGTCTTAGGATGCCCACAGGGCTTATTTTAGTTTTGGACGATGTATTATGCGTACCTACTTTTAGTAAGAATATTATTTCAGTGTCCAGTTTGGACAAACTTGGTTTTGTATTTGCCATGGACAATGGCTTATTTACTTTATCAAGAAATAATATCATTTATGGCACTGCATCTATGGTTGGTGGATTATATATTTTAAATATTGATAACACTAACTAGAGTTCAAACTATAACGTAAATAAAAGGTTGAAGTCGGATGACTTAAACCAGACAGTGATGTGGCACTGTCGTCTAGGCCACATAGGCGAGAAACGTGTCTCGACACTTCATAAGTGTGGGCTATTAAGCCCATTTGAATTCACACCAATCGAGAGATGTGAATCTTGCATTATGGGCAAGATAACAAAAGCGCCTTTTGGCGGCTTAGGTGAAAGAGCGAGTGATCTCCTGGGCCTAATACATTCAGACGTATGTGGGCCCATGAGTACACAAGCCAGGAGAGGTTTTAGATACTTTATAACCTTTACCGACGATTTCAGTAGGTATGGGTATGTCTATTTAATGAGACATAAGTCGGAATCCTTTGATAAATTCAAGGAATTCCAGAATGAAGTACAGAACCAGCTTGGTAAAAGTATAAAGGCACTTCGTTCCGATCGAGGTGGCGAGTACTTAGATCAGGAATTTCTCAGTCACCTAAGGGATAACGGTATACTCTCAGAATTAACTCCGTCAGGAACTCCTCAGCTGAATGGTGTTTCCGAACGGAAGAACAGAACCCTGCTAGACATGGTTTGTTCCATGATGAGTCATGCCGACCTTCCAGTATCGTTCTGGGGCCATACCCTAGAAACGGCCACATTCATTTTGAATCGGGCACCTACAAAGACAGTGGCGACCACTCCATTTGAGGTTTGGCAAGGGAAAGCTCCCAAGTTGTCTTTCCTCAAGCTCCCAGTGGAATTATTTTCCAAAACCCTAGCCGTCACTCTCTCTCTCTCCTAGCCGATTTCGGCCAGCCCCTCCTCCCCCTCGCTCCGTTCGTTTTGCTTGCTTCGGTCTTCTAGCAAGGGTCGTTATGAGTATCCCCAGATTGCTCTTCCTGTGTGGACGTTCTTTAGAGGTTACTAAATATTATTTAGTAACAGAGAGATTTTGAATCAAGGTAAACTTAAAGTTTTATTCTAGTCTAAGATCTCGTGATTAATTCATGATCATGCAAGATCCAAATTAATTCGGATATTTGAGGTTAATTTCTTGTATGGGCATGAAATTATATGATTGGAACCCTCAAATAATTCCTTCAGTAGGAAAATTCTCTCGGTATCGTGCGCCTTAGCGGAGCACCGATAGAATGGGTTCTATATGGAATGGTTTACCTTGTGGGATGTCGTGCGCCTTAGCGGAGCATCTGCACAAAACTGATGCATATGTGAAGGTTGGTTGACTCGACCACGATTCTAGACCTGAGGTCGAGCTGGGTCATCAGAAGGGTAAGCCTTGTGCTTTTGCACATACCCTGACCAAGAATTACACAGGTTGTAATTGGATGAACGTCCTACCCAAATGGGTCAATTGGAGCGGTGCGCCTTAGTGTACTTCAATTGACAAATCAGGGATCTTGGTTTAAAGATTCTAATCCTTAGAATCAAATGGTTGGTGTTTAATTTGGATCTTCGTAAATTTATTTAACTTTTCTAATTAAATTTACTTTCTTCCTGTAGAAAATGGCTAGTAATTCAACACACTCGTCTAATTTGTCATTGAGGGCTATACTTGAGTGTAAACTCAATGGAACAAATTATCTGGAATGGGACAGAAATTTGCGACTTGTGTTAAAGTTGGAACGCAGGGAGTACGTCCTAGACAAGGCTATCCTGGTGGAGCCAGCTCCCAACGCAACAAGGGTCGTTAAGGATGCGTACCAGAAACACCTTAGCGACTCTATCGACGTTGCGTGTGTCATGCTGGGCTGTATGGTGGCGGACCTCCAAAAACAGTTTATGGAGCTATCCCATGATCCTTTTGCTATGTTTGCACAGATCAAGTATATGTTCAAGGAGAAAGTACGTATTGAAAAATACACTGTTCTCCGAGAACTCGTTGCCTGCAAAATGTCAGCAGGCAGCTCCGTAGGTCCACACGTCCTACGAATGAAGGGACATCTCGATCATCTAACTAGTCTCAGAATGACTATGGAAAAGGAGATGGCTGCAGATTTCATTATGCAATCCCTTCCTCATGCATATGGTGGATTCTTCATGAACTATCACATGCATGACATGGACAAGACCGCACCGGAGTTGCACAGCATGCTAGTGACTGCCGAGAAGAGCATAAGGGGCAATGCGCCCAAAGGTGTTCTTATGGTGAAGAAGGGATCCGGCTTCAAAGTTGGTGGTGATAAGGGTAAAGGCCCAATGCACCTGGTAGGGAAGAACATATGACCTTTTGTTCCTAAACCTTCCAAACCCATGAAGGGCAAGGGGAAGGTAAAGGAGTCGGTCTGTTTCTACTGCCCAAAGCATGGTCATTGGAAAAAGGACTGTCATCAGCTGAAGGAAGATCAGAAGAAGGGCGGTGGGGCCGCTACTTCGTCAGGTATTCCCTTTGAGCTAAATTTTTCTACTAAAAATACTTGGGTACTAGACACTGGCGCTGAGTCTCATTTATTTGCGGATGTGCAGGTACTGCGTAGTAGAAGAGATGTGGGCGAAAACGAGGTGGACCTAAGAGTTGGGAACAACGTGCGTGTTGCCGCAACTGTTGTGGGTTCAATTGATCTTGTTTTGCCCAGTGGGCTTGTAATAGAACTTCTTTCTGTGTTTTGCGTACCTGCTTTCAGCAGGAATATTGTATCTATATCTCTTCTTGAAAAAGAAGGTTATTATTTTGATATTAAGAACGAGTTTTTTTAATATTATGCGCAATAGAATATATTATGGAAATGCTCACACAGTTTGAGGTTTATACATATCGAATATGCAAAACTCGAAATCCAACATGCTCTATAATGTTAATGCTAAGAGGTTTAAAACTAGTGATTTAGACCAAACTCTAATATGACATTGTCGTCTAGGTCACATAAACGAGAAACGCATCTCAGCGCTTCATAAGTGCAGACTTTTAAGTCAATTCGAATTCCAAACGATTGACAGGTGCGAGGCTTGTTTAATGGGCAAGATGAGTAAAGCACCCTTCACCGGTACAGGTAAAAGGGCAGGTGATCTATTGTGGTTAATACATTCAGATGTATGTGGACCAATGAGTACACCAGCCAAAGGTGGTTTAGGGTACTTTATCACATTTACTGATGATTTCAGTAGATATGGTTGAAAGATATCACCACGGGTTCAAATCGATAAATACCATGCAGCGGACGTTATGTAACCGTGGTCATCGATACATGCTTTGATCTTAATGTAAATTCAACATATTATATATATTTTTTGAATATGAAAATTACGTCTTCTAATAGATGAAAACACAAGCTTAGTGTTTCTCTATTAGGTCCACACAAGCACCACAACTGAAGAAGGTTTTCACTCAAACTTTTGCTATGAATTTTGAGAGAAGCTTGACAACAATGGAGGATGAGAGGGGAGAGAGAATTCGGCAATGAGGGAGAGAGGATGAGGGAATTAGTTTTTTTTTGAAAATTAGAGAAGATAATGGAAGATATATTGTAATCTTAATTTGAAAATTAAAATTGAATTTCAAATTAAAATTGCATATCTATCCTTCATAAACTCTTATTTGCATTTGTTCCCATTCATAACTTAAATCCCTAAATGGGCTTTAAGTCTATTTAATTAAAACCCAAATTAAACCCATTAACTTGAGTTCTAATTTCAGTTTAGACAAAACGGCTCAATTTCATCGAATTGATTTCTTAAAATTACAATATATCCAATGTTCGTGATTATCGATTATTCGACTTAACCTGTTATCGTATATGTCACTGTCCTTTTATCAAACCAATATCCAGATTGATCAATAGGCATATAATGGTCATCCTAATTTATCAATCACTGTTTCTTGAAATCTGAGATGACTGAAAACTGATACTAAGGTATCACCTGCACGGCCGTACTATTCCTTCAGTCATACTCATCAAGTGGCCTAAACGGATATCTTTCTCATACCGAAGTATGAGTGATAAATCCCTCAGACGCCTTTCGAGTTCACTAGTGCAACAAATATCAAAGCCAATCGTAGCCGTTATAGTTACCCTTTTATAGATAACGTTAGACTAGGTCAAACTTAGGTATTCATTACATAGTGTACACAAAGACTCCTTGGTCTTAGGATATAATGACAAGCTACGATATGTGAGTATCTCATGACTGGATCTATGCAGCATACTCACAATCGGGTTGTCCGATATCATCGTCCTGATGGTATCTATGATATAACTCCGGCACGCACTTTGCCATGATCAGTAGAGCATGATCACAAAGAGTTAGTGTCATACTGATCACTTCAGAAGAAGCTTAGCTGATCAGGGACTTTATCGAATGCAATTCATTATGATCTATAGTTCTACCGTAAGTGGTTACACACATTATGACATAGATCAAATCACATTAGATATATTACTACAACACATTAGTAATATATGCCGATTTATTTATTCGGAAAGATGATAAAACATTACATCTATAGATCACTTATATATTGGACTGGGGCATAACTCTAACAATCTCCCACTTGCCCCTGTTTCCAATTTAAGTTCTGATCTACTCCCATAGACCCTGCATGTTCCTCATGCCTAGGCTACGGCTGAGCCTTGTCAAGGGATCGGCCATATTATCATTAGTCAAATAGTATTTAATCTCCACATCACCTCTATATGTGATAATTCTCACAAGGTGATGCCTGCTGAGTATATGTTTGGATCTGTTGTGGAATTTGGGCTCTTGAGCAATAGCTACGGCACCTTTGTTGTCCCACAATAAGCTTATCGGATCAGACGCTCGTGGCGTTGCATCTTATCCGATCAGAAAGCTTCTAATCGATACGGCCTGTTTAGCTGCTTTTGTTGCAGCTATATACTCAGCCTCCGTTGTAGAGTTGGCAATTTTGGCCTGCTTAAAGCTTATCCAGCTGAAAGCGCCACCACTCAACACAAAATATATCCTGACTGAATTTTGAAGTCATTTGGATATGTCTGAAAACTAGCATCGACTTGTCGTTTGACTACTAGTTCTCTATCTATATCCCCTTACACTAGGAATGCATCCTTGGTCCTCCTCAAATATTTGAGGATAACCTTTGACAAAAATCCAGTGTAATCGGCCGGGGTTAGATTGGAATCTGTTGGTACAGCTTAGTGCAACCGAGACTTCCAGTGTCGATGGATCCCACAGCCGAAGCATAAGGGATCTTACTCATCCTGCTCAGCTTATCATGAGTACTAGCACTCTGTAGCTTGCTGAGCTTAATGCCATGACGCATGGGTATGTATCCTTTCTTATAATCAAGCATTGAGAGTCTTCTCAACACTTTACCTATGTACATGTTCTGACTTAGCAACATGTTCTGAATTAGGCCCAAAATCCTTTTGGAATGATCTGTAGAGATCCTGATGCCTACATTAAATGTAGCATCACCTAAGTCCTTCATCGATAAGTACTTCCCTAACCAAGCTTTGGTGGTAAGGTCGGGATGTCATTCCCGATGAATAAATACCAAGAATACAATATTACTCCCACTCGCTTTCTTATGTACGCAAGGCTCATTTTTTTTTTTGATGAAGCCAAGTTCCCTTACAGCTTTATCAAAATGAAGGTTCGAACTCCCTGAAGCTTTCTTAAATCCATAAATGGATCTTTGTGGCTTACATATCTTTCCGGGATTCTTTGGATCTACAAAACCCACAGGTCGTGTGATATACATGCCCTCTAGTAAGTTCCTGCTAAGGAAGGGGTTTTGACATCCATCTGCCATAGTTATGGCTAATAATAATCCGGATTAAACTGACCATTGCTACTGGTGAAAAGATGTCATCATAATCCATGTATTGAATCTGACGATAACCATTTACAACCATCCCAGCCATATTGGTCTAAGGACTTCCATCCATGTCGGTCTTGATCCCATAGACCCACTCAGAACCGATGGGTTTTATCCCAGGGGTTTGATCCACCAAGCACCCGACTTGGCTTTCATACATGGACTTCATTTCCTCACTCATGGCGTTCTGCCATTTTTCGGAGTATGAACTGGTCAAAGCTTGTCTGAAGGTTTCTGGATCATCCTGATCCACCAATATCAAGTCATTTCCATCAGTGGCTGTGAAGCCATATCTGTCTGGAACATGACGAGATCTTTCAGACCTCCTTAGACCATCTGGAATTTCTGTAGGGATTGATTCTTCATCTGCGACCATCTGAGGCTCTAGTACTTCTACATCTTGCATAGCAGGCTCCTGAATTGCTTCAGGCTGTTCTGTATCCTCTCGAATTTCTTCGAGATGCACGGGACTCCCACTAGCTATTTTGAAAATAAAACATTTCTCCAAAAATACCCCTCTTCGAGCAACAAAAACTTTGTACTCGCTGGGTATGTAGAAGTTGTATGTCTTAGTTTCTTAAGGATACCTTACGAAGACACATTTGTCTGATTTGGATGCCTGCATCTCTGCTACCTAAATCTTTTAGGAAAAACATACTAGGATGTTTCCCACACCATATATGACTATGGCTCATTTCTTATTTGGCTACTACGCGAAGGCGCACGCATCCAAATAGAACTGACCATCTCATCCCGCTCCCATCCCAATGAATACTACGCGGAGGCGCACACATCCACAATAACAGGAGACGTAATGAGTGTCATGTGGTGTACCTTCTGTGACTTTGGTCCAACTCTTATTTGGCTACTACGCGGAGGCGCACGCATCCAAATAGAACTGATTACCTTATTCAGCTCGCATCCCAATGAATACTATGCGGAGGCGCACACATCCACAAAAATGGGAGACAGAATGACTGTCACAAGGTGTACTATCGTTGTCTTCATCGGAGCCTGATTCAAAAATGAATGCGGCCGTTTCCAGAGTCAAGTATAAGTTGAACTCTCTTCTGGCCTGAGTACTCATAGGTCCACATACGTCAGAATGTATTAGACTTAACAAGTCACTCGCCTTTCACATAAACCTGTGAAAAGTGCCTTTGTCAGTTTGCCCATTAGGCGAAACTTGCGTCTTTCAGTTTGAGTGAATTCAAACAGACTTAAAAGTCCACACTTGTGAAGTGTAGAAATGCGTTTTTCGCTCATTAGGCAAGACTTGCATCTTTCAGTTTGAGTGAATTCAAACGGACTTAAAGTCCACACTTGTGAAGTGTTGAAATGCGTTTCTCGCCTATGTTCCTTAACTGACAATGCCAGATTATAACATGGTTTAAATCATCAAATTTAAGCCTTTTTTTATTTACGTTATACCGATTAAGATTACCAACGTAAATATCTGATCCTGAAGACGTGGATACCCACTCTTCTTCACGTGATCCTTGTATTTGTTTACAATCCCTTATTCCTGTGTCTTGGCTCATTGCAGTGATAGCAGACCTTCTCCATTTTGTCCTTAGTTTTCACAGCAGCTTTGGGAGTCGCTTGAACTTTTGGACGTTTGGGGAATCTGATCTGCCCTACAAGGTGCCTAGGAACCTTACCCTTACCTGATCGGCTTTCTTGAAGCTGCCCTTCTTGTTGACCATAAGGACCTTCTTGGTCTTGCCCTTGAGGTTTTTTTCAGCGGTCACAAGCATCCCATGAAGCTTTGTTAAGGACTTGTCCATGTCATGCATATTGTAATTTACCATGAAATCACTATATGTATCTGGAAGTGACTGGAACATAAAATCCGCAGCCATTTCCACTTGATCATCAAAACCGAGTCTGGTTAGATGTTCCTGAAGACATAAAATCTTCGTGACATGGGACTAACAGGGCTCCAGCCTTAAGTTTGCAGGAGTTAAGTTCTATGAAAGTGTCATATCTTTCGACACGAGCTTTCTCCTTGAACATTTCCTTGACCTCTGCCTTACAGGTACGAGGGTGATGTGAAACGTTCCTGAACTGCTTTTGTAACTCTGGCATCCTACTGCCCACCATAATGCATGACACGTCAATTTGGCTACTAAGGAACTTTGATAAGTATCTTTAGTGCCCTACCGGCGTTTAGCGGTGGCGCAGCAGGAGGTTCGTTGGTAAGGATATACTACTTGCGTTCATGCTTGAGTACAAGCCTCAAGTTTCTATTCCAATCTGAGTAATTCACGCTCTTGAGTCTGTCCTCAAACTGGACTCTTAGTGCGCTATTACTCCTTTGTGTTGTGTTTTCCTTTCAGTTCTACATGGTGAAATTCATTAAAATTCAAGTCGGAGATTAATTTATAAAACACTTGTCTGATTCTAACATTAGAGTCTGAACCAGGATCCTATCATACCCTCAATTGAAGTGAACGGAGGCTCACTGCTCCAATTGAGAGCATTAAGGTAGGAATACATCCATCTAAAAGACTATGTAGTTCCTAGCTAGGGTCTGTACTAAAAGTACACGACATACCCTATACTGATACCCTAGGTCAGCCCTAGCTGACAATCGTAGACAAGTCTACCAAGCTTGAACTATGGATAGAACTAATGTGGCTACTACGCGGAGGCGCACGCACCCACACAGAACTACCCATGTTATCCAGACCTTTTCTCTATGAATGTTACGCGGAGGCGTACCGACATCCACAGGGTCAAAGCCCTTTTGAGTGCCCAAACTCGGATGGTATCACGTTTGACTTGTAATTATTTGCGTTTAAGTGAATTATAAAAGTCTGATTGCATATCGAGATAATCAATCAATTGCAAATCCATGCAAAGATGATCCCTTAGTAGGTTACTGATAGCATTTTGTGCCATAGTCCAATTGCTAGTAGCCTGTAAACGTCTATGTACATTATAATCGTTTGTAATATATATATATATATATATATATATATATCGGCTTTATATTACTTATGTGTTGAAGTAGTATGTTGAGCATGATCTGATTTATGACCACTAAAGTAGTAGAACCATAAATCTGTACGGATCACACTTAACGAGTCTCTGGTCAATCTATGCTTATATAGAAGCGACCAGTATGAGGATGGTTCTTAATGACGTAGTTCTACTTGTCATAGGGATGAGGGATCCCAGAATCATATCATAGATATCACGAGGTGATTGATATCGGACGACCCGCTTTGAATAGTGTTTTCATAGATTAAGCCCTGAACATATTCAAATGCGATAGCTTGTCACGATATCCTTAGACCGAGGAGTCTTTGTGATCACTATGCAATGTACGTGCAGCTTTAACTTGCGCCTAACGCTTTCTGTAACAGGATTGCAATAACGTGGTTGCATGAGTGACACGAAAAACGGCTAAGGGATTTATCCCTCATACTACGGTATGGGAAAGATATCCGTTAAAGGCCTCTTAATCGAGACTGACTGAGAGTAAGAGCATGGCCATGCCGGTGATACGGGTTATTAGTTCTTAGCCATCTCACATATCAAGTAACAATGATTGATTAAACAAGGGTGACGACTCTATGCCTTGTGATCAATCGGGATATCTAGAGATAATAGGATACTGACTTGTACGTACAAGGTTAAGTCGAATCATCAATCATTATGCACCTTGGGTAATCATAACGTCTTACTAGAGGCCCCTTATGATGGATCGGGCAAGAGCGATCTTTTGCGCCGATCTGCCAACGGCGGCATGAGCCTGAAGGGTCACACACATTCAAGACGGATAACTTGAGACAAGGAAACCTTAAGGTTTCTTGAGGAGCGATACATGGACAAAACTAGAGGTTTTGTGCCATGAGTTCGGTTTGAGAGAATAATTAGCGAATCGAGAAAACTGAGTTTTTCCGACGATGTCGCGTCGGATTTTGTTTGATAAGTAACGACAAAAAGGGTCGAACGATTTTTGGACACGGCACGAAACCACATGGGCGAGCCCATTGGGCTCGGCCCATGAGGTCTCATGGCCGGCCCAAACAAGGGCCCGTTAAGGGCCCAATAAGCCCTCTTGGCCGGCCCACATGGTGGGTCCATGTGTGGGGGCCACACAACACCATGCTTAGTTGGTGATTGTGGATTAAGAGGTGAGTGATTTAAGGGGTATGGGTTAAAGCACCTTTAAGCCCATACCAATCACTTTTGACCCATGCTTATGAGTTGGATGATGAATTGAAGTACTAGACATTAATTCATTATTCAAATAATCACAAAACACAGAACTCTCTCTCTCTCTCTCTCTCTCTCTTGGTGTGGCCGGCCACTCTTGCTCTCCTCTTCATCTTGCTCTCTTGTTCTTCATTTAATTGTTCTAGTAGGCAATTAAGTTAAGGATCATCAAGATCATCCCCTTGGTGTGGACTTTCTTTAGAGAAGAAGATCCGAAAGTTCTTCTTTAATCGATTCAACAAAGACTTAAAGGTAAACATCTTGTGGAATAGATTTTGCTTTGGGATTTAATGGTTTATGTTCTTGGACAAGGTTTGGAGTAGATTTTGTTATAATGCTTCCGCTATCTCGACGATCTAGAACGCTCCAAAACCCTACAGTGGTATCAGAGCGTGGTTACCCTCTTAATCTTTGTCTTGTTGAGTTTGTTTCGGTTTTATGATTATTTGCATGCCAAAATTGTTGATAACATGATTTTAATGCTTTTTGGGATATTTGCATGAAATATGTTATTTTTGAAAATATATTGAATTTGGAATTTTTCGGAAATTATTGGATTTGTCGGGTCCGAGAAGAGACTCCCGGGGAGCCAGATTGGAGGTACCGGACGGAGGTCATCGGAGGTCGGGGAGGCCAGCGGTGACCGGGGCCGTCCCCACTCTCGGCCGAGGCCGAGAGTGGAGGCAAGCTCGGTTTGGGCCTTCCAAGGCCCAAACCGAGCCATGACACGACTTGGTTCGTGCACGGTGTTTGATCCGTGACACGAACCTGCGATCCAATATTTCGAAAACTTTCAAAATTTAATCAGTTTCGATAAACCGTTTTTCGAAAAGGTCTAGTTTCGATAAACCCGACCAAGCAACTTGGCAAAATTAGAACCGGAATAATTATATATTATTTGATGTGATGAGATGTATGATGCATTAGTAGCCCATTAGATTTTATCGCTTTCACGGTTTGCATACCGTTAGTGTTAGCGTGTAAATTATTCTTTTATTCGAGCGCTTAAAGTGTAATTATTTTTTATCTGGTCTACGAATCGAGTATTAATTGTAATTATTACTCAAAGACGAGAAGGATGGAAAATCGAGCACAATGACGGTCTTGGAGGAAGTCCAAGAGCTAGTGGGAGCCCGAATGAGAAAGACGAGAAGATGTGGAGACTCGTAGAATCCTAAGATTAGGATGGGCTATAAAATGCATATTTAACGCTTTATGAATGCTTGCTTGAATTATTTAATTAATAACATGCTTGCATGATTAGCTTATAAGTTTATAAGCCATCACCTCACATGCAAAGATTAAAATAGACTTTAATAATTTGCATGTTTAAAGCGTTGTGAACTATCATCGCACGGGTTGTGATGGATGAGTTCAAATTTGAAACGTGTTTGCACGGGTTGCAAATGACGGTTTCAAATGAAGATAGTAAGTGATACAATTAGAAACGTCACAATACGGGTTGTTGATGACGAGTTCGTAATTGTGCCAAATACTTTCGAATTATTAAACACAACCAAATTACAACATAATTTGAGTCAAGTGAGATGCCACCCAAATTCACACCCATGTAGAAACATTTTATTGGTGTCGTGCACCTTAGCGGAGCATCGATCGAATGGGTTCTATATGGGAATGGTAAACTTTGTGGGATGTCGTGCTCCTTAGCGAAGCATCTGCACAAAGTTAACTCGTTAGTGAAGGTTGGTTGACTCGACAACGATTCTTGGCCTGAGGTCGAGCTGGGGCATCGGAAGGGTCAGCTGTGTGTTTTATGTACATACCCTGACCAAGAGTTACACGGGTTATAATTGGACGGACGTCCTACCTAAATAAGTCAATTGGAGCGGTGCGCCTTAGCGTACTTTAAATGACGAATAAGAGATCTTGGTTTAAAGATTCTAAACCTTAGAATCGGATGATTGGTGTTTAATTCGGATCTTCGTAAATTTATTCAACTTTTCTGATTAAATTTACTTTCTTCGTGTAGAAATGGCTAGTCATTCAACAAACTCGTCTAATTTGTCGTTGAGGACTATACTCGAAAAGTGTAAACTCAACGGGACAAATTATATGGACTGGGACAGGAATTTACGACTTGTGTTAAAGTTGGAACGCAGGGAGTACGTCCTTGATAAGGCTATCCCGGTGGAGCAAGCTGCCAACGCAACGAGGGTCGTTAAGGATGCGTACCAGAAAAACCTTAGCGACTCTATCGACGTTGCATGTGTCATGCTGGGCTGCATGGAGGCGGACCTCCAGAAGCAGTTGATGGAGCTATCCCATGATCCGTTTGCAATGTTTGCACAGATCAAGGATATGTTCAAAGAGAAAGTACGTATTGAAAAATACACTGTTCTCCGAGAACTCATTGCCTGCAAGATGTCAGCAGGCAGCTCAGTAGGTCCACACGTCCTACGTATGAAGGGACATTTCGACCATATGATTAGTATTGGTAGGTCTATGGAAAAGGAAATGGTTGCGGATTTTATTCTGCAATCCCTTCCTCATGCATATGGTGGGTTCGTCATGAACTATCACATGCATGACATGGACAAGACCGCGTCGGAGTTGCACTGCATGCTAGTGACTGCCGAGAAGAGCATAAGGGGCAGTTCGCCCAAAAGTGTTCTTATGGTCAAGAAGGGATCCAGCTTCAAAGCTGGTGGTGGAAAGGGTAAAACCCCTATGCACCTGGCAGGAAAGACCAGACGACCATTTGTTCCTAGACATTCCATGCCCGGAAAAGGCAAGGGGAAGGCAAAGGAGTCGGTCTGTTTCTACTATCAAAAGCCTGGTCATTGGAAGAGAGACTGTCAGCAGCTGAAGGAGGATCAGAAGAAGGGCAGTGGGGCCGCTACTTCATCAGGTATTCCATTAGAGCTATATCTTTCTATGATAAATACTTGGGTACTAGACACTGGAGCTGAGTCTCATGTCTGTGCGGATATGCAGGTGTTACACAGTAGAAGAGATATGGGGGAAAGCGAGGTGGACCTAAGAGCTGGGAACAACGTGAGAGTTGCCGCAACTCCCGTGGGTTCTGTTAACCTTGTTTTGCCCAGTGGGCTTGTAATTGAACTTCATGATGTGTTTTGCGTACTTGCTTTCAGCAGGAATATTATTTCAATTTCTCATCTTGAAAAAGAAGGTTATTATTTTAATATTAAGAACGGGTTTTTTAATATTATGCGCAACAACATGTTTTATGGCAATGCTCACACTGTTGGAGGTTTATACATATTGAATATGCAAAACTCGAGATCCAACATGCTCTATAGTATAAATGCTAAGAGGTTTAAAGCTAATGATTTAGACCAAACTCTAATCTGGCATTGTTGTCTAGGTCACATAAATGAGAAACGCATCTCAGCGCTTAATAAGCGTGGACTTCTAAGTCAATTCGAATTCCAAACGATTGATAGATGCGAAGCTTGTTTAATGGGCAAGATGACTAAAGCGCCCTTCACTATTTAGGTGAAAGGGCAGGTGATCTATTGGGTCTAATACATTCCGACGTATATGGACCAATGAGTACACCATCCAGAGGTGGTTTAGGCTACTTTATCACATTTACGGACGATTTCAGTAGATATGGTTATGTCTATCTCATGAGACATAAGTCTGAAGCCTTTGATAAATTCAAGGAGTTTAGGACTGAAGTAGAAAACCAACTCGGAAAGAGTATAAAGGCACTCCGTTCTGATCGGGGTGGAGAGTACTTATCCGAGGAGTTTCTTAGTCATCTTACTGAAGGTGGAATACTATCTCAGTGGACTCCGCCAGGAACACCGCAACTCAATGGTGTGTCCGAGCGGAGGAATCGGACATTGTTGGATATGGTTCGATCGATGTTAAGTCTCACTGTTCTCCCGATCTCCTTATGGGGTTATGCTCTGCAAACGGCCGCATTCATAATAAACAGGGCTCCGTCGAAAGCAGTGGAAGGGACATCATTCGAGAAATGGTACGGGAAGGAACCCGTTTTGTCCTTCCTAAAAATCTGAGGTTGCGAGGCTTATGTAAAATGCTTGCTTGCAACCAAGCTCGAACCGAGATCAGATAAGTGCACTTTCGTCGGATATCCAAAAGAAACAAAAGTATACTAGTTCTACAAACCGAGCGAAAATAAAGTTTTAGTCGCTCGAAGTGGGACATTCTTGGAAAAGGACATTCTTTGTCACTGGGAGGGCTGTTCATCTTGATGAAGTTCTAGATGAGATGGTCACTCGGGAACCACTAGACGACCCACTAGAAGAAGTAGAGCCAGAAGTGGTCGTTAAGCAAGAACCAATAGCTACAGTTAATGAGGACGGTCTGAAAGGATAAGTCATGCACCTGTCAGATACGGTTTCCTAGTAACTGGAGGTGATGATTTAGTATTAGTGGACAATGATCCAGCTACCTTTCGAGAGGCCTTGGAAGGAACCGACTCTGAGAAATGGCTGGAAGCCATGAGGGAAGAAATTCAATCCATGTCAGATAATCAAGTGTGGGACTTGGTGGAACAAACCCCTGACGTAAAAGTCATTGGGTGTAAATGGATCTTTAAAATAAAGATAGACATGGATGGCAAACCTCAGACCTATAAAGCAAAACTGGTAGCAAAAGGTTATAGGCAAATCCACGGAATTGACTATGAAGAGACCATTTCTCCAGTAGCTATGGTCAAATCTATCCGCATTCTACTTGTCGTAGCAGCGTATCATAACTATGAGATATGACAAATGGACGTCAAAACGCCTTCCTCAACGGGAGGTTAGCTGAGGACGTTTACATGTCCCAGCCTGAGGGTTTTGAGGATCCAAAGAATAAAGGAAAGATTTGGAAGTTGCTCAAATCAATCTATGGTTTGAAGCAAGCATCTCGGAGTTGGAATCAGCGTTTTGATGAAATTGTGAAACAGTTTGGCTTCATCAAGAAAGATGATGAACCTTGCGTATATAAAAAGGCAGATGGGAGCAAAGTAGTCTTCTTAATGCTTTATGTTGATGACATATTGCTCATTGGAAACGACGTCCCTACCTTTCTCTTAACAAAGACTTGGTTAGGTGAATGTTTCGCAATGAAGGACTTAGGCGAGGCCTCTTACATCTTGAGGATCAAGATATATAGAGACCGTGCCAAGCGGGTCTTGGGCTTAAGTCAAAGCACCTACATAGACAAAGTGTTGAGACGATTCTCAATGCAAGATTCAAAGAAAGGATTGCTGCCCATGCGTCATGGCATGAAGCTTAGCAAGAAGCAGTGTCCTGAGACACCTGCAGAGCTAGCAAGAATGAATGAGATCCCATATGCTTTGGCTATAGGGTCCATAATGTATGCCATGATATGTACGAGACCGGATGTCTCGTTTGCCCTGAACTGTACCAGTAGACATCAATCAAAACCCGGTGAGGCACACTAGATTGCCGTCAAGGCGATTCTCTAATATTTGAGAAAAACCAAAGACGCTTTTCTTGTGTACGGGGGAAGAAATGATGATCTAGTCGTCAAGGGATATGTCGACGCTAGTTTCCAGACAGACCCCGATGACTTTAAAAGTCAGTTGGGATATGTGTTTACGTTGAACGGTGGAGCATTCAGCTGGAAAAGCAAGAAGCAGGACACCATTGCCGACTCTATGACCAAAGCTGAGTACATTGCCGCATCTGAAGCGGCAAAAGAGGCTGCATGGATCAGGAGTTTCGTGGCTGGGTTAGGTGTAATTAAAAACCCATCCAACCCAGTAGACTTATATTGTGATAACACCGGGGCCATTGCGCAAGCTAAGGAACCCAGGGCACATGATAGATCCAAACATGTATTCAGGAAGTATCACATCATCCGCGACATTGTTGCTAGAGGTGACGTGAAGATCCACTACGTTGCAACTGATAATAACATAGCCGACCCCTTGACTAAGGCTCTTCCACAAGCAAAACATGATAAACATGTTAGGTCAATGGGTATAGACTGGGACTTAGATTGGAACTAGGGGCAAGTGGGAGATTGATAGCATTTTGTGCCCTAGTCCAATTGCTAGTAGCCTGTAAAAGTCTATGTACATTATCATCGTTTGTAAGATATATATAAAACGGCTTTATATTAATTATGTGTTGAAGTAATATTTTGAGCATGATCTGATTTATGACCACTAAAGTAGTAGAACCATAAATCTGTACGGATCACACTTAACGAGTCCCTGATCAATCTACGCTTCTATAGAAGCGACCAGTATGAGGATTGTTCTTAATGACGTAGTTCTACCTTTCATAGTGATGAGGGATCCCGGAGTCATATCATAGATATCATGAGGTGATTGATATCGGACGACCCGCTTTGAATAGTGTTTTCATAGATTAAGCCCTGAACATATTCAAATGCGATAGCTTGTCACGATATCCTTAGACCGAGGAGTCTTTGTGATCACTATGCAATGTACGTGCGGCTTTAACTTGCGCCTAACGCTTTCTGTAACAGGATTGCAATAACGGGCATGATTGGGTGGCGGAACGGGTTGCATGAGTGACACGAAAGACGGCTAAGATATTTATCCCTCATAGTACGCTATGGGAAAGATATCCGGTTAAGGCCGCTTGATCGAGACTGACTGAGAGTAAGAGCATGGCCATGCCGGTGATACGGGTTATTAGTTCTTAGCCATCTCACATATCAAGTAACAATGATTGATTAAAGAAGGGTGACGACTCTATGCCTTGTGATCAATTGGGATATCTAGAGATAATAGGATAGTGACTTGTACGCACAAGGTTAAGTCGAATCATCCATCATCATGCACCTTGGGTATTCATAACGTCTTACTAGAGGCCCCTTATGATGGATCAGGTAAGAGCGATCTTTTGCGCCGATCTGCCAACGGTGGCATGAGCTTGAAGGGTCACACACATTCAAGACGGATAACTTTAGACAAGGAAACCTTAACGTTTCTTGAGGAGCAATACATGGACAAAACTGGAGGTTTTGTGCCATGGGTTCGGTTTGAGAGAATAATTAGCGAATCGAGAAAACTGAGTTTTTTCAACGATGTCGCGTCGGAGTTTGTTTGATAAGTAACGACAAAAAGGGTCGGACGGTTTTTGGACACGGCACGAAACCACATGGGAGAGCCCATTGGGCTCAGCCCATTAGGTCTCATGGCCGGCCCAAACAAGGGCCCGTTAAGGGCCCAATAAGCCCTCTTGGCCGGCCCACATGGTGGGTCCATGTGTGGGGGCCACACAACACCATGCTTAGTTGGTGATTGTGGATTAAGAGATGAGTTATTTAAGGGGTATGGGTTAAATCACCTTTAAGCCCATACCAATCACTTTTGACCCATGCTTATGAGTTGGATGATGAATTGAAATACTAGACTTTAATTTATTATTCAAATAATCACAAAACACACAAAACTCTCTCTCTCTCTTGGTGTGGCCGGCCACTCTTGCTCTCTTCTTCATCTTGCTCTCCTCTTCATCCTGCTCTCTTGTTCTTCATTTCATTGCTCTAGTAGGCAATTAAGTTAAGGATCATCAAGATCATCCCCTTGGTGTGGACTTGCTTTAGAGAAGAAGATCCGAAAGTTCTTCTTTAATCGATTCAACAAAGACTTAAAGGTAAACATGTTGTGGAATAGATTTTGCTTTGGGATTTAATGGTTTATGTTCTTGGACAAGGTTTGGAGTAGATTTTGTTATAATGCTTCCGCTATCTCGACGATCTAGAATGCTCCAAAACCCTACAGTTACATGCGAGTCTGATTAAATTCCGATTTTAATTTTTGCATGTGGGTGATAGCAAATCATACATAAACTTGTATATTTAAACTATCATACATTCATACATACAAACATATAAATGTAACGATAAAATATATGCATAGCTAAGCCCATCTTAAGTTCCTAAGAATCTAGCAAAACTGATCCTAAAGACATGGTCTTCAAGATCCAAATTTGCTTCATTCTTGTGAACTCCCACTGGCTTCGAGCCTCCTCCAATCCGAGTCTTCCTCTTGACTTGATTCTTGTGTCGGTCTTCGTGATTACAAATTAAAATAAATAAAATGAAATACAAATCACGACACGCAGGCCGTATTTACTACAACCCAAAATAAAGCAACACGCAGGTTGCAAAACCGAAATTAAAAATCAAATCTAAAGGGCTTGGTTAGCATCATGTGGAAAACATCATGTTATCAAAGATCATGTATACAATCAACATGCTTATCAAACAAATAAATTTTCCAAATTTTATCTTTCTTAAGTGTAGAAAAATTCCAGTTTATCGAAACCGGACGGTTTAATTAATTAATTGATTTTTAACCGGTTCTCGCTGGTTTATCGAAACTGAACCAAATCTGAAAATTAAATTTTTAGGGTTTCATATTATTCTCGCGAACCAGTCGGTTCAACTCGAATCTGGTCGAGCCAAACAGGCTCAACCGAGGTCGCCCGCGGGGCTGACCGTGGTCGGCCACAGGAACGACCATGGTAGCCCGTGAGGGCAGCCATGGTCGCCCCTAGGGCAGACTCTTGTCGCCCGCGAGGCAACTATGGTGGCCCTCACGGGCTGCCATGGTCGCCCGCGTGGGTAGACTGTGGTCGCCCGCGGCAGCGACCATGGTCGCCCGCGAGGGCTGCCATGGTCGCCCGACGGCGACCCTCGTCGGCCCTTGGTGCTGACCATGGTCTGCCCTAGGGCATTCCATTGTCCACCAAGGGTCTCGACCAGGTCGGCCATGGCTCGGCCATGGCTAACCTGAAACACCAAAAAAAATATTTTCCAATTTTCCAAAATCAATCAAATCTGAAAAAAGTTTTCGATTCACATGCATGCTAAGGTGATGAACACATATAAACCATGCTAAGGTGATTAAACATGTAGAAGAATACATAACAACCATGGCTCTGATACCACTGAAATAGATCACCACGGGTTCCAATCGATAAATATCATGCAGCGGACGTTATGTAACCGTGGTCATCGATACATGCTTTGATCTTAATGTAAATTCAACATGTTATATATATCTTTTGAATCTGAAAATTATCTCTTCTAATCGATGAAAACACAAGCTTAGTGTTTCTCTATTAGGTCCACACAAGCACCACAACCGAAGAAGGTTTTCACTCAGACTTTTGGTATGAATTTTGGGAGAAGCTTGACAACAATGAAGGATGAGAGGGGAGAGAAAATTCGGCAATGAGGGAGAGAGGATGAGGGAATTAGTTTTTTTTTTTTGAAAATTAGAGAAGATAATGGAAGATATATTGTAATTTTAATTTGAGAATTAAAATTGAATTTCAAATTAAAATTGCATATCTATCCTTCAGAAACTCTTATTTGCATTTGTTCCCATTCATAACTTAAATCCCTAAATGGGCTTTAAGCCCGTTTAACTAAAACCCAAATTAAACCCATTAACTTGAGTTCTAATTTCGGTTTAGACAAAACGGCTCAATTTCCTCGAATTGATTTCTTCAACCGTCTGGTTAAAACCTTAGGCCAGAAAACTACTGAATCGTTCTCAATTTTCATCCGTAATTGTTGTCATGTATCGTGCTTAATGCGTGTGACCCTCTAGGCTCACGAACAATTTGCAGACTGGTAAAATTACTATTTTACCCTTTCAATCATAAGTGGTCTCTAGCAAGACATTATGATTATCCAATGTTCGTGATTATCGATTATTCGACTTAACTTGTTATTGTATATGTCACTGTTCTTTTATCAAACCGATATCCAGATTGATCAATAGGCATAGAATGGTCATCCTAATTTATTAATCACTCTTTCTCGATATATGAGATGACTGAAAACTGATACTAAGGTATCACCTGCACGGCCGTGCTATTCTTTCAGTCATACTCATCAAGTGGCCTAAACAGACATCTTTTTCATACTGAAGTATGAGTGATAAATCCCTCAGACGCCTTTCGAGTTCACTAGTGCAACAAATATCAAAGCCAATCGAAGCCGTTATAGTTACCCTTTTATAGATAATGTTAGACTAGGTCAAACTTAGGTATTCGTTACATAGTGTACACAAAGACTCCTTGGTCTTAGGATATAATGACAAGCTACGATATGTGAGTATCTCATGACTGGATCTATGCAGCATACTCACAATCGGGTTGTCCGATATCATCGTCCTGATGGTATCTATGATATAACTCCGGCACACACTTTGCCATGATCAGTAGAGCATGATCACAAAGAGTTAGTGTCATACTGATCGCTTCAGAAGAAGCTTAGCTGATCAGGGACTTTATAGAATGCAATTTTTTATGATCTATAGTTCTACTATAAGTGGTTACACACATTATGACATAGATCAAATCACATTAGATATATTACTACAACACATTAGTAATATATGCCGATTTATTTATTCGGAAAGATGATAAAACAGTACATATGTAGATCCCTTATATATTGGACTAGGGCATAACTCTAACAATGGTTATGTCTATCTCATGAGACATAAGTCCGAAGCTTTTTATAAATTCAAAGAGTTTAGGACTTAAGTAGAAAACAAACTCAGAAAAAGTATTAAGGCATTCCGTTCTGATCAGGGTGGAGAATACTTATCCGAAGAGTTTCTTACTCATCTTACAGAATGTGGAATACTATCTCAGTGGACTCCGCCAGGAACACCATAACTTAATGGTGTGTCCAAGCGAAGGAATCGGACATTGTTGGATATGGTTCGATGAATGTTAAGTCACACTGATGTCCCGATCTCCTTCTGGGGTTACGCTCTGCAAACGGCCGCGTTCATAATAAATAGGGCTCCGTCGAAAGCAGTGGAAGGGACATCATTCGAGAAATGGTACGAGAGGGAACCTGTTTTGTCTTTCCTAAAAATATGGAGTTGCAAGGCTTTTGTAAAACGGTTGCTAGCAACCAAGCTCGAACCAAGGTCAGACAAGTGCACTTTCATCGGATATCCCAAAGAAACAAAGGGATACTACTTCTACAAATCGAGCGAGAACAAAGTATTCGTCACCCGAGGTGGGATATTCTTGGAAAAGGAATTTATTTCCAAGACAGTCAGTGGGAGGACTATTCATCTTGATGAAATTCTGGATGAGATAATCACTCAGGAACCGCTGGACGACCCCTTAGAAGAAGTAGAGCCAAAAGTGGTCGTTGAGCAAGGACTAATAGCTACAGTTATTGAGGACGGTTCAAGGCGGTCTGAATGGACAAGTCATGCACCTATCAGATACGGTTTTCTTGTAACTGGAGGTGATGAATTGGTGTTTGTGTAAAATGATCCAGCTACCTTTCGAGAAGCCATGGACGGAACCGACTCTAAAAAATGGCTGGAAGCCATGAGGAAAGAAATGCAATCCATGTCCGATAATCAAGTGTGGGACTTGGTAGATAAAACCCCTAGCGTAAAAGTGATTGGGTGTAAATGGATCTTTAAAATAAAGGTAGACATGGATGGTAAACCTCAGACCTATAAAGCACGACTGGCAGCAAAAGGTTATAGACAAGTCCACGGAATTGACTATGTGGAAACCTTTTCTTCAGTAGCTATGGTCAAATCTATTCGCATTCCACTTGCCATAGCAGCTTATCATAATTATGAGATATGGCAAATGGATGTCAAAACCGCTTTCCTTAATGGTTGGTCAGCTGAGGACGTTTATATGTCCCAGCCTGAGGGTTTTGAGGATTCAAAGAATAAGGGAAAGATTTGTAAGTTGCTCAAATCAATTTACGGTTTGAAGCAAGTATCTCTGAGTTGGAACCAACGTTTTGATGAAGCTGTGAAACCATGTGGGCCGAGCATGGTGTGTGGCCCCAACACTTGGACCCACCAAGTGAGCCAGCCAAACCAAGCTTATTGGGCCTTTGTTGGGCCGCCTAGCGACCTCATGGGTCGAGCCCAATGGGCTCGCCCATGCGGTCGCGTGCCGTATCCAAAATTATCCGACCCTTTGTCGTCACTTATCAAACAAAGTCTGACGCGATATCGTCGACAAACTCAGTTTTCTCGAATCGCTAATCATTCTCACAAAACCGAACCCATGGCCTAAAACCCTTAGTTTTGGCCATGTCTTCCTCCTCAAGAAACGCCAATATTTCCTTGTCTCAAGTTATCCATATTGTATGCGTGTGATCCTCTAGGCTCATGCCACCATTGACAGATCGACACAAGAGATCTCTCTTGCCCGATCCATCGTTAGTGGTCTCTAGTAAGACATTATGATTACCCAAGGTGCATGATGATCGATGATTCGATTTTACCTTGTGCGTACAAGTAACTATCCTATTATCTCTAGACATCCTGATTGATCACAAGGCATAGAGTCGTCATCCTTGTTTAATCAATCATCGTTACTTGATATGCGAGACGACTGAGAACTGATAACTCGTATCACTTGCATGGCCATGCACTTCCTCTCAGTCACTCTCGATCAAGTGGCCTAAACGGATATCTTTCCCATACCGCAGTACGAGGGATAAATCCCTAGCCATCTTTCATGTCACTCATGCAATCTGTTTCGCCACCCAATCATGCCCGTGTTTGCAAACCAGTTACGGAAACCGTTAGGCGCAAGTCAAAGCCGTACGTCGACCGCATAACGATCACAAAGACTCCTTCGTCTAAGGATATTGTGACAAGGTATCGCATTTGAATATGTTCATGGCTTAATCTATGAAACACAATTCAAAGTGGATCGTCCGATACAAATCTCCTCATGATATCTATGATATAATTCAGGGATCCTACATCCCTATGATAACCAGAACTACATCATTGAGAACTATCCTCGTACTGGTCGCTTCAATTGAAGCGTATTTTGACCAGGGACTTGTTAAGTGTGATCCGTACAGATTTATGGTTCTACTACTTTAGTGGTCATAAATCAGATCATGCTCAACATATTACTTCAACACATAAGTAATACAAAGCCATTTTATTTATTACAAACGATGATTAATATACATAGACATTTAAAGACTACTAGCAATTGGACTAGGGCACAAAAATGCTATCAATCTCCAACTTGCCTCTAGTTCCAATCTAAGTCACAGTTTATCCCCATTGACCTAACATGTTTATCATGTTTTGCTTGAGGAAGAGCTTTGGTCAAGGGTTCGGCTGTGTTATCATCAAATGCAACGTAGATGGGTTGTCACAATATAAGTGTACTGGGTTAGATGGGTTTTGAATTACACCTAACCCTACCGGCTGTGCTGCTTCTGATGCAGCAATATACTCAGCTTTTATTGTAGAGTCGACGATGGTGTCCTGCTTCTTGCTTTTCTAGCTGAATGCTCCATCGTTCAACTTAAACACATATCTTAACTAACTCTTAAAGTCATCAGGGTCTGTCTGGAAACTAGCGTCAACATATCCTTTGACGACTAGATCATCATCACTCCTTCCCCCGTGTACAAGAAAAGCATCCTTGGTTTTTCTCAAATATTTGAGAATTGCCTTGACTGTAATCCAGTGTTCCTCACCGGGTTTGGATTGATGTCTACTGGTACAGCTTAAGGCGAACGAGACATCTGGTCTCGTGCATATCATGGCATACATTATGGACCATATTGCCGAAGCATATGGGATCTCATTCATTCTTTTTAGTTCTTCAGGTGTCTCAGCACACTGACTCTTACTAAGCTTTATGCCATGACGCATGGGTAGCAGTCCCATCTTGGAATTTTGCATTGAGAATCTTCTCAACACTTTGTCTATATAGGTGCTCTGACTTAAGCCCAAAACCCGCTTGGCACAATATCTATATATTTTGATTCCCATGATATAAGAAGCCTCGCCTAAGTCCTTCATTGCGAAACACTCACCTAACCAAGCCTTTGTCAAAAGCAAGGTAGGGACGTCGTTCCCAATGAGCAATATGTCATCGACATAGAGCACCAAAAAGACTACCTTACTCCCATCGGCCTTTTTATATACGCAAGGTTCATCACCGTTCTTGATAAAGCCAAACAGTTTCACAGCTTCATCAAAACGCTGGTTCCAACTCCGAGATGCTTGCTTCAAACCGTAAATTGATTTGAGCAACTTACAAATCTTTCCCTTATTCTTTGGATCCTCAAAACCCTCAGGCTGGGACCTATAAACGTCCTAAGCTAACCTCCCATTAAGGAAAGCGGTTTTGACATCCATTTGCCATATTTCATAATTATGATAAGCTGCTATGGCAAGTAGAATGCGAATAGATTTGACCACAGCTACTGGAGAAAAGATTTCCTCATAGTCAATTCTGTGGACTTGTCTATAACCTTTCGCTACCAGTCGTCCTTTATAGGTCTGAGGTTTACCATCCATGTCTATCTTTATTTTAAACATCCATTTACACCCAATGACTTTTACGCCAGGGGTTTGATCTACCAAGTCCCACACTTGATTATCTGACAAGGATTGCATTTCTTCCCTCATGGCTTCCAGCCATTTCTCAGAGTCGGGTCCGTCCATTGCTTCTCAAAAGGTAGCTTGATCATTGTCCACCAACACAAATTCATCACCTCCAGTTACAAGAAAACCGTATCTGATAGGTGCATGACTGGTCCTTTCAGACCGCCTTGGACCGTCCTCAATAACTGCAACTATTGGTTCTTGCTCAACGACCACTTCTGGCTCTACTTCTTCTAAGGGGTCATCCAGCGGTTCCTGAGTGACTATCTCATCCAGAACTTCATCAAGATGAATAGTCCTCCCACTGACTGTCTTGTAATCAAATTCCCTTTCCAAGAATATCCCACCACGTGCCATGGATACTTTGTTCTCGCTTGGTTTATAGAAGTAGTATCTCTTTGTTTCCTTGGGATATCCAACGAAAATGCACTTATCTGACCTTGGTTCGAGCTTGGTTGCTAGCAACCGTTTTAAGAAAGCCTCGCAACCCAGATTTTTAAGAAAGACAAAACAGGTTCCCTCCCGTACCATTTCTCGAATGATGTCCCTTCCACTTCTTTCGACGGAGCCCTATTTATTATGAACACGGCCGTTTGTAGAGTGTAACCCCAGAAGTAGATCGGGAGATCAGTGTGACTCTTCGGATAAGTATTCTCTAGCCCGATCAGAACGGAGTGCCTTAATATTTTTCCCGAGTTGGTTTTCTACTTCAGTCTTAAACACTTTGAATTTATCAAAAGCTTCGTACTTATTTCTAATGAGATAGACATAACCATATCTACTGAAATCATCAGTAAATGTGATAAATTAGCCTAAACCACCCCTGGCTGGTGTACTCATTGGTCCACATACGTCTGAATGTATTAGACCCAATAGATCACCTGCCCTTTCACCTGTACCGGTGAAGGGTGCTTTAGTTATCTTGCCCATTAAACAAGTCTCACACCTTTTAATCGTTTGAAATTCGAATTGACTTAAAAGTCCGCGCTTATGAAGCGCTAATCTCGAGATACAAATCTCCAAATTCTTTGGTTCTTTCTTAAGAGTGAAGCCCAGCAAATTCTCTACAACTTTCATGGTTTGCTCTTCACCCAGATCGGATGGCAGAACCTCTGTCTGGAGCAAAACAATTTGGTCGATGGTGATGGACAGTGCTGACTAGGTTCTTCGATTGTCGGCCTTGTAGCTACCAAACCAGGGCTCTAATGCGAAATTACCATTTCAAACAACCTGTAGAAATTTGAGTCTTCTTTAATCCGCCGCTGGTTTCAGATCAAACGGAGTTTAGACCAGAGAGCTACACCTCACGCAACATCCATCACCGGAACTGGTCAGAGCTTGACAATTTCTTCAGTTGATCGAATAAAAAAAGAAGAACATGTTTGAATCTTCTCTCTAAAGGTATCCACACGGACAGGATGATCAAAGATCCATACACACGCAACCTACTAGAGTTGTGTGTGAAGATTGAGAGAAAATGATGGAGGAGACACCAATTGGTGGTGTTCGGCCGAGACTACCAAGAGGGAGGGAGGGAGAGTTTTCTTTTTGTGTTTTGTGTATTATGCCATAATGCCTCTCTCTCTTGGTCATAGATGGATGAGTTGGTGATGGGAGCATGGCATAAAGTGTCCTTGCAAACCAAATCCCACTTGCCCATGACTAGCCCATGCCTTGCCCATGCCTTGCCCATACCTTGCCCATACCTTGGAAAATCAATATCTTGTCAAGAATGTTGGATGATTGTGTGGACCCACAAGTGGGCCAACTATTGGTTCGACCACCATGGGAATTATGGGCCGAAGCCCAATTGCTTCGGCCATGTGGGCCCATGCCGGGTCCAATTATTATCCGACCTTTCTTCCCAATCTTTCGTCGTTTCTCTCAAAATCCATATCCTATGTGTGTGACCCTTTAGGCTCATGCCATCGTCGACGGATCGACGTAAAATTCTATTTTACCCGATCCATCATAAGTGGCCTCTAGTAAGACGTTATGATTACCCGACGCGCATAATGATCGATGATTCGATTTAACCTCATAAGTACACTTCGCTATCCCTTTAATCGCCCGGTATCTCGATTGATCATAAGGCATAGAGACTTCACCCTTATTTAATCAATATCTGTTTCTCGATCTGTAAGATTACTGAATACTGATACCCCGTATCGTTGGCATGGCCATGCTCTCCCTTCAGTTAATCTCTATCGAGTGGCCTAAACCGATAACTATCTCATACCGTAGTATAAGGGATAAATCCCTTAGCCGCCTTTCGTATCACTCATACAATCCGTCCCCATGCCAATATTGTCCGTTATGGTAGTCTTGTTACGGACAACGTTAGGAACAAGTAAAACGCGGTTCTTCACTGTATAGCGATCACATAGACTCATTGGTTTAGGGATACGACGACAAGCTACCACAATTGAATGTGTTCATGACTGTATCTATGTAACACCATTCAGTGCGGGTCATCCAATATCACTCACCCGAGTGATATCTATGATATGATTCTAGGAACCTTCCCAATGGTAAATAGAACTATACCATAAAGAATCATCCTCACACTTGGTCGCTTCATTGAAGCATATTTGACCAATGACCCGTTAAGTGTGATCCGTACAGATATATGGTTCTACTACTTTGGTGGTCATATATTAGATTAGACTTAACCTAATATTTCAACACATAAGTAATATAATGCCGAATTTATATATTGCAAACGATGATTAATATATACAGACATTTACAGACTAATACAATTGGACTAGGGCACAAAAAAGCTTACAATCTCCCACTTGCCCCTAGTTCCAATCTAAGCCCCAGTCTATACCCATTGACCTCACATGCTTTTCGTGCTTAGGTTGAGGAAGAGCCTTTGTCTAAGGGTCGACTGTGTTATCATCTGATGCAACGTAAGTGATCTTCACATCACCCCTCTCCACGATTTCTCGTATCTGGTGATATTTTCTGGGTTCATGTTTGGATCTGTTATGTGCTCTAGGCTCATTAGCTTATGCAATGGCCATTGTATTGTCACAAAATAAGCCTACTGGATTAGACGCGTTTGGCATTACGCCTAACCCAGTTATGAAGCTCTTGATCCATACAACCTTCCATGTTGCTTCTGAGGCATCAATGTACTCAGCCTCCTCTGTAGAATCGGCAATGGTGTCTTGCTTCATGCTTTACTAGCTGAAAGCTTCACCATTCAATACGAACACATATCCTGACTGACTCTGATAGTCATCAGGATCCGGTTGGAAACTAGCATCAATAAAACATTCGATGACTAGCTCATCATCATTCCTTCCCCGTATACAAGAAAAGCGTCCTTGGTTCTCCTCAAAATTTTGAGGATTGCCCTGACTGCAGTCCATTGTTCCTCACCGGGGTTGGATTGATCCCTACTGGTACAGCTTAAGGAAAATAAGACGTCCGGTCTCGTACATTTCATGGAATACCTGATGGATCCAATAGCCGAAGCACATGGAATTCCATCCATCCTTTTCCGGTTCATCAGTTTTCACCAGACACTGAGTCTTGCTAAGTATTATGCCATGACGGATTATTAAGAATCTTTTCTTGGATTCAAGCATTGAGAACCTCCCAACACTTTATCTACGTAGGTGCTTTGACTCAACCCCAAGACCCACTTGGTGCGATCTCTACATATCTTGATCCACAAGACGTAAGAGGTATCGCCTAAGTACATCATTGTGAAACACTCGCCTAACCAAGTCTTTGTCAAGAGCAAGGTTGGGATGTCGTTTCCAATGAGTAATATGTCATGGACATATAGCACCAAAAAGACTGTCTTACTTCCATCCGCCTTCTTGTAAACGCAAGGTCCATCTTCATTCTTGATAGAGTCAAACTAATTATCAGCTTTATCAAAACTTAGATTCCAATTCCTCTTCATGGCACCCAACCATGTCTCAGAGTTGGTACTGTCCATGGCTTCTCGAAAGGTGGTGGGCTTATCAACTTGATCCACCAATACCAGATCGTCACCTTGAGTCACATAAATTGCATATCTCACAGGTGGACGACTTGTACTTTCTGATCGCCTTGGACCGTCTTGAAGAACTGCAGTGGGTGGTTCCTGCTCTACTACCCGCTCTTGCTTCAACTCTTCTACAGGGCTTTCTAGTGGTTCGCGAGAAACTACATCCTCTGGAATATCATTCAGATCTATAGTCCTCCTACTGCCTTCGTCAGAGCCCGATTCATAATGAATGCGGCTGTTCTAGAGCATAACCCCAGAAGGAGATTGGGAGATCAGAGTGACTCATCATGGAACGAACCATTTCCCACAATGTTCGATTCCAGCCTTCGGACTCACCATCCTGTTGCGGTGTTCCTGGCAGAGTCCACTATGATAAGATCCCATATCCCTCAAGATGATCATGAAACTCTGTGGACAAGTATTTTGCACTTTGATATAAACGAAGTGCCTTAATACTTTTCCCAAGCTGGTTTTGTACTTCATTCTTAAACTCTATGAATTTATCAAAAGTGTCAGACTTATGTCTTATTGAATAGACATAATCAAATCTACTGCAATCAACAGTAAAAGTGATAAAGTAACTTAAACCACTCATGGAAAGTGAACTCATTGGCCTACATACATACTGTTGCGTATTAGGCCCAATAGGTCACCCGCCCTTTCACCTCTGCCGATGAAAGGCGCTTTAGTCATTTTTCCATCAAACAAGTCTCGCACCCTTCATCGAATAGAATTCGAATGGACTTAAAAGTCCGCACTTGTGAAGTGCTGAATTGCGCTTGTCATTTATACGACTCAAATGACAGTGCCATATTAGAGTTTTGTTTAAATCATCGGATTTAAAACTTTTTAGTATTAATGTTATACTACGAGCTTAAGTTTTCCATATTCAATATAAATAAACCACCGAGTTTATTACAACTTACATAAGTATGTAATACACATTATGAAGCACTAATACAAGTCTACTGGGCAAAACAAGAATAATGAAGCCTACAACGGCAACCCTGATTTTGTTCCCAACTCTTAGGTCCACCTTGTGTTTCCCATAATCTCTTCTGCCTTCCAGTTTCTGTCCATCCGTACAGATTCATGCCCGGTATAAATACCCATGAATCGGATATAGAAAGATTAAGCTCAATAACGAGAATACTAGAAGGCGTGGATCCACCACCCTTCTTCAGATCATCCTGGAACTTCTTGTAGTCTCATTTCCAATGACCGAGCTCTTGTCAGTAGAAGCAGACTGATTCCCTTAGCCTCGCCGACTTTAGGAGGTTTAGGAACTCGAGCCAGTCTCATCTTTGTTGCCGTGTGCATAGGGGTTTTACCCTTATCACCTCCAGCTTTGAAGCTAGATCCCTTGCTGAGCATTAGAACATCCCCTGGTATAAGCTTGACGTTCTTCTCAGCCGTTACACACTATCATTGCAAATCTGAGATGATCTTGTCCATATTATGCATATTATAGTTCATAAAGAAGCTATCATATGCACGAGGAAGGGATTGTTGAACGAAGTCTACAATGCCATCTCCTGTCCCATCACAAGACTCGGTCTTGTCAGGTATTCGAGATGTCCCTTCAACTTTAGGACGTATGGACTAACAGAGCTGCCTGCTGACATATTGCAGGAGAAGAGTTCCTTGAGAATGACGAATCTTTCTAGTCGAGCATTCACCTTGAACGTAACCCTTATTTGCCTCAGCATGGAAAAAGAGTCCTCGAACAGTTTCATAAACTTCTTTTGGAGGTCTCCCTCAAAGCAGCCTAACATCACATACGCCACATCCCCAGAATCACTAAGGTGCTTCCTGAATGCATCCTTAACGGCCCTTATGGCGTTGAGTGTTGGTTCCCTAGGGATAGCCTGGTCAAGGACGTATTCCTTGCGTTCCAACTTGAACACAATAGTTCCTGTCCCAGTCCAGATACTTTGTCCCATTGAGCTTACCCTTCTACAAGATATGACTCAACGACAAACTATTCGCGTTCGTTGAATTATTCGCCATTTAATCTACACAAGGAAAGTAAATTTAATCAGAAAGTTGAATAAATTTACGAAGATCCTGAATAAACTTTCAACCATTCAATTCTAAGTTAATAGAATCTAAAACCAAGACCCATGATTTGTGAATCGAAGTACGCTAAGGCGCACCGCTCCGATTCACTTATTTAGGTAGGACATGTATCCAATTACACCCGGTGCAATTGGGTCCAATTACACCCCGTGCAATTGGGTCCAATTACAACCATTGTAATTCTTGGCAAGGGTCTGTACGATAGTACACGTCATACCCTTTCTGACACCCTGGCTCGACCCTGGTCGAGAATCGCAGTTAAGTCAACCAAATCATGTATGCAAAGTCCGATAAAGATGCTCCGCTAAGGCGCACAACATCTAGATAGAACTTTAGCAAACTTGTATAGAGCGCACTTTCGAAGATGCCCCGCTAAGGCGCACGACATCAACAAAGTGGAGAACTATACAAGCTATGATTTTGGGTCGGTGTCTCACTTGACTTAAAATTATTTGTGATTGGTTGAGTTTAAATCAATTATGTTCGATACAATTAGGAAACCGTCATCAACAACCTGTGTTATGACGTTTCTAATTTATCTCACATTATCTTCTTCAAAACCGTCATTTACAACCCGTGCACAGACGTTTTCAAATTTGAACACATCCATCACAGCCTGTGTGACGATGGTTCACAACGCTTTTAACATGTAAAAAATTAATCCGGTTTTAATCTTTGCATGTTGGTGATGGCTTAAATTTTAATAAGCTAAGCATGCTCGCAATTCAAATTATCATTCAAATAAATGCTAGCAAGCATTAAAGCGTTAAATATGCATAAATAGCCCAAGCTAAAGTCCTAAGTATTCTATGAGACGAAGAGTCCATGAGCTCTTCTCGTCATCATCACTTAGGGCCACTCCCACAAGTTTGTGGACGTCCTGCAAGATTGTCAACGTTCTCGGTTTCCATCCTTCTCCACTCGAGTAATTAATTACAATTAATACTCAATTCGTAGACCGGATGAAAGAATAAGTACACTTTATCACTAGCGGTTCGCAGCCCGCATAAAAGAATAATTTACACGCTACAATCTAACAGTTCGCATACCGTTTTAAAAGCGATAAATAATTAAACACTATTGGGCTATCTATGCACCATGCATATCATCTCATCACACAATATGTTATCACACAAGCATATTGTCAAACAAGATGCAATTCCGGTTTTAATTTTCATGTCCAAGTTGCTCGGTCGGGTTTATCGAAACTAAACATTTTCGAAAAATCGGTTTATCAAAATCGTTCAAATCTAAAATTCTTCAAAACATTAGATTGAGGGTTTGTTCCATGAATCAAATATCGTGCAACAAACAACCGGGGCCCAAACCAAGTGGGCCGAGCCCCTACGCACCGACGCGGTAGGGTTTGGCAACCATAGTCGTCGGGCCTCCACCACCGGCCTCGACAACTCGCTGGCCACTTCCGGGGCAGTAGCGGGGCGAGCATGTCACCGTGACCGTCTAATGGCCACGGCACAGGCCTGCTCCGGCAAGCCGAAGCCCCCGCCCAGTCCCCTTTTCCGGCTCCCCGAGAGTCCCGTTTTCGGCGACCTGACAAATTCAATTTTTTTCAAAAATTTCCAGATTTGATAATATGTTTAAAACTTAATTTTCATGGCATATAAAACCCGTGTACAAGAAATAAACATATAATAGCAACAAGGCATGCAAAACAACACCGAAAACGATTCAAACATAGATTTAAGAAGGTAACCGTCCTCTGGTACCATTGTTGGAACTTTGGGCTCACCAAAACGTCATGGCAGTGGAAGCACCAAAATATATAACCCAAAATCTGTCCAAGATCGTGAAACCATTAAATCCCAAGGAAAAAACGAAATCACAAGATTTTACCTTTCGGTTTGATCGTGAATCTGCCCAGCAGAAAAACGTGACTTTGAAGCTCCATATCTCGAGCTACATATCTCTAAATTCTTCGGTTCTTTCTGAAAAGGGAAGCTCAGCAAATTCTCTACAGCTTTCATCTTTTTCTTGTTACCCAGTTCGGATGGTAGGACCTCCGTTTGGAGCAAAACAGTTTGGTCGACGGTGCTGGACAGTGCTAACCAGGTTCTTCGATTGTCGGCCTTGTATCTCCCAGACCAGAACTCTAATGCGAAATTACTATTTCACAAAACTTGTAGAAATTTGAGTCTTCTTAGTCCACCTCTGGTTTCATGTCAAACGGATTTTAGATCAGAGAGCTACACCTCACGCAATATCCATTGCCGGAACTGGATAGAGCTGGACAGTTTCTTTAGTTGATCGACCCAAACAAGGAGAAAACGTTTGAATCTTCTCTCTAACGGTATCCTCACGGATAGGATGATAAAAGATCCATACACACACAACCTACTAGAGATGTGTGTGACGATTGAGAGAAAATGATGGAGGAGACACCAATTGGTGGTGTTCGGCCGAGACTACCAAGAGGGAGGGAGAGATTGTTTTCTTTTTGTGTTTTGTGTATTATGCCATAATGCCCTCACACTCTAGGTGCATTGGCGCCTTACCCTTACCCGCCACTGCTGGAGCCTTGCCCTTGTTGGGATATCCTGGTGACTTGCCAGTAGGTTTGCCAGCTCTTTTGAAGTTGACATCCTTATTGACCATCAGAAACTCAGGGGTTTTGCCCTTGAGATTCTTCTCTGCTGTCACCAACATCCCATGTAGTTCCTTGATGGTCTTTTCTATATTATGGAGATTGTAACTAGTAATTACATCTCCATAAACCTTAGGAAGCGACATTAGAACTATGTCCGATTTCAGCTGCTCTGTGAAGCTGTGACCTAGACTGGCCAAGCGATCAAAGAGGCGCTTCATCTTGAGGACATGTGGGCTTACTTCCTCACCAGCATTGTGCCTGCTATAGAATAACTCCCTAAGAGTGTCGTATCTTTCGACACGAGCATTCTTCTGGTAGTATACCTCGATCTCCTCTATCATTTCTTGAGGATTGTCCATGAGATGCATAAACTGGTCATGGGTGTCATTTTCCATGGACCTGACCATGAGGATGCCAACATCTGACCGGTCGCTAAGATACTTTTCATAAGCTGTCTTATTGGCCTCGCTGGCATCATCCGCAAGCACTTTCATTGGCTCATTCGTAAGGACATACTGTTGTCTATCATACTGATGGGCAAGCTTCAGGTTCCTTTCCCAAACCAGGAAGTTGGTATCTGAGAGCTTGTCATTCGATAGAAGAGACTTTAGCGCTTCACTGCCAGAACGTGTTGACTTAATTGATATCAACTTATGAAAATTAAATCATACATTCACGAACATAAATGTAAACTGGCATTAGCTAGCCCGCTAACCATAATGGGATAAACTAAAACCTATACTAGGTCTTGTCTTTCCTTATTCTCTTGGACTCCCACTGGCTCCATGCCTTCTCGGGGTCACCGTCCTTCTCTTCGGTTCTTCCCGTCTTGGGAATATGCAATTACATTTAATTTAAATAAAATAAATGTTGTGACACGCATGTCACAATTAAATTACAACCTAAAAGCAACTCGCAAGTTGCAATCTGAAATTAAATTCTAAATCGGGCTAACTTAGCAATCATGTTGCAAACACCGTGTTATCAAACAATCATGTTTTCAAACAAGCATGTTATCAAGAAAACATATAAATTCCAATTTTATCTTGATTTAAATCATAAAATTCTGTTTATCGAAACCGTTATTTTTAACCAGTTAATTTCAGAATTAAATCGGTTCATGCTCCAGTTTATCGAAATCGTACCAGTCTGAAATTTTAATTAATTATCGCTTAAAATTTTATATTTTTCTAGGTCGGTTCTGACCCAAATCCTTTCTGGTTTGACCGAATCAAAATTGACCCGAAGGGCAATTAGGGTTCGGCCAAACCCTAGCCGCCAGGGCTGGCCGCGCCATGACCGACCAGCCAGGCGGGCTGCCTAGTCGGTTTTCGTCAGGCCGAGGCCCTCCCTTGGCCGAAGCCGAGAGGTTCGGCCAGATCTCCCATAGGCAGATTTGGTCGGCCCTCCCGCCCTGGCCGGTCGACCCGTGGCTTGGCCAGGGTGAGCCTCTCGGCTAGCCTCAACCTCTCGCGGGTCTTGACCCGATCTCACTCGATAAAAATTAATTTTTCAGCGATAATTAAATAAGATCCAGCGATTAATTCATCAACCAAAAACAGAAAATTATTTGCAAGTTTCAAATTAATAGCGAAATCAATTGCAAAATAAATCTAGCCTATCATGCTCAAATACAATAATCTTATGTAACCAAGCCTCTAATACCACTGAAAGAATTTTTTGAGGGTTCCAATCAATTAATTTCATGCCCATACAAGAAATTAACCTCAAAATTCCAAATAAATTTAAGGATCTTACATGATCATTGATTGATCATGAGATCTAGGCTAGAATAATAATTCGTCAAATTACCATGATTCGAAATCCCTTTGTCACTAAATTGAATTCAGTGACCTGTAAAGAACGTCCACACAGGAAGAGTAATCCGATGATACTCACAACGATCCTTGCTTGAAGATCGAAGCTAGCAAAACAGGAAGGAGAGGAAGAGCGAGGCCGACCGGACAAGGGAGAGAGAGAGAGAGAGAGAGAGAGAGAGAGAGAGAGAGATCGGGCTAGGGTTTTTATTGGAAAAATTATTTTGATTAAAATCCGAAAATTTTCGTTTTATATTTCCTTTTAAGAAATAGTTAATTAAAAGCCTTAATGGTCTTAAAGCCCAAAGCTTATTAATTAATTAAGTAGAGAAGCCCATTTTGGCTTAGCCCAACCTGGCTAGGCCTATTTAGCTAAAATTAATTAATTAAATCTATTGGTTTAGATTCTAATTAATTGGTCCAGCTAAACCATTCTTGATTTCCGGTTTAATCCTAAACCAAAATCGGTCTAATCCGGTTTAATCCAAAACCGAAATTTATCTCTCTCATGATTCCTCTACATGATGCCATCCGTTTTACTCAACCTTTAGTGTGTGACCATCTAGGCTCACGACACGTTGGTGGACTGGTAAAATTACCATTTTACCCTTTCCATCATGAGTGGTCTCTAGCAAAATATCATGATTACCCAACGATTGTGATTATCGAGATTTTGACTTAACCTTGTCGTACATGAAACTGTCCTTTTATCCTCTTGATATCTTGACAACCAAGGTTCATAGACAAGTCATCCTCGTTCAATTGTTCTGTTTCTTGATATGAGTTAATTGAATTGTGGCTGATACTCTGTATTGACTGCATGGCCATGCTATTGTATTTCAGTTGTACTCATCAAGTGGCCTAAACAGATATCTGCTCATACATCTGTATGAGGGAAAAATCCTTTAGCGATCTATTGAGTCAACTCATGTGACTCCTGATCGAGCCAATCACAGCCATTATTGTAACCTTTTTATAGGAGACGTTAGACTGAGTCAAACTCGTCACTCATCACATAGTGACCTCAAAGATCCTTCCGTCTGAGGATGTGATTTCACGTACCGACATATGAGTATATTCATGACTGTATCTATGTAACATACTCACTATCGGGTTGTCCTATATCACCCCGTCTGGCGATACTATGACCTAACTTCGGCCCTCTTCTGCCCATAATAAGTAGAGCGTGATTATTTAAAGTTAGCCTCATACCGATCGCTTCTTATGAAACTATTCTGATCGGGGACAACTTAAGTGTGATTTTATCTGATTTTTAGATCTACTATTATGTGTTGACACATCAATGATACAAACCAAATCATACTTAAGATATTACTACAACACTTAGTGATATAAATGCCGATTTTATTTCAACTTATAATCTCATTACATGAGTAGATTGAAAATACATTGTGCTAGGGCACAAAATCCCAACAACTCCTATTCGTCCTTTTGGAAATTAAATCGCATTTCCAAAAGACACTACCTCGAGCAACAATGCTTTGTTCTCGCTTGGTTCTTGGAATATGTATCTCTTAGTTTCCTATGGATACTCTATGAAGACATTCTCATCTGATTCGGATGCAAACTACCTTGCCATCCCAATCCACTAGGAAAAAACCCGTGCTGGGATATTTCCTCTACCATGTCTAACTATGATTCAGTTCTTGTCTGGATACTATGCGAAGGCGCACGCATCCACAAAAACTGACCATCTCATCCAGCTCGCCTCCCAATAAATACTACGCGAAGGCGCATGCATCCATGGTTATCGGAATGTAAACGAGTGTCATATGGTCATACCAGAATGTTCCCATACCAAATTGGACTATGGTTCAGTTCTTATTTGGCTACTACGCGAAGGCACACGCATCCAAATAAAACTGACCATCTCATCTAACCTACACCCCATCAATGCTACGCGTAGGCGCACCCACTCACGGGTCGGAGAATCTAGATGAGTGTCAAATGGTATACAATTCCTTGTCTTGATTGGAGCCTTATTCATCCTGAATATAGCTCACCCTAGAGCACAAAATCTGAATAAGATTGTGTGAATCACTAGGTTCTTCATGGAACGAACCGCATCTTCTTGGGTTTGATTTCTGCGTTCAGACACGCCATTAAAATGGTGTTCTAAGCAGAGTCTACCATGACTCGATCTTCTAATCCCCAAGATGATTAATATCGACTTGGTTAGGTATTTAGCCATTCGGATTCAATCCAAACTCTTTTAACACTTATTTCCAAGTTGATTGTTCTGGCCTTGTGACTTTACGGATCTCAATAGACTGGGATGTATTAGACCCTTTTGGTCACTCGCTCTTCACCTTTACTTGTGAAGAGCGTATCTGTCATTTTACCCACTAAACAAGCTTCGCATCATCAAATTGAATTGAATTCAAATGGACTTATAAGTCCACACTCATAAAGTGTTGTTATGCGCTTCTTATTTATCCATTAAACAAGTTTCGCATCATCAAATCGAATTGAATTCAATTGGACTTAAAGGTCCACACTCAAAGAGTGTTGATGTGTGCTTCTTATTTCTGTGGTCTAAACAACAATGCCAGATTAGAATTCGGTTCGAAGCATCCGGTTCAATCGTTTGCTGTTTATGTTACAGATTGATCTTTCATTAGTATCAACTACACTTTACATTGTGACTAATAACCTTCTGGAGTACTTGCATAATGAATGCCATTTCGGTCGATATCATAAATACAATTAATAAACAACATGATATTATCTTGTTCAACAAGAAACAAAACTTTGTTCCTCATAAAACCAGGTACACTTTCATATGCCAAGACTAAACCCATTGGGCATAGTCAATTCGATGATCATTACAACAACTCCTACTGGGATTGCTTACTTGTAGGATCATCTCTCCCTTGATCAATTGTCTTCTACTTTTGAAATCCTACACATTGAATGTGTCATGTAGTACTCCATACTCATGATTCAGAAGTACACAAGCTTGTAACATAAGTTCTTGAGAAATGTGGATCCTCCACATTCTCCCTTAACTCATCTTGTTATCTCATACAATCCATTTTCTTATGACCACCTTACTTGAAGAAATAAGACGACTTCCGTGCGTTTGGAATTAGCCTTGGTCTTTTGGACCATAGGTGTCTCGTAATCTTCTTCAACCTTGCTTAAGGGCCTCACCCTTGTTAGCATTAGTTTTGTCAAAACTTATCCCTTTCTTGACCTCTGGAACATCGGAATCTAGTTCTGAATGTACCTCCAGTCAATTCCATGTTGCACATGCTAAGATTATTAAATTGATCCCATCATACAACATAAAATTATGACTTATGGAATTTCCTGCTTACAATCGCAGGAGTGCAAATCCTTGATTGGAGAGTGTTTCGATTCTTTCCTTCTCATAGAGATGTCCAATCGGTTCATTTGCATCCATAATAATCTATTTCCCTTAGAGATTCCATCTCTCTACAACCCAACTTTCATAACCCACATTATCCAAAGTGTTATAGTGATAGCATTTTGTGCCCTAGTCCAATTGCTAGTAGCCTGTAAATGTCTATGTACATTGTCATCGTTTGTAATATATATAAAACGGCTTTGTATTACTTATGTGTTGAAGTAATATGTTAAGCATGATCTGATTTATGACCACTAAATGGTAGCTTGTCACGATATCCTTAAGCCATGAACATATTCAACATATTCAAGTCATGAACATATTCAAATGCGATAGCTTGTACATAGATTAAGCCATGAACATATTCAAGTGCAATAGCTTGTCACTATATCCTTAGACCAAGTAGTCTTTGTGATCGCTATGCAATATACGTGCGGCTTTAACTTGCACCTAACGCTTTCCGTAACCGGATTGCAATAACGGGCATGATTGGGTGGCGAAACGGGTAGCATGAGTGACACGAAAGACGACTAAGGGATTTATCCCTCATACTACGGTATGGGAAAGATATCCGTTAAAGGCCTCTTGATCGAGGCTGACTGAGAGTAAGAGCATGGCCATGCCGGGGATACGGGTTATCAGTTCTCAGCCATCTCACATATCAAGTAACAATGATTGATTAAACAAGGGTGACGACTCTATGCTTTTGATCAATTGGGATATCTAGAGATAATAGGATAGTGACTTGTACGCACAAGGTTAAGTCGAATCATCGATCTTCATGCACCTTGGGTAATCTTAACGTCTTACTAGAGGCCCCTTATGATGGATCGGGCAAGAGAGATCTTTTGCGCCGATCTGCCAATGGTGGCATGAGCCTGGAGGGTCACACACATTCAAGATGGATAACTTGAGACAAGGAAACCTTAACGTTTCATGAGGAGCAATGCATGGACAAAACTGAAGGTTTTGGGCCATAGGTTCGGTTTGAGAGAATAATTAGCGAATCGAGAAAAATGAGTTTTTTCGTCGATGTCGCGTCAGACTTTGTTTGATAAGTAACGACAAAAAGGCTCGACCCATGAGGTCACGTGATCGGCCCAAACAAGGGCCCATTATGGGCCCAATAAGCCTCATATGGCCGGCCCACATTGGTGGGTCCAAGAGTGGGGGCCACACAACACCATGCCTGGTTGGTGATTGTGGATTAAGAGGTGAGTGATTTAAGGGGTATGGGTGAAGACACTTTAAGCCCATGCCAATCACTTTTAGCCCCATGCTTATGAGTTGGATGATGAAGGTAAATATCTAATATTGATTCATTACACAAAATAATGACACAACTCTCACAAGCTCCCTCTTTCTCTCTAGTGGCCGGCCACCCTTTCTCTCTCCTCTCATCTTGCTCTCTTGTTCTTCATTTAATTGTTCTAGTAGGCAATTAAGTGAAGGATCTTCAAGATCATCCCCTTGGTGTGGACTTGCTTTAGAGAAGAAGATCCGAAAGTTCTTCTTTATCGATTCAACAAAGACTTAAAGGTAACCATCTTGTGGAATAGGTTTTGCCTTGGGATTTAACGGTTTATGTTCTTGGAAAAGGTTTGGAGTAGATTTTGTTAAACGTTTCCGCTATCTCGATGATCTAGAACGCTCCAAAACCCTATAATGGTATCAGAGCGTGGTTAACCCTCTTAATCTTTGTCTTGTTGAACTTGTATTGGTTTTATGATTATTTGCATGCCAAAATTGTTGATAAAATGTTTTTAATGCTTTTTGGGATAATTGCATGAAAAATGTTATTTTTGGAAAATGTATTGAATTTGGAATTTTTCGGAAATTATTGGATTTGTCGGGTCCGAGAAGAGACTCTCGGGGAGCCGGATCGGAGGTACCGGACAGAGGTCACCGGAGGCCGGGGAGGCCGGCGGTGACCGGAGCCGTCCCCACTCTTGGCCGAGGCCGAGAGTGAAGGCAAGCTCGGTTTGGGCCTTCCTAGGCCCAAACCGAGCCGTGGTGTTAGGCTCGGCCCAATGGGCTTGGGCCCGACTTGGTTCATTCACGGTGTTTGATCCGTGGCATGAACCCGCGATCCAATATTTCGAAAACTTTCAAAATTTAATCAGTTTCGATAAACTGTTTTTTGAAAAGGTCTAGTTTTGATAAACCCGACCAAGCAACTTGGCAAAATTAAAACCGGAATAATTGCATATTATTTGATAACATGTTTGTGTGATAACATGTTGGATGATGTGATGAGATGTATGATGCATTAGTAGCCCATTAGATTTTATCGCTTTCACGGTTTGCACACCGTTAGTGTTAGCGTGTAATTATTCTTTCATTCGAGCCCATAAAGTGTAATTATTTTTTATCCGGTCTACGAACCGAGTATTAATTGTAATTACTACTCAAAGACAAGAAGGATGGAAAATCGAGCACAATGACGGTCTTGGAGGAAGTCCAAGAGCTAGTGGGAGCCCGAATGAGAAAGACGAGAAGAAGTGGTGACTCGTAGAATCCTAGGATAGGCTATAAAATGCATATTTAACGCTTTATGTTTGCTTGCTTGAATTATTTAAATAATAACATGCTTGCATGCTTAGCTTATACGTTTATAAGCCATCACCTCACATGCAATGATTAAAACCGATTTTAATTGTTTGCATGTTTAAAGCGTTGTGAACCATCATCGCACGGGTTGTGATGGATGAGCTCAAATTTGAAACGTGTTTGCACGGGTTGCAAATGACGGCTTCAAATAAAGATAGTATGTGATACAATTAGAAACGTCACAACACGGGTTGTTGATGACGGGTTCGTAATTGTGCCAAATATTTTCGAATTATTAAACACAACCAAATTACAACAAAATTTGAGTCAAGTGAGATGCCACCCAAATTCACACCCATGTAGAAACATTTTATCGGTGTCGTGCGCCTTAGCGAAGCATCGATGGAACGGGTTCTATGGGGGAATGGTAAATTTTGTGGGATGTCGTGCGCCTTAACGGAGCATATGCACAAAGTTAACTCGTTAGTGAAGGTTGGTTGACTCGACCACGATTCTTGGCCTGAGGTCGAGCTGGGGCATCGGAAGGGTAAGCCGTGTGTTTTTGCACATACTCTAACCAAGAGTTACACGGGTTGTAATTGGATGGACGTCCTACCTAAATGAGTCAATTGGAGCGGTGCGCCTTAGCGTACTTCAATTGAAAAATAAGGGATCTTGGTTTAAAGATTCTAAACCTTGGAATCGGATGGTTGGTGTTTGATTCAGATCTTCGTAAATTTATTCAACTTTTCTGATTAAATTTACTTTCTTCGTGTAGAAATGGCTAGTAATTCAACAAACTCGTCTAATTTGTCGTTGAGAACTATACTCGAAAAGTGTAAACTCAATGGGACAAATTATCTGGACTGGGACAGGAATTTACGACTTGTGTTAAAGTTGGAACGCAGGGAGTACGTCCTTGAAAAGGCTATCCCGGTTGAGCCAGCGGCCAACGCAACGAGGGTCGTTAAGGATGCATACCAGAAACACCTTAGCGACTCTATCGACGTTGCGTGTGTCATGCTTGGCTGCATGGAGGCGGACCTCCAGAAGTAGTTTATGGAGCTATCCCATGATCCGTTTGCAATGTTTGCACAGATCAAGGATATGTTCAAAGAGAAAGTACGTGTTGAAAAATACACTGTGCTCCGAGAACTCATTGCCTGCAAGATGTCAACAGGCAGCTCCGTAGGTCCACACGTCCTACGCATGAAGGGACATTTCGATCATATGACTATTCTCGGAATGACTATGGAGAAAGAAATGGCTGCGGATTTTATTCTGCAATCCCTTCCTCATGCATATGGTGGATTCGTCATGAACTATCACATGCATGACATGGACAAGACCGTATCGGAGTTGCACAGCATGTTAGTGACTGCAGAGAAGATTATAAGGGGCAGTTCGCACAAAAGTGTTCTTATGGTCAAGAAGGGATCCAGCTTCAAAGCTGGTGGTGGCAAGGGTAAAGGCCCAATGCACCTGGCAGGAAAGATCAGACAACCATTTGTTCCTAAACCTTCCATGCCCGTGAAGGGCAAGGGGAAGGCAAAGGAGTCGGTCTGTTTCTACTGTCAAAAGCCTGGTCATTGGAAGAAAGAATGTCAGCAGCTGAAGGAGGATCAGAAGAAGGGCGGTGGGGCCGCTACTTCGTCAGGTATTCCATTAGAGCTAAATCTTTCCACTATAAATACTTGGGTACTAGACACTGGAGCTGAGTCTCGTGTCTGTGCGGATGTGCAGGTGTTGCATAGTAGAAGAGATATGGGGGAAAACGAGGTGGACCTAAGAGTTGGGAACAACGTGAGAGTTACCGCAACTGCTGTGGGTTCTGTGAACCTTGTTTTGCCTAGTGGGCTTGTAATTGAACTTTCTGATGTGTTTTGCATATCTGCTTTCAGCAGGAAAATGCTCACACTGTTGGAGGTTTATACATATTGAATATGAAAAACTGGAGATCCAACATGCTCTATAATATAAATGCTAAGAGGTTTAAAGCTAATGATTTAGACTAAACTATAATCTGACATTGTCGTCTAGGTCACATAAATGAGAAACGGATCTCAGCGCTTCATAAGCGCGGACTTCTAAGTCAATTCGAATTCCAAACGATTGATAGATGCGAAGCTTGTTTAATGGGCAAGATGACTAAAGTGCCCTTAACTGGTTTAGGTGAGAGGGCGGGTGATCTATTGGGTCTAATACATTCAGACGTATGTGGACCAATGAGTACACCAGCCGGAGGTGGTTTAGGCTACTTTATCACATTTACTGATGATTTCAGTAGATATGGTTATGTCTATCTCATGAGACATAAGTCCGAAGCCTTTGATAAATTCAAGGAGTTTAGGACTGAAGTAGAAAACCAACTCGTAAAGAGTAACAAGGATCTATGTTCTGATCGGGGTGGAAAATACTTATCCGAGGAGTTTCTTTGTCATCTTACTGAAAGTGGAATACTATCTCAGTGGACTCCGCCAGGAACACCGCAACTCAATGGTGTGTCCGAGCGAAGGAATCGGACATTGTTGGATATGGTTCGATCGATATTAAGTCTCACTAATCTCCTGATCTCCTTTTGGGGTTATGCCCTGCAAACGGCCGCATTCATAATAAACAGGCATCTGTCGAAAGCAGTGGAAGGGACATCATTCGAGAAATGGTACGGGAAAGAACCCGTTTTGTCCTTCCTAAAAATCTAGGGTTGCGAGGCTTATGTAAAACGGTTGCTTGCAACCAAGCTCGAACCGAGATCAGATAAGTGCACTTTCGTCGGATATCCAAAAGAAACAAAAGGATACGAGTTCTACAAACCGAGCGAAAGTAAAGTTTTTGTCGCTCGAGGTGGAACATTCTTGGAAAAGGAATTTATTTCCAAGACAGTAAGTGGGAGGGTTGTTCATCTTGATGAAGTTCTAGATGAGATGGTCACTCGGGAACCACTAGACGACCCACTAGAAGAAGTAGAGCCAGAAGTGGTCGTTGAGCAAGAACAAATAGGTACAGTTAATGAGGACGGTCCAAGGCGGTCTAAAAGGACGTCAAAACCGCCTTCCTCAACGGGAGGTTAGCTGAGGACATTTATATGTCCCAGCCTGAGGGTTTTGAGGATTTGGAAGTATCTCAAATCAATCTATGGTTTGAAGCAAGCATCTCGGAGTTGGAATCAGCGTTTTGATGAAGTTGTGAAACAGTTTGGCTTCATCAAGAACGATGATGAACCTTGCGTATATAAAAAGGCAGATGGGAGCAAAGTAGTCTTCTTGGTGCTTTATGTTGAATACATACTGCTCATTGGAAACGACGTCCCTACCTTGCTCTTAACAAAGACTTGGTTAGGGGAGTGTTTCGCAATGAAGGACTTAGGTGAGGCCTCTTACATCTTGGGGATCAAGATATATAGAGACCGTGCCAAGCGGGTCTTGGGCTTAAGTCAAAGCACCTACATAGACAAAGTGTTGAGAAGATTCTCAATACAAGATTCAAAGAAAGGACTGCTGCCCATGCGTCATGGCATGAAGCTAAGCAAGAAACAGTGTGCGGAGACATCTGCAGAGCTAGCAAGAATGAACGAAATGCCATATGCTTCGGCTATAGGATCCATAATGTATGCCATGATATGTACGAGACCAGATGTCTCGTTTGCCCTAAGCTGTACCAGTAGACATCAATCCAAACCCGGTGAGGAACACTGGATTGCCTTCAAGGTGATTCTAAAATATTTGAGAAAAACCAAAGACGCTTTTCTTGTATACGGGGGAAGAAATGATGATCTAGTCGTCAAAGGATATGTCGACGCTAGTTTCAAGACAGACCCCGATGACTTTAAGAGTCAGTTGGGATATGTGTTTACGTTGAATGGAGGAGCATTCAGCTGGAAAAGCAAGAAGCAGGACACCATTGCCGACTCTACGACCGAAGCTGAGTACATTGCTTCATCGGAAGCGGCAAAAGAGGTTGTGTGGATCAGGAGTTTCATGGCTGGGATAGGTGTAATTCAAAACACATCTAACATAGTAGACTTGTATTGTGACAACACCGTGGCCATTGCGCAAGCTAAGGAACCCAGGGCACATGACAGATCCAAACATGTACTCAGGAAGTATCACATCATCCGCGACATTGTTGCTAGAGGTGACGTGAAGATCCACTACGTTGCATCTGATGATAACAAAGCCGACCCCTTGACCAAGGCTCTTCCTCAAGCGAAACATGATAAACATGTTAGGTCAATGGGTATAGACTGGAACTTAGATTGGAACTAGGGACAAGTGGGAGATTGATAGCATTTTGTGCCCTAGTCCAATTGCTAGTAGCCTGTAAATGTCTATGTACATTATCATAGTTTCTAATATATATAAAATGGGTTTGTATTACTTACGTGTTGAAGTAATATGTTAAGCATGATCTGATTTATGACCACTAAAGTATAAGAACCATAAATTTGTACGGATCACACTTGACGAGTCCCTGGCCAATATACGCTTCTATAGAAGCGACCAGTATGAGGATGGTGCTCAATGACGTAGTTCTACTTGTCATAGGGATGAGGGATGCCGGAATCATATCATAGATATCACGAGGTGATTGATATCGGACGACCCGCTTTGAATAGTGTTTTAATAGATTAAGCCATGAACATATTCAAATGCTATAGCTTGTCACGATATCCTTAGACCAAGGAGTCTTTGTGATCGCTATGCAATGTACGTGCGGCTTTAACTTGCACCTAACGCTTTCCGTAACAAGATTGCAATAACGGGCATAATTTGGTGTGCTGGAACGGGTTGCATAAGTGACACGAAAGACGGCTAAGGGATTTATCCCTCATACTACGGTATGTGAAAGATATCCGTTAAAGGCCTCTTGATCGAGACTGACTGAGAGTAAGAACATGGCCATGCCGGTGATACGGGTTATCAGTTGTCAGCCATCTCACATATCAAGTAACAATGATTGATTAAACAAGTTCTCAGCCATCTCGGGATATCTGGAGATAATTGGATAGTGACTTGTACGCACAAGGTTAAGTCGAATCATCGATCGTTATGCACCTTGGGTAATCATAATGTCTTACTAGAGGCCCCTTTTGATAGATCGGGCAAGAGAGATCTTTTGCGCCGATCTGCCAACGGTGGCTTGAGCCTGGAGGGTCACACACATTCAAGACGGATAACTTGAGACAAGGATACCTTAACGTTTCTTGAGAAGCAATGCATGGACAAAAATGAAGGTTTTGGGCCATAGGTTCGGTTTGAGAGAATAATTAGCGAATCGAGAAAATTGAGTTTTTTCGTCGATGTCGCGTCGAACTTTATTTGATAAGTAACGACAAAAAGGGTCGGGAAAACTTTTGGACACGACACGAAACCACATGGGCGAGCCCATTGGGCTCGGCCCATGAGGTCACGTGACCGGCCCATTATGGGCCCAATAAGCCTAATATGGCCGGCCTACATTGGTGGGTCCAAGAGTGGGGGCCACACAACACCATGCTTGGTTGGTGATTGCGGATTAAGAGGTGAGTGATTTAAGGGGTATGGGTAATGACACTTTAAGCCCATTCCAACCACTTTTAGACCCATGCTTATGAGTTGGATGATGAAGGTAAATATCTAATATTGATTCATTACACAAAATAATGACACAACTCTCACAAGCTCCCTCTCTCTTTAGTGGCCGGCCACCCTTTCTCTCTCCTCTCATCTTGCTCTCTTGTTCTTCATTTAATTGTTCTAGTAGGCAATTAAGTGAAGGATCTTCAAGATCATCCCCTTGGTGTGGACTTGGTTTAGAGAAGAAGATTCGAAAGTTCTTCTTTATCGATTCAACAAAGACTTAAAGGTAACCATCTTGTGGATTAGGTTTTACCTTGGGATTTAACGGTTTATGTTCTTGGACAAGGTTTGGAGTAGATTTTGTTAAACGCTTCCGCTATCTCAATGATCTAGAACGCTCCAAAACCCTACATATAGTGCTTCTTGAATGCAACTCTAAGAGTTCTAGTGGTGTTCGTAGTTGATTCTAAAGGGATAAGTTGGTCAAGAAAAATTTCTTTTGTGTACTTTTGAGAAACTTTCTCAAAACCAGTACCTGCCTAGATCTCCTATCCTCCCAAGGATATGTATTTGTTAAAATCAAAGTTGAAGATTGAGTTTTAAAACACTTGTTTGATTCTAAACTTTAGAATCTGAACCAGGATCCTCGCATACCCTCAATTGAAGTGAACGAAGTCCATGTAATTCCTGGCTAGGGTTTGTACTTAAAAGTACATGGCATACCCTATACTGATACCCTAAGTTAGCCCTAGCTGACAATCGTAGACAAGTCTACCAAGTTTCGACTATAGTCAGAACTAATGTGGATACTACACGGAGGCGCACGCATCCACATAGAACTGTCCAACTCATCCAGACTTCTGCTCTATGAATGTTACGCGGAGGCATACCGACATCCATAGGCTCAAAGTCCTTTTGAGTGTCCAAACTTGGATGGTATCACGCTTGACTTGTAATTATTTGCGAATAAGTGTTTTTATACTCTTGATAGTATATCGATACTGTTGCTACGATTAGTGTTGGCATATTTTTTAGCACAAAGTCAAGATGTCAGCCAACATGTTGCAACACATTCGGCGTGACATACCGCGCGCAGAATCAGGAAAGTTTTCGATCTTTCCTGTTTGATTTTCAGAAACGTGGGACAAAGGGAAAACGAGTTAATACAAGCCCAGGCAACGTCCAGCTTGAAGAATACAGGTAAGCAAGGCTAATTAATGCAGCAATACCAACTTGTCAACTTGCCAATAATGCAAGGAGGCAAAGGAATTCCTATTTGGAATTGTATTGCCTATTTGGAGTTGAAGACCAATTAGGCATGTGGAATTGCTATAAAAGCAGGTGCTACCCCCATAGCAATTCACACGTTCTCTGTGCTAAATTCTCAGAGCTCTTAACCGTGCAAGGCTGGCAGATTGAGAAGCTGATTTAGAAGAACAGTGTCGATCACATAACATCAACTTCAGAAGATTTGAGTGTTTGTGATTTGTGGGTTTTGTTTGTGATTGAAGATTCACGAAGAAGATTGTCGAAGACAACTACGCCGAACATAGGCTTGCTCGAAGGGTGGAATTGAGATGATCTCAAAGACAGGGGGAGAGGTCCCTGGTTAAGGTTGTTCACGGTGAGATCTATAGTAGCTTAGGACAATAGCTTGTATGATAGCTAGTTGATGCTTGAAGTTGTATTATTGGTGAAAACCTTTCCACTGGAAGAGTGCCCAAGGAAATGTGACTGGTCCCATACCCGAAAAAGACTGGAGTCCTACAGAAGAAGAGGCATCCCTAGGTAACTCTCGTGCACTCAATGCTATATTCAACAAGGTTGACAGGAATGTCTTCAGGCTTATCAACACATGCACAAGTGCCAAAGAAGCTTGGAATGTGCTTGTTGTTGCATATGAAGGAACCACTAGAGTTCGAAAGCAAAAGCTTCAGTATCTCACCACAAACTTTGAGGCTCTCTCCATGAATTTAGACGAGACCATTGCTAACTTCCATGCTCGTATTAGAGATCTTGCTAGCGAGTCATACTCCATTGGTAAACCTATGACCGATGAAGATCTAGTCAGAAAGACTAAGAGAGCACTAAACCCAAGATTCAAGATGAAAATCACTGTGATAGAAGAAGTTCATGATCTTAAAACTCTAAATTTTGATGAACTCATGGGATCCCTCATGATCTTCGAGCTCTCCCTTCCAAATTTGGAGAAGACACAAAAAGGAATGGCCCTCAAAAGTTCTACCCATTGTCAGAAAGAACAGGTATACTCTAATTCTTATAACAAAATTGATGACACTATTGCAATGCTGGCCAAGAACTATAGCAGAGTCATGAAAAGATTCAACCAGATGGCTGGGAAGAATGTCTCTCAAGATGTCACAGACAACCTTCGGCAAAGGTTTCAGAAGGATAAGAATGCTTACAAATATGACAGAAGTGATGAACGTACGGGGAAAGGCAAAGGCAGTCAGTGTCATGAGTGTAAAGGCTATGGGCATATTCAGAAAGAGTGTCCCAACTTCCAACAGAAGCAGAAGAATGGATTCAATGCCAATCTAACCGATGAGGAAGAAGGAGACAACGATTATGAACAGATAAACAATCTCGTTGCATTTACAACCTCCTCTATGTATAATATCGATCATGTCAAGGAAATTGTTTAACCCATAAAGAAAAATGAGTCTAATGATGAATTGTCTGATGATACTTTGAACAAAGCTTATAATGAGTTATATGTCAAATCGATTGAAGAGTCTCAGGTCCTTGAGAAGCAGAATGCTCTCATTCTCTCTCTTACTAAAGACAAGACAAGACTTATGGAAACTGTTGTGGATCTCAAGCGAGAAGTCACCCGTTTGAATGGGGAACTAGAGCACATGATGAAGTCTGTTAAGATGATGAACTCTAGCACCAATACTCTAGACAAGATCCTACCCATTGGAAAACCAGCCAAGAACAAAAAGGGACTGGGTTACACTCACGAGACTTCCACGTCTCATACTGCTTTTGTTCCTCAAAAGGCTATGAACCAGATGTCTATCAAGATGTCGCAGGCATCCAACATTAATCAAGTTCAGAGATATCGTCAACAACATCTTTCTGACTCCCCGAACAGACCACGATGAGTTTGTCATTACTGCGGACAAAAGGGCCACATATGACCGTTGTGCTATCACATTTACGGGAAGAAGCACACTCGACATCAACAATCACATAAGCGTGTGCCAGCTCGCCGAAAGGCCACACCTTAGAAAGAATGGCGAGTAAAAGAAGGTCGACAATCCTCTCCTCAGAAAGAATGGCGAGTGAAAGAGGTAAACTATCGGGCTAACATTGCATATACTTCTCAAAAAGATTCTACCAGCAACGATTGGTACTTTGATAGTGGTTGTTCTCGTCATTGAAAGAGATTCACATGGGTTCCAAAGATTAATTTCAGGCAGCGGTATGAATTGACCATGAGAATTGATGAAAAACATATGGATCTTATTGAGAAATTCAGCATACATATAACCTTTTCAAATTTGAAAATCATACATTTAATCGATTCAAAACACAAGTATAGCGTTTCTCTATCAAGTCCACACAAGCACAATAACCTTGGGAGGTTTTCTCACTATCTCTTGCTAATGAAAACTTGTGAAAAGAGGACAAATAACAATGGAGGAATGAATGGAGGGAGGGTCGGCCAATATGGGAGAGAGGGGGAGTGATTGCCAAAATTATGAGCTATATTTGGAAAAAAGTATTGCGTATTTATCAAAAATATGATTTTGAAAATCAAATTGATAATTACACAATTATGCCCCATTCATGATTTAAAACCCTAAATGGGCTTTAACCCATTTAGCCAAATTTAGCCAAATCAAAATTAAAACCCATTTAATTGAGTTTTAATTATGGTTTAGCTAAACCGGTCCAATCTCCCTAATTCGATTTCTTCAACCGTCTGGCTAATAAACTTAGGCTAGAAATCAACCGAATCGTTTTCAATTTGACTAAACTGAAAAGCGGATTCTCCCAATTATCATCCATGCTTGTTTGTCACATATTGTACTTAAAGCGTGTGACCCTCTAGGCTCACAACCCGTTGACAGACTGGTAAAATTACTATTTTACCCTTTCTATCATAAGTGCTCTCTAGCAAGACAATATAATTACCCAACGTTCATGATTATCGATTATTTGACTTAACCTGTTATCGTACATGTCACTGTCCTTTTATCAAACTGATATCCAGATTGATCAATGGGCATAGAACCGTCACCCTAATTTATCAATCACTGTTTCTTTATATATGAGATGACTAAAAACTGATACTAAGGTATCACCTGCACGGCCGTGCTATTCCTTTAGTCATACTCATCAAGTGGCTTGAACAGATATCTTTCTCATACCGTATAATGAGTAATAAATCCCTCAGACACCTTTCGAGTTCACAAATGCAATTAATATCCAAACCAATCAAAGCCGTTATAGCTACCCTTTTACAGGTAACGTTAGATTAGGTCAAACTCAGGTATTCGTTACACAGTGCACACAAAGACTCTTTGGTCTTAGAATATAATGAAAAGCTATGATCTGTGAGTATCTCATGACAGGATCTTTGTTGCATACTCACAATCGGGTTGTCCGATATCAATGACCTGATGATATTTATGATATAACTCCGGCACATACTTTGCCATGATCAGTAGAGCATGATCACAAGGAGTTGGTCTCATACTGATCGCTTCTGGAGAAGCTTAGCTGATCAGGGACTCATCGAATGCAATTCTTTCTGATTTAAAGTTCTACTACAAGTGTTTATACACATAATGACATAGATCAAATTACATTCGATATACAACACATTAGTAATATAACTCCTTTTATTAGATCGAAAAAGGATGTGCATTACAATATAGATTGAGGAATTACATTGGACTAGGGCATAATCCTAACAATCTCCCACTTGCCCCTAGTTCCAACCTTAGTTTCAATCTACCCCCTGTTAGAGTTATGCCCCAGTCCAATATAAAAGTGATCTACAGATGTAATGTTTTATCATCTTTCCGAATAAATAAATCGGCATATATTACTAATGTGTTGTAGTAATATATCGAATGTAGTTTGATCTATGTCATAATGTGTGTAACCACTTATAGTAGAACTATAGATCAGAAAGAATTGCATTCGATAAAGTCCCTGATCAGATAAGCTTCTTCTGAAGCGATTAGTATGAGACTAACTCCTTGTGATAATGCTCTACTGATCATGGCAAAGTGCGTGCCGGAGTTATATCATAGACACCATCAGGTCGATGATATCGGACAACCCGATTGTGAGTATGCTGCATAGATCCAGTCATGAGATACTCACAGATCGTAGCTTGTCATTATATCCTAAGACCAAGGAGTCTTTGTGTACACTATGTAAAAGGGTAACTATAACGGCTTCGTTTGGCTTTGATATTGATTGCACTAGTGAACTCGAAAGGCGTCTGAGTGATTTATCACTCATACTTCGGTATGAGAAAGATATCCGTTTAGGCCAATTGATGAGTATGACTGAAGAAAGACCACGGCAGTGCAGGTGATACCTTAGTATCAGTTTTCAGTCATCTCAGATATCAAGAAACAGTGATTGATAAATTAGGATGACCATTATATGCCTATTGATCAATCTGGATATTGGTTTGATAAAAGGACAGTGACATGTACGGTAACAGGTTAGGTCGAATAATCGATAATCACGAACATTTGATAATCATAATGTCTTGCTAGAGGATACTTATGATGGAAAGGGTAAAATAATAATTTTACCAATCTGCCAATTGCTCGTAAGCCTAGAGGGTCACACGCATTAAGCACGACACATGACAATTAATTATGGATGAAATTTGAGAACGATTCGGTAGATTTCTGGCCTAAGGTTTTAACCAGACGGTTGAAGAAATCAATTTGAGGAAAATGAACCGTTTCGTCTAAACCGAAATTAGAACTCAATTTAATGGGTTTGATTTGGGTTTTGGTTAAACGGGCTTAAAGCCCATTTAGGGATTTAAATGATGAATGGGAACAAATGAAAATAGAGGGTTTATGGAGGATGGATATGCAATTTTGATTTGAAAAATTCAATTTTATTTTTGAAATTAAAATTCCAATTTTTTTCATAAGTTCCTCTAATTTTCAGCAACCACTCCTATCTTCCTCCCCCCTTCTAGGCCGACTTCTCTCTCTCTCTCTTCTTCCTCCATTGTTTTCAAGCTTCTCTCAAATTCATAGCAAAAGTTTGAGCAAAAAACCTTCTTCGGTTGTGGTGCTTGTGTGGACCTAATAGAGAAACACTAAACTTGTGTTTTCATTGATTAGAAGAGGTAAATTTCAGATTCAAAAGGTATATATAACAGTTTGAATTTACATTAAGATCAAGTATTATATCGATCACCACGGTTACATAACGTCTGCTGCATGATATTTATCGAATGGAACCCGTAGTGATCTCTTTCACCCCCATAGACTTAACATGTGCCTCATGCTTGGGCTGCGGTAAAGCCTTCGTCAAGGGATCAACAACGTTATCATTTGTCAGTACATAAGTAATCTCCACATCACCATTATCGATATACTCCCGGATAATGTTATACTTCCTCTGTATGTGTTTAGTTCTGTTGTGGAATCTGTGCTCTTGAGCTAATGCTATGGCCCCCGTGTTGTCACGCAACAAGCTTACCGGATCAGATGCTCGCGACATTATATCTAATCTGGTTAGAAAGCTTCTAACCCATACGGCTTCCTTAGCTGCTTCTGCTGCAGCTATGTATTCAGCCTCCGTTGTAGAATCGGCAGTTGTGGCTTCCTTGAAGCTCTTCTAGCTGAATGCTCCACCATTTAACACGAATACAAATCCTGCATGAGATTTGAAATCATCAGGATCTGTCTGAAAACTAGCATCAACATATCTTTTGAATGCTAGTTCTCCATCCTTCCCACCATAGACTAGGAATGCGTCCTTAGTTGTTCTCAGATATTTAAGGATACTCTTGACAACAATCTAGTGCTCCTGGCCTGGGTTAGACTGATATTTGCTGGTACAGCTTAGTGCGAACGAGACGTCCGGTCTCGTGCATATCATGGCATACTTCGACAGACCCCTCCTTGGGGTTAAGGTAAGGACTTCGGCATGGCTAGCTCCCATAGTGTGACGGGCGGTGTGTATAAGGCCCGAGTACGAATTCCACAGCCGAAGCATATGGGATCTTAATCAGGAGTCTTAGGACTCTTTTGCTTGCTGAGCTTAATGCCATGCCACATGGGTATGTATTCCTTCTTAGAATCAAGCATTCAGAATCTTCTCAACACCTTATCTATGTAAGCGCTCTGACTTAGGCCCAATATTCTTTTGGGTCGATCTCTGTATATCTTGATGCCCATAATGAAAGTAGCATTACTTAAGTCCTTCATCGAGAGGCATTTCCCTAACCAAGCTTTAACCTCAAGCAAGGTTGGGATGTCATTCCCGATGATCAATATTTCATTGACATATAGTACTAGGAATGCAATATTACTCCCACTCGCTTTCTTATATATGCAAGGTTCACTTTCGTTTTTGATAAAACCGAATTCCCTTACGGCTTCATCAAGACGAAGGTTCCAACTCCGTGAAGCTTGCTTCAATCCATAAATGGATCTAAGCAGCTTACAAATCTTTCCGGGATTCTCTAGATCAACAAAACCCTCGGGCAGTGTCATATACACATCCTCTTTTAAGTTCCCGTTAAGGAAGGCAGTTTTGAGATCCATCTGCCATATCTCATAGTCGTAGTATGCTGCTATGGCTAGAATGATCCGGATAGATTTGACCATAGCTACTGGAGAGAAGGTTTCGTCATAATCGATACCTTCGATCTGGCGATAACCTTTTGCAACCAATCTAGCTTTATAGTTCTGAGGTTTTCCATCCATGTCAGTCTTAAGTTTATAGATCCATTTACAACCGATGGGTTTTATCCCAGGGGTTTGATCCACCAAGCACTAGACTTGGTTGTCATACATGGATTTCATTTCCTCACTCATGGCGTTCTGCCATTTTTCGGAGTCTGGACTGGCCAAAGCTTGTCTGTAGGTTTCTAGATCATCCTGATCCACCAATATCAAGTAATTCCCTCAGTGTCTAGAAAGCCATATCTGATGGGAACTTGACGAGATCTCTTAGACCTTCTTGGACCCTCTGGAATAGGTGTAGGGATTGGTTCTTGATCAATGACCTCTTCGGGCTCCTATATTTCTACACCTGGCATAGTGGGTTGTTCCATATCATCTTGAATCTTTTCAAGATGCACGACACTCCCACTAGCACCTTTGAAAATAAATTCCTTTTGCCAAAATTCCCCTCCTCGAGCAACAAAAACTTTGTTCTCGCTAGGTTTGTAGAAATAGTACCCCCCCCCCTTATTTCCTTGGGGTACCCCAGAAAGACACACTTATCTGATTTGGGTTCGAGCTTATCACCTAGCAAACGCTTGACATAAGCTTCACATCCCCAAATCTTAAGGAAAGCTAATAAGGGTTTCTTCTTGTTCCATACTTCGTCTGAAATGCTTTCCACTGCGTTTGTAGGAGCCCGGTTCAAAATGAATGCGGCCATCTCTAGGGCATAGCCCCAGAAGGAGATAGGGAGGTCAGCCTAACTCATCATTGACCGAACCATGTCAAGCAAGGTCCGATTTCTCCGTTCGGATACACCATTCATCTGAGGTGTTCCAGGCGGAGTCAATTCAGAGAGGGTCCCACACTCCTTTAAATGACTGTGAAACTTATGGTCCAAGTACTCACCGCCTCGGTCAGAACGAAGCGTTTTCATACTTTTACCAAGCTGGTTTTGTGCTTCGTTCTGGAACTATTTGAACTTGTCAAAAGTTCTGACTTATGTCTCATAAGATAGACATACCTGTATCCACTGAATTCATCAGTAAATGTAACGAAGTAGTGAAAACCCTTTCTGGCCTGAGTGCTCATAGGTCCACACACATCGAAAAGTATGAGACCTAATAAGTCACTAGCCCTTTCACCTAAACCGGCAAAAGGACTTTGAATTGAAGTGAATTCAAACGGACTTTGAATTCAACACTTGCGAAGTGTTGAGATGCGTTTCTGGCCTATATGGCTTCAGCGGCAGTGTTATATCACAGTTTGGTTTAAATCATCGGATTTAACCCTTTTGTTACTTATGTTATAAATTAAGCTAGTGTCAGTGTTTTGAATATTAAGAATATATAAACCACCAACCAACGATGCATTGCAATAAAATATATTATTCTTAAAAATATTGAATATTCCATTATCAATAGAACAATATACTTCATTGTCAAGCAAGGATACATAAATAATAGTCCTGCGAAATTCAGGTACACAATGAACATTGTTTAAAATTAAAATTAGCCCACTGGACAAACTGAGACTAATGTTTCCTACTGCAGATGTTAAGACTTGATTTCCATCACCAACTCATAGGTCTGCCTCGCCCTTGCCACCGTCTCTTCTACTTCACAGAGCCTGCACATTAACATAAATGTAAGATTCTGCACCGATATTTAGTAACCAAGAATCTGAAGTAGATAAACTGAGATTGAGCTCAATAACAAAAATATCTGATCCTTAAGATGTGGAAGCTCTACTCTTCCTAAGAAACTGCTTGTGTTTCTTACAATACTTCTTCCAGTGCCCCTGTCCTTGGCAATAGAAGCAGACGGCATCCTACTTAGAATTCTGAACAGCCTTTGGAGCAGCTGGACCCTTAGGTTGTCGAATCTTCCCCGCTAGGTGCATAGGGTGATAGCATTTGTGCCCTAGTCCAATTGGTATTAGCCTGTAAATGTCTATGTACAAATATCATCGTTTGTGATGTATAAATATAAACGGCTTTATATTACTTATATGTTGAAGTAATATGTTAAGCATGATCTGATTTATGACCACTAAAGTAGTAGAACCATAAATCTGTACGGATCACACTTAACAAGTCCCTGGTCAACCTATGCTTCCTTGAAAGTGACCAGTATGAGGAATGGTTCTTAATGACGTAGTTCTACTTGTCATAAGGATGTGGGATCCTGGAACCATATCATAGATATCATGAGGTGATTGATATCGGACGACCCGCATTGAATAGTGTTTTCATAGATTAAGCCATAAACATATTCAAATGCGATAGCTCGTCACGACGTCCTTAGACCAAGGAGTCTTTGTGATCACTATGCAATGAACGTACGGCTTTAACTTGCGCCAAACGCTTTCTGTAAAAGGATTGCTATGAAGGGCATGATTGGGTGGCGGAACGGGTTGCATGAGTGACACGAAAGACGGCTAAGGGATTTATCCCTCATACTACGGTATGGGAAAGATATCCGTTAGAAGGCCTCTTGATGGAGACCGAATGAGAGAAAAGCATGGCCATGCAAAATGATACGGGTTATCATTTCTCAGTCATCTCGCATATCAAGTAACAATGATTGATTAAACAAGGGAGACGACTCTATGCCTTGTGATCAATCGGGATATCTAGAGATAAAAGGATGGTGACTTGTACGCACAAAGGTTAAGTCGAATCATCGATCATCATGCACCTTGGGTAATCATAATGTTTTACTAGAGACCACTTATGATGGATCGGGCAAGAGCAATTCTTGCGCCGATCTGCCAACGGTGGCATGAGCCTAGAGGGTCACACACATACAAGACGGATAACTTGAGACAAGGAAACATGGATGTTTCTTAAGGAGAAGTATATGGACAAAACTGGAGGTTTTGTGCCATAGGTTCGGTTTGAGAGAATAATTAGCGAATCGAGAAAAATTGAGTTTTTCGTCGATATCGCGTCGGACTTTGTTTGATAAGTAGCGACAAAAGGGTCGGGAAACTTTTGGACACGGCATGAGACAACACGGGAGGGCCCATTGGGCTCGGCCCATGAAGCCTCATGGCCGGCCCAATAAGGGCCCAATAAGGCCATATGGCCGGCCCACTTGGTGGGGCCAATGTGGGGGCCACACAACACCATGCTTAGTTGGTAGTTGTGGATTAAGAGGTGAGTGATTTAAGGGGTATGGGTTAAAGCTCCTTTAAGCCCATACCAATCACTTTTAACCCATACTTGTGAGTTGGATGATGAGATATATTGCAAGACATTATTTCATTAATTGATTAAGTCACAAAACTCACAAAAAACCTCTCTTTCTCTCTCATTGTGGCCGGCCACCTTGGTGTTCTTCCTCCATCTTGCTCTCTTGTTCTTCATTTAATTGTTCTAGTAGGCGATTAAGTGAAGGATCTTGAAGATCATTCTCTTGGTGTGGACTTGCTTTAGAGAAGAAGATCCGAACGTTCTTCTTTATCGATTCAAACAAGACTTAAAGGTAAATATCTTGTGGAATAGATTTTGCTTTGGGATTTAATGGTTTAAATGTTCTTGGACAAGGTTTGGAGTAGATTATCTTTTATTGCTTCCGCTATCTCGATGACGATCTAGAACGCTCCAAAACCCTACAGTGGTATCAGAGCGTTGGTTACCCTCTTAATCTTTGTCTTGTTGAATTTATTTCGGTTTTGTGATTATTTTCATGCCAAAAGTTGATAACATGATTTTAATGCTTTTTGGGATATTTGCATGAAATATGTTACTTTTGAAAAATATATTAAATTTGGAATTTTTCGGAAATTATTGGATTTGTCGGGTCCGAGAAGAGACTCTCGGGGAGCCGGATCGGAGGTACCGGACGGAGGTCACCGGAGGCCGGGGAGGCCGGCGGTGACCGGGCCCGTCCCCACTCTCGGCCTCGGCCGAGAGTGGCGGCAAGCCGGGTTTGGGCCTTCCAAGGCCCAAACCGGGCCGTGCATGGTTGGGCTCGGCCCAATGGGCCCTCGGCCCATTGGCTTGGCCCAACTTGGTTCGTGTGTGGTGTTTGATCCATTTCACGAACCCACGATCCAATATTTCGAAAACTTTTAAAATTTGATCGGTTTCGATAAACCGTTTTTCGAAAAGGTCTAGTTTCGATAAACCCGACCAAGCAACTTGGCAAAAGAAAAACCGGAATTATTGCATATTATTTGATAACATGTTTGTGTGATAACATGTTGGATGATGTGATGAAATGTATGATGCTTTAGTAGCCCATTAGATTTATCGCTTTCATGGTTTGCATACCGTTAGTGTTAGCGTGTAATTATTCTTTTATTCGAGCCCATAAAGTGTAATTATTTTTTATCCGGTCTACGAACCGAGTATTAATTGTAATTATTACTCAAAGACGAGAAGGATGGAAAATCGAGCACGATGACGGTCTTGGAGGAAGTCCAAGAGCTAGTGGGAGCCCGAATGAGAAAGACGAGAAGATGTGAAGACTCGTAGATTCCTAAGATTAGGATGGGCTATAAAATGCATATTTAACGCTTTATGGTTGCTTGCTTGAATCATTTAAATTAATTGCATGGTTGCATGATTAGTTTATAAGTTTATAAGCGATCACCTCACATGCAAAGATTAAAAACAAACTTTAATTGTTTGCATGTTTAAAGCGTTGTGAACTATCACCACACGGGTTGTGATGGATGAGTTCAAGTTTGAAACGTATTTTGCATGGGTTGCAAATGACGGATTCAAATGAAGATAGTATGTGATACAATTAGAAACATCACAACACGGGTTGTTGGTGACGGATTCGTAATTGTACCAAATACTTTCGAATTATTAAACACAACCAAATTACAAGTTAATTTGAGTCAAGTGAGATGCCACCCTAATTCACACCCATGTAGAAACATTTTATCGGTGTCGTGCGCCTTAGCGGAGCATCGATCGAATGGGTTCTAGATGGGAATGGTAAACTTTGTGGGATGTCGTGCGCCTTAGCGGAGCATCTGCACAAAGTTAACTCGTTAGTGAAAGTTGGTTGACTCAACCACGATTCTTGGCCTGAGGTCGAGCTGGGGCATCGGAAGGGTAAGCCGTGTGTTTTACACATACCCTGACTAAGAGTTACACGGGTTGTAATTGGACGGATGTCCTACCTAAATAAGTCAATTGGAGCGGTGCGCCTTAGCGCACTTCAAATGACGAATAAGGGATCTTGGTTTAAAGATTCTAATTTTAGAATCTAATGGTTGGTGTTTAATTCGGATCTTCGTAAATTTATTCAACTATTCTGATTAAATTTACTTTCTTCGTGTAGAAATGGCTAGTAATTCAACAAATTCGTCTAATTTGTCATTGAGGACTATACTCGAGAAGTGTAAACTCAACGGAACAAATTATCTAGACTGGGACAGAAATTTACGACTTGTATTAAAAATGGAACGCAGGGAGTACGTCCTTGATAAGGCTATCCCTGAGGAGCCAGCTGCCAACGCAACAAGGGTCGTTAAGGATGCGTACCAGAAACACCTTAGCGACTCTATCGACGTTGCGTGTGTCATGCTGGGCTGCATGGAGGCAGACCTCCAAAAGCAGTTTATGGAGCTATCCCATGATCCGTTTGCAATGTTTGCACAGATCAAGGATATGTTCAAGGAGAAAGTACGTATTGAAAAATACACTGTTCTCCGAGAACTCATAGCCTGCAAGATGTCAGCAGGCAGCTCCGTAGGTCCTCACGTCCTACAAATGAAGGGGCATTTTGACCATATGACTAGTATCGGTATGTCTATGGAAAAGGAAATGGCAGCGGATTTTATTCTGCAATCCCTTCCTCATGCATATGGTGGGTTCGTCATGAACTATCACATGCATGATATGGACAAGACCGCGTCGGAGTTGCACAGCATGCTAGTAACTGCCGAGAAGAGCATAAGGGGCAGTTCGTCCAAAAATGTCTTCATGGTCAAGAAGGGACCCAGCTTCAAAGCTGTTGGTGGCAAGGGTAAAGGCCCAAGACACCTGGCAGGGAAGAACAGACGACCATTTATTCCTAGACCTCACATGCCCGTACAAGGCAAAGGGAAGGCAAAGGAGTCGGTCTGTTTCTATTGTCAAAAGCCTGGTCATTGGAAGAAAGACTGTCAGCAGTTGAAGGAGGATCAGAAGAAGGGCGGTGGGGCCGCCACTTCATCAGGTATTCCATTAGAGCTATATCTTTCTACAATAAATACCTGGGTACTAGATACTGGAGCTGAGTCTCATATCTGTGCCGATGTGCAGGTGTTACACAGTAGAAGAGATGGTGGGGAAAGCGAGGTGGACCTAAGAGTTGGGAACAATACCAGAGTTGCCGCAACTGCCGTAGGTTCTGTGAACCTTGCTTTGCCCAGTGGGCTTGTAATTGAACTAAATGATGTTTTTTGCGTACCTGCTTTCAGCAGGAATATTATCTCAATTTCTCTTCTAGAGAAAGAAGGTTATTATTTCAATATTAAAAACGGGTTTTTTGATATTATGCGCAACAACATATATTATGGCAATGCTCACACTGTTGGAGGATTATACATATTGAATATGCAAAACTCGAAATCCAACATGCTCTATAATATAAATGCTAAGAGGTTTAAAACTAATGATTTAGACCAAACTCTAATCTGGCATTGTCGTCTGGGTCACATAAATGAGAAACGCATCTCAGCGCTTCATAAGCGCGGACTTCTAAGTCAATTCGAATTCCAAGCGATTGAAAGATGCGAAGCTTGTTTAATGGGCAAGATGACTAAAGCGCCCTTCACTGGTTTAGGTGAGAGGGCAGGTGACTTATTAGGTCTAATACATTCAGACGTATGTGGACCAATGAGTACGCATGCCAGAGGTGGTTTAGGCTACTTTATCACATTTACTGACGATTTCAGTAGATATGGTTATGTCTATCTCATGAGACATAAGTCCGAAGCTTTTGATAAATTCAAAGAGTTTAGGACTGAAGTAGAAAACCAACTCGGAAAGAGTATCAAGGCACTCCGTTCTGATCGGGGTGGAGAATACTTATCCGAGGAGTTTCTTAGTTATCTTACTGAAGGTGGAATACTATCTCAGTGGACTCCGCCAGGAACACCGCAACTTAATGGTGTGTCCGAACGGAGGAATCGGACATTGTTAGATATGGTTCGATCAATGTTAAGTCTCACTGATCTCCCGATCTCCTTCTGGGGTTATGCTATGCAAACGGCCGCTTTCATAATAAACAGGGCTCCGTCGAAAGCAGTGGAAGGGACATCATTTGAAAAATGGTACGGGAAGGAACCCGTTTTGTCCTTCCTTAAAATCTGGGGTTGCGAGGCTTATGTTAAAAGGTTGCTTGCAACCAAGCTCGAACCAAGATCAGATAAATGCACTTTCGTCGGATATCCAAAAGAAACAAAAGGATACTACTTCTATAAGCCGAGCGAAAATAAAGTTTTTGTCGCTCGAGGTGGGACGTTCTTGGAAAAAGAGTTCATTTCCAAGACAGTCAGTGGGAGGGCTATTCATCTAGATGAAGTTCTAGATGAGATGGTCACTCGGGAACCACGAGAGGACCCACTAGAAGAGGTAGAGCCAGAAGTGGTCATTGAGCAAGAACCAATAGCTGCAGTTAATGAGGACGGTCCGAGGCGCTCTGAAAGGATAAGTCATGCACCTGTCAGATACGGGTTCTTAGTAACTGAAGGTGATGGTTTAGTACTAGTGGACAATGATCCAGCTACCTTTCGAGAGGCTTTGGACGGAACCGACTCTGAGAAATGGCTGGACGCCATGAGGGAAGAAATGCAATCCATGTCAGATAATCAAGTGTGGGACTTGGTAGATCATACCCCTGATGTTAAGGTCATAGGGTGTAAATGGATCTTTAAAATAAAGATTGACATGGATGGCAAACCTCAGACCTATAAAGCGAGACTGGTAGCAAAAGGTTATAGACAAATCCACGGAATTGACTATGAAGAGACCTTTTCTCCAGTAGCTATGGTCAAATCTATCCGCATTCTTCTTGCCATAGCAGCGTATCACAACTATGAGATATGGCAAATGGATGTCAAAACCGCCTTCCTCAACGGGAGGTTAGCTGAGGACGTTTATATGTCTCAGCCTGAGGGTTTTGAGGATCCAAAGAATAAGGGAAGGATTTGCAAGTTGCTCAAATCAATCTATGGTTTGAAGCAAGCATCTCGGAGTTGGAATCAGCGTTTTGATGAAGTAGTAAAACAGTTTGGCTTCGTCAAGAACGATGATGAACCCTGTGTGTATAAAAAGGCAAGTGGGAGCAATATAATCTTTTTAGTGCTTTATGTTGATGACATACTGCTCATTGGTAACGACGTCCCTACCTTGCTCTTAACGAAGACTTGGTTAGGTGAGTGTTTCTCAATGAAGGACTTAGGCGAGGCCTCTTACATCTTGGGAATCAAGATATATAGAGACCGTGCCAAGCGGGTCTTGGGCTTAAGTCAAAGCACTTATATAGACAAGGTGTTGAGACGATTATCAATGCAAGATTCAAAGAAAGGATTGCTGCCCATGCGTCATGGCATAAAGCTTAGCAAGAAGCAGGGTGCTGAGACACCTGCAGAGCTAGCAAGAATGAATGAGATCCCATATGCTTCGGCTATAGGGTCCATAATGTATGCCATGATATGCACGAGACCGGATGTCTCGTTTGCCCTAAGCTGTACCAGTAGACATCAATCCAAACCCGGTGAGGCACACTGGATTGCTGTCAAGGCGATTCTCAAATATTTGAGAAAAACCAAGGACGCTTTTCTTGTATACGGGGGCAGAAATGATGATCTCGTCGTCAAAGGATATGTCGACGCTAGTTTTCAGACAGACCCCGATGACTTTAAGAGTCAGTTGGGATATGTGTTTATGTTGAACGGTGGAGCATTCAGCTGGAAAAGCAAGAAGCAGGATACCATTGCCGACTCTACAACGGAAGCTGAGTACATTGCCGCATGTGAGGCGGCAAAAGAGGCTGTATGGATCAGGAGTTTCATGGCTGGGTTAGGTGTAATTAAAAACCCGTCTAACCCAGTAGACTTATATTGTGACAACACCGGGGCTATTGCGCAAGCTAAAGAACCCAGGGCACATAACAGATCCAAACATGTACTCAGAAAGTATCACATCATCCGCGACATAATTGCTAGAGGTGACGTGAAGATCCAATACGTTGCAACTGATGATAACACAGCCGACCCATTGACCAAGGCTCTTCCTCAAGATAAATATGAAAAACATGTTAGGTCAATGGGTATAGACTGGGACTTAGATTGGAGCTAAGGGCAAGTGGGAGATTGATAGCATTTGTGCCCTAGTCCAATTGGTATTAGCCTGTAAACGTCTATGTACAAATATCATCGTTTGTGATGTATAAATATAAACGGCTTTATATTACTTATATGTTGAAGTAATATGTTAAGCATGATCTGATTTATGACCACTAAAGTAGTAGAACCATAAATCTGTACGGATCACACTTAACAAGTCCCTGGTCAACCTATGCTTCCTTGAAAGTGACCAGTATGATGAATGGTTCTTAATGACGTAGTTCTACTTGTCATAAGGATGTGGGATCCTGGAACCATATCATAGATATCATGAGGTGATTGATATCGGACGACCCGCATTGAATAGTGTTTTCATAGATTAAGCCATAAACATATTCAAATGCGATAGCTCGTCACGACGTCCTTAGACCAAGGAGTCTTTGTGATCACTATGCAATGAACGTACGGCTTTAACTTGCGCCAAACGCTTTCTGTAAAAGGATTGCTATGAAGGGCATGATTGGGTGGCGGAACGGGTTGCATGAGTGACACGAAAGACGGCTAAGGGATTTATCCCTCATACTACGGTATGGGAAAGATATCCGTTAGAAGGCCTCTTGATGGAGACCGAATGAGAGAAAAGCATGGCCATGCAAAATGATACGGGTTATCATTTCTCAGTCATCTCGCATATCAAGTAACAATGATTGATTAAACAAGGGAGACGACTCTATGCCTTGTGATCAATCGGGATATCTAGAGATAAAAGGATGGTGACTTGTACGCACAAAGGTTAAGTCGAATCATCGATCATCATGCACCTTGGGTAATCATAATGTTTTACTAGAGACCACTTATGATGGATCGGGCAAGAGCAATTCTTGCGCCGATCTGCCATAGGTGGCATGAGCCTAGAGGGTCACACACATACAAGACGGATAACTTGAGACAAGGAAACATGGATGTTTCTTAAGGAGAAGTATATGGACAAAACTGGAGGTTTTGTGCCATAGGTTCGGTTTGAGAGAATAATTAGCGAATCGAGAAAAATTGAGTTTTTCGTCGATATCGCGTCGGACTTTGTTTGATAAGTAGCGACAAAAGGGTCGGGAAACTTTTGGACGCGGCATGAGACAACACGGGAGGGCCCATTGGGCTCGGCCCATGAAGCCTCATGGCCGGCCCAATAAGGGCCCAATAAGGCCATATGGCCGGCCCACTTGGTGGGGCCAATGTGGGGGCCACACAACACCATGCTTAGTTGGTAGTTGTGGATTAAGAGGTGAGTGATTTAAGGGGTATGGGTTAAAGCTCCTTTAAGCCCATACCAATCACTTTTTTTAACCCATACTTGTGAGTTGGATGATGAGATATATTGCAAGACATTATTTCATTAATTGATTAAGTCACAAAACTCACAAAAAACCTCTCTTTCTCTCTCATTGTGGCCGGCCACCTTGGTGTTCTTCCTCCATCTTGCTCTCTTGTTCTTCATTTAATTGTTCTAGTAGGCAATTAAGTGAAGGATCTTGAAGATCATTCTCTTGGTGTGGACTTGCTTTAGAGAAGAAGATCCGAACGTTCTTCTTTATCGATTCAAACAAGACTTAAAGGTAAATATCTTGTGGAATAGATTTTGCTTTGGGATTTAATGGTTTAAATGTTCTTGGACAAGGTTTGGAGTAGATTATCTTTTATTGCTTCCGCTATCTCGATGACGATCTAGAACGCTCCAAAACCCTACATAGGGGCCTTATCCTTGCCCAGGCTGGCTTTCTTGAAGCTCACTTGCTTGTTGACTATAAGAACCTCCTTGGGCTTGCCATTGATATTCTTTTCAGCAGTCACGAGCATACCATGAAGCTCTGTCACAGTTTTATCCATGTTATGCATATTGTAATTTTCAAAGAAATCACGATATGTCTCTGGAAGAGAATGCAACACAAAGTCTGCAGACATTTCCTTATCCACAGGATGTCCGAATCTGGTCAAGTGTTCCAAAAGACGTTTCATCTTAAGGACATGGAGAATGACAGGAGCTCCAGCCTTCAGCTTGCGAGACATCAGTTCACTGAAAGTGTTGTATCTTTTGACACGCCCTTTCTCTTTGAACGTTTTCTCGATCTCTGCCATTAAGGCCTTGGGATCATCGGAAATGTCCAACAACTGCTTTTGCAAGTCAGGCACCATACTGCCTATCATGATGCACTGCAAGTCGATCCGGTCGCTAAGTAATTTCTAGTAGGTATCCCTTAGCGCCCTTACGGCGTTCAGTGCTGGTAGTTAAGTGAATTATAAAAATCTGATTGTATATCGATACAATTTTAATCTGGAATCATCAATTGAAAATTCATGCAAAGATGATCCCTTAGCAGGTTACATGCAAGTCTGATTAAATACCGGTTTTTAATCTTTGCATGTGGTTGATAGCTAATCATACATAAACTCGTATATTAAAACTATCATACATTCATATATTCATACATTCACAACATAAAAATTTAACGGTAAATTATGCATAACTAAGCTCATCTTAAGTTCCTAAGAATTTAGCAAAACTCATCCTCAAGACATGGTCTTCAAGGTCCAGACTAGCTCCATTCTTGTGGACTCCCACTGGTTCGAGCCTCCTCCAAACTTCAAGTCTTCCTCTTGACTTGTATTTTGCGTCAGTCTTTGTGATTACAAATTTAAATAAAATAAAGAAATTACAAATCATAACACGCTGGCCTACTACAACCCAAAACTCAGCAACTCGCAGGTTGCAAAACCGAAATTAAAATTACAAGTCTAGAGGGCTTAGCTATACATCATGTTATCAAAGATCATCTGATCACTCATCATGCTTATCAAATAACAAATTTTTCAAAATTTTATCTTTCTTAAGTGTGGAAAAATTCTGTTTTGTCGAAACCGGAAGTTTTAATTAATTAATTGAATTTTGAACCGATTCACGCTGGTTTATCGAAACCGAACCAAATCTGAAAAAATATTTTTTAGGGGAAGTGATTGCCGAAATTATGAGCTATTTGTGGTAAAAAAATATTGTGTATTTATCAAAAATCTGATTTTGAAAATCAAATTGATAATTACACAATTTATCCATTTAATCTCATAATCACAATTATGCCCCATTCATGATTTAAACTCCTAAATGGGCTTTAAGCCCATTTAGGCAAATCTAAATTAAAACCCATTGAATTGAGTTCTAATTATGGTTTTGCTAAACCGGTCCAATCTCCCTAATTCGATTTATTCAACCGTCTGGTTAATAAACCTAGGCTAGAAATCAACCGAATCGTTTTCAATTTGACTAAACTGACAAGCGGATTCTCCCTATTATCATCCATGCTTGTTTGTCACATATTTTACTTAAAGCGTGTGACCCTCTAGGCTCACGACCCATTGGCAGACTGGTAAGGGATTCCCTTGGGTTCCAAACTATATTTTCATGTAGTGGAGCGTAATTGAACCATGGGAATCGAAAGAAAACATGAATCTTAATGTGAAATTCAGCATGTTATAAACTTATACAATCTGAAAATTTTACATTGTTAATCGATTAAAAACACAAAGTAGTGTTTCTTTATCGAGTCCACACAAGCACAACAACAACGGTCGGTTTTTTCTCACACACTTGCTAATGGATGTAAGAAGAATTGAACAGAAAAACTATGGAGGAATCATCAATGGAGGGTCGGAAAATGAGAGGGAATTGAAGAGAGAGAGTGCCGAAAATATGGGCTAAAAGGGAAGGAAAATATTGTGTAATTATTGTGTAATTATCAAAAAAATATGATTTTAAATTTCAAATAAATAATTACACATCTTACCCATTTAAACTCATAATTGCACTCGTGCCCCATTCATGAATTAAAAACCCTAAATGGCTTCAAGCCCATTTAACTAAATCCAAATTAAAACCCATGTAATTGAGTTCTAATTATGGTTTAGCTAAACCGGTTCAATTTCCCAAACTCGATTTCTTTAACCGTCTAGTTAATAAACATAGGCCAGAAATCAACCGAATCGTTTTCAATTTGACTAAACTGAAAAGTGGATTCTCCCTATTATCATCCATGCTTGTTTGTCACATATTGTACTTAAGGCGTGTCACCCTCTAGGCTCATGACCCGTTGGCAGACTCGTAAAATTACTATTTTACCCTTTCCTGATAGCATTTGTGCCCTAGTCCAATTGGTATTAGCCTGTAAACGTCTATGTACAAATATCATCGTTTGTAATGTATAAATATAAACGGCTTTATATTACTTATGTGTTGAAGTAATATGTTAAGCATGATCTGATTTATGACCACTAAAGTAGTAGAACCATAAATCTGTACGGATCACACTTAACGAGTCCCTGGTCAACCTATGCTTCCTTAAAAGCGACCAGTATGAGGATGGTTCTTAATGACGTAGTTCTACTTGTCATAAGGATGTGGGATCCTGAAACCATATCATAGATATCATGAGGTTATTGATATCGGACGACCCGCATTGAATAGTGTTTTCATAGATTAAGCCATAAACATATTCAGATGCGATAGCTTGTCACGACGTCCTTAGACCAAGGAGTCTTTGTGATCACTATGCAATGAACGTACGGCTTTAACTTGCGCCAAACGCTTTCTGTAAAAGGATTGCTATAAAGGGCATGATTGGGTGGCGGAACGGGTTGCATGAGTGACACGAAAGACGGCTAAGGGATTTACCCCTCATACTTCGGTATGGGAAAGATATCCGTTAGAAGGCCTCTTGATGGAGACTGACTGACAGAAAAAGCATGGCCATGCAAATGATACGGGTTATCATTTCTCAGTCATCTCACATATCAAGTAACAATGATTGATTGAACAAGGGAGACGACTCTATGCCTTGAGATCAATCGGGATATCTAGAGATAAAAGGATAGTGACTTGTATGCACAAAGGTTAAGTCGAATTATCGATCATCGTGCACCTTGGGTAATCATAATGTTTTACTAGAGACCACTTATGATGGATCGGGCAAGAGCGAGTCTTGCGCTGATCTGCCAACGGTGGCATGAGCCTAGAGGGTCACACACATACAAGACGGATAACTTGAGACAAGGAAACATGGATGTTTCTTAAGGAGAAGTATATGGACAAAACTGGAGGTTTTTGTGCCATAGGTTCGGTTTGAGAGAATAATTAGCGAATCGAGAAAAATTGAGTTTTTCGTCGATATCGCGTCGGACTTTGTTTGATAAGTAACGACAAAAAGGTCGGGCAACTTTTGGACGCGGCATGAGACAACACGGGAGGGCCCATTGGGCTCGGCCCATGAAGCCTCATGGCCGGCCCAATAAGGGCCCAATAAGGCCATATGGCCGGCCCACTTGGTGGGGCCATTGTGGGGGCCACACAATGCCATGCTTAGTTGGTGATTGTGGATTAAGAGGTGAGTGATTTAAGAGGTATGGGTTAAAGCACCTTTAAGCCCATACCAATCACTTTTAACCCATACTTGTGAGTTGGATGATGAATTATAATGCAAGACTTTAATTCATTAATTCATTAAGTCACAAAACACACAAAATCCTCTCTCTCTCTCTCATTGTGGCCGGCCACCCCTCTCCTCTTCATCATCTCGCTCTCTTGTTCTTCATTTAATTGTTCTAGTAGGCAATTAAGTGAAGGATCTTGAAGATCATCCTCTTGGTGTGGACTAGCTTTAGAGAAGAAGATCCGAACGTTCTTCTTTATCGATTCAAACAAGACTTAAAGGTAAAAATCTTGTGGAATAGATTTTACTTTGGGATTTAATGGTTTAAATGTTCTTGGAGAAGGTTTGGAGTAGATTATCTTTTATTGCTTCCACTATCTCGACGATGTAGAACGCTCCAAAACCCTACATTTCCATCATAAGTGGTCTCAAGCAAGGCATTTTGATTACCCAACGTTCGTGATTATCGATTATTCGACTTAACCAGTTAGCGTACATGTCAACGCCTTTTATCAAACCGATATCCAGATTGATCAATAGGCATAGAACCGCACCCTAATTTATCAATAAGTGTTTCTTGATATTTGAGATGATTGAAAACTTATACTAAGGTATCACCTGCACGGCCGTGCTATTCCTTCATTTATACTCATCAAGTGGCCTAAATCTCTCATACCGGAGTATGAGTGATAAATCTCTCAGACGTCTTTTGAGTTCACCAATGTAATTCATAACCAAGCCAATCACATCCGTTATGGCTACCCTTTTACAGGTAACGTTAGACTAGGTCAAACTTAGAGATTCATTACACATTGCACACAACGACTCCTTGGTCTTAGGATATAATGACAAGCTACGATCTGTGAGTATCTCATGACTGTATATATGTTGCATACTCACAATCGGGTTGTCCGATATCATCGACATGATGATATCTATGATATAACTCCGACACATACTTTGCCATGATCAGTAGAGCGTGATCACAAAGAGTTGGTGTCATATTGATCTCTTCATAAAGAAGCTTAGCTGATCAGGGACTCATCAAATGTAATTCTTTCTAATAATAGTTATACTATTAGTGGTTACACACATAATGACATAGATCAAATTACATTCGATATATTACTATAATACATTAGTAATATATGCCGATTTATTTATTCGGAAAGATGATAAAACATTACATCTGTAGATCACTTTTATATTAGACTGTGGCATAACTCTAACACGAGGGGGAGTTGATAAAACTCTATTCGCAAAGAAGGAAGGTGGTAACCTCATGATTTCCCAAATCTACAACGATGACTGTGTCTGGTGGAATGTTAGACGAGATAGTGCAACGTTTTGTACAACATATGCAGTCTGAATTCGAGATGAGCATGGTAGGCGAGCTAACCTACTTTATAGGATTTCATATCAAACAGATGAATTGGGGCATCTTTATATCTCAAAGCTAGTATGCCAAGACCATTGTGAAGAAGTTTGGTTCAGAGAAGTCTTCCCACAAAAAAACTCTGATTGCTACACATGTAAATCTCACCAAGGATGATCAAGGTGAACATGTAGATCAAAGTCTCTATAAAAGCATCATTAAAAGCCTACTCTATGTCACTGCAACTCGACCTGACATAGGTTTCTCAATGGGAATCTGTCCTCGCTATCAAGGCAATCCAAAGACAAGTCACCTAGCTCAAGTAGAAAGAATTATGAGGTACATATCAGGAACAATTAAGCTAAGTCTATTATATTCTTTTCATACATCATCTACACTTGTTTGATATTGCGATGTCGACTAGGCTGAAAGCACATCTGATCGAAGAAGCACCTCAGGTGGATGCTTTTACAATAATCTGGTTTCATGGTTCAACAAGAAGCAAAGCTGTGTTGCTCTATCTATTGCTGAGTCCGAATATATTGTCACCGGAAGTAGCTGCACTCAACTATTATGGATGAAGCAGATGCTTGTAGAGTATAATGTAAAGCAAGATGTCATGACATTGTTCAATGACAATATCAGTGCCATAAACATCTCAAAGAATCTTGTGCAACATAGCAAAACCAAGCACATAGACATTCGACACCACTTCATCCGAGAGCTTGTAGAGGGAAAGAAAATAAAGTTTGAGTATCTCCCTACAGAGATACTTTGAGATGTGCTTGGATGCAGATCGATTAAAAAGTCTAAGGTCCTCCTTTGGACTTTACTGCTTGGAGTAAGAACATCAAGGAAAGAAGGGAGAGTTTTTGTTGATCTGTTTTACTCTCTCTCCCCAACAGACAATCTATGGTCTACAAACTCAAATCAGGGCCACTTTATCCACGCCCATTTCAGTCTGGTTCCATATACTTAAAAATAAGAAAAGGAAACGAGATCTTTTGTTTTGTCATCTACTGACGAGACTTTCAACCAATCATACGCCCGAATATCTCGTTAATTTGCAGCAGAAAAATCAGGCATCTCGGCGTCTCACCCTATTTCCTCGGCCTCTACGTCACTTTCCCATAAACTAGGGTTTACATTCAAGCAACTTGTCTGTTAAAGAATCTACAGTCCCTCGAGCAGAGCAAGACGAAGTTGCACCTAAGGAACTTGTGGATTCGACGCCCAATGTTGAAGACTATAAGCATCTGAGTTCTGAGATGAAGAAGCCGAAGCCGAAGAGATTCTTCCCAAAAATTCATCTACTCTTGATGAGTCTCTGCCTGAGATTGGGGAAGGGTAAGATGGTACGCAGGATGTTCCAACATCCCTTGTTACTTTCGCTAACGCTGAGGAGCTAAGTTATAATGTTGAGATGGATACGCCTCAAAACGAGGAGACTATGACTCTGAAAGGAATTTTGGCTGAGAAGAGAGAAAGTAAGAGAATGTTGAGAGAGGAGCTCAGTAAGGAGATCAGCGTGCTCAAGAAGACCATCGAGACCCTCTTTCTTAGAAAATTTGTATGTACAGATCTTGTTCGTACTGATGCGGATGCTTCTACTTCTCAAGAAAATAAAGCTGAAGAAAATGAAGTTGATGAGGGGAACAAAAATTGTAACTCTGAGGGAGGTGACTCTTCCTAATCTGTTTCCCAATCTCCGGGTTCATGATCTACAAGCTTTGTTGCACGAAGAGGAAGTTGTGATTCCTATCGAGGAATAGAACAAGAAGAAGAAGATGGTTGTTGTGCCCATTGTTGATGTATCATTTACTCCTAAAGAGGAAGGAGAACCAGAAAGAAGAAGATCTTGTGGCGCCCCTTGCTCATCTAAACAAGAAATCAGTGGGAGGCCAGAAGCCACCGAAGAATGTTCATATTGTTCCTATGGACAATGTGTCTTTTCACACAGAGGACGGAGTTCTAAGATGGAGCCAAACAAGCGAAAAGCCAGATGAGGTATTTGGAAATATATCGAGCATCTAGTCAGAAAAGATGTCAAATGTGATGTCACAGTATCTTGTGCGTCGCAGCTTTGAAAAAAAAATCCTAAATATGAAGATCGACTACGATTAAGAATCTGGAGGATCTCCAACTGTTTTTGAGACTTTTGGAAAGTCTGGATTGTGTTATGATTCTGGAAAGCTACCTATTGTGATAGAGATTCTGAAAAGATATTCGGCGATAAGGAATTGGGAAACCAAGATCGTAAACGGTTAAGGAAACCCTAATGCGTTCCAGAAATATTGCAGTTGCTGAAGACAGTCTCAAATATCAGTACACTCTATCCCTCCCTGGTGAAAGAGTTTATGATAAATCTGTCTGCTGCCTGTGATGATCCTGAAGACCCCGAGTTCATAAAAGTGTGTGTGCTAGGACACTGTGTCGATTTCTCCACTGGTGCAATCAATGACTTCCTGGGAGGAGAGAAGGTCACATCTACATATCGTGTTCCTATCATCAACTCGATTGTTAAGAAAATTTCTAAAGTCGAGAAGAGGTCTTGCCCTCGAAAGATCTAGCTCGATTGATCTACCTCACAGCTATTGTGCACCCCACCAATGGACCACGCAAGCACCCTAGTGCTCTCTTCATCAAACAACAAGCTGTTTCAAGGAAAGCATGCTAAAGATATTGTCAGACCATCTGAGGAGACATCAAGAGATTGCAGGAAGCTCAGTGACCAGAATGTCAATCCATGGGAAGGTGCTGGCTGAACTCAAGAAGGAGATATCATTAAAGCAACCAGGGGGAGAGGTGTCATGGTTGATAGCATTTGTGCCCTAGGTTCCAATTGGAATAGTCTGTAAATGTCTGTAATAGTTTGTCATCGTTTGTAATGAATAAAACGGCTTTGTATTACTTATGTGTAGAAGTAATATGTTAAGCATGATCTGATTTATGACCACTAAAGTAGTAGAACCATAAATCTGTACGGATCACACTTAACGAGTCCCTGGTCAATATACGCTTCAATTGAAGCGACCAGTATGAGGATGGTTCTCAATGACGTAGTTTTGCTTGTCATAGGGATGAGGGATCCCGGAATCATATCATAGATATCATGAGGTGATTGATATCGGACGACCCGCTTTGAATAGTGTTTCGTAGATTAAGCCATGAACATATTCAAATGCAATAGCTTGTCACGATATCCTTAGACCAAGGAGTCTTTGTGATCGCTATGCAGTCGACGTGCGGCTTTATCTTGCGCCTAACGCTTTCCGTAACAGGATTGCAATAACGGGCATGATTGGGTGGCGGAACGGATTGCATGAGGGACACGAAAGCGGCTAAGGGATTTATCCCTCATACTACGATATGGGAAAGATATCCGTTAAGGCCTCTTGATCGAGAGTGACTGAGAGAAAGAGCATGACCATGCCAGTGATACGGGTTATCAGTTCTCAGCCATCTCACATATCAAGTAACAATTATTGATTGAAAAATAATGACGACTCTATGCCTTATGATCAATCAGGATGTCTAGAGATAATAGGATAGGGACTTATACGCACAAGGTTAAATCGAATCATCGATCATCATGCACCTTGGGTAATCATAATGTCTTACTAGAGACCACTTATGATGGATCGGGCAAGAGAGATCTCTTGCGCTGATCTGCCAACGGTGGCATGAGCCTGGAGGGTCACACACATACAAGACGAATAACTTGAGACAAAGAAACCTTAACGTTTCTTGAGGAGCAATATTTGGACAAAACTGAAGGTTTTGGGCCATGGGTTCGGTTTGAGAGAATAATTAGCGAATCGAGAAAATTGAGATTTTCGTCGATGTCGCGTCGGACTTTGTTTGATAAGCAACGACAAAAAGGGTCGGACAACTTTTTGGCCACGGCTCGCGACCAAATGGGCGAGCCAATTAGGCTCGGCCCATGGGGTCACCTAGCCGGCCCAACAAGGGCCCAAATAAGGCCCAATAAGCCCAAGTGGCCGGCCACCTTGGTGGGTCCAAGGGTGGGGGCCACACACACCATGCTTAGTTGGTGTTGTTGATTAAGAGGTGAGTGATTTAAGGGGTATGGGCAATGACTTGACTTTAACCCATGCTTTCATCATTTGTCACTTTAGTAACCCATACCTTATGTGTTGATGAAGTAGACAAATGAAGACACAACTCACACTCTCATCCTCACTTTCTCTCTTCAAGACCCTCCTCTCTCCTCTCTTTGCTCTCTTGTTCTTCACACATAAGTTCTAGTAGGCTTTTTGTGAAGGATCTTAAGGATCATCCTCTTGGTGTGGACTTGCTCTAGAGAAGAAGATCATATAGTTCTTCTTTCTTGATTCAACAAAGACTAAAAGCAAAAATGGAGAAACTGTCCAGATTGTCCAGTTCCGGCGACCGACATTACGTGAGCCATAGTCGCTTCGTCCGAACTTCGATTGACCTGACATTGGCGGCTTAGAAAGATAAGTCAAAGGGATACAATTTTTGTGAAATACTGATTTTCCAAAAGAGCTCTGGTTTGGGAGATACAAGGCCGAGAAGCTGACTGGTCTGCAGAGTCTGTCCATCGAGATGGGAAAAATGTTTTGCTCCCGACGGAGGTCTTTTCGTCTGATTTGGGTTCGGAGCAAAACACAAAAGAAGTAGAGAATTGGCTAAGGTTTAATTTACAAAAAGAACCAAAGTAATTGGAGATCTGTAGCTCGAGATATGGAGCTTCAAATCTCGGTTTTTTGCTGGGCAGATTCTGGTAAAATCCGAAAACTCGATTCCCTAAGGATCTAACTTGGTAGTCGATCTTGCGCAGGTTGGGGGCGGTTTATAGGTTGCTTCCGCTGCCATGAACGTGATTAGGATGCCCCGGAATCCAACAATGGTAACATGTCTCGAAACTTGTGTTGACTTTAGAAATGACATCTTTCTGCATTTATGTTGCTCTGTCATATAGCCGGTTTATATTTATTTCCCCTACACGATTGTCGTACAATCCTGTTTTCCCTTTGCCATTTTTGAGGCAATTATGGGATGATATAGGTCATTCTAAGTGGTACAACATATGTTCCAACATGTCGCTGGGAAGTATTTGAAGACGCGTAACTGCACTGCAGAAGAAACCCAAGTCTTGTGGATTTAGGAAAGTACTCGAAGACACATAACGGCACTGAAGAGAAAACCTAGTCTACTGTCAAGGCTATTCGTTAAGAACCATGTGCTCTACATACATCATTCGAGGAGAATTGAGTGTGTGATTAATTAGGGTATTGTGCGCCCCATAAGAAGATGAAGAACAAAGAGTTATGCTCCGTTGTGTGCCATTGATGAAGATGGCTGAAGATGATAGTGTTAGCCAGAGACGTTGCTTGCCGGAAGTTTACTGTGAAGATTGTGAATTTATGTTTGCCTAAAAAATTGCACTTAAAAGTAGGGTTTGTACTTAAAAGTACATGGCATACCCTATACTGATACCCTAAGTTAGCCCTAGCTGACAATCGTAGACAAGTCTACCAAGTTTCGACTATAGTCAGAACTAATGTGGATACTACACGGAGGCGCACGCATCCACATAGAACTGTCCAACTCATCCATACTTCTGCTCTATGAATGTTACGCGGAGGCATACCGACATCCATAGGCTCAAAGTCCTTTTGAGTGTCCAAACTTGGATGGTATCACGCTTGACTTGTAATTATTTGCGAATAAGTGTTTTTATACTCCTGATAGTATATCGATACTGTTTCTACGATTAGTGTTGGCATATTTTTTAGCACAAAGTCAAGATGTCAGCCAACATGTTGTAACACATTCGGCGTGACATACCGCGCGCAGGATCAGGAAAGTTTTCGATCTTTCCTGTTTGATTTTCGGAAACGTGGGACAAAGGGAAAACGAGTTAATACAAGCTCAGGCAACGTCCAGCTTGAAGAATACACGTAAGCAAGGCTAATTAATGCAGCAATACCAACTTGTCAACTTGCCAATAATGCAAGGAGGCAAAGGAATTCCTATTTGGAATTGTATTGCCTATTTGGAGTTGAAGACCAATTAGGCATGTGGAATTGCTATAAAAGCAGGTGCTACCCCCATAGCAATTCACACATTCTCTGTGCTAAATTCTCAGAGCTCTTAACCGTGCAAGGCCGGCGGATTGAGAACCTGATTTAGAAGAACGGTGTTGATCACATAACATTAACTCGAGAAGATTTGAGTGTTTATGATTTGTGGGTTTTGTTCGTGATTGAAGATTCACGAAAAAGATTGTCGAAGACAACTACGCCGAGCATAGGCTTGCTCGAAGGTTGGAATTGAGAGGATCTTGAAGACATGGGGAGAGGTCCTTGGTCGAGGTTGTTCAGGGTGAGATCTATAGTAGCTTAGGACAATAGCTTGTGTGATAACTAGGTTATGCTCGAAGTTGTACTATTGACTACCAAATAGTGAAAACCTTTCCACTGGCAGAGTGCCCCGAGACGTAGGTGCGGAGTCACCGAACTAGGTAAACATATTGCGTGTCTTCTGTTTACTGTTTATTTATTTACCGTCCATTATCTGCGATCAGACAAGTTGTCGAACCAATTGTTACAGCATTGTGTTAGACATCTTGTCCCTGCTACGAATCAGATTTTCAATTTACAAGTCCATGTAATTCCTGGCTAGGGTTTGTACTTAAAAGTAAACGGAATACCCTATACTGATACCCTAGGTTAGCCCTAGCTGACAATCGTAGACAAGTCTACCAAGTTTCTGAAAAGGATCACCTTGGGTTCCAATCAATAATTTCATGCAGCGGAGCTAAATTGAACCATGGTGATCGAAATGAAACTTGATCTTAATGAAAATTTCAGCACGTTTATGAACTTTATAATCTGAAAAATTATCTTTGTATAATCGATTAAAACACAAGATAGTGTTTCTCTATCGAGTCCACACAAGCACAACAATCACCGAATGATTTTCTCTCAACCTATTGCTAATGAGGTTTTTGAGAAGTATGAAGAGAGAAAACAATGGTGGAATGGCTGTAGGGAGGGTCGGCCAAATGAAGAAGGAAATGAGGAAGAAGATTCCAAAATTATGGAAAAATAAAGGAAAGGAGATAATGTGTAATTATGTGATATAATTATTAAAAAATATGATTTTAAATTCAAATAAAATAAGTACACCTTTAAATTCATAATTGCACTCTTGCCCTTTTTATGAATTGAAACCCCAAATGGGCTTTAAGCCCGTTTAACTAAATTCAAATTAAAACCCATAAAATTGAGTTCTAATTTTGGTTTAGATAAACCGGTTCAATTTTCTCAACTTGATTTCTTCAACCGTTTGGTTAAAACCCTAGGCTAGAAATCAACCGGAGTATGAGTGATAAATCCCTCAGACGTCTTTCGAGTTTACTAGTGCAATAAATATTCAAGTCAATCGAATCCGTTATAGCTACCCTTTTACAGATAACGTTAGACTAGGTCAAACTTAGGTATTCATTACATAGTATACACAAAGACTCCTTGGTCTTAGGATATAATGACAAGCTACGATCTATGTAGCATACTCACAATCAGGTTGTCCGATATCATCGACCTGATGGTATCTATGATATAACTTCGGCACGCACTTTGCCATGATCAGTAGAGCATGATCACAAGGAGTTAGTCTCATACTGATCGCTTTAGAAGAAGCTTAGCTGATCAGGGACTTTATCGAATGTGTAGTTACGACGGTTTTAGAGATTGGCTGGTTTTTAAAGGAACTGAAGAAACATGTTACAAAGAATGTCGAAGCATCTTCTACGGCATCTTGTGTAACATTGTTGACGGCGTCTCGGCAAACATCCTGATCGACAGAAATCAAGAAAGTGCAGTTTCTGCAGAAAGTTCGAAGACGATTAGGAAATTCCAGAAACGACTTCAAATCTGGAAAGAAGAAAGACGGTGATTAAGAGGAAACCCATTAGGGTTAGTACTCATCCTCGATTGCTATAAAATCTTAGGCTACCCCCTTAGCAATCGTGTGGTTCTTTATTTGTTTCCTAGCAACAATTTGCAAGCTTCTTAGACGTGAAGGTCTGCGGGCTGAGAAATTGCAGATTGAGCTTAGGATATTGTGCATCACATAACTATTGAGAGTTAGGTGATTGAGGGTTTACTGATCGCGTGAGTAAAGGCTGCACGCAACCACCAAGTTGTACGAAGACTTGAACTGACAGAGCAAGGCGATTGCTCGAAGAGTGGAATCAAGACGGAGTCTTGGATTCAGGGGGAGACCCTGAGATAGATTGCACTGTAAGACGTAGCATAAAGTATAGATCAAGGGTTTATCACAGGTACTTGTATGTTCTGACGAATTACTGATAAGTGAAATCTTTCCACTAGGTTGAGAGCCCCAAGACGTAGGTGACGTTGCACCAAACTGGGTAAACAATATTCTGTGTCATTGTTTATAGCTTTATATTTCTGTCATGCGTTATCTACACAAGAAGTCATACACAATGTTGTAGCTTCACACGTAACATTGTGTGTGACATCTTGCACGACTAGATTGATCAAAATTTCAATTGGTATCAGAGGCGGCACCTATAGCTTTAGGTGAATTTCTAAACAAATATTTTGATCAAGATGGACAATACCAGAGAAGGAGGATCCATCAATCGACCACTTGTTCTAGATGGAAGTAACTACGGTTATTGGAAAGCTCGAATGTGTGCCTTCATGAAGTCACTTGACAACAAAACATGGAAGGATGTGATCAATGGTTGGAATGCTCCACAACTCAGTGACAATGATGGAAACCCTATCGGTCCAAAACCAGAAAAAGACTGGACTGATGATGAAGACGAAGAATCACTGGGAAATTCTCGAGCTTTGAATGTTATCTTCAACGATATTGACAAGAACGTATTCAGACTAATCAACACATGCACAACTGCCAAATCCGCATGGGACATCCTTGCAGTTGCATATGAAGGAACAACCAAGGTTAGAGAACAAAAACTTCAATACTTAACAACAAACTTCGAAGCCCTTGTCATGAAAGAGGACGAATCAATTGCAGAATTCAATGTTCGTATTCGTGATCTAGCTAATGAATCCTACTCTCTGGGAGAACCAATGTCTGATGAAAAATTAGTAAGAAAAACTCTGCGTACTCTTAGCCCTAGGTTTAAGATGAAGATCACTGCAATTGAGGAAGTTCATGACCTCAAGATCTTAAAATTTGATGAGCTGATGGGGTCTCTAATGACCTATGAGTTGTCTCTGCCTAACATCGACAAAAGGAACAAAGGAGTTGCTTTCAAAAGCTCAACCCACAAGCAACCAGATCCTGAGGAATCTGATTCTGACGAAGACATCGATGCTACAATGGCCCTTGTCACAACAAATTACAACAAAGTCATGAGAAGATTCAGTCGAATGGGCGGACGGAATGTCACAACAAATGCCAGAAACAAAGCTCCACAAAAAGCTCAAACAGGAGGAAGTCTTGACAGACCAAACAGGAGTGGGGAGGAAAACAACAAAAACAAAGGACTTCAATGTCATGAATGTGAAGGATTCGGCCACCTTTGTAGAGAATGTCCAAATTTCCTCAAACAACAAAAACGAGGTTACAATGCCACCCTATCAGACGATGACAATGAATATAGTGGATCTGAAGAGGTAAGCAACTTTGTTGCATTCACTACTACTACTCCTGTATGTAACATTGATAATTCTGCCAATATCAATGATGATCACCACCATCCAACTCCAAATGAGAATTGGACTAAAGAGCAACTAGTCGAGGCATACAAAGGCTTACATACCAGATGGATCAAGGAAACTCTAATACTTGATCAACAAGGTGAACGGATTATCAGTCTTACCAACGAAAAGTCTAAATTTCTAGAGACGATCGTGGAGCTAAAACGCGAAATCACTAGACTTAATGGAGAAATTAGTCTTATGACTAAATCGGTAAAGATGATGAATCTTAGCACGAAAAGCCTTGACAAGATTCTATCAGTGGGAAAGCAGTCCAAGGATACGACGGGACTAGGGTACTCACACGATATCCCCTCAACAGCAGTAACGAAGTTTGTCCCACAACAAGCCATGGTTGACAAGAAACCACTGGATGCCCCAACACATCCTACAGGACGAGCTACATCAAATGCCATGACATCGTCTACAACATTTTCTTGTCAAGCAACTGCCAGAAGACATCCTCCACGCAGACAACAATACTACAAGAGACCAGCTTATCAATATCAATGGATATGCAATTATTTTGGTCAACAAGGTCACATCAGACCTTTTTGTTTTCAACTTCTTGAGAGGAAGCAAGCTCAACTACCACAAAAGAGACATCAAAGGCATCTCTCAACACCTCAGAAAACATCCCGCCTTGAATGGAGACCTAAGAACCTAGCCTATCGAGCTAATGTTGCATATACATCCTTAAGCGCATCAAAAAACAAGGACTGGTATCTCGACAGTGGATGTTCTCGACACATGACAGGTACTCCAGAGTTTCTTTCCAATCTCAAATTATATACAAACTGCTATGTTACCTTTGGAGATGAGATTCGAGCACGAATCATTGGAAAAGGAGTGCTCAAGAAGTCAGGAGTTTCCTGCCTAACTAAAGGATTACTTGTAGAAGGACTTAAGGCAAACCTGATTAGCATCAGCCAGATCTGTGATCTAGGTTCGGAAGTAAAATTTACTAAAGAAGGCTGTGTAGTAAAAGACTCCGATCAAGTCACTATTCTACAAGGAATCCGCTCAATGGATAACTGTTATATCTTGTCCCCTGAATCACATATCGAAGCAGCAAAGTGTTTTATCTCCAAAGCAGAAGAAACAAAACTATGGCACAGAAAGCTTTGACATCTAAATCTTAGAAGCATGCAGAAGGCAATATTCGAGCAAGCCATCACTGGAATACCAAACCTGAAAATAATAGAAGAAAAGATCTGCGGAAAATGTCGGATTGGGAAGCAAACCAAGATGTCACACAAGAAGCTACAGCATATCACCACCTCTCGAGTACTTGAGCTGATACATGTTGACCTCATGGGACCAATGCAAGTTGAAAGCCTTGGAGGAAAACGATATGTCTTTGTATGTGTAGATGATTACTCATGATACACTTCGGTTGACTTCCCTCGTCACAAATCAGACACCTTCTCGATCTTCAAAAATCTGTGCATCCAGATCCAACGAGAAAAAGGAGAAACAATTGGCAAAATAATCCGCCTTCGTAGTGATCATGGTCGAGAGTTCGAAAACAGCAAATTTGCAGAATTCTGCAACTCAGAATGGATAGCTCATGAATTCTCAGCACCAATCACTCCCCAACAGAATGGCATTGCTGAGTGCAAGAACAGGACTCTACCAGAAATGGCTAGAGTTATGATGCTGGCCAAGGACATACCAACTCACTTTTGGGCAGAAGCACTTAACACTGCTTGCCATATCCACAATCGAGTCACTCTCCGACCAGGTATGTCTGTAACTCATTATGAAATATGGAGGGGGAGAAAGCCAAATGTTAAGTACTTCCATATCTTTGGATCCACTTGTTAAATTCTGGCTGATAGAGAGCCTCGTCGAAAGCTTGATCCAAAGAGTGATGAAGGCATCTTCCTTGGTTACTCAAGGAATAGTCGCGCGTTTCGGGTCTTCAACAAACGAACCAAAACCATGATGGAATCAATCAATGTAGTTGTTGATGATGGCTGTGAAGATGCCTCAGAGGATGCTACAGATGAAGACGGAGCCTATCCTCCCAACAATGTTAGGAAGGATGCTATTACTGATGTCAGAGAAGATGCTAGCAGCAAATCAGAAAACAAAGATGCTAGTCAAAATGTCGATAACGATTAAATAGTCCCTGAAACCAGCAACAAGAATCCCTCGCGAAGAATCCAGACAAATCATCCTATCTCTGGAGTAATTGGAGACCTGAATGAAGGCATACGGACTCGATCAAAAACTCCTGAAGACTACAACGAGGTGATAGGCAATATTTTCTTTGTTTCAAAGACTTAACCCAAAAATATCAATGAAGCCATCAATGATGAGTATTGGGTCAATGCTATGCAAGAGGAACTAATTCAGTTTGAGAAGAACCAAGTGTGGGAACTTGTGCCCAAACCAAGTGAAGGAAATATCATTGGCACAAAATGGATTTTCAAAAACAAGTCCGATGAGCTTGGCAACATCACTCGCAACAAAGCCAGGTTAGTTGGTCAAGGGTATACTCAAATTGAGGGAGTCGACTTCGATGAGACCTTTGCTCATGTAGCAAGACTTGAATCAATCCGTCTCCTACTAGGAATATCATGCCATCTACAGATAAAGCTCTACCAGATGGATGTCAAAAGTGCATTCCTGAATGGGGACCTCAATGAAGAAGTATATGTGTCACAACCCAAAGGATTTATCGATCCTCACTATCCTGATCATGTGTATAAAATCAAGAAGGCTCTCTATGGGTTGAAACAAGCACCAAGGGCTTGGTATGAAAGGCTCACAAAATTCCTGATTCAAAGCGGCTACACTAGAGCTGGAGTCGACAAGACTCTATTTCAAGCAAGATGGTAGAGAAATTTATTCAACAGATGCAATCAGAATTCGAGATGAGCATGGTGGGAGAGCTTACCTATTTCCTAGGCTTCCAAATCAAACAGCTAAAAGATAGCATCTTCATATCTTAGAGCAAATATGCGAAGAATATTGTTAAGAAGTTTGGGCTAGAGAAAGCCTCACATAAAAGGACACCTGTAGCTACACATATCAAGCTAACTAAAGATGACCCAGGAGAAGCCGTCGACCAACACCTATACAGAAGCATTATCGGTAGTGTTCTCTACCTTACTGCGAGTCGACCAGATATTGCCGACTCTTTGGGAGTATGTGCACGATATCAAGATAATCCCAAGGTTAGTCATCTCTCCCAAGCTAAAAGAATTATAAGATATATCTCTGGGACTACAGACTTGGGTTTATTATACTCATTCGACACATCCTCTACCCTAGTGGGGTTTTATGACACCGATTGGGCTGGAAACACAGCGGATAGGAAAAGCACATCTGGAGGATGCTTCTTTCTTGGCAACAACCTCATATCATGGTTTAGTAAAAAGCAAAACTGTGTTGCCCTTTCTGATAGCATTTGTGCCCTAGTCCAATTGGTATTAGCCTGTAAACGTCTATGTTCAAATATCATCGTTTGTAATGTACAAATATAAACGGCTTTATATCACTTATGTGTTGAAGTAATATGTTAAGCATGATCTGATTTATGACCACTAAAGTAGTAGAACCATAAATCTGTACGGATCACACTTAACGAGTCCCTGGTCAACCTATGCTTCCTTAAAAGCGACCAGTATGAGGATGGTTCTTAATGACGAAGTTCTACTTGTCATAAGGATGTGGGATCCTGGAACCATATCATAGATATCATAAGGTGATTGATATCGGACGACCCGCATTGAATAGTGTTTTCATAGATTAAGCCATAAACATATTCAGATGCGATAGCTTGTCACAACGTCCTTAGACCAAGGAGTCTTTGTGATCACTATGCAATGAACGTACGGCTTTAACTTGCGCCAAACGCTTTCTGTAAAAGGATTGCTATAAAGGGCATGATTGGGTGGCGGAACGGGTTGCATGAGTGACACGAAAGACGGCTAAGGGATTTATCCCTCATACTACGGTATGGGAAAGATATCCGTTAGAAGGCCTCTTGATGGAGACTGACTGAGAGAAAAAGCATGGCCATGCAAATGATACGGGTTATCATTTCTCAGTCATCTCGCATATCAAGTAACAATGATTGATTGAACAAGGGAGACGACTCTATGCGTTGAGATCAATTGGGATATCTAGAGATAAAAGGATGGTGACTTGTACGCACAAAGGTTAAGTCGAATTATCGATCATCGTGCACCTTGGGTAATCATAATGTTTTACTAGAGACCACTTATGATGGATCGGGCAAGAGCGAGTCTTGCGCTGATCTGCCAACGGTGGCATGAGCCTAGAGGGTCACACACATACAAGACGGATAACTTGAGACAAGGAAACATGGATGTTTCTTAAGGAGAAGTATATGGACAAAACTGGAGGTTTTTTGCCATAGGTTCGGTTTGAGAGAATAATTAGCGAATCGAGAGAAATTGAGTTTTTCGTCGATATCGCGTCGGACTTTGTTTGATAAGTAACGACAAAAAGGTCGGGCAACTTTTGGACGCGGCATGAGACAACACGGGAGGGCCCATTGGGCTCGGCCCAAGAAGCCTCATGGCCGGCCCAATGAGGGCCCAATAAGGCCATATGGCCGGCCCACTTGGTGGGGCCATTGTGGGGGCCACACAATGCCATGCTTAGTTGGTGATTGTGGATTAAGAGGTGAGTGATTTAAGGGGTATGGGTTAAAGCACCTTTAAGCCCATACCAATCACTTTTAACCCATACTTGTGAGTTGGGTGATGAATTATAATGCAAGACTTTAATTCATTAATTCATTAAGTCACAAAACACACAAAAATCCTCTCTCTCTCTCATTGTGGCCGGCCACCCCTCTCCTCTTCATCATCTTGCTCTCTTGTTCTTCATTTAATTGTTCTAGTAGGCAATTAAGTGAAGGATCTTGAAGATCATCCTCTTGGTGTGGACTAGCTTTAGAGAAGAAGATCTGAACGTTCTTCTTTATCGATTCAAACAAGACTTAAAGGTAAACATCTTGTGGAATAGATTTTGCTTTGGGATTTAATGGTTTAAATGTTCTTGGACAAGGTTTGGAGTAGATTATCTTTTATTGCTTCCGCTATCTCGACGATCTAGAACGCTCCAAAACCCTACAGTGGTATCAGAGCCTGGTTACCCTCTTAATCTTTGTCTTGTTGAATTCATTTCGGTTTTGTGATTATTCGCATGCCAAAAGTTGATAACATGATTTTAATGCTTTTTGGGAGATTTGCATGAAATATGTTAATTTTGAAAAATATATTAAATTTGGAATTTTTCGGAAATTATTGGATTTGTCGGGTCTGAGAAGAGACTCTCGGGGAGCCGGATCGAAGGTACCGGACGGAGGTCACCGGAGGCCGGTGAGGCCGGCGGTGACCGGGCCCGTCCCCACTCTTGGCCGAGGCCGAGAGTGGCGGCAAGCCGGGTTTGGGCCTTCCAAGGCCCAAACCGGGCCGTGCATAGTTGGGCTCGGCCCAATGGGCCCTCGGCCCATTGGCTTGGCCTGACTTGGTTCGTGTGTGGTGTTTGATCCATGTCACGAACCCGCGATCCAATATTTCGATAAACCATTTTCCGAAAAGGTCTAGTTTCGATAAACCCGACCAAGCAACTTGGCAAAATTAAAACCGGAATTATTGCATATTATTTGATAACATGTTTGTGTGATAACATGTTGGATGATGTGATGAAATGTATGATGCATTAGTAGCCCATTAGATTTATCGCTTTCACGGTTTGCATACCGTTAGTGTTAGCGTGTAATTATTCTTTTATTCGAGCCCATAAAGTGTAATTATTTTTTATCCGGTCTACGAACCGAGTATTAACTGTAATTATTACTCAAAGACGAGAAGGATGGAAAATCGAGCACGATGACGGTCTTAGAGGAAGTCCAAGAGCTAGTGGGAGCCCGAATGAGAAAGACGAGAAGATGTGAAGACTCGTAGAATCCTAAGATTAAGATGGGCTATAAAATGCATATTTAACGCTTTATGGATGCTTGCTTGAATTATTTAATTAATTGCATGCTTGCATGATTAGTTTATAAGTTTATAAGCGATCACCTCACATGCAAAGATTAAAATCAACTTTAATTGTTTGCATGTTTAAAGCGTTGTGAACTATCATCACACGGGTTGTGATGGATGAGTTCAAATTTGAAACGTATTTGCACGGGTTGCAAATGACGGATTCAAATGAAGATAGTATGTGATACAATTAGAAACGTCACAACACGGGTTGTTGATGACGGGTTCGTAATTGTACCAAATACTTTCGAATTATTAAACACAACCAAATTACAAGTTAATTTGAGTCAAGTGAGATGCCACCCAAATTCACACCCATGTAGAAACATTTTATCGGTGTCGTGCGCCTTAGCGGAGCATCGATCGAATGGGTTCTAGATGGGAATGGTAAACTTTGTGGGATGTCGTGCGCCTTAGCGGAGCATCTGCACAAAGTTAACTCGTTAGTGAAAGTTGGTTGACTCAACCACGATTCTTGGCCTGAGGTCGAGCTGGGGCATCGGAAGGGTAAGCCGTGTGTTTTACACATACCCTGACTAAGAGTTACACGGGTTGTAATTGGACGGATGTCCTACCTAAATAAGTCAATTGGAGCGGTGCGCCTTAGCGCACTTCAAATGACGAATAAGGGATCTTGGTTTAAAGATTCTAAATTTTAGAATCTAATGGTTGGTGTTTAATTCGGATCTTCGTAAATTTATTCAACTATTCTGATTAAATTTACTTTCTTCGTGTAGAAATGGCTAGTAATTCAACAAACTCGTCTAATTTATCATTGAGGACTATACTCGAGAAGTGTAAACTCAACGGGACAAATTATCTAGACTGGGACAGAAATTTACGACTTGTGTTAAAAATGGAACGCAGGGAGTACGTCCTTGAGAAGGCTATCCCTGAGGAGCCAGCTGCCAACGCAACGAGGGTCGTTAAGGATGCGTACCAGAAACACCTTAGCGACTCTATCGACGTTGCGTGTGTCATGCTGGGCTGCATGGAGGCGGACCTCCAAAAGCAGTTTATGGAGCTATCCCATGATCCGTTTGCAATGTTTGCACAGATCAAGGATATGTTCAAGGAGAAAGTACGTATTGAAAAATACACTGTTCTCCGAGAACTCATAGCCTGCAAGATGTCAGCAGGCAGCTCCGTAGGTCCTCACGTCCTACAGATGAAGGGGCATTTTGACCATATGACTAGTATCGGTATGTCTATGGAAAAGGAAATGGCTGCGGATTTTGTTTTGCAATCCCTTCCTCATGCATATGGTGGGTTCGTCATTAACTATCATATGCATGATATGGACAAGACCGTGTCGGAGTTGCACAGCATGCTAGTAACTGCCGAGAAGAGCATAAGGGGCAGTTCGTCCAAAAATGTCTTCATGGTCAAGAAGGGACCCAGCTTCAAAGCTGTTGGTGGCAAGGGTAAAGGCCCAAGACACCTCGCAGGGAGGAACAGACGACCATTTATTCCTAGACCTCACATGCCCGTACAAGGCAAAGGAGTCGGTCTGTTTCTACTGTCAAAAGCCTGGTCATTGGAAGAAAGACTGTCAGCAGCTGAAGGAGGATCAGAAGAAGGGCGGTAGGGCCGCTACTTCATCAGGTATTCCATTAGAGCTATATCTTTCTACAATAAATACCTGGGTACTAGACACTGGAGCTGAGTATCATGTCTGTGCTAACTATGAAGAGACCTTTTCTTCAGTAGCTATGGTCAAATCTATCCGCATTCTTCTTGCCATAGCAGCATATCACAACTATGAGATATGGCAAATGGATGTCAAAACCGCCTTCCTCAACGGGAGGTTAGCTGAGGACGTTTATATATCTCAGCCTGAGGGTTTTGAGGATCCAAAGAATAAGGGAAAGATTTGCAAGTTGCTCAAATCAATCTATGGTTTGAAGCAAGCATCTCGGAGTTGGAATCAGCGTTTTGATGAAGTAGTAAAACGGTTTGGCTTCGTCAAGAACGATGATGAACCTTGCGTGTATAAAAAGGCAAGTGGGAGCAATATAATCTTTTTAGTGCTTTATGTTGATGACATACTGCTCATTGGAAACGACGTCCCTACCTTGCTCTTAACGAAGACTTGGTTAGGTGAGTGTTTCGCAATGAAGGACTTAGGCGAGGCCTCTTACATCTTGGGAATCAAGATATATACAGACCGTGCCAAGCGGGTCTTGGGCTTAAGTCAAAGCACTTATATAGACAAGGTGTTGAGACGATTCTCAATGCAAGATTCAAAGAAAGGATTGCTGCCCATGTGTCATGGCGTGAAGCTTAGCAAGAAGCAGGGTGTTGAGACACCTGCAGAGCTAGCAAGAATGAATGAGATCCCATATGCTTCGGCTATAGGGTCCATAATGTATGCCATGATATGCACGAGACCGGATGTCTCGTTTGCCCTAAGCTGTACCAGTAGACATCAATCCAAACCCGGTGAGGCACACTGGATGGCTGTCAAGGCGATTCTCAAATATTTGAGAAAAACCAAGGACGCCTTTCTTGTATACGGGGGCAGAAATGATGATCTCGTCGTCAAAGGATATGTCGACGCTAGTTTCCAGACAGACCCCGATGACTTTAAGAGTCAGTTAGGATATGTGTTTATGTTGAACGGTGGAGCATTCAGCTGGAAAAGCAAGAAGCAGGATACCATTGCCGACTCTACGACGGAAGCTGAGTACATTGCCGCATGTGAGGCGGCAAAAGAGGCTGTATGGATCAGGAGTTTCATGGTTGGGTTAGGTGTAATTAAAAACCCGTCTAACCCAGTAGACTTATATTGTGACAACACCGGGGCTATTCCGCAAGCTAAGGAACCCAGGGCACATAACAGATCCAAACATGTACTCAGGTGACGTGAAGATCCACTACGTTGCAACTGATGGTAACACAGCCGACCCATTGACCAAGGCTCTTCCTCAAGATAAACATGAAAAACATGTTAGGTCAATGGGTATAGACTGGGACTTAGATTGGAGCTAAGGGCAGGGTGAGATTGATAGCATTTGTGCCCTAGTCCAATTGGTATTAGCCTGTAAACGTCTATGTTCAAATATCATCGTTTGTAATGTATAAATATAAACGGCTTTATATTACTTATGTGTTGAAGTAATATGTTAAGCATGATCTGATTTATGACCACTAAAGTAGTAGAACAATAAATCTGTACGGATCACACTTAACGAGTCCCTTGTCAACCTATGCTTCCTTAAAAGCGACCAGTATGAGGATGGTTCTTAATGACGTAGTTCTACTTGTCATAAGGATGTGGGATCCTGGAACCATATCATAGATATCATGAGGTGATTGATATCGGACGACCCGCATTGAATAGTGTTTTCATAGATTAAGCCATAAACATATTCAGATGCGATAGCTTGTCACAACGTCCTTAGACCAAGGAGTCTTTGTGATCACTATGCAATGAACGTACGGCTTTAACTTGCGCCAAACGCTTTCTGTAAAAGGATTGCTATAAAGGGCATGATTGGGTGGCGGAACGGGTTGCATGAGTGACACGAAAGACGGCTAAGGGATTTATCCCTCATACTACGGTATGGGAAAGATATCCGTTAGAAGGCCTCTTGATGGAGACTGACTGAGAGAAAAAGCATGGCCATGCAAATTATACGGGTTATCATTTCTCAGTCATCTCGCATATCAAGTAACAATGATTGATTGAACAAGGGAGACGACTCTATGCCTTGAGATCAATTGGGATATCTAGAGATAAAAGGATGGTGACTTGTACACACAAAGGTTAAGTCGAATTATCGATCATCGTGCACCTTGGGTAATCATAATGTTTTACTAGAGACCACTTATGATGGATCGGGCAAGAGCGAGTCTTGCGCTGATCTGCCAACGGTGGCATGAGCCTAGAGGGTCACACACATACAAGACGGATAACTTGAGACAAGGAAACATGGATGTTTCTTAAGGAGAAGTATATGGACAAAACTGGAGGTTTTGTGCCATAGGTTCGGTTTGAGAGAATAAATAGCGAATCGAGAGAAATTGAGTTTTTCGTCGATATCGCGTCGGACTTTGTTTGATAAGTAACGACAAAAAGGTCGGGCAACTTTTGGACGCGGCATGAGACAACACGGGAGGGCCCATTGGGCTCGGCCCATGAAGCCTCATGGCCGGCCCAATGAGGGCCCAATAAGGCCATATGGCCGGCCCACTTGGTGGGGCCATTGTGGGGGCCACACAATGCCATGCTTAGTTGGTGATTGTGGATTAAGAGGTGAGTGATTTAAGGGGTATGGGTTAAAGCACCTTTAAGCCCATACCAATCACTTTTAACCCATACTTGTGAGTTGGGTGATGAATTATAATGCAAGACTTTAATTCATTAATTCATTAAGTCACAAAACACACAAAAATCCTCTCTCTCTCTCATTGTGGCCGGCCACCCCTCTCCTCTTCATCATCTTGCTCTCTTGTTCTTCATTTAATTGTTCTAGTAGGCAATTAAGTGAAGGATCTTGAAGATCATCCTCTTGGTGTGGACTAGCTTTAGAGAAGAAGATCCGAACGTTCTTCTTTATCGATTCAAACAAGACTTAAAGGTAAACATCTTGTGGAATAGATTTTGCTTTGGGATTTAATGGTTTAAATGTTCTTGGACAAGGTTTGGAGTAGATTATCTTTTATTGCTTCCGCTATCTCGACGATCTAGAACGCTCCAAAACCCTACACTTTCCACTGCCGAATCGGAGTATATTGCTGTTGAGAGTAGCTGCACACAACTACTATGAATGAAGCAGATGTTAGTCGAATACAATGTCAGACAGGAAGCCATGACTTTATATTGTGATAATGTCAGTGCCATCAACATCTCCTAAAATCCTGTCCAACAAAGTAAGACCAAACACATAGACATTAGACACCACTTCATTTGAGAGCTGGTCGAAGATAAGAAGATCATCCTAGAGCACATCCCTACAGAGAAGCAACTTGCTGATATTTTCATAAAGGCATTAGATGCGAGCAGATTTGAGTATCTCAGATCATCACTCGGTCTGTGCACCATCAACGAACAATAGAAGTTGCTGAAACGGTTGAGAGGAGTTAGTTGGTGCCTCTTCATGAACCGGTCCAAAATCCCAACACATGCCATTGGGCCAAGCATACCAAAAGCCCATATAAAGGAAGGAAAAGTCACAAAAGATACGCTCGGACTTCAACAGATTTGATTTGAATCAACTTGTGTTCAAAATCTAAACCTAGTCTGCCTCTTCTCGCTTTCGCTCTCATCTCCCTCACCTTTACATTCTGCAACAAAAACCACAGATATGGTGAAAACTCGAAGCACCTTAGCACCAAAGAAGGCCACTGGAGTAAACGATTCGAACCCAAGAAAGCAGAAGCCAAAAGCTCTAAGAGCAGCAATCCAAAAACCAACAAGCATGGAGTCCGAATCAAAGGACCAAAGATGCTGAAGAAAACTGAAGAATCCCCCAAAGAAACCTCATCGGAGGAAGCTCTGCATTCTCCATGTCAGACCTAACGGGGCCAGAAAGGGAGACAGATCTTGGCCAAGGAAGTCGAGAAGCTTCCATGCAGATTGTTCCCGTTCCAACACCAACAAATTTCCCAGGTATCGACTCTTCCATTATCTCAAACACCGATACCTCTAGAAATAGTGACTTGTTGGAGTCGCTTCTAGAAACCAAGAACCACCTCAAGAAGGTGTGGTGGAGGAACTGGTTAATCCTGGAGGAGAAGAGAAAGACTTGACCCCGGTCAGTCATGGGTTGGAGCGTATTGCTGAAGGAGAAGGAGAGGAAGAAGGTACAACAGATGTCATTCCTGAAGCCACAAAGGAGGCTGTAGTAGAAGAAGAAATCGCTGACTCGGAAGAAGCCGAGGAAGAAGCTGAGAAGGACAACAGTGTCGCCGCAAATAACACAGAAGAAGTTCCTCTGGATGCCAGAGAAGATGCATCGGAAGATGCTACTGAGGCAGCACACACGGTGTTATCATCCCTGAAGAAGAAGGTACTAGAAGAAAATTAAAGTCTAGCTGTGATGGTTGAAAAACTCAAAGAAACCAAGAAGAGGAAGGAGGTGAAAGATGCTGGAGGCCCCAGCAACAAAAAGAAGAAGATGTCCGTCAAGGAAAAAGGGAAGAAAAGTGTCCCCAAAAGGAGATTAGTGGATGAAGCAACTGATGATGATGAAGAGGTGGTTACCACAAGGAAAGCAAGGAAGGAAGAAGGCCCGAAGAAGGACAAGAACACATTGAGTGTTCCTTATGACAACGTGTCATTTAACTCTGCGGACGGTGTCAAATGGTGGGAATTCATGTTCAAAAGAACGGCGTACCCCGAGAAGACCCTGTCATCAAAACTGCTGGGACTAGAAGCCATTGTCCAACTTCTGGAGCAGGCAGAGCTTATGAAGACCGTCACGAACATCGGTAACCACTATCCCCTCTTGGTCAAGGAATTTATTGCCAATTTGCCTACTGGTTTTCGGACTCTGGATGATCCGGATTTTGAGAAAGTGTATGTCAGAGGCATCCGCTTCAACATCTCCTCTGACATCAAAAATGACTTCCTGGGGAGAAAGCGTGTGCGATCTATGCCTCCACCTAACCTAAACAAGGTACGCCGTGAGATTATCGGACATAAAAGCAGAAAGTGGCCGACCAAATGCACTGTGGCAGCATCAGATCTTACTTCCAAGTACTCCATTCTCTTTCGCATTGGTGTAGCAAATTAGGCTCCCTCCACACACGCATCATCTATCAAACCAGAGCTGGCGATACTTATCTTCCAAATAGGTACTGGGTCTACACTTGATTTTGGGCAATTTGTTATTGATCATCTTATTCGTCATGCCAGATCACTTGCTGTAAAAATACCTATTGCCTTTCCATCCCTTATGTCTGAGCTGCTTGTACATCAACACCCCGGAGTGTTGAAAACAACGGATAAGGTTGGCAAACGCGGAGGACTGATTGTGGTGAGCCACAAGTTATTTGAGGGCAAGCATGCTCCTGATCTTTTCAGGCCAGAAGCCAAGGCAACGACCAGTCGAGCCACAAGTGCCGCCCCTCCAACCAAGACCACCAGCAGGGATGCAGTTATGCTTGAAAGAGAGATAGCCGTGCTTGATGAGGACATCGTCAATCTAAAGACAGTCCTGAAGCATCTCTCCCAGCGTCGATCACATTGTGCCAACTTGCTAAAGTCCATGTCCCCTCCTGGCTCCGAAGATGATGACACCACCTCTTTGCCAAATGATCCAGAAGAATCTACTCAAGATGCCTCCACTGAAGCGACTGAAGAAGAGACTGCCAGTTCAAGCAGCAGCTCTGTTTAATTTTATGAACTTTCTGATTACCGAACAACTGAACATCTTTATTTTGTAATTTTTTAGAATACTGTTTCACAATTACTCTCGACTGCTGATTGGGAGTAAGCGTGAGTTAAGTTTGGATTTGTTTCTTATTACCCTGCTTTGTTACAAATATTTGTTTAAATTTTGGCTCCTTTTGAGCCAGCAAGGGGGAGTAAGTTAGATACGCGCGATCACGATGATACAAGGAAGAAAGATAGAGACGACGCGATGATACGCGCGACACACGCTATGTGCAAGATATGCTACGAGACTTAATGACTGCCGATCGACGAGACGACAAATGCGGCGCAGAGTGCGACAAAGAATGTTGTCCTTAAAAATAGCCAAAGGGGGAGATTGTAGTTACGACGGTTTTAGAGATTGGCTGGTTTTTAAAGGAACTGAAGAAACGTGTTACAAAGAATGTCGAAGCATCTTCTACAACATCTTGTCTAACATTGTTGACGGCGTCTCGGCAAACATCCTGATCGACAGAAATCAGGAAAGTGCAGTTTCTGCAGAAAGTTCGAAGACGATTAGGAAATTCCAGAAACGACTTCAAATCTGGAAAGAAGAAAGACGGTGATTAAGAGGAAACCCATTAGGGTTACTACTCATCCTCGATTGCTATAAAATCTTAGGCTACCCCCTTAGCAATCGTGTGGTTCTTTATTTGTTTCCTAGCAACAATTTGCAAGCTTCTTAGACGTGAAGGTCTGCGGGCTGAGAAATTGCAGATTGAGCTTAGGATATTGTGCATCACATAACTATTGAGAGTTGGGTGATTGAGGGTTTACTGATCGCGTGAGTGAAGGCTGCACGCAACCACCAAGTTGTACGAAGACTTGAACTGACAAAGCAAGGCGATTGCTCGAAGAGTGGAATCAAGACGGAGTCTTGGATTCAAGGGGAGACCCTGAGATAGATTGCACTGTAAGACGTAGCATAAAGTATAGATCTAGGGTTGATCACAGGTACTTGTATGTTCTGACGAATTACTGATAAGTGAAATCTTTCCACTAGGCTGAGAGCCCCCAGACGTAGGTGACGTTGCACCGAACTGGGTAAACATTCTGCTGTGTCATTGTTTATAGCTTTATATTTGTGTCCTGCGTTATCTACACAAGAAGTCATACACAGTGTTGTAGCTTCACACGTAACATTGTGTGTGACATCTTGCAGGACTAGATTGATCAAAATTTCATAATGCAATTCTTTCTCATCTATAGTTCTACTATAAGTGGTTACATACATTATGACATAGATCAAATCACATTAGTAATATTATGCCTTTTATTGTGTAGAAGAATGATCTCCGTTACAATATAGATTAAGGAATTACATTGGACTAGGGCATAATCCTAACAATCTCTCACTTGCCCCTAGTTCCAACCTAAGTTCCAATCTACCCCGATAGACTTCACGTACGCCTCATGCTTGGGTTGCGGTAAAGCTTTCGTCAAGGGATCAGCAACGTTGTCATCAGGTTGTACATAAGTAATCTCCACATCACCATTATCGATATATTCTATGATAATGTGATACTTCTTCTATATGTGTTTAGTTCTATTGTTGAATCTGGGCTCTTGAGCTAATGCTATGGCCCCCGTGTTGTCACACAACAAGCTTACTGGATCAGACACTCGCGGCATCACATCTAATCCGGTTAGAAAGCATCTAACCCACACGGCTTCCTTAGCTGCTTCTGTTGCAGCTATGTATTCAGCCTCTGTTGTAGAATCGGCAGTTGTGGCTTCCTTGAAGCTCTTCCAGCTGAATGCTCCACCATTTAACACGAATACAAATCCTGCCTGAGATTTGAAATCATCAGGATCTGTCTGAAAACTAGCATCAACATATCTTTTGACTGCTAATTCTCCATCCTTCCCACCATACACTAGGAATGCGTCTTTACTTCTCCTCGGATATTTAAGGATACTCTTGACAGCAATCTAGTGCTCCTGGCCTGGGTTAGATTGATATCTACTGGTACATCTTAGTGCGAACGAGACGTCCGGTCTCTTGCAAATCATGGCATACATGATGGATCCCACATCCGAAGCATATGGGACATTACGCATTTTGCTCAGTTCATCAGGAGTCTTAGGACTCTATTGTTTATTGAGCTTAATGCCATCAACGTATCCCTTCTTAGAATCAAGCATTGAGAATCTTCTCAACACCTTATCTATATAAGTGCTCTAACTCAGGCCCAATATTCTTTTGGGTCGATCTTTGTAGATCTTGATTCCCATAATGAAAGCAGCATCACCTAAGTCCTTCATTGAGAAGCATTTCCCTAACCAAGCTTTAACCTCAAGCAAGGTTGGGATGTCATTCCCGATAATTAATATGTCATCGACATATAGCACTAGGAATACAATATTACTCCCACTCGCTTTCTTATATACGCAAGGTTAACTTTCGTTTTTGATAAAACCGAATTCCCTTACGGCTCCATCGAAACGAAGGTTCCAACTCCCTAACGCTTGCTTTAATCCATAAATGGATCTAAGCAGCTTACAAATCTTTCCGGGATTCTCTGGATCAACAAAACCCTCAGGTTGTGTCATATACACAACCTCTTTTTAAGTTCCCGTTAAGGAAGGCGGTTTTGACATCCATCTGCCATATCTTATTGTAAGGACCGCTCCCGGACAATTTGGGTCAATTTGGGTCAATTTTGTGAAAAATGGATGAAAATTTAAAAATTCGTGATTTGACCAAATCTTGACCCGAGAGTCACCGAGGACTACTATTTGAGCCATTTAAAGATGAAATTGTAATATTATGGATATTAGGTTCATATGGAAGCTAAAATTTAGCGAAACATCACGGTTTCGACGGTTTCGAAAAACGTGTCCGTTTCGGACGATTTCGGGTCCGAAATGACAAAAGTGGCTTGTGGGACCCCCCTACTTTACACTTGGCATGTATCTAGAGGGGGGAGACTTTTGAGTGATTAAAAAATTAATTGTTTTAATTTATATTTAAAAGAAAATGGGAAATAGGTATATTTTATTAGTTTAATGTTTTAATAATTTGATTTAAGTGATAAGAGAGGGGGAGGGAAGCCATTCACGGCAGAAACCAAGAGAAGGAGAGAGAGAGAGGAGGGCTGGCCGAGAGAGAGAGGAAGAAGGAAGAAGAGGAGAAGAGCTTGGGCGATTTCCCGACGATCCGGCCGCGTGATCGACCATTTTCTTGCGTATTCGGGTTCCTCACATCATTGGCTACGGTGAGCAACTCATTTTTTTTCTATCGTGATGAGTTTGAGTTGTGGGTTGATGAGAAATGAGTGAAATGATAATGGAGTGGAGTTGTAGGGGTGTTTTGGAGCATTTTGGGAAGTTTTTGGAATTTTCCGGCGGCCGGAGGGTTCGCCGGAGCTCCGGCCAGTGTGGTGGCGCGCCGGAGGTGGTCCGGCAGTGGCCAGCTCTTGCCTTGGCTGGCCGTGGCAGCCTATGGCGACCGTGGGCCGTTTGGGCCTCTCGGGCCGTGAATGGCCCGGGTGGTCCCACGAGCCCGGATTTCGGGTTTGTGAGTTTCGGGAGGTCTCGGGTAACCCTCGAATCGATAGTTGGCACCCTTGGTGATTTTTGAATTTAAATTACGAAAATTGGAAAATGCGTGTCGAAACTTTAAATTGCGCGATTAAATCGCTCGGGTGTCGGAATTCGATTCCGTCAATTGCGTTGGTCCTCTCGAATATAATTAGGAATTTAGACACCAATTTGGGAATTTTTGGAGTCCCGAGGGACAAATTCACTCAACCGGGCAGATTCGACTTAACGGGCAAAATGGGCCGTTCCGGGCCCATTTTGACAACTTAGGTTAATTAAGAATTGTTGGAGTGAGCGCTACTTGTCGTGGTGGCACTTGGGTTTAATTTCGTGAAAATCCGGATTTCGGTTAGTTATTAAAACTTGTGATTTTGTCACTTTTAGATGCCTTTGACGATCGCGGGAAAGGAAAGGCATAGCTTGGCGTCGCGAAAACCTTAGGAGCTTACGTTGGAAAATTTGAGGTAGGGGGACATAGCTTACCTAGACTCAATCTCTTGATGCATTGATTGAATTTATTTGAGTATTTAGTCGAGATAAAATGAAATGTTTGAACACCTTTTGCTCGATGTTGTGAATTAAATAGCATGTTGATGTGTTGATATAAATGCCTCTCTGTGAATTAGTTGAGTATCAAACTTGAACTGCTTGTGAGCACCTAGTTGTGCATGGTTATATTATTGCTTTTCAGACGATGACTTATTCCGTCTCGCACTTGTCTTGTTTGGGTTGATGTAAATGCCTCTCTGTGAACTAGTTTCTTGCACTTGGTTTGTGTTCTGTGAATGTATCGAAGGGTGTTGGGTGTGGTTGGTAAGGGTGTTGTGATGTGGAAGGGTGGAAAGGTGATGGGAGGCTGTGTGGTTGGATGGATAATCGAGTCAGGAGCGGTACCCCTCCTGGCCGTGATCGATTTCCATTCGGGGGTTGAACCGAGTCAAGGGTGGTACCCCTTGGCCGTGATCGGTTACCTCAATTGTATGGCGGTGTGGTTGGATGGATAATCGAGTCAGGGGCGGTACCCCTCCTGGCCGTGATCGATTTCCATTCGGGGGTTGAACCGAGTCAAGGGTGGTACCCCTTGGCCGTGATCGGTTACCTCAATTGTGTGGTTGTGTTTGGATGGGCAATCGAGGCAGGAGCGGTACCCCTCCTGGCCATAATCGATTCCCGTTCGGAGGTTGAACCGACCAAGGGTGGTACCCCTCGCCGGTCGTAATCGGTTACCTCGGGAGTTGTGACGTGGTTGGTGGATGAGTAGTGGAAGTGTTGTGATTCGTACTTTACTGATTTCTTTGTGCTTACATGTATGTTTTTCCTCATCCTTGCTGTTTGTTTTAGTCTCTGGGTAGCGTGTTCACCCCTACTTGTAGTTGTGCAGGTTGGTGATTCTGAGCACACTTTTGGTGGGAGCTTTTGGGGATGTGTCGTGTCGACGCACTGTGTTTTTGTTGTTGTTGGCTTTTGTAGACTCTGGTCTGAGTCATTTGCCATGTATATTTCTGTACCGCAACTTGTACAAAATATTTTGATGTAAATATTTGATTGACTGGCCATGTCGTGCCTCACTTTTGTACGCGTTACTTGTTGGTTTAATACAGATTTTAAAAAGAGAAATGGTATCGATGTATTTGTTGTAAAAAGGTTTCTTTATTTGACTCGTGCAATCCCATTTTGATCTAGGGACGCCTAAATCAAAATGTGATGGCTTGGTGCGAGAATAGTTATGTTGTAATTTGAGGACGCTCGAGTTATTTCATAACTATATCGCATCGTGTTATTTCAAAGGTTTTTAAATTCTTCGGGTAACGACTTTAATTCGGGAAACCGGATTTTGGGGCGTTACACTTATAGTCCTAGTATGCTGCTATGGAAAGAATGATCCGGATAGATTTGACCATAGCTATTGGTGAAAAAGTCTCGTCATAATTAATACCTTCGATATGGCGATAACCTTTCGCAACCAGTCTAGGTCTATAGGTGTGAGGTTTTCCATCCATGTCGGTCTTAAGTTTATAGACTCATTTGCAACCGATGGGTTTTATCCCAAGGTTTTTATCCACCAAGCACCAGACTTGGTTGTCGGATATGGATTTCATTTCCTCATTCATGGCGTCCTGCCATTTTTCAGAGTCTAGACTGTCCAAACTTGTATGTAGGTTTCTGGATCATCCTGATCCACCAATATCAAGTCATTTCCTTTAGTGGCTAGAAAGCCATATCTGATAGGAGTTTGACGAGATCTCTCAAACCTTCTTGGACCCTCTGGAATAGGTGTGGGGATAGGTTCTTGATCAATGACCTCTTTTGGCTCCTGTATTTCTACATCCGGCATAGTGGGTTGTTCCATGTCTTCTTGAATTTCTTCAAGACGCACGACACTCCTACTAGCACTTTTAGAAATAAATTCCTTTTCTAAAAATACCCCTCCCAACAAAAACTTTGTTCTCGCTGGGTTAGTAGAAATAGTACCCCCTTGTTTCCTTGGGGTACCCTGTAAAGACACACTTATCTGATTTGGGTTTGAGCTTATCGCCAAGCAGACGCTTGACGTAAGCTGCACATCCCCAAATCTTAAGGAAAGCTAATAAGGGTTTCTTCCCGTTCCATACTTCGTATGAAGTGCTTTCCACTGCCTTTGTAGGAGCCCGATTCAATATGAATGCGGCCGTCTCTAGGGCATAACCCAGAAGGAGATAGGGAGGTCAGCCTGACTCATCATTGATCGAACCATGTCAAGCAAGGTCCGATTTCTCCATTCGGATACACCATTCATTTGAGGTGTTCCAGGCGGAGTCAATTCAGAGAGGATCCTACACTCCTTTAAATGACTGTGAAATTCACGGTCTAAGTACTCACCGCCTCGGTCAGATCGAAGCGCCATTATACTTTTACCAAGCTGGTTTGGTGCTTCGTTCAGGAATTCTTTGAACTTGTCAAAGGTTTCTGATTTATGTCTCATAAGATAGACATACCCGTATCTAATGAAGTCATCTGTAAATGTATCGAAGTAGTAAAAACCTCTTTTGGCCTAAGTGCTCATAGGTCCACACACATCGGAATGTATGAGACCTAATAAGTCATTAGCCCTTTCACCTAAACCGGCAAAAGGTGCCTTTGTCATTTTTCCCATATCTCTCAATTGAAGTGAATTCAAACGACACTTGTGAAGTGTTGAGATGCGTTTCCAGCCTATATGGCCTAACCGGCAGTGCCATCTCACAGTCTAGTTTAAATCATCGGATTTAACCCTTTTGTTACTTATATTATAAATTGAACTAGTGTCAGTGCTTTGAATATTAAGAATATATAAACAACCAACCAATGAAGCATTGCAATAAAATATATTTTTCTTAAAAATATTGAAAATTTCTTTGTCAATAGAAAAACAATATCCTTCCTTGTCTAGCAAGGAAATAGAAATAATATTCATACGAAAAGCAGGTACACAATAAACATTGTTCAATAATAAAACTAGCCCACTAGGCAAACTGAGAATAATGTTTCCTACTGCAGTTGCTAAGACTTGATTGCCGTCACCAACTCGTAGGTCCGCCTCGCCCCTGCTCACTTCTCTTCTACTTTCCAAAGCTTGCACATTAACACAAATGTGAGATTCTACACCGGTATCAAGTATCCAAGAATCTGAAGTAGATAAACTGAGATTGAGCTCAATAAAAAAAATACCTGATCCTGAAGATGTGGAATCTCCACTCTTCCTAAGAAACTGCTTGTGTTTCTTACAATCCTTCTTCTAGTGCCCCTACCCTTGGCAATAGAAGCAGACGACATCCTTCTTAGGATTCTCAACAGCCTTTATAGTTGCTGGACCCTTAGGTTGTCGAATCTTCCCCGCTAGGTGCATAGGAGCCATATCCTTGCCCAGGCTGGCTTTCTTGAAGCTCACTTGCTTGTTGACCATAAGAACCTCCTTGGACTTGCCCTTGAGATTCTTTTCAGCAGTCAGGAGCATACCATGAAGCTCTGTCACAGTCTTATCCATGTCATGCATATTGTAATTTCCAACGAAATCACGATATGTCTCTGGAAGTGAATGCAGCACAAAGTCTGAAGACATTTCCTTATCCACAGGATGACGGAGTCTGGTCAAGTGTTCTAAAAGACGTTTCATCTTAAGGACATGGGGACTGACAGGAGCTCCAGCCTTCAGCTTGCAAGACATCAGTTCACTGAAAGTGTCGTATCTTTCGACACGCGCTTTCTCTTTGAACATTTTCTCGATCTCAGCCATCAAGGCCTTGGGATTATCGGAAATGTCCAAGAACTGCTTTTGCAAGTCAGGCACCATACTACCCATCATGATGCACTGCACGTCGATCAGGTTGCTAAGAAATTTCTGGTAGGTATCCCTTAGCGCCTGTTAGAGTTGTGCCCCAGTCCAATATATAAGGGATCTACAGATGTAATGTTTTATCATATTTCCGAATAAATAAATTGGCATATATTACTAATGTGTTGTAGTAATATATCGAATGTAATTTGATCTATGTCATTATGTGTGTAACCACTAATAGTAGAACTATAGATCAGAAAGAATTACATTTGATGAGTCCCTGATCAGCTAAGCTTCTTTATGAAGCGATCAGTATGAGACTAACTCCTTGTGATCATGGTCTACTGATCATGGCAAAGTGCGTGCCGGAGTTATATCATAGATACCATCAGGTCGATGATATCGGACAACCCGATTGTGAGTATGTTGCATAGATCCAGTCATAAGATACTCACATATCGTAGCTTGTCACTATATCCTAAGACCAAGGAGTCCTTGTGTACACTATGTAACGAATACCTAAGTTTGACCTAGTCTAACTTTATCTGCAAAAGGGTAACTATAACGGCTTCGATTGGCTTTGCTATTTATTGCACTAGTGAACTCCAAAGGCGTCTGGGGGATTTATCACTCATACTTCGGTATGAGAAAGATATCCGTTTAGGCCACTTGATGAGTATGACTGAAGGAATAGCACGGTCGTGCAGGTGATACCTTAGTATCAGTTTTCAGTCATCTCAGATATCAAGAAACAGTAATTGATAAATTAGGATGACCAGTCTATGTCTATTGATCAATCAGGATATCGGTTTGATAAAAGGATATTGACATGTACGGTAACAGGTTAGGTCGAATAATCGATAATCACGAACATTGGATAATCATAATGTCTTGCTAGAGGCCACTTATGATGGAAAGGGTAAAATAGTAATTTTACCAGTCTGCCAACTGTTCGTGAGCCTAGAGGGTCACACGCATTAAGCACGATACATGACAAATAATTATGGATGAAAATTGAGAACGATTCGGTAGTTTTCAGGCCTAAGGTTTTAACCAGACGATTGAAGAAATCAATTCGAGAAAATTGAACCGTTTTGTCTAAACCGAAATTAGAACTCAAGTTAATGGGTTTAATTTGGGTTTTAGTTAAACGGGCTTAAAGCCCATTTAGGGATTCAAGTTATGAATGGGGAAGAAGTGCAAATAGGAGTTTAAGAAGGGTAGATATGCAATTATTAGTTTGAAATTCAATTTTATTTCAAATTAAAATTCCAAAATATCTTCCATCTTTTTCTCCAACTATTGGCAACCACTCCCCCTCATTCTCTCCCTCACTTGACCGATCCTCTCTTCCTCCATTTTCCTCCATTGTTGATTTGTCAAGCTTCTCAAAAACATTCATAGCAAAAGTGTGAGAGAAAACCTTCTTCGGTTATGGTGCTTGTGTGGACCTAATAGAGAAACACTAAGCTTGTGTTTTCATCGATTAATAGAGGTATTTTTCAGAATCAAAAGGTTGATAGCATGTTGAATTTACATTAAGATCCAAGTTTGCATCGATCACCATGGTTACACAACTTCCGCTGCATGAAATTTATCGAATGGAACCCATGGTGATCTCTTTCAGCGCCCTTGCGGCGTTCAGTGCTGGCTCAGTAGGTGGTTCCTGGGTAAGGATATAATTCTTACGTCCATGCTTGAGAACGAGTCTCAAGTTCCGGTCCCAAACGAGGAAGTTTACGCCGTTAAGCTTATCCTGCTCGATTAGCGGCCTAAGCGCGCTGTTACATGAATGATTCGTGTTTGCCATTTTATATCTACACAGTAAACAAATTTTAATCAGTATTAATTAAAATTGAAGTTGGAGATTTAGTTATAAAACACTTTCTGATTCTAACTTTAGAATCTGAACCAAGATCCTATCATACTCTCAATTGAAGTGAACGGAGGCTCACTGCTCCAATTGAGAGCATCAAGGTAGGAATACATCCATCTACAAGACCATGTAGTTCCTGGCTAGGGTCTGTACTGTAAGTACGTGGCATACCCTATACTGATACCCTAGGTCAGCCCTAGCTTACAATCGTAGATAAGTCTACCAAGCTTGAACTATGGATAGAACTAATGTGGCTACTACGCGGAGGCACACGCACCTACACAGAACTACCCATCTCATCCAGACTTCTTCTCTATAAATGTTACGCGGAGGCGTACCGACATCCATAGGGTCAAAGCCCTTTTGAGTGTCCAAACTTGGATGGTATCACGCTTGACTTGTAATTACTTGCGTTTAAGTGAATTATAATAGTCTGATTGCATATCGATACAATCTTAATCTGGAATCATCAATTGCAAATTCATGCAAAGATGATCCCTTAGCAGGCTACATGTGAGTCTGATTAAATACCGGTTTCTAATCTTTGCATGTGGGTGCTATCAAATCATACATGAACTTGTATATTAAACTATCATACATTCATACAATCATACATACAAATGTAACGGTAAACTTATGCATAACTAAGCCCATCTTAAGTTCGTAAGAATCTAGCAATACTGATCCTAAAGACTTCGAGCCTCCTCCAAATTTCGAGTATTCCTCTTGACTTGCTTCTTGCGTCGGTCTTCGTGATTATAAATTTTAATAAAATAAAATGAAATACAAATCACAACACGCATGTCGTATTTACCACAACCAAAAAGTAAGCAACACGCAGGTTGCAAAACAAAAATTAAAATAAAAGTCTAAAGGGCTTAGCTATGCATCATGTGGAAAACATCATGTTATCAAAGATCATGTGAACACTCAACATGCTTATCAAACAACAAAATTTTTCAAATTTTATCTTTCTTAAGTGTGGAAAAATTCTGGTTTATCGAAACCACGCGGTTTAATTTATTAATTGAATTTTGAAACGATTCTCGCTGGTTTATCGAAACCGAACCAAATCTGAAAATTAAAATTTTAGGGCTTTAAATATTCTCGCGAACTGGCCGGTTTAGCTCAAATCTGGTCGAGCCAAACTGGCCCAACCGAGGTCGCCTGCGGAGGCAACCAAGGTGGCCCCCGAGGGCTGCCGTGGTCGCCCACGGGAGCAACCATGGTGGCCCCCGAGGGTTGCCGTGGTCGCCCACGGGAGCGACTATGGTGGCCCGCGAGGGCTGCCATGGTTGCCCCTAGGGCAGACCCTAGTTGCCCGCGAGGCAACCATGGTGGCCCGCGTGGGCAGACCGTGGTCGCCCGTAGGCTACCTGGTCGGCCCTTGGTGCCGACTATGGTCTGCCCTAGGGCATTCCATGGTCTACCAAGGGTCTCGACCCTGGTTAGCCATGCTTCGTCTATGGTTAACCCAAAACAGCCTAAAAAAATAATTTTCCAATTTTTCAAAATTAATTAAATCTGAATTTTTTTTCAATTGCATGCATATTCCAGTGATGAACTCATGAACAAAAATAAAATTACAGATTTATACATATTGAATAAATATCATAACAACCATCCTCTGATAAAACTGAAAGGGATCACCATGGGTTCCAACCAATAATTTCATGCAGCGGAGCTAAATTGAACCATGGTGATCGAAATGAAAACTTGATCTTAATGAAAAATTCAGCATGTTTATGAACTTTATAATCTGAAAAATTACCTTTGTATAATCGATTAAAACACACGATAGTGTTTCTCTATCGAGTCCACACAAGCACAACAATCACCGAATGATTTTCTCTCAACCTCTTGCTAATGATGTTTTTGAGAAGTATGAACAAAGAAAACAATGGTGGAATGGCTATAGGGAGGGTCGGCCAAATGAAGAAGGAAAGGAGGAAGAAGATGCCAAAATTATGAGAAAATAAAGGAAAGGAGATAATGTGTAATTATGTGATATAATTATTAAAAATCTGATTTTAAATTCAAATAAAATAATTACACATATCACCCCTTTAAATTCATAATTGCACTCTTGCCCTTTCATGAATTGAAACCCCAAATGGGCTCCAAGCCCGTTTAACTAAATCCAAATTAAAACTCATAAAATTGAGTTCTAGTTTTTGTTTGGATAAACCGGTTCAATTTCCTCAACTTGATTTCTTCAACCGTCTGGTTAAAACCCTAGGCCAGAAATCAACCGAATCGTTTTCAATTTGACTAAACTGAAAACCAGATTCTCCCAATTTCCATCCATGCTTATTTGTCATGTGTTGTGCATAATTCGTGTGACCCTCTAGGCTCACGAACAGTTGGCAAACTGGTAAAATTACTATTTTACCCTTTCCATCATAAGTGGTCTCTAGCAAGACATTATGATTACCCAACGTTCGTGATTATCGATTATTCGACTTAACCGGTTATCGTACATGTCACTGTCCTTTTATCAAACCGATATCCAGATTGATCAATAGGCATAGAATCGTCATCCTAAATTATCAATCACTGTTTCTTGTTATCTGAGGTGACTGAAAACTGATACTAAGGTATCACCTTCAGTCATACTCAGCAAGTGGCCTAAACGGATATCTTTCTCATACCGGAGTATGAGTGATAAATCCCTCAGACGCCTTTCGAGTTTACTAATGCGATAAATATCCAAGCCAATCGAAGACGTTATAGCTACCCTTTTACAGATAACGTTAGACTAGGTCAAACTTAGGTATTCATTACATAGTCTACACAAAGACTCCTTGGTGTTAGAAGATAATGACAAGCTATGATGTGTGAGTATCTCATGACTGGATCTATGTAGCATACTCACAATCAGGTTGTCCGATATCATCGACCTGATGGTATCTATGATATAACTCCGGCACGCACTTTGCCATGATCAGTAGAGCATGATCACAAGGAGTTAGTCACATACTGATCCCTTCAGAAGAAGTTTAGCTGATCAGGGACTTTATCGAATGCAATTCTTTCTGATCTATAGTTCTACTATAAGTGCTTACACACATTATGACATAGGTCAAATCACATTAGATATACTACTACAACACATTAGTAATATTATGTCTTTTATTATGTAGAAGAATGATGTCTGTTACAATACAGATTAAGGAATTTCATTGGACTAGGGCATAATCCTAACAGTTTCGACTATGGTCAGAATTAATGTGGCTACTACGCGGAGGCGCACGCATGCATATAGAACTGCCCAACTCATCCAGACTTCTCCTCTATGAATGTTACGCGGAGGCGTACCGACATCCATAGGCTCAAAGTCATTTTGAGTGTGCAAACTTGGATGGTATCACGCTTGACTTGTAATTATTTACGAATAAGTGTTTTTATACTCCTGATTGTATATCGATACAATCTTAACTGGAATCATCAATTACAAATTCATGCAAAGATGATTCCTTAACCAATTACATGCAAGTCTAATTAAATTCCGGTTTTAATCTTCGCATGTGGGTGATAGCTAAATATACATAAACTAATGCATATAGAACTATCTATACATTCATATATTCACAATATACAAATGTAAAAGGAACATGTATAGCTTAGCCGTTCCTATGGATTCTAGGATACTAGCAAAATAGATCCTAAAGACTAGGTCTTCAAGATTCATACTTGCTCCATCCTTGTGTACTCCCACTAGTTTCGAGTCTCCTCCAGCCTCCGAATCTCCCTCCTGACTTGTATCTTGTGCCGGTCTTTATAATTACATATTTAAAATAAATAAATACAAATAAACACAACACGCAGGTCGTATTTATTACAACCCAAAATCTTAGCAACTCGCAGGTTGCAAAAACTAAAATTAAAATCATACAAATCTAGATGGTTTAGCTATAAATCATGTGGAAAACAATATGTTGTCAAACATCATGTGATCATACATCATGCTTATCAAACAACAAATTAATTCCAAATTTTATCTTTCTTATGTGTGACCACGGCTTTGTCTTACTTATGTGCTGAAGTAATATGTTAAGCATGATCTGATTTATGACCACTAAAGTAGTAGAACCATAAATCTGTACATATCACACTTTAAAAAGAAGCGACCAGTATGAGGATGGTTCTCAATGACGTAGTTCTACTTGTCATAGGGATGAGGGATCCCGGAATCATATCATAGATATCGTGAGGTGATTGATATCGGACGACCCGCTTTAAATAGTGTTTTCATAGACTAAGCCATGAACATATTCAAATGCAATAGCTTGTCACAATATCCTTAGACCAAGGAGTCATTGTGATCGCTATGCAATGTACGTGCGGATTTAACTTGCGCCTAACGCTTTCCGTAACAGGATTGCAATAACGGGCATGATTAGGTGGCGGAACGGGTTGCATGAGTGACACGAAAGACGGCTAAGGGATTTATCCCTCATACTACGGTATGAGAAAGATATCTGTTAAAGGCCTCTTGATCGAGACTGACTGAGAGTAAGAGCATGGCCATGCCAATGATACGGGTTATCAATTCTCAGCCATCTCACATATCAAGTAACAATGATTGATTAAACAAGGGTGACGACTCTATGCCTTATGATCAATCTGGATATCTAGATATAATAGGATAGTGACTTGAACGCACAAAGGTGAAATCGAATCATCGATCATCATGCACCTTGGGTAATCATAACGTCTTACTAGAGAGCACTTATGATGGATCGAGCAAGAGAGATCTTTTACGCCGATCTGCCAACGGTGGCATGAGCCTGGAGGGTCACACACATTCAAGACGGATAACTTGAGACAAGGAAACCTTAACGTTTCTTGATGAGCAATACCTGGACAAAACTGAAGGTTTTGTGCCATAGGTTCGGTATGAGAGAATAATTAGCGAATCGAGAAAACTGAGTTTTTTCGTCGATGTCGCGTCGGATTTTGTTTGATAAGTAACGACAAAAAGGGTCGGGCAACTTTTGGACACGGTAGGCAACCACATGGGCGAGCCCATTGGGCTCGGCCCATGAGGTGACATGGTCGGCCCAACAAGGGCCCATTTTGGGCCCAATAAGCCCTATATGGCCGGCCACTTTGGTGGGCCCAAAGGTGGGGGCCACAACACACCATGCTTAGTTGGTGATTGTTGATTAAGAGGTGAGTGATTTAAGGGGTATGGGTTAGACACCTTTAAGCCCATACCAATCACCTTTTGACCCATACTTATGAGATTGATGAAGTAGAGAAAGATCAATTAATTAATCACACAACTCTCACAACTCACAAGCTCTCTCTCTCTCCTTGGCTGTCCACCTCCACTAGCTCCTCTCTTCTTGCTCTCTTGTTCTTCATTTATTTGTTCTAGTAGGCATTAAGTGAAGGATCTTGAAGATCATCCCCTTGGTGTGGACTTGCTCTAGAGAAGAAGATCACAAAGTTCTTCTTTATCGATTAAACAAAGACTTAAAGGTAAACTTCTTGTGGAATAGATTTTGCCTAGGGATTTAATGGTTCAATGTTCTTGGACAAGGTTTGGAGTTGATTTGTTAAATGCTTCCGCTATCTCGATGTTAAAGAACGCTCCAAAACCCTACAGTGGTATCAGAGGGTGGTTAACCCTCTTAATCTTTGTCTTGTTGAACTTGTTTCGGTTTTATGATTATTTGCATGCCAAAATTGTTGATAACATGTTTTTAATGCTTTTTGGGATAATTGCATGAAATATTTTTTGGAAATTATTCGATTTGTCGGGTCCGAGAAGAGACTCTCGGGGAGCCGGATAGGAGTCCGAGAGGAGAGGCAAGCTCGGTTTGGGCTTTTCTAGGCCCAAACCGAGCTCTGATGTTGGGCTCGGCCCAATGGGCTTCAGCCCATTAGCTTAGCCCGACTTGGTTCGTGCACGTTGATTATGTCCGTGGATGAACCCGCGGTCCAATATTTCGAAAACTTTTAAATTTGATCGGTTTCGATAAAGCGTTTTTCGAAAAGGTCTTGTTTCGATAAACCCGACCAAGCAACTTGGCAAAGTTAAAACCGGAATAATTGCATATTATTTGATAACATTGTTGTGTGATAACATGTTGGATGATGTGATGAGATGTATGATGCATTAGTAGCCCATTAGATTTTATCGCTTTCACGGTTTGCACACCGATAGTGTTAGCGTGTAATTATTCTTTCATTCGAGCCCATAAAGTGTAATTATTTTTTTATCTGGTCTACGAACCGAGTATTAATTGTAATTACTACTCAAAGACGAGAAGGATGGAAAATCGAGCACAATGACGGTCTTGGAGGAAGTCCAAGAGCTAGTGGGAGCCCGAATGAGAAAGACGAGAAAATGTGGTGACTCATAGAATCCTAAGATTAGGATGAGCTATAAAATACATATTTAACGCTTTACGTTTGCTTGCTTGAATTATTTAAATAATTACATGCTTGCATGCTTAGCTTATAAGTTTATAAGCCATCACCTCACATGCAAAGATTAAAATCGATTTTAATTGTTTGCATGTTTAAAGCGTTGTGAACCATCATCGCACGGGTTGTGATGGATGAGTTCGTTTTTGAAACGTGTTTGCACGGGTTGCAAATGACGACTTCAAAAGAAGATTGTATATGATACAATTAGAAACGTCACAACACGGGTTGTTGATGACGGGTTCGTAATTGTACCAAGATACTTTCGAATTATTAAACACAACCAAATCACAACATAATTTGAGTCAAGTGAGATGCCACCCAAATTCACACCGATGTAGAAACATTTTATCGGTGTCGTGCGCCTTAGCGGAGCATCGATGGAATGGGTTCTATATGGAAATGGTAAATTTTGTGGGATGTCGTGCGCCTTAGCGGAGCATCTGCACAAAGTTAACGCATTAGTGAAGGTTGGTTGACTCGACCACAATTCTTGGCCTGAGGTTGAGCCGGGGCATCCGAAGGGTAAGCCGTGTGCTTTTGCACATACCCTGACCAAGAGTTACACGGGTTGTAATTGGATGGACGTCCTACCTAAATGAGTCAATTGGAGCGGTGCGCCTTAGCGCACTTCAATTGACAAATAAGGGATCTTGGTTTAAAGATTCTAAACCTTAGAATCGGATGGTTGGCGTTTAATTCGGATCTTCGTAAATTTATTCAACTTTTCTGATTAAATTTACTTTCTTCGTGTAGAAATGGCTAGTAATTCAAGAAACTCGTCTAATTTGTCGTTGAGGACTATACTTGAAAAGTGTAAACTCAATGGAACATATTATCTGGACTGGGACAGGAATTTATGACTTGTGTTAAAGTTGGAACGCGGGGAGTACGTCCTTGACAAGGCTATCTCGATGGAGCCACCTGCCAACACAACGAGGGTCGTTAAGGATGCGTACCAGAAACACCTTAGCGATTCTATCGACGTTGCGTGTGTCATGCTGGGCTGCATGGAGGCGGACCTCCAGAAGCAGTTTATGGAGCTATCCCATAATCAGTTTGCAATGTTTGCACAGATCAAGGATATGTTCAAAGAGAAAGTACGTATTGAAAAATACAGTGTTCTCCGAGAACTCATTGTCTGTAAGATGTCAGCAGGCAGCTCCGTAGGTCCACACGTCCTACGTATGAAGGGACATCTCGATCATATGACTAGTCTCGGAATGACTATGGAGAAAGAGATGGCTGCGGATTTCATTCTGCAATCCCTTCCTCATGCATATGGTGGGTTCGCCATGAACTATCACATGCATGACATGGACAAGACCGCATCAGAGTTGCACATCATGTTGGTAACTGCCGAAAAGAGCATAAGGGGCAATACGCCCAAAAGTGTTCTGATGGTCAAGAAGGGATCCGGCTTCAAAGCTGGTGGTGGAAAGGGCAAAGGCCCAATGCACCAGACGAGGAAGAACAGACGACCTTTCATCACTAAACCTTCCATGCCCATGAAGGGAAATGGGAAGGCAAAAGAGTCGGTCTGTTTCTACTGCCAAAAGCCTGGTCACTGGAAGAAAGACTGTCAGCAGCTGAAGGATGATCAGAGGAAGCGCGGTGGGGCCACTACTTCGTCAGGTATTCCATTAGAGCTAAATCTTTATACTATAAATTCTTGGGTACTAGACACTGGAGCTGAGTCTCATGTCTGTGGGGATGTGCAGGTGTTGCATAGTAGAAGAGATATGGGGGAAAACGAGAAGGACCTAAGAGTTGGGAACAACGTGAGAGTTACCGCAACTGCCGTGGGTTCTATTAACCTTGTTTTGCCCAGTGGGCTTGTAATTGAAGTTTCTGATGTGTTTTGCGTACCTGCTTTCAGCAGGAATATTATATCGATATCTCTTCTTGAAAAAGAAGGTTATTATTTTGATATTAAGAACGGGTTTTTTAATATTATGCGCAACAACATGTTTTATGGAAATGCTCACACTGTTGGAGGTTTATACATATTGAATATGAAAAACTCGAGATCCAACATGCTCTATAATATAAAGGCTAAGAGGTTTAAAGCTAATGATTTAGACCAAACTCTAATCTGGCATTGTTGTCTAGATCACATAAATGAGAAACGCATCTCAGCACTTCATAAGCGCGGACTTCTAAGTCAATTCGAATTCCAAACGATTGATAGATGTGAAGCTTGTTTAATGGGCAAGATGACTAAAGCGCCCTTCACTGGTTTAGGTGAGAGGGCAGGTGATCTATTGGGTCTAATACATTCAGACGTATGTGGACCAATGAGTTCACAAGCCAGAGGTGGTTAAGGCTACTTTATCACATTTACTGATGATTTCAGTAGATATGGTTATGTCTATCTCATGAGACATAAGTTCGAAGCCTTTGATAAATTCAAGGAGTTTAGGACTGAAGTAGAAAACCAACTCAGAAAGAGTATCAAGGCACTCCGTTCTGATCGGGGTGGAGAAAACTTATCCGATGAGTTTCTTAGTCATCTTACTGAAAGTGGAATACTATCTCATTGGACTCCGCCAGGAACACCGCAACTCAATGGTGTGTCCGAGCGAAGGAATCGGACATTGTTGGATATGGTTCGATCGATGTTAAGTCTCACTGATCTCCCAATCTTCTTCTGGGGTTACGCTCTGCAAACGGCCGCATTCATACTAAACAGGGCTCCGTCGAAAGCAGTGGAAGAGACATCATTCGAGAAATGGTACGGGAAAAAACCCGTTTTGTCCTTCCTAAAAATCTAGGGTTGCGAGGCTTATGTAAAACGGTTGCTTGCAACCAAGCTCGAACTGAGATATGGCCGTAGCAGCGTATCATAACTATAAGAACATTTATATGAGGTTAGCTGATTCCAAATGGACGTCAAAACCGCCTTCCTCAACGGGAGGTTAGCTGAGAACGTTTATATGTCTCAGCCTGAGGGTTTTGAGGATCCTAAGAATAAGGGAAAGATTTGTAGGTTGCTCAAATCAATTTATGGTTTGAAGCAAGCATCTTGGAGTTGGAATCAGCATTTTGATGAAGTTGTGAAACAGTTTGGCTTCATCAAGAACGATGATGAACCTTGCATATATAAAAAGGCAGATGGGAGCAAAGTAGTCTTCTTGGTGCTCTATGTTGATGACATAATGCTCATTGGAAACGACGTCCCTACCTTGCTCTTAACAAAGACTTGGTTAGGTGAGTGTTTCGTAATGAAGGACTTAGGCAAGGCCTCTTACATCTTGGGGATCAAGATATATAGAGACCGTGCCAAGCGGGTCTTGGGCTTAAGTCAAAGCACCTATATAGACAAAGTGCTGAGAAGATTCTCAATGCATAATTCAAAGAAAGGACTGCTGCCCATGCGTCATGGCATAAAGTTGAGCAAGAAGCAGTGTGTTGAGACACCTGCAGAGATAGCAAGAATGAATGAGATCGCATATGCTTCGGCTATAGGGTTCATAATGTATGCCATGATATGTACGAGACCGGATATCTCGTTTGCCCTAAGCTGTACTAGTAGACATCAATCCAAACCCGGTGAGGAACACTGGATTGCCGTCAAGGCGATTCTCAAATATTTGAGAAAAACCAAAGACGCTTTTCTTGTATACGGGGGAAGAAATGATGATCTAGTCGTCAAAGGATATGTCGACGCTAGTTTCCAGACAGACCCCGATGACTTTAAGAGTCAGTTGGGATATGTGTTTACGTTGAACGGTGGAGCATTCAGCTGGAAAAGCAAGAAGCAGGACACCACTGCCGACTCTACGACCGAAGCTGAGTACATTATTGCATCGGAAGCGGCAAAAGAGGCTGTAAGGATCAGGAGTTTCATGGCTGGGTTAGGTGTAATTCAAAATCCATCTAACCCATTAGACTTATATTGTGATAACACCGGGGCCATTGCGCAAGCTAAGCAACCCAGGGCACATGACAGATCCAAACATGTACTCAGGAAGTATCACATCATCCGCGACATTGTTGGTAGAGGTGACGTGAAGACCCACTACGTTGCATCTGATGATAACACAGCCGACCCCTTGACCAAGGCTCTTCCTCAAGCGAAACATGATAAACATGTTAGGTCAATGGGTATAGACTGGGACTTAGATTGGAACTAGGGGCAAGTAGGAGATTGATAGCAATTTGTGCCCTAGTCCAATTGCTAGTAGCCTGTAAATGTCTATGTACATTATCCTCATTTGTAATATATATAAAACGGCTTTGTATTACTTATGTGTTGAAGTAATATGTTAAGCATGATCTAATTTATGACCACTAAAGTAGTAGAACCATAAATCTGTATGGATCACACTTAACGAGTCCCTGGTCAATATACGCTTACATAGAAGCGACCAGTATGGGGATGGTTCTCAATGACGTAGTTCTACTTGTCATAGGGATGAGGGATCTTGGAATCATATCATAGATATCATGAGGTGATTGATATCGGACGACCCGCTTTGAATAGTGTTTTCATAGATTAAGCCATGAACATATTCAAATGCGATAGCTTGTCACGATATCCTTAGACCAAGGAGTCTTTGTGATCGCTATGCAATGTACGTGCGGCTTTAACTTGCGCCTAACGCTTTCCGTAACAGGACTGCAATAACGGGCATGATTGGGTGGCAGAACGGGTTGCATGAACGAAAGACGGCTAAGGGATTTTTCCCTCATACTACGGTATGGGAAAGATATCCGGTAAAGGCCTCTTGATCGAGACTGACTGAGAGTAAGAGCATGGCCATGCCAATGATACGGGTTATCAGTTCTCAGCCATCTCACATATCAAGTAACAATGATTGATTAAACAAGGGGGACGACTCTATGCCTTGTGATCAATCGGGATATCTAGAGATAATAGGATAGTGACTTGAACGCACAAAGGTTAAATCGAATCATCAATCATCATGCACCTTGGGTAATCATAACGTCTTACTAGAGACCATTTATGATGGATTGGGCAAGAGAGATCTTTTGCGCCGATCTGCCAACGGTGGCATGAGCCTGGAGGGTCACACACATTCAAGACGGATAACTTGAGACAAGGAAACCTTAACGTTTCTTGAGGAGCAATACATGGACAAAACTGAAGGTTTTGTGCCATAGGTTCGGTATGAGAGAATAATTAGCGAATCGAGAAAACAGAGTTTTCTCGTCGATGTCGCGTCGGACTTTGTTTGATAAGTAACGACAAAAAGGGACGGGCGACTTTTGGACACGACACGAAACCACATGGGCGAGCCCATTGGGCTCGGACCATGAGGTGACATGGCCGGCCCAACAAGGGCCCTTTTTGGGCCCAATAAGCCCTATATGGCGGACCACTTTGGTGGGCCCAAAGGTTGGGGCCACAACACACCATGCTTAGTTGGTGATTGTTGATTAAGAGGTGAGTGATTTAAGGGGTATGGGTTAGACACCTTTAAGCCCATACCAATCACCTTTTGACCCATGCTTATGAGATTGTTGAAGTAGAGAAAGATCAATTAATTAATCACACAATTCTCACAACTCACAAGCTCTCTCTCTCTCCTTGGCCGGCCACCTCCACTAGCTCCTCTCTCCTTACTCTCTTGTTCTTCATTTAATTGTTCTGGTAGGCATTAAGTGAAGGATCTTGAAGATTATCCCCTTGGTGTGGACTTGCTCTAGAGAAGAAGATCACAAAGTTCTTCTTTATCGGTTCAACAAAGACTTAAAGGTAAACTTCTTGTGGAATAGATTTTGCCTTGGGATTTAATGGTTCAATGTTCTTGGACAAGGTTTGAAGTAGATTTGTTAAATGCTTCCGCTATCTCGATGTTAAAGAACGCTCCAAAACCCTTTAAAATCAACCCTAAAAATTAACTTTTACTTTCAAAATCAACTAATAAAAATTTGATTTTTTTTCATGTTTTCATGCAAATATAAAATACAAATCATACATGAAAATTTGGGAATATTACTAACCCTAATCATGCTCAAAATCAATATCACAAACAACCATCCCCTGATACCACTGAAGGAATTTCATGGGTTCCATAGATTAAATATCATGCAGCGGACAATGAATTAACCATGGAATTCGAAACCAGATCTTCATGTGATAAAATTTCAGCATATGAACATAAAAATATCATATCTGAAAATATACCTTTTTGAATCTCTTAAAAGCCAGAAGTTTTAGTGAATCTGCCTGAAGAAAAACGTAACTTCTAAAAACAATAACTTGAGCTATATAGTTTCAAATTCCTCGGTTTTTTTAGAGAGTAAATTTCATCCAGTTCTCTACGACTTTAATGTTTTGCACAAAACCCAATTCGAACTGCAAGACCATCGTCTGAAGCAAAACATCATACTCGCCAGTGGTGGACAGATTTTCCAGTTTGTCCCGATTTATTACATCTTTGAGGATTTCGAATTTGACAAACCAAAACCAAAAGATTGTGCTCCCTAGATGGTCCACACAAGAACGGCGCCTTATTAATCAAGGTTTCTACACTCAACTATGCTAGTTTTAAGAGTAGAAGAAGCAAACCCTAGCTATGCTGGAGAGAAGGAGGTCGGCTAGAGAGGGAGAGAGAGCCGAGAATGTGAGTGTATTAGGGTTAGGATTATTGTGAAAAATCAGATTTTTATTATCTTTTATTTTTCACAAAATCAAATTCATAAAATCTCATAATTAACTTAAGCCCATTCTCATAATTAATATTAAGAATGGGCTTGAAGCCCATTTAGCTAAAGTTTAATTAAACTCATTTAATTGGGTTCTAATTAAACGATTTAGTTAAACCGATCTAATTCATTTAATCTGAGTTCCTCAACCGTCTTGTTATAAACCTAGGCAAGAAATCAACGGATTCGTTTTCAATTTGACTAAATTGAAAAGCGGATTCTCCCAATTTTCATCCAAGTCTGTTTTGCTATATACCATGCTTAAAGTGTGTGACCCTCTAGGCTCACGACCCGTTGGCAGACTGGTAAAATTACCAATTTTACCCTTTCCATCATAAGTGAGCTCTTGCAAGACATCATGATTACCCAACGTCCGTGATTATCGATGATTCGACTTAACCTCTTATCGTACATGTCACTATCCTTTTACCATACCGATATTTAGATTGATCAAAATGTATAGAACCGTCATCCTAATTTATCAATCACTATTTCTTGATATCTGAGATGACTGAAAGCTGATATTAAAATATCTCCTGCATGGCCATGCTATTTCTTCAGTCATACTCATCAAGTTGCCTAAACAGATCTCTTTCCCATATCGGAGTATGGGTGATAAATCACTCAGCCGTCTTTCGAGTTAACTCATGTAATTCATAATCAAGCCAATCAGAGCCCTTATGGCTACCTTTTTTATAGGTAACGTTAGACTAGGTCAAACTTAGAGGTTCATTACATAGTGATCACAAAGACTCCTTGGTCTTAGGATATAAGGATAAGGTACGATCTGTGAGTATGCTCATGACAGTATCTATGCTGGATACTCACCATCGGGTCGTCCAATACCATCTCCCTGATGATATCTATGATCTAACTCCGGCAGATCCTTGCCATGATCAGTAGAGCTTGATCATAAAGAGTTAGCCTCATACTGATCGCTTCTTAATGAAGCTTAACTGATCAGGGACTCAGTAAATGTAATTCTTTGTGATATGCAGTTCTACTATTAGTGATGACACACTAATGATACAGACCAAATTACATCTAATATATTACCACAACACATTAGTAATATGATGCCGATTTAATTATTCAGAAAGATGATAAAAAATTATAACTGTGGACAACTTTTATATTGGACTAGGGCACAACTCTAACAACGATTACACCCTTCCGTCCTCTATTGCTCCACCTACCTCCATTTCGCATCTCACCCCTCTGTCAGTATCCTCAACGGTATATCCTCTTGCTCAAACTATTTCATATGCTCAATTATCTCCCACTCACTCTACTTTCCCAGCGGCCATCTCTGCCACAGATGAGCCACAATATTTCCACCAGGCAGTGAAACATGAGCATTGGAGAGAGGCCATGGGGAATGAGATTTCAACCCTTGAAGAAAATCAAACTTGGAGTTTGACCACTTTGCCTCCCGGTAAACGAGCAATTGACTCAAAGTGGGTATACAAGGTCAAATATCGACCTGATGGGAGCATAGAGAGGTATAACACGCAATTGGTGGCTAAGGCATACACACAGGGTGAAGGTGTTGACTTTATAGACACTTTTGCTCCTGTTGCAAAGATGGTTACAGTTCGTTTCCTGCTCACCATCGGTGCAGGTCGAGGATGGCAACTTTTCTAATTAGACGTCAACAATGCTTTTGTCCGTGGTGATTTGAAGAAGAAGTTTATATGAAGATTACTCAAGGATTTTCTAGACAAGGGGAGAATCGAGTGTGTAGATTGCACAAATCTCTATATGAACTGAAGCAGGCGTCCCAGAATTGGTACCACAAGTTCACGGAGTCTGTTATGATGCTTGGTTACCACTCCTTGGTGACAGATCATTCCCTTTTCGCCTTCAAAGGGTCGGGATCGTTTGTGGTGGTCCTCATATATGTCGACGACGTAATAGTCACATGCACTGACAACTCACGCATAGAGCAGCTCAAGCTTCACCTAAACCAACAGTTCAAGATCAAGGACTTAAGAAAATTAAAATATTTCCTTGGTCTTCAGGTGGCACGTTCCCCCACTAGCATTGCTCTCACACAAAGGAAGTATGCCCTAGACATCCTCTCTGACAGTGGCCTCACCGGGTGCAAGCCAGCATATTTTCCGCTTCCTCAACAAAATCGCCTATCTGCTAAAGAAGGTGCACCTTGAGCACATACTGGGACGATACCGCCGCTTCGTTGGACGACTTTTATATCTTACCATCACACGTCCAAACATCAGCTATGATGTGCATAGTCCAAAGTCAGTTTATGCATGATCCTATAAAACCACACATGGACGCTGCCCTCCACGTCTTGACGTACCTCAAAGGTTGTCCAGGACAAGGACTTCTTTTACCCTCCGATAACTCCCTCGTACTTAGGGCATATTGTGATGCAGACTGGGCAGGGTGCCCAGACACTAGAAAATCCACCACTGGCTATATACTATTCCTGGGGTCGTCTCCCATTTCTTGGCGATCCAAGAAACAGATGGTGGTTTCTTGTTCATCCACAGAAGCTGAATACAGGGTCATGGCTGCCACCAGTCGCGAAATAGTTTGGTTGCGTCTGTTGTTTAAAGATTTTCAGACTCCCCAAGACATGACAGTCCCACTATTCTGTGACAACCATGCAGCAATCCACATAGCTTCCAACCCGGTCTTTCACGAACAGACAAAGCACATCGAGATCGATTGCCATTTTGTTCACCAGCAGCTTCATGCATCAGAACTTTGTCCTCGACCCATCTCCAACAGACACCAGCTCGCAGATATCTTTACCAAGGGTCTGGGGTAAGATCGCTTCCTCGAACTCCTTCGCAAGTTGGGCATTGCGAATCTCCATGCTCCCACTTGAGGGAAAGAAGTCTCCAAGATTTCTTCCCATTAAAATCCCATAATTCTCTCTCGTAAATAGTTCAAAACCAATCACAATTTTATTGTTTTGGTTTGTTTTCCTTTATCAGATTCATTGTAATTGTATATGTACCATTTTCCGCCGCGTGAATACAAGTCAGAATATATTTTATTCCCTCTTGTCAATGTTTATTCATAATAGGGATGCATGACTGTAACGAAAAAAAACAAATACTCACCACCACAAACCTTCACTGATAGTGCCTCTCGTTCTGCTTGCTTGAAATTGTCTTCTCTTATGCGTTTTGCACCATAAAATATTAATCAACTGTTACATAATTTATACTACACCAAGTATGAGATTTTCAATATTCAGACAGATAAAATAAGCACTCTAGACCCAAAAAACAGGTTGATAATATATTCAATCCTGCAACGATAAAATTTGTTTACCGGTATAACATTCACAATGGGCTAAATATGTCACGTCGTACTATGTAGGAAATAGGTCTACCTTAATAGTTAAGTTTTGTCTTTATATTTAGACAAACAGGTGCATAGTAGGGTACCATCTAAACGTTACACTCCAATGCAGAACTGAATCATTCTAGCGATACAAACGAATCCCAATGGGGGATAAAAATAAGACTAGACCAGCTATGATATCACGAAAACTTGAAAAGGAGCTAAATTTATTTGGACAAGCTTTAAAGAGATAAGGTTAAGTTTCTTAGTTGGTTGTAACACTTGCCTTCATATTTATCACTTATATTTATAGTCATTCCATGTGGAATGTCTATTTCAACAACTTGAAACTTCCAAGAAGATATATTAAAACAACATGTGTGCATTCGTGTGTTCATGAAATAGGATTTGATTATAAAATTACATATTTATAGAAAGTTGTTTATCATGAAATGAAGAGCTTGCAAAGGTTCTCTGCCATAAAATGACTGGAATGGACATATTTAAAACTTTCCAGTCCTAAATTATCCAACAAAGCTCTGGAGGCATTTTTTCTGGCTTAGGGTTCGAAACAAAACGACACATCCCCAATTTGACAATTTGGCAGAACTAAAGTTCAAAGCATATGTTAGAATCCTATAATGCTAAAATAGGCAGCAAAACTACAAATAATACAGTGCCTCAGTGGGAAGAGAAGGAAAAGCAAATATTTTTTGTGGTTAAACAAGAGACATGTAAAATACCTCAGATTCTGTAAAGATCTTGGGAATAACTTTGACAGTAGGGATGGCACTTGGGCGGGTCTAGTAATCCTAGACCCAACTCAAAAATTAGGTCTCTGTCCCGAACCTGTCTCATTCCCCGATATTTTGCTTTCAAATCTGCCCCGACGGGTATAGGTAATTTTCAAGTCCCGGACTCGTCCCGAAATCAGACATTATTCCAATTTTCTCTTACAATCCGTTATTTATTATATGATTATCTCTCAATTAATTTTACATACAAATTGCAAAGTTTAAGCGTAATACATGATGTAGTAAAACATGTTTGAAGTGTGTGAGTGTGATGTTTTCTCACTGCGCAACCAAAATCAATTTTGAGAGCTTACTAGACCATGTTTGCGCGAAAAAACAAAATTAACAGAGAAGTATATATAGAGAAACAAACGAATAAAATTCGTAACTTGGGTATAATTTGTTTTTGAGAAAACTAATTAGGATTAATTAGTTAGTAATGTTTTCTTTGAAATATAAATATAATGTCATTATTTTTTTAACATACAACGGGGCGGGTAGTGGTCACCCTGACTAGATACCTGCTTGTTTGCACCATTACCCGTGCCATTACCCGAAATTATTAACCGCCTGCTTTTAATTGGGTTGGGTCTATGGGTTACTGGTCGAGTTTGGTTATATTTGCTATCCCTATTTGGCAGTGTATATTTTCAATGTTCTATGACGGGGTTATCATAAGACCAATATTATTGGTTTGCTGAAAGAACAGACTGAACAGTATAAAATCAATGGCATAATATCATCAAAATCTGTGCTTGTGCTCTGAAGCTAGTTGGGCCAATGAATTGTTGAGTCAAAACAATAACTGAGTTTACAAAAACAAAATCAGCTTAATATGCAAAGAGAAGCTAGTTGGCAGATTTGAAAGACAATTTCAAATAAAAAAATGTTGAAAGTTTCTAAGTAACAAAAAAAAGAATAAACAAATGCAGTATCCCTCCTAAACAAAAGCAAGAAATATAAGCATACTATATCTGAATAGATATGGTGGTGTCTTCATTTTCCAATTGCCACTCATGGAACCTATTGTGCAAGAGCGGGACATCTCCAAGTCCATGCTCTCCATCTGCTTCGCCAGGTTTCCACAGCTCCACAAGAGATGAAAGCACATTCACAACCTGGCTCATCTCTGGTCTTTGTGTGGACTGCTTGGCACAGCACTGCTCGGCCACCTCACACACTCTGCTGATACCACTTATAGTTTCAGCATCCAACTAGATTGTAGGGTCCGTCAATTCTTCAAGACTTTCCTTCATGTTCCTTTTTTTACGAAACCATCGCACTAGAAGAAAGGAATCCACGGCGGGTAGTGTGTTATCAACTGCTTTTTTTCCGGTTATCATTTCAATCAGAATCACTCCAAAACTGAAGACGTCAACTTTCGTATTAATATTTCCTGTTTCTGTCATAATTAACACAGTCAAGAGCAATGGTTTAAAAGGCATGTAGCATAATGAATGAGATATCAGTGATATAACATCAAATTCTTCACTTGAACATTATAAACACTTATTGCTGCATGTTTGTCCTTCAATGGAGAGGCTATCAAAATGCTAGTATAAAGCCGATCAATATGGATATTAAAAAACAAAAGAACCGATATCATATCTTTCTCAACCAGATAAAACAATACACTTTCATTGCATAGAATTAAAACCATTATTTGAAAGAAAGGGTTGGAAACATTGTCATGGCTGTAAAGTAAATTAGCTTGATCTTAGTATATGTTATTCCTGATTAGAGGCATGATGTATATGCAGGAAGATGGAATATGCATATCATTTGACATAAATCGCAACATTGATGTGTGGAGTGGTTAAGTTTACCTGCATACTCTGGTGCAAGATACCCAAATGTTCCGGCTATTTTTGTATAAAACGTGGATGTCCCATCTGGTACAGGACGTACGAGTCCAAAATCAGCAACCTTGGCTCGCATGTCATCGTCAAGAAGAATATTGGATGATTTCAAATCTCTGTGAATGAAAGTCTGATGGGTCAATCCATGTAAGTACTCAACACCCCGGGCCACATCCAAAGCAATGACCAACCTACTCATCCAGTCGAGGGGTTTCAGATTTTGTTCCTCCCAATCAAAAAGGCGCCTCTTGAGAGTCCCCTGAGGCATGTACTCGTAAACCAGCAGCCTCTCGTCCTCATGCAAGACGTACCCTAGGAATGAAACCAGATGCCGATGCCTCACTTTAGATAAAACATCAATTTCAGATTCGAATCCTGCCAACACTGTCTCACTTATAATTCCGCTCTTGATCCTCTTAACCACAATTGTTTCCCCCTCGTGTAATCTCCCTTTGTACACAGTCCCCAAACCGCCCGTCCCCAACACATTATCATCACTGAAATTGTCAGTCACGTTTCGTAGCAAGTCCATGGAAATGACCATATGGTCAACCACATGTAGATCACTGAGGCCAGTACTTGCGTAACCACAAGTGTTACTCGCAACACCATTGACACGAGAGGCTGCTACTGTAATCTTCACTGCATCATGTACCTCGGAATGAATGGGATGCTTAACAATAGCTTCCGGATATTGTACTACACAAGAATGCCTCCTCCTCCTGCTGCTGTAGAGACAGACACCCGCCACACCAATAAGTCCAAGGAACACAGCATAACCAACTGATCCGCCCACAATGCCTATTGTATAGGTCCTTTTTCCATTGCCAGAACCATCAACATGAAGAGGTTTGAGGGTCTCATCGTGACTACCTGGTCGAATGCTGTCAATAGGGTGCTTCCCAATAAGCCTATTCCCATCCAATACCATATCCACATTCTGCTGGAAATGTGGCACTTCACCTTCAAGATCATTGTTGGAAACATCCAACCTCTTGATATTAGGCAGAGTTACAAGCTCAGCAGGAATAGCACCATTTAGTAAATTATCAGAAAGAATCAAGGTTTGCAAGGATTTAAGCTCAGAGAAGCGAGGCGAGATAGTACCAGTGAGACCCATTCCGCGAAAACTGATGACAATAATGTCCCCGCAAGAACAAGTGATTCCAGACCAGCCATTGCAAGGATCGTTCCCTTTCCAGTTCTCTGCAAGAAAATAAGGGTAATTCATTGCTTCAGCAATAGACAGCAACACACGGACCCTGGGATCGCAGGGAGCACCGGGCTTGTTCACGCAGAAGCTGTTCCGATCATCAATCATGTCGACCTCAACCACATTGGTGTTGAACTTAGGCGGCGACCCCTGGAGGTGGTTGTTGGTCAGATTCACGACCCGGAGAAACTGCATAAGAACCAGAGACGCGGGAACGACGCCGGTGAAGTCGTTGTCCCTAAGATTCAAGCTCCAGAGGTCAGTGACCGGCGTCAAGTCCGGGAGAGGCCCGGTGAAATGGTTCCCGTGGAGCCACACCTCCGTGAGCATCGTCATTTTCCGCAGCACACCAATGGAGCCATTGAGGCAGGAATTGGGCTTGAAGTTGTTGAGCCAGAGGGACTGGATGGACGAGCCCGCGAAGGAGGAGGGCAAGCCGCCCTCGAGCGCATTGAAGGACAGGTGGAGCACGGTGAGGGCAGGGAACTTGTCGCCTCCGAGGAACGCGGGGATGGGGCCCGCAACGTTGGCGCTGTTGGCGGAGAAGTTGTGCAGAGAGGATGCGTCGAGGAGGCTGGGGGGGATCGGCCACGGGGAGAAGGGGTTGTAGCCGAGATCGACGACCTGGAGAGAGGACAGGCCGGAGAAGAAGTCGGAGGGGAGGGAAGAGAAGTGGTTGGTGTGGAGGAGGAGGACCTGGAGGGAGCTCAACCCGGCCAGACTGGGAAGAGGGCCAGACAAGTGGTTCTTCATCACCTCTAACCGCTGCAGAGAACTGAGGTTTTTGAGCTCAGGAGGGAGCGTGCCTCGCAGGTTCTGGTTCCCAATCTGGATACGGGTCACGCGGTTCTGGGAATTGCACTGGACGTGGTTCCACTTACAGGGATTCGGGTCGGACCAGTCAAGACTCCCCGAGTCGGTAAGTCCATTCTTCAAAAGTTTCATCACCGCAGCGTCGTCGCAGAGGCAACAGTGGCAGAGGAGGACTGACACGACAGCCCACAAACACAATGAACTGTTGTTTATCATGGTTTTGAGGAAACTGGAGAAAAAGTATGATGTTAGATATGGAGTGAGTGTGGCGATGACATATGATCACAACAACAGCAATAGGGATAGAGATAGAGAAACAGAGAGTGAAGAGTACGCAGTTGGAACGAAAGAGAGAGGAAGAGAATATTTTATCTCTTATTCAAATTTTTTTTTTGTTTTTGTATATGGAATATTTTATCATGAGTTCAAAAGGATTTGGTATAAGATGCTTAAAAAAAATTCTCCTATATAATATATAATGGATATAAATTTTGAATCTCGAAATTTTAAATGAAAAATCATTTTAAATTTGTATATTGAAAATGTAAAAATTAAAAATATAATTAAAATATACTAATTTCACAATTTTATGGTCCATAAGCATAAGGGAAAATGACACTTTAGTCACCTAAACATACCTTTTTTTTTCAATATATTGAATTTCATTTTGGGACAACTTACTCCTGAAATACCAAAAATACCGAAATTACCTTTGGAATTGAGCTGGTTCAATTTCAACCAGACCCAACCATAATTTAATCAATATGAAATTATTTTGTTACCCTCCATTGAATAACAAATTTATCTCACAATTTAAGGGTCTATTGGTCTTTTTAAATAACAAATTAAAAATTAAAAATAAATTATTAAATTACAATTCTACCCCCTCTTCTCTCTATTCATCATCTTCTTCATGTCTTCTCCGGTGACCCCTCTGGCAGCCCTCCGGCAGCCTCTTGCGATACAGCGTTGAGGAGGATGCTCTCGGATCTCTACATTAGTGTTCTGAATTCTCTCGACACTAACCGCCCACAACGACCTCGCTCGCCGTCGATTGAGGTCCGATGTTGAGATGGAGCAAGGCGTGGAGAGCTTGAGCTTGGAGGCATCAATGGGCCTTTGCTCACAGTGACCGCGCGCTCGTCGATTTTGATTCTAGTGAAACCCCAACCTTCCACCAGCTCCAAATATTATCCTGATTCTTTGAACCTGGGTGAAGAATTGGTAGGCGGCGTGAGGAAGGAAGCGAGTTAGGGTTGGACCGAGTTTCGAGAGGTCCTCTTTAACGCCACAGATCGTCGATTAGTCTTTTGCGAGAGAACCCCAAGTCTGCCGCTAGAGGAGTTCGTAGAGCCACAAGTAGAGGTCGGCGAGCTTTGAACCTTGGTGGACGGTGGATCCGGCAATGGACAGAGGAAACCTGAACCTGACCCAGCTCCGTGACGCGTTCAAGGTCATCGACCCAGGCCCAGCTCCGGCGATGGTGGACCAACGAGGACTCTCACACCATGCCAAATCAAAGAGAAAATAAAAAAAAGTTAGAAATTGAAAGGGTGGCATTCACTTGAAAATTTGATGAATAGTTGAAGGTAAATTCGTCATTTTACACTCTTTAAAAGTTTGGCCGGTTCTCTTCATTAGACCAAATTTAATTTTAGTTCAAGGGTAATTTAGGTATTTTAAAATTTCAAGAGTAGATTGTCTTAAAATGAAATTTAAGGTACTAAAAAAATGTATGGCATGAAAATATCAAAAGTGTATGTTTAAGTACACAAAAGTGTCCTTTTTCCCTAAGCACAATGTTGATCATTTTTATGATATTCAAATGTAGAGAATTGGCTTTATGTGATATTAATTATAGACCGGATAAATTTATCATATTAAAAATTTATACGTAGTATTTTATGATTTTAACACGGAAATTTAATCAATTTAATTTTAAAACATAAAGGTATAAGACTTAACTCTACTGAGCATCGAACAAATACACGCCAACAATCAGAGACAAGACTTTCCAATTAACACCGACTAAGAGTATCTCCAACCTTAATTCCATATCTCAGTTAATTATTATTCAATCATTAAAACAAATCAAGTCCTTATCTCCATTTATTTCCAACTCATTCTCTAAGATTATCCTTATTTGTCAATTCAACTACACATTTTATTACTCTAATGATAAAATAATTTAACACATTTTATTTTATTCAATTTGGTTATTATAATTGCTAATAGATTATTACAATAAATAATAGAGAAAAAATTCGCTACAAACCAAATTCAGGTGTCCAAATGTCTGAACTGTAAAACGTGTAGTGTAATGTCGTAGAAACACGTAGAACATGTGCAAAGTTGTAGAAAGTGATGGACCCGCACAAAATTGAAGAGTTCTATATAACGTGTAGTGCAATGCTGTATAACCATGTAGGGGTGTTCACAGTTTGAAAACTAATCGAACCTGCCAAAACCAAACCGAACCAACCGGTTCGGTTATTAGCCTTTCAGAACCGCCGATCGAACCGATGAATGGTTGGTCGGTTCCGTTAAAAATGATCGGTATACCGGTTTGGTTGTTGCGCCGCCGAGCAAATTTTGAGGAAGAAGGTTGTTTCTTTGTACGAGACGGGTTGATGCGGTTGAATGGTTGAGGACGGGGTTGTTCTTAGCGGTGGAGATGAGGTCGTTGTGGTCACTAGAGGCGCCGCCGTTGGGGGTGAGGGAGCGGCAGAAGGAGACGAACATGGAGAGTTTGATCGGTGTTGAGGTACTCCATCATGGCCTTGTTCTCGGCGGAGTCGTAGGTGAAGTTGAAGGAATTCTTCGGGTTCCAAATCAATTAATTTCATGTAAGTGGAAGCATATTAACCGAGGAATTCAAACTAAACTATGAACGATCTTCATGCTATGAAAATTTCAGCAAGTAAGAGGTGAACAACAATCTAAAATTTTACCTTTTTGTTGATCGAAATCACCAAAACACGATAGGAATTATGTTCTCTATTAAGTCCGCACAAGCAAGCTTTGATTTTGAAACAGTTCTTCCACACTTTTTACTAGGAAATGAAGAAGAAGAAGAAGAAGAAGAAGAAGAAGAAGAAGAAGAAGAAGAAGAAGCAAGAACATGAGAGAGAAGGAGGGGGAGGTTCGGCCGCACTTGGAGGATAATGGGAAAAAAAGTTCATGGATGAACCAAATCTAACTTCACTTTATCCAATTTTCAAAAATAATAAACCAAATAGGCTTACTGCCCAATCTTGCAAATTCATTTAATTAAACCATTCAATTCCATATAGACTTTCGTTCTAATTAAATGGTTTAGCTAAACCGGCTCAAGTTCACTTAGACCAATTTCCTCGACCAACTTGTTTATAACCTAGGTCGGAAATTGTCTAATCCGTTCCAATTTAACTAAACCGGAAAGTGAATTTTCCCATTTCTCAACCTTCTCGTCATTGATTTTACAAGTCCTTTTTGCTATATAACTTTCTTAAAGTGTGTGACTCTCTAAGCTCATGACCCGTTGGCAGATCGGCGCAAAATTACCATTTTCCCTTTTGCATCATAAGTGGTCTCTAGTAAGACATTATGATTACCCAATGTCCATAATTATCGATGATTCAATTTAACCTCTTATCGTCTAAGTCACTATACTTTTATCACCCGATATCTTGATTGATCATAAGCCATTGAACAATTACCATTATTTAATCAAACACTGTTTCTCGATATCTGAGATGACTAAAAGCTGATACTAAGTATCACCTGCACGACCATGCAATTTCTTTCAGTCATACTCATCAAGTGGCTTAAACAGATGTCATCCCATACCAGAGTATGAGGGATAAATCCCTTAGACGTCTTTCGTGTTAACTCATGTAGTCCATAACAAAGTCAATCAAAGACCTTATAATTATCCTTTTACTAGATAACGTTAGACACCGTCAAAATTAGAAATTGACGACATAGTAACCACAAAAACTCATTGGTCTAAGGATACAATGACAAACTACGGTATGTGAGTATGCTCATGACGGCATCTATGCTACATACTCACTATGGGGTCGTCCAATATCATTCCCTGAATGATATCTATGATCTAACTCCGACATTACCTTGCCATGACCAGTTGAGCGTAATCATATAGAGTTAACCTCATACTGGTCGCTTCTGAGGAAACTTAACTGACCAGGGACTCATTAAATATGATTCCATCTGATATGTGGTTCTACTATTAGTGATGACACACATAATGATACAAATCAAATTGTTAGGGTTCCTACCAAGTCAAGTGTAGTGGAAAAAGAAATTTGACCCGAAACTCGTTCTTGGATCGAATGCTAACTCTAGGTAAATCATAAACGAGGATGAAGGAAGAGCCTTTTACCTCTTTTAGTGCCGTGAGATTGTCGAGCCCCGAATCATAAGCAAGCCCTCAGACCTGCTCTCTACGAGCGCACACACACCGAACTCAAACCTTGATGAAGCGGTGACTCTGACAAGAGCTACTAGAATCTTGTAGTGCCTCAATTCTCTCTCGATCCGTCTACTCTCAATACAAGAGATAGAGGAGTTTTTGGTGAAGGAATACATGGGTTCCAAACAATAAACTTCATGCAATTATAACCATGGATTCATGAAAAACTTTGAAAATCATCATGTGAGAATCAATTTTCAGCACCTAAAAATTCATGGAAAAATTAGAAAAATATCTTTCTTCTTATGATCTAATTATCAAGCATACAAGTGTACACTCTCTAGAGTTGATCCACACAAGCAAGGAACCTTTTCTTTCCTGGTTTCTTCTCTTTGTTTTGCTAGAATCTAAAATGAAGAAGAAGCAAAAATGGTGGGAGAGAGAGAGAGAGAGGAAGTTGGGCTGGACAAAAAGGGGGGAGGAAGAGGACAAAAAGGTGTTGAAAAATGTGGGAAGTTGAAGATCAAAATCAAATAATTAATTTTTTATTTTGAAAAATAACTTCCTAATTTTTAATCCATTAAAATTAATTATCTTTTAATTAATATTAAGAATAGACTTAAAGCCCATTTAGCTAACCATTAATTAAACTCATTCAAATTGATTTCTAATTAAACGGTTTAGGTAGTCTGATCCAATTCCCTTAAACTGATTCTTGGTTTACACCAATTTGCTTCGATTTAACTAAACCGAAAGGTGAATTATTCCCAATCCTCATAATTCTCTCATACAGACTTATTCAAGTCCCTTTTGCTATACCTTGCTTAAAGTATGTGACCCTCTATCTGTTGGCAGACTGGCAAAATTACTATTTCGCCATTTCAATCATAAGTGGCCTCTACCAAGACATTATGATTACCCAACGTCCATAAATATCGATGATTCGATTTAACCTCTTATCGTCCATGTCACCATCCTTTTATCACTCAATATCCAAATTGATCATAAGGCATAGAACCGTCATCCTTATTAAATCAATCACCGTTTCTCGATATCTGAGATGATTGAAAACTGATACAAAGTATCTCCTGCATGGCCATGCGATTTCTTCAGTCATACTCATCAAGTGGCTTAAATAGATATAATTCCCATACCGGAGTATGAGTGATAAATCCCTCAGCCCTCTTTCGAGTTCACTCATGCAATTCATAACTAAGCCAATCAGAGCCCTTATGGCTACTCTATTACAGATAACGTTAGACTAGGTCAAACTTAGAGATTCATCACATAATGATCACAAATACTCCTTGGTCTAAGGATATAATGATAAGCTACGATTTGTAAGTATGCTCATGACAGTATCTATGCCGCATACTCACCACCAGGTCATGGCAGTAGAAGCAACCTATAAACAGGCTCGAACCTGCACTAGATCGACTACCATGTTAGATCCTTAAAAAATCGAGTTTTCGGGTTTTACCTTGAAACTGTCCAAAAACAGATTTTGCGGAACCGTCTTCATTTCGGCCTTGTAGCTCCCAAACCAACGCTCTTTTGGAAAATCTGTATTTCACAAACGTTGTAGCCCTTTGAATTATCTTTGCAACGCATCCAGATTTAGGTCGATCACAACTCGGACGAGGCGGCTAGGGCTCACTCCATTCCGGTCGACGGAACTAGAAAATCTGGACGGTTTGTCCAATTCTTCCTTGAATCACCAAAAAACACCAAGAATGGAAAGAATGGGGTTGAACCTCTTCAAAGGCGCCTACATATCCTCCCCGAAGAATCAAAACCACATAATTCTTGCTAGAGAATCAAACACACAAAATCTATACAAGAATTTTCGTGTTTGAAGAACAAGAGATGCAGGAAGGGAAGGAGCTTGGTCGGCCACCTCATTTTTGGAGAAGATGAATGAAAACAAAAACAAAATGTTGTGTGAGAATGATTATATAATTTGGGTGATGGTTGTGATGATATGATGAGAGTATGACCCAACCATGCCTAGCCCATGCTTGCCCTTACCTTGCCCATACCTCTCTAACTCATCATCCTTATCACAAAGGCCATGTAATCACCAACACCTCTCTAGCATAAAACCCCATTTTACCCGATCCATCATTAATGGCCTCTAGTATATCTTTATGATTACCTAGTGTGCATGATAATCGAACTAATCGACTTAACCTCTTGTAGTACATGTCGCTATCCTTTTAACGCCCGGTATCTAGATTGATCATAAGGCATATCGACGTCACCCTTATTTAATCACTCTCTATTTCTCGATCTGTGAGATTATTGAATACTGATAACCCGTATCATTGGCATGGCCATGCTCTCCCTTCAGTCAATTTCTATCGAGTGGCCTAAACAGATATCTATCTCATACCATAGTATGAGGGATAAATCCCTTAGCCTCCTTTCGTATCACTCATACAGCCCGTCTCCGTGTCAATCATGTCCGTTATGGTTGTCTTGTTATGGACAACGTTAGGAACAAGTCAAATACGATTCTTTACTATATAGCGATCACAAAGACTCCTTGGTCTAAGGATACGATGACAAGCTACCACAATTGAACGTGTTCATGACTGTATTTATGCAGCACTATTCAGAGTGGGTCGTCCAATATAACTTCCCAAGTGATATCTATGATCTGATTCCGGGATCCCATCCCAATGGCAAATAGAACTATACCATAAAGAATCATCTTCACACTTGGTCGCTTCATTGAAGCATATTTGACCAGGGACCCGTTAAGTGTGATCCGTACAGATATATGGTTCTACTACTTTGGTGGACATATATCAGATCATACTTAACCTATTACTTCAACACATAAGTAATATAATTTCGATTTTATATATTGCAAACGATGATTAGTATATACAGACATTTACAGACTAATACGATTGGACTAGGGCACAAAAATGCTTACAATCTCCCACTTTCCCTAGTTCCAATTTAAGCCCAGTCTATACCCATTGACCTCACATGCTTTTCATGCTTAGGTTGAGGAAGAGCTTTGATCAAAGGGTCGGCTGTGTTATCATCTGATGCAACGTAAGTGATCTTCACATTACCCCTCTCAACGATTTCTCGTATCAGGTGATATTTTCTAGGTACATGTTTGGATCTGTTATGTGCTCTAGGCTCATTAGCTTATACAATGGCCCTTGTGTTTGATAGCATTTGTGCCCTAGTCCAATTGGTATTAGCCTGTAAACGTCTATGTTCAAATATCATCGTTTGTAATGTATAAATATAAACGGCTTTATATTACTTATGTGTTGAAGTAATATGTTAAGCATGATCTGATTTATGACCACTAAAGTAGTAGAACCATAAATCTGTACGGATCACACTTAACGAGTGATGCCGTTAGAAGGACGGCTAAGGGATTTATCCCTCATACTACGGTATGGGAAAGATATCCGTTAGAAGGCCTCTTGATGGAGACTGACTGAGAGAAAAAGCACGGCCATGCAAATGATACGGGTAATCATTTCTCAGTCATCTCGCATATCAAGTAACAATGATTGATTGAACAAGGGAGACGACTCTATGCCTTGAGATGAATTGGGATATCTAGAGATAAAAGGATGGTGACTTGTACGCACAAAGGTTAAGTCGAATTATCGATCATCGTGCACCTTGGGTAATCATAATGTTTTACTAGAGACCACTTATGATGGATCGGGCAAGAGAGAGTCTTGCGCTGATCTGCCAACGGTGGCATGAGCCTAGAGGGTCACACACATACAAGACGGATAACTTGAGACAAGGAAACATGGATGTTTCTTAAGGAGAAGTATATGGACAAAACTGGAGGTTTTGTGCCATAGGTTCGGTTTGAGAGAATAATTAGCGAATCGAGAGAAATTGAGTTTTTCGTCGATATCGCGTCGGACTTTGTTTGATAAGTAACGACAAAAAGGTCGGGCAACTTTTGGACGCGGCATGAGACAACACGGGAGGGCCCATTGGGCTCGGCCCATGAAGCCTCATGGCCGGCCCAATAAGGGCCCAATAAGGCCATATGGCCGGCCCACTCGGTGGGGCCATTGTGGGGGCCACACAATGCCATGCTTAGTTGGTGATTGTGGATTAAGAGGTGAGTGATTTAAGGGGTATGGGTTAAAGCACCTTTAAGCCCATACCAATCACTTTTAACCCATACTTGTGAGTTGGGTGATGAATTATAATGCAAGACTTTAATTCATTAATTCATTAAGTCACAAAACACACAAAAATCCTCTCTCTCTCTCATTGTGGCCGGCCACCCCTCTCCTCTTCATCATCTTGCTCTCTTGTTCTTCATTTAATTGTTCTAGTAGGCAATTAAGTGAAGGATCTTGAAGATCATCCTCTTGGTGTGGACTAGCTTTAGAGAAGAAGATCCGAACGTTCTTCTTTATCGATTCAAACAAGACTTAAAGGTAAACATCTTGTGGAATAGATTTTGCTTTGGGATTTAATGGTTTAAATGTTCTTGGACAAGGTTTGGAGTAGATTATCTTGTATTGCTTCCGCTATCTCGACGATCTAGAACGCTCCAAAACCCTACAGTGTTGTCACAAAATAATCCTACTCGTTTAGACGCGTTTGACATTACGCCTAACCCAGTTATGAAGCTCCTGATCCATACAGCCTTCCTTGCTGCTTCCGAGGCAACAATGTACTCGGCCTCCTCTGTAGAATCGGCAATGGTGTCCTGTGCTTCATGCTTTACTAGCTGGAAGCTTCACCATTCAACACGAACACATATCGGTCACTGACTCTGATAGTCATCAGTATCTGTTTGGGAACTAGCATCAATAAAATCTTCGATGACTAGCTCATCATCATTCCTTCCCCGTATACAAGAAAAGCGTCCTTGGTTCTCCTCAAAAATTTGAGGATTGCCCTAACTGCAGTCAATTGTTCCTCACCGGGGTTGGATTGATGCCTACTGGTATAGCTTAAGGCAAACGAGACGTCCGGTCTCGTACATGTCATGACATACCTGATGGATCTAATAGCCGAAGCATATGGAATTCCATCCATCCTTTTCCCGCTCATTAGCTGTCACCGGACACTGAGTCTTGCTAAGTAATCTGCCATGACGGATGGGTAAGAATTCTTTCTTGGAATCAAGCATTGAGAACCTACTCAATAACTTTTTCACATAGGTGCTCTGACTTAAACCCAAGACCCACTTGGTGTGACCTCTATATAACTTGATCCCCAAGATGTAAGTAGCATCGCCTAAGTCCTTCATTGGAAAACTATTCCCTTAACCAAGCCTTTGTAAAGCTCAAGGTTGGGATGTCGTTTCCAATGAATAAAATGTCATCGACATAAAGTACCAGAAAGACTATCTTACTTCCATCCGCCTTCTTGTAAACGCAAGGCCCATCTTCGATCTTGATAAAGTTGAACTAATTATCAGCTTTATCAAAACCTAGATTCCAATTCCGCTACATGGCACCCAGGCTTGTCTTAGAATTGGTACTGTCCACGGCTTCTCGAAAGGTGGTGGGTTTATCAACTTGATCTACCAATACAAGCTTGCCACCTTAAGTCACATAAATTCCATATCTCACAGGTGGACGACTAGTCCTTTCAGTTCGCCTTGGACCGTCCTGAAGAACTGCAGTGAGTTGTTCCTGCTCTACAAGGTTGTCCAACGGTTCCTGAGAAATTGTACCATCCATATTACCATCAAGATGTACATTCCTCCCATTGACTTCGTCAGAGCCCGATTCATAATGAACACGGCTGTTTTTAGAGCATAACCCCATAAAGAGATTGGGAGATCAGAGTGACTCATCATGGAACGAACCATATCCCACAATGTTCCATTCTAGCTTTTAGACACACCATCATGTTGCGGTGTTCCTGGCGGAGTCCATTATGATAAGATCCCGTATCTCTCAAGATGATCATGAAACTCTGTGGACAAGTATTCTGCACTTTGATATAAATGAAGTGCCTCAATACTTTTCCCGAGCTGGTTTTGTACTTCAGTCTTAAACTCTTTGAATTTATCAAAAGTGTCAGACTTATGTCTTATTGAATAGACATAATCAAATCTACTGCAATCGGTAGTAAAAGTGATAAAGTAACTTAAACCACTCATGCAAAGTGAACTCATTGGCCTACATACATCCTGTTGCGCATTAGGCCAAATAGGTCACCCGCCTTTCACCTCTTCCAATGAAGGGCGCTCTAGTCATTTTGCACATCAAACAAGCCTCGCACTCTTCATCGAATAGAATTAGAACGGACTTAGAAGTCCGCACTTGTTAAGTGCTGAAATGCGCTTCTCATTTTTGCAACCTAAATGATAGTGCCATTTTAGAGTTTTGTTTAAATCATCAGATTTAAACCTCTTAGTATTAACGTTATATTATGAGCTTAAGTTTTCATATTCTATATGTATAAACCACAGACTTTATTAGAACTTACATAAGTATGTAATACACATTATGAAGTACGAATACAAGTCTACTGGGAAAAACAAGAATAATGGAGCCTATAGAAGTTGCGGCAACCACGCCTTCTGGTATTCTCGTTATTGAGCTTAATCTTTCTACTTTCGATTCATGGGTATTTATACCGGGCATGAATCTGTACGGATGAACGGAAACTCGAAAGTAGAAGAGATTATGAGAAACACGCGATGGACCTAAAAGTTGGGAACAGAATCAGGGTTGCCGCAACTGCTATAGGCTCCATTATTCTTGTTTTTCCCAGTAGACTTGTATTCGTACTTCATAATGTGTATTACATACTTATGTAAGTTCTAATAAAGTGTGTGGTTTATATATATTGAATATGAAAACTTAAGCTCATAATATAACGTTAATACTAAGAGGTTTAAATCTGATGATTTAAACAAAACACTAATATGGCACTATCATTTGGTTCTAATTCTAACAAGTGCGGACTTCTAAGTGCATTTAAGCACTTAACAAGTGCGGACTTCTAAGTCCGTTCTAATTCTATTCGATGAAGAGTGCGAGGCTTGTTTGATGGGCAAAATGACTAGAGCGCCGTAAATCCGCTGCATGATATTCATCGTTTGGAACCCGTGGTGATCTCTTTCAGTGGTATCAGAGCGTGGTTGTTATGTTTATTTCTACATGTTTAAATCAGATTTGGTTCGGTTTCGATAAACCAGCGAGACCTGGTCCAAAATTCAATTAATCGATCAAACCGTCCGGTTTCGATAAACCAGAATTTTTCCACACTTAAGAAAGATAAAATTTGGAAAATTTATTTGTTTGATCAGCATGTTTATTGATAACATGATGTTTTCCACATGATGCTAGCTAAGCCCATTAGATTTGCATTTTAATTTCGGTTTTGCAACCTGCGTGTTGCTTAATTTTGGGTTGTATTAAATACGGCGTGCGTGTCATGATTTGTATTTCATTGTATTTATTTTAATTTGTAATCACGAAGACCGACACAAGAATCAAGTCAAGAGGGAGACTCGGATTGGAGGAGGCTCGAAGCCAGTGGGAGTTCACGAGAATGGAGCAAGTTTGGATCTTGAAGACCATGTCTTTAGGATCAGTTTTGCTAGATTCTTAGGAACTTAAGATGGGCTTAGCTATGCATATTTTATCGTTACATTTGTATGTTTGGATGTATGAATGTATGATAGTTTAAATATACAAGTTTATGTATGATTTGCTATCACCCACATGCAAAGATTAAAATCGGAATTTAATCAGACTCGCATGTAACCTTCTAAGGGATCATCTTTGCATGAATTTGCAATTGATGATTCCAGATTATGATTATATCGATATACAATCAGACTTTTATAATTCACTTAAACGCAAATAATTTCAAGTCAAGCGTGATACCATCCAAGTTTGGGCACTCAAAAGGGCTTTGACCCTATGGATGTCGGTACACCTCCGCGTAACATTCAAAGAGAAAAAGTCTGGATGAGATGGGTAGTTCTGTGTGGGTGTGTGCGCCTCCGCGTAGTAGTCACATTAGTTCTATCCATAGTTCAAGCTTGGTAGACTTGTCTACGATTTTCAGCTAGGGCTGACCTAGGGTATCAGTATAGGGTATGCCACGTACTAACAAGTACAGACCCTAGCCAGGAACTACATGGTTTTGTAGATGGATTCACTCTTACCTTGATGCACTCAATTGGAGCAGTGAGCCTCCATTCACTTCAATTGAGAGTATGATGGGATCCTGGTTCAGATTCTAAAGTTAGAATCAGAAAGTGTTTTGTAATTAAATCTCCAACTTCAATTTTAAATAATTCTGATTAAAATTTGTTTACTGTGTAGATATAAAATGGCAAACACGAATCATTCTGGTAACAGCGCGCTTAGGTCACTAATCGAGCATGATAAGCTTAACGGCGTAAACTTTCTCAAGCATGAACGTAAGGATTATATCCTTACCCAGGAACAAGCACCTACTGAACCAGCACTGAACGCCTCAAGGGCGCTAAGGGATACCTACCAGAAATTCCTTAGCGACCGGATCGACGTGCAGTGCATCATGATGGGCAGTATGGTGCCTGACTTGCAGAAATAGTTCTTGGACATTTCCGAAGATCCCAAAGCCTGTATGGCCGAGATCGAGAAAATGTTCAAAGAGAAAGCGCATGTCGAAAGATACGACACTTTCAATGAACTGATGTCTTGCAAGCTAAAGGCTGGAGCTCCTGTCAGTCCACATATCCATAAGATGAAACGTCTTTTGGAACACTTGACCAGACTCGGTCATCCTGTGGACAAGGAAATGTCTGCAGACTTTGTGCTGCATTCAATTCCAGAAGCATATCGTGAATTCGTTGGAAATTACAATATGCATGACATGAACAAAACCGTGTCAGAGCTTCATGGTATGCTTGTGACTGCTAAAAAGAATCTCAAGGGGAAAACCAAGGAGGTTCTAATGGTCAACAAGCAAGTGAGCTTCAAGAAAGCCAGCCTGGGGAAGGGTAAGGCTCCTATGCACCTAGCAGGGAAGATTCGACAACCTAAGGGTCCAGCAGCTCCAAAGCCTGTTGAGAATCCTAAGAAGGATGTCATCTGCTTCTATTGCCAAGGACTGGGGCACTGGAAGAAGGATTGCAAGAAACACAAGTTGTTTCTTAAGAAGAGTGGAGCTTCCACGTCTTCAGGATCAGGTATTTTTGTTATTGAGCTCAATCTCAGTTTATCTACTTCAGATTCTTGGGTACTTGATACCGGTGCAAAATCTCACATTTGTGTTAATGTGCAGGTTCTGGGAAGTAGAAGAGAAGTGAGCAAGGGCGAGGCGGACCTACGAGTTGGCGATGGCAATCAAGTCTCGACAACAGCTGTAGGAGATATTAGTCTCAGTTTGCCCAGTGGGCTGGTTTTGGTTTTAAATAATGTTCATTGTGTACCTGCGTTTCGCAGAAATATTATTTTTATTTCCTTGCTAGATAAGGAAGGATATCATTTTCTATTGATAATGGAATTTTCAGTATTTTCAAGAAAAACATGTTTTATGGCAATGCTTCACTAGTTGGTGGTTTATATATTCTTAATATTGAAAACACTAGCACTACCTCGATTTATAATATCAGGAACAAAAGGGTTAAATCCGATGATTTAAACCAGACTGTGATATGGCACTGCCGCTTAGGCCATATAGGCCAGAAACGCATCTCAACACTTCACAAGTGTGGGCTTCTAAGTCCGTTTGAATTCACTTCAATTGAGAGATGCGAGTAATGCCTTATGGGCAAAATGACAAAAGCACCTTTTGCCGGTTTAGGTGAAAGGGCGAGTGACTTACTAGGTCTCATACATTCCGATGCTTGTGGGCCCATGAGCACTCAGGCCATAAGAGGTTTTCACTACTTCGTTACATTCACTGATGACTTCAGTAGATATGGGTATGTCTATCTTATGAGACATAAATCGGAAACCTTTGACAAGTTCAAGGAGTTCCAGAACGAAGCACAGAACCAGCTTGGTAAAAGTATAAAGGCCCTTCGATCTGACCGAGGCGGTGAGTACTTGGACCAAGATTTTCACAGTCATTTAAAGGAGTGTGGGATCATCTCTGAATTGAGTCCACCTGGAACACCTCAAATGAATGGTGTATCCGAACGGAGAAATCGGACCTTGCTTGACATGGTTCGATCAATGATGAGTCAGGCTGACCTCCCTATCTCCTTCTGGGGCTATGCCCTAGAAACGGCCGCATTCATATTGAATAGGGCTCCTACAAAGGCAGTGGAAAGCACTCCATAAGAAGTATGGAACGGGAAGAAACCCTTATTAGCATTCCTTAAGATTTGGGGATGCGAAGCTTACGTCAAGCGTCTGCTAGGCGATAAGCTCGAACCCAAATCAGACAAATGTGTCTTTGTGGGGTACCCCAAAGAAACAAGGGGGTACTATTTCTACAAACCCAGCGAGAACAAAGTTTTTGTTGCTCGAGGAGGGGTATTTTTGGAAAAGGAATTTATTTTTAAAAGAGCTAGTGGGAGTGCCGTGCATCTTGAAGAAATTCAAGAAGATGCGGAGCAACCTACTACGCCGAATGTAGAAATACAGTAGCCAGAAGAGGTCATTGATCAAGAACCGATCCCGACACCCATTCCAGATGGTCCAAGAAGGTTTGAGAGATCTCGTCAAGCTCCTATCAGGTATGGCTTCCTAGCCACTGAAGGAAATGACTTGATGTTGGTGGATCAGGATGATCCAGAAACCTACAGACAAGCTTTGGCCAGTCCAGACTCCGAAAAATGGCAGAACGCCATGAATGAGGAAATGAAATCCATGTCCGACAACCAAGTCTGGCACTTGGTGGATCAAACCCCTGGGATAAAACCAATCGGTTGCAAATGGGTCTATAAAATTAAGACCGACATGGATGGAAAACCTCAGACCTATATAGCTAGACTGGTTGCGAAAGGTTATTGCCAAATCGAAGGTATCGATTATGACGAGACTTTTTCACCTGTGGCTATGGTCAAGTCTATCCTGATCATTCTAGCCATAGCAGCATACTACGACTATGAGATATGGCAGATGGACGTCAAAACCGCCTTCCTTAACGGGAACTTAAAAGAGGATGTGTATATGACACAGCCCGAGGGTTTTGTTGATCCAGAGAATCCCGGAAAGATTTGTAAGCTGCTTAGGTCCATTTATGGATTAAAGCAAGCTTCACGGAGTTGGAACATTCATTTTGATGAAGCCGTAAGGGAATTCGGTTTTATCAAAAATGAAAGTGAGCCTTGCGTATATAAGAAAGCGAGTGGGAGTAAAATAGTATTCCTAGTGCTATATGTCGATGACATACTGATCATCGGGAATGACATCCCAACCTTGCTTGAAGTTAAAGCTTGGTTAGGGAAATGCTTTTCGATGAAGGAATTAGGTGATGCTGCTTTCATTCTGGGCATCAAGATCTACAGAGATCGACCCAAGAGAATATTGGGCCTAAGTCAGAGCACTTACATAGATAAGATGTTGAGAAGATTCTCAGTGCTTGATTCTAAGAAGGGATACCTACCCATGCGGCATGACATTAAGCTTAGCAAACAACAGAGTCCTAAGACCCCTGATGAGCTAAGCAAAATGAGTAAGATCCCATATGCTTCGGCTGTGGGATCCATCATGTATGCTATGATTTGCACGAGACCAGACGTCTCGTTCGCATTAAGCTGTACCAGCAGATATCAATCTAACCCAGGCCAGGAGCACTGGACTGCTGTCAAGAGTATCCTTAAGTATCTAAGGAGAACTAAAGACGCATTCCTAGTGTATGGTGGGAAGGATGGAGAACTAGCAGTCAAAGGATACGTTGATGCTAGCTTTCAGACAGATCCTGATGATTTCAAATCACAAGCAGGATTTGTATTCGTGTTAAATGGCGGAGCATTCAACTGGAAGAGCTTCAAGGAAGCCACAACTGCCGATTCTACAACAGAGGCTGAATACATAGCTGCAGCAGAAGCAGCTAAGGAAGCCGTATGGGTTAGAAGCTTTCTAACCGGATTAGATGTAATGCCGCGAGCATCTGATCCGGTAAGCTTGTTGTGTGACAACACTTGGGCCATAGCATTAGCTCAACAACCTAGATTCCACAACAGAACTAAACACATACAGAGGAAGTATCACATTATCAGAGAATATATTGATAACGGTGATGTGGAGATTACTTATGTACCGACTGATGACAATGTTGCTGATCCCTTGACAAAGGCTTTACCGCAGCCTAAGCATGAGGCGCACGTGAAGTCTATGGGGGTAGATTGGAACTTAGGTTGGAACTAGGGGCAAGTGGGAGATTGTTAGGTTTGTGCCCTAGTCCAAAATAATTCCTCAATCTATATTGTAACGGACATCATTATTCTACATAATAAAAGGCATAATATTACTAATGTGTTGTAGTAATATATCTAATGTGATTTGATCTATGTCATAATGTGTGTAACCACTTATAGTAGAACTATAGATCAGAAAGAATTGCATTCGATAATGTCCCTGATCAGCTAAGCTTCTTCTGAAGCGATCAGTATGAGACTAACTCCTTGTGATCACACTCTACTGATCATGGCAAAGTATGTGCCGGAGTTATATCATAGATATCATCAGGTCGATGATACCGGACAACCCGATTGTGAGTATGCTGCATAGATCCAGTCATGAGATACTCACATATCATAACTTGTCATTATATCCTAAGACCAAGGAGTTTTTGTGGACACTATGTAACGAATACCTAAATTTGACCTAGTCTAACGTTATCTGTAAAAGGGTAACTATAACGGCTTCGATTGGCTTTGGCATTTATTGCACTAGTGAACTTGAAAGGCGTCTGAGGGATTTATCACTCATACTTCGGTATGAGAAAGATGTCCGTTTAGGCCACTTGATGAGTATGACTGAAGAAAGAGCATGGCCATGCAGGTGTTACCTTAGTATCAGTTTTCAGTCATCTCAGATATCAAGAAACAGTGATTGATAAAAGGACAGTGACATGTACGATAACAGCTTAAGTCGAATAATCGATAATCACGAATATTGGATAATCATAATGTCTTGGTAGAGGCCACTTATGATGGAAAGGGTAAAATAGTAATTTTACCAGTCTATCAATTATTCGTGAGCCTAGAGGGTCACACGCATTAAGCACGATACATGACAACAATTATGGATGAGAATTGAGAACAATTCAGTAGTTTTCTGGCCTAAGGTTTTAAGCAGACGGTTGAAGAAATCAATTCGAGGAAATTGAGCCGTTTTGTCTAAACCGAAATTAGAACTCAAGTTAATGGGTTTAATTTGGGTTTTAGTTAAACGGGCTTAAAGCCTATTTAGGGATTTAAAATATGAGTGGGAACAAATGCAAATAAGAGAGTATAAGGGATAGATAATGCAATTTTAATTTTGAAATTCAATTTAATTTCAAATTAAAATCACATAATATCTTACTTTTATCCTCAATTATTTTTCAGCAACTTCCTCCCTCATTCTCTCCCCCTCATTGCCGAAAATCCTCTCCCTCTCATCCACCATTGTTGTCTTGTTTTCTCTCAAAAATTCTAGCAAATTTGTGAGTGAAAAATCTCTTCGGTTGTGGTGCTTGTGTGGACTTGATAGAGAAACACTAAACTCGTGTTTTCATCGATTAAGAGAGGTAAGTATCAGATTTGTATTTATATTTATAACATATTGAAATTGCATTAAGATCTAAGCAAGTTTCGATCACCACGGTTACATAAAGTCCGCTGCATGATATTCTTCGTTTGGAACCCGTGGTGATCTCTTTCATATGTTTGGATATGTTGTGGAATCTGGCTCTTGAGCAATAGCTACGACACCTGTGTTGTCCCACAACAAGCTTACTAGATCAGACGCTCGCGGCGTTGCATCTAATCCGATCAGAAAGCTTCTAATCCCTATGGCCTATTTAGCTTTTTTCGTTGTAGCTATATACTCGACCTCCGTCGTAGAGTTGGCACTTGTGGCTTGCTTAAAGCTCTTCCAGCTGAAAGCGCCACCATCCAGCACAAAACATATCCTGACTGAGTTTTGAAATCATCAGGATCTGCCTGAAAGCTAGCATCATCCTATCCTTTGACTGCTAGTTCTCTATCTATACCCCCATACACTAGGAATGCATCCTTGGTCCTCCTCAAATATTTGAGGATGGCCTTTGACAACAATCTAGTGTTATTGGCCGGGGTTAGATTGGAATCTGCTAGTACAGCTAAGTGCGAACGAGACTTCCAGTCTCGTGCATATCATGGCATACGTGATAGATCCTACAACCAAAGCATATGGGATCTTAATCATCTGCACAGCTCATCAGGTGTACTAGGACACTGTGTCCTGCTGAGCTTAATGCCATGATGCATGGGTTATCTATGTACATGTTCTGACTTAGGCCCAAAATCCTTTTGGAATGATTTCTATAGATCCTGATGCCCACAATAAATGTAGCATCACCTAAGTCCTTCATCGATAAGCCCACAACCCGTGTAATCTACACATCCTCTTGTAAGTTCCTGTTAAGGAAGGTTGTTTTGAAATCCATCTGCCATAGCTATGGCTAAGAATAATTCGGATCGATTTGACCATTGCTATTGGTGAAAAGGTGTCATCATAATGAAGACCTTAAATCTGACGATAACCTTTGGCAACCAACCTAGCCTCATAGTTCTGAGAATTTCCATCCATATCGGTCTTGATCCTATAGACCCACTCACAACCGATGGGTTTTATCCCAGGGGTTTGATCAACCAAATACAGACTTGGTTATCTTACATGGATTTCCTCACCTCTTTCTTGGCTTCCTGCCATTTATCGGAGTCGGTATTGGCCAAGGCTTATTGAAAGGTTGTTGGATCTTTCTAATCCACAACTATCAAGTCATTTCCTTCAGTGGCTGTGAAGTCATATCTGATGGGAACATTACGAGATCTTTCAGACCTCTTTGGACCATCGGGAATTTCTGTAGGGATTGATTATTCATCTACGACTATCTGAGGCTCATGTACTTCTACATCTTGCATCGCAGGCTCCTGAATTGCTTCAGGATGTTCCGCACCCTCTCAAAATTCTTCGAGATGCACGGGACTCCCACTAGCTGTTTTAGAAATAAATTCTCTCCAAAAATACCCCTCCTCGAGCAACAAAGACTTTGTTCTTGTTGGGTTTGGAGAGTTGTATCTCTTAGTTTCTTAAGGATACCTTACGAAGAAATACTTGACTAATTTGGATGCAAGCAACTCTGGAACCCAAATCTTTAGGAAAAACATATTAGGATGTTTCCCACACCATATATGACTATGGTCCATCTCTCATTCGGCTACTATGCGAAGGTGCACGCATCCACGGTAACGGGAGTCGTAATGAGTGTCATTGGTATACCTTCTGTGACTCTGGTCCAGTTCTTTTTTGTCTACTACGCGGAGGCGCACGCATCCAAATAAAACTGATCACCTTATTCAGCTCGCATCCCAATGAATACTACGCGAAGGCGCATGCATCCACGGTAATGAGAGTGAGAATGACTGTCACAAGGTGTACTTTCGTTGTCTTCATCAGAGCCCGATTTAAAATGAATGTAGCCGTTTCTATGGTCATGTATTAGTTGAATCCTCTTCTGGCCTGAGTACTCATAGGTCCACATACGTTAGAATATATTAGAGCTAATAAAGAACTCGCCCTTTCACTTAAACTCGTGAAAGGTGCCTTTGTCATTTTGCCCATTCGGCAAGATTCACATCTTTCAATTTGAGTGAATTCAAATGGCCTTAAAAGTCCACACTGTTGGGTTCCGGGGCATCCAAATCCCGTTCATAGCAGTGGAAGCAACCTTTAAATAGCCCCAAACCTGCACAAAATCGACTACCATGTTAGATCCTTAGGAAATCAAATTTTCGGGTTATACCTCGAATCTGTCCAGAATCAGATTCTGCAGAACCGTCCTCTTCCCGGCCTTGTAGCTCCCAAACCACCGCTCTTTTGGAAAATAAATATTTCACATTAGTTGTAGCCCTTCAACTCATCTTTCCAACGCCGCAAGTTTCAGGTCAATCGGAGCTCTGATGAAGCGGCTATGACTCACACAATGTCGGTCGCTGAAACTGGAAAATCTGGACAATTTCTCCATTCTTGCTTGGATCACCAAGAAACCACCAAGAACACCATAAATGGACTTGAACCTCTTTAAAGGCGCCTACGTATCCTTCTTGAAGAATCAAAGCCACGTAGTTCTTGCTAGAGAATCAAGCACAAACAAAATTCACAAGCATTTTGGTGTGATGAACAAAAGAAATGGAGGGAAGGGGGGAGCTTGATGTGGCCGGCCATGGCTTCTTCAAGAGAGAAGAAGGTGATGAATTCAAAAATGAAAAATGGTGTGTTGTGAGTAAAATAATATGTTATTAAGTGATGGTGATGTGAAATGTGTTGGGTTTTGTGCCCTAGCACAATGTATTTTCAATCTAATCATGTAATAAAGATTATTAGTTGAAATAAAATCGGCATTCATATTACTAAGTGTTGTAGTAATATCTTAAGTATGATTTGATTTATATCATTGATGTGTCAACACATAATAGTAGATCTACAGATTAGATAAAATCTTACTTAAGAAGTCCCCGATCAGAATAGCTTCATAAGAAGCGATCGGTATGAGGCTAACTCTAAATGATCACGCTCTACTGATCATGGCCAGAAGGGGGCCAGAGTTAGGTCATAGTATCACCAGTCAAGGGTGATATAGGACGACCCAATCATGAGTATGTTACATAGACACAGTCATGAACATACTTATATGTGGGATCATGAAATCACATCCTCAGACGGAAGGACCATTGAGGTCAATATGTAATGAGTGACGAGTTTGACTCAGTCTAACGTCTCATGTAAAAGGGTTACAATAACGAGTGTGATTGGCTCGATCACAAGTCACATAAGTTGACTCAATGGATCGCTGAAGGATTTATCCCTCATACGGACGTGTGAGCAGATATCAGTTTAGGCCACTTGATGAGTACAACTAAAATACAATAGCATGGCCATGCAGTCGATACATAGTATCAGTTATAATTTAGTTAACTATAAATCAAGAAACAGGACAATAGAACGAGGATGACTTGTCTATGCCTCGTGGTTGTCAAAGATATCAAGAGGATAAAAGGATAGATTCATGTACGGCAACGTTAAGTCGAAATCTCGATAATCACAAGCGTTGGGTAATCATGATGTCTTGCTAGAGGCCACTCATGATGGAAAGGGTAAAATGGTAATTTTACCAGTCCGCCGACGTGTCGTGAGCCTAGAGGGTCACACACTAAAGGTTGAGTAAAACGGATGGAATCATAGGGAGGAATCATGAGAGAGACAAAATCCGGTTTTGGATTAAACCGGATTAGACCGATTTTGGTTTAGGACTAAACCGGAAATCAAGAACGGTTTAGCATGACTAATTTATTATAATCCAATTAAATAGATTTAATTAAATTAGCTAAACTAGGCCTAGCCAGAATGGGCTTCTCTACACAATTAATTAAAAGCTTTAGGCTTTAAGCCCATTAAGGCCTTTAATTAATTAAAGTCCAATTAAGAGTTATAAAAGGGTAATTTTCAGATCTGAAAATGAAGTGATTTATTTTACATAACCCTAACCGTCACCCTCTCTCTCTCCTTGCCGATTTCGGCAAGCTCCTCCCTTCCCCGCTCCGTCCGTTTTGCTTGCTTCGATCTTCTAGTAAGGATCGTTGTGAGTATCTCCGGATTGCTCTTCCTGTGTGGACGATCTTTAGAGGTTACTAAATCCTATTTAGTAACAAGGAGATTTTGATTCAAGGTAATTTGTTGAATTTATTCTAGCCTAGATCTCATGATCAATTCATGATCATGTAAGATCCGTATTAAAACGTGGAACTTTGAGGTTAATTTCTTGTATGGGCATGAAATTATATGATTGGAACCCTCAAATAATTCATTCAGTGGTATCAGAGGCAGGTTATGCATGATTTTGTATTCGAGCATGATAGGCTAGAATTAATTTTGCGATTTAATTCGGTATTGTGAATTGGAAAAATTGCAAATTATATGTTTTGGTTAATGAATTAATTGCTGGAATTTTTTTAATGTTGCTGAAAAATATTAATTGATCGAGTAAGATCAGGATCGAGACCCGTGGGAGGCCGAGGCTAGCCGAGAGGCTAACCCCGGCAGCGCCACGGGCCGATCGGCCGGAACGGGAAAGCCGACCAGATCTGCCCGTGGCAGATCTGGCCGAGCCTCTCGGCTCCGGCCAGGGGAGGGTTTCGGCCCGACCAGATCCGGCCAGACGGCTCGCCTCGGCCATCCCTCACGGGCTGGTTGGCCACGGCGCGGCCAGCCCTGCCGGCTAGGGTTTTGGCCGAACCCTAATTGGCCCTCGGGTCAATTTTGGTTCGGTCAAACCAATTGGATTCGGGTCAAATCCGACCCAGAAAAATCCAGAATTTTTCAGCAATTATTAATTAAAATTTCAGACCGGTTCAGTTTCGATAAACCAGCGCGTGAACCGATTTAATTCAGAAATTAACCGGTTCAAGAAACGGTGTCAATAAACCGTATTTTATGATTTAAATCAAGATATAAATGGAATTAATATGCTTGCTTGATAACATGCTTTTTTGATAACATGATTGTTTGATAACACGGTGTTTGCAACATTATTGCTAAGTTAGCCCGAATTTAAAATTTAATTTCGGTTTGCAACCTGCGAGTTGCTTATGGGTTGTAATTTATTAGTGACCTGCATGTCACATCATTTATTTTATTTAAATTAAATGTAATTACAAAGTCTCAATACAAGAAGAACCGAAGAGAAGGACGGTAATCCCGAGGAGGCATGGAGCCAGTGGGAGTCCAGGAGAATAAGGAAAGACAAGACCTAGTATAGGTTCTAGTTTATTCCAGTAGGGTTAGCGGGCTAGCTAAAGTATTGCTAAGTTAGCCCGAATTTAGAATTTAATTTCGGTTTGCAGCCTGCGAGTTGCTTATGGGTTGTAATTTATTAGTGACCTGCATGTCACATCATTTATTTTATTTAAATTAAATGTGATTACAAAGTCTCAATACAAGAAGAACCGAAGAGAAGGACGGTAATCCCGAGGAGGCGTGGAGCCAGTGGGAGTCCAGGAGAATAAGGAAAGACAAGACCTAGTATAGGTTCTAGTTTATTCCAGTAGGGTTAGCGGGCTAGCTAAAGCAAATTTACGTTTATGTTTATGAATGTATGGTTGAATGTGTGATTTAATTTTTATAAGTTCATGTTAATTAGATCATAACCCACATGTGTAAAGATTAATAATAATTAGTTAATCACGCACATGTAAATCGGAATTGAAATTATCTCTACATGGATTTGTAGATGATAAATTCAAATTAAGATCAAATTATGATCAGTGATAATGAATATTTAAAAGACAAATAATTTCAAGTCAAGCTAGATACCGCCCACTTTTCATCACTTCGATTAGTTCTCGGACTCATGGGTGGATACGATTAACGTGGATCCATGAGAATGGGTTCTAATAGAAGATGGACCGGTTTGCATGGGTGCGTGCGCATTAGCGTAGTAGCCATGCAGATTGGACCATGCGTTGAAAATTGGTTGACTTGGCTGCGATTCTTAGATGATCTGAGCCAGGGTATCAGATATAGGGAAATGCCGTATACACACAATGTATAAGCCCTAGCCAAGAATCACATGGAATTGTGAAAGGACTGGACTATCCTACTCCAATGTCCAAAACTGGGGCGATGAGATTAACTCACTTCAGTTTTGGATATGCGGAGATCTTGGTTTAGATTCAGACACAAGAATCAGAAAATGTTCATAATCAAGTATCTCTTACTTCAACTTAATTAAGAATCTGATCGAGTTTATTTTCATGTTTAGATTAATGGCACCGTCGCAACCCAAATCAACACGTTCTGGCAGTGAAGCCTTAAAGTCTCTTCTATCGAATAACAGGCTGACACGGACCAACTTCCTAGTATGGGAGAGGAACCTGAAGCTTGCACTTCAGTATGACAGACAGGAGTATATCCTTACAGACAAAACTTTGGTTGAGCCTGCAGATGATGCCAGCGAGGCCGATAAGAACGCTTATGACAAGTATATAAGTGATCGACAAGATGTTGGCATCCTCATGGTCGGGTCCATGGAAAATGACACCCAGGACCAGTTCATGCATCTCATGGGAGATCCCCAAGAGATGATGGAGGAAATTAAAATATACTACCAGAAGAATGCTCGTGTCGAAAGATACGACACTCTTAGGGAGTTGTTTTATAGCAGACTGAATGCTGGTGAGGCAGTGAGCCCACATGTCCTTAAGATGAAGCGGCTCTTTGATCGCTTGGCCAGTCTAGGTCATAAATTCACAGAGCAGCTGAAATCACACATAGTCTTGATGTCGCTACCAAAGGCTTATGGAGATGTGATCACAAATTACAATCTCCATAATATGGAAAAGATCATCAAGGAACTACATGGAATGTTGGTGACAGCAGAGAAAGACCTCAAGGGAAGACCTCAAGGACATAAGTAATATAAAGCCGATTTTAATCATTTCAGACGATGATAAACTATTACAGACATTTACTGACTATTCCAATTGGAACCTAGGGCACAAATGCTATCACACACTTTTGAAGTGTTGAAATACGTTTCTCGCATGTGTGCCCTAAACGACAATGCCAGATTAAAATTTGGTTTAAATCATCAAATTTAAGTCTTTTCTTATTTACGTTATAACGATTAAGCTCAACAACGTAAATACCTAATCATGAAGACGTGGATGCCCACTCTTCTCCACTTGATCCTTGTATTGCTTGCAATCCCTATTCCCGTGTCTTGGCTCATTGCAGTGATAGCAGACCTCCTCCATTTTTTCCTTAGCCTTTACAGCAACTTGTGGAGCTGCATGAACCTTTAAACCCTTGGGGTGTCTCATCTACCCTGCAAGGTGCTCAGGGGCCTTACCCTTACCCTGCTCAGCTTTCTTGAAGCTGACCTTCTTGTTGACCATAAGGACCTCCTTGATCTTGCCCTTGAGATTCTTTTCAGCAGTCACAAGCATCACATGAAGCTCTGTCAAGGACTTGTCCATGTCATGCATATTGTAATCCACTACGAAAACACTATATGTATCTTGAAGTGGCTGCAACATAAAATTGTAGGGATTTGGAGAGTTCCAGATCATCAAGATAGCGAAAGCATAAACAATACAAACTCCAAAAACTGTCCAAGAACATAAACCATTAAATCTCAAGGCAAAACTTATTCCACAAGAGTTTACCGTTTTGTTTTGTTGAATCAAGAAAGAAGAACAAGATGATCTTCTTCTCTAGAGCAAGTCCACACCAAGAGGATGATCCTTAAGATCCAACACACTTAGCCTACTAGAACTAAAGTGTGAAGAACAAGAGAGCAAAGGAAGAGGGGACAGGGAGTGGCCGGCCAAGTAAAGAAGAAAGAGAGAGAGTGATTTCAATTATTTGATTTTTGTCTACTTCATCAACTAATAAAGTTGACTGATTAAAGTAACAAATGATGAAGGTATGAGTTAAAAGGTAAGTCATCACCTAATCCCACAAATCACTCTTCATCATAATCAACAACACCAACTAAGCATGGTGTGTGGCCCCCACACTTGGACCCACCAAGTGGCCGGCCCACCAACGGATATCTTTCCCATACCGTAGTACGAGGGATAAATCCCTTAGCCGTCTTTCGTGTTAGTCATGCAATCCGTTCCGCCACCCAATCCTGCCCGTTATTGCAATCCTGTTACAGAAAGCGTTAGGTGCAAGTCAAAGTCGTACGTCGATCGCATAGCGATCACAAAGACTCCTTGGTCTAAGGATATTGTAACAAGGTATGGCATTTGAATATGTTCATGGCTTAATCTATGATACACTATTCAAAGCGGATCATTGATACCAATCACCTCATGATATCTATGATATGATTCCGGGATCCCACATCCCTATGATAAGCAGAACTACATCATTGAGAACCATCCTCATACTAGTCGCTTCAATTGAAGCGTATATTGACCAGGGACTTGTTAAGTGTGATCCGTACAGATTGATGGTTCTACTACTTTAGTGGTCATAAATAAGATCATGCTCAACATATTACTTCAACACATAAGTAATACAAAGCCGTTTTATTTATTACAAACCATGATTTATATACATAGACATTTATAGACTACTAGCAATTGGACTAGCGCACAAAAATGCTATCAATCTCCCACTTGCCCCTAGTTCCAATCTAAGTCCCAGTCTCTCCTCATTGACCTAACATGTTTATCATGTTTTGCTTGAGGAAGAGCTTTGGTCAAGGGGTCGGCTGTGTTATCATCAGATGCAACGTAGTGGATCTTCACGTCAGCTCTAGCAACTATGTCCCGGATGATGTGATAGTTCCTGAGTACATGCTTGGATTTGTTATGTGCTTTGGGAACCTTAGCTTGCGCAATGGCCCCGGTGTTGTCACAATATAAGTCTACTAGATTAGATGGGTTTTGAATTACACCTAACCCAGCCATGAAACTCCTGATCCATACAGCCTCCTTTGCTGCTTCTGATGCAGCAATATATGCAGCTTCCGTTGTAGAGTCGGCGATGGTGTCCTGCTTCTTACTTTTCCAGCTGAATGCTCCACCGTTCAACGTAAACACATATCCTAACTGACTCTTAAAGTCATCAGGGTATGTCTGGAAACTAGCGTCAACATATCCTTTGACGACTAGATCATCATCACTCCTTCCCCCGTGTACAAGAAAAGCATCCTTGTTTTTTTCTCAAATATTTTAGAATTGCCTTGACTGCAATCTAGTGTTCCTCACTGGGTTTGGATTGATGTCTACTGGTACAACTTAGGGCGAACGAGACATCCGGTCTCGTACATATCATGGCATGCATTATGGACCCTATTCCCGAAACATATGGGATCTCATTCATTCTTTTTAGATCTTCAGGTGTCTCAGCGCACTGATTCTTACTAAGCTTTATGCCATGACGCATGGGCAGAAGTCCTTTCTTGGAATTTTGCATTGAGAATCTTCTCAACACTTTGTCTATGTAGGCGCTTTGACTTAAGCCCAAGACCCTCTTGGCATGATCTCTATATATCTTAATCCCCAAGATATAAGAAGTCTCGCCTAAGTCCTTTGTCAAAAGCAAGGTAGGGACGTCGTTTCCAATGAGCAATATGTCATCGATATAGAGCACCGAGAAGACTACCTTACTCCCATCTGCCTTTTTATACACGCAAGGTTCATCACCGTTCTTGATGAAGCCAAACTGTTTCACAGCTTCATGAAAATATTTGTTCCAACTCCGAGATGCTTTCTTCAAACCGTAAATTGATTTGAGCAACTTACAAATCTTTCCCTTATTATTTGGATCCTCAAAACCTTCAGGCTGGGACATATAAACATCCTCAGCTAACCTCCCATTAAAGAAAGCGTTTTTCACATCCATTTGCCATATCTCATATTAATGATAAGCTGCTATGGCAAGTAGAATGCGAATAGATTTGACCATAGCTACTGGAGAAAAGGTTTCCTCATAGTCAATTCCGTGGACTTGTCTATAACCTTTTGCTACCAGTTGTGCTTTATAGGTCTGAGGTTTACCATCCATGTCTATCTTTATTTTAAAGATCCATTTACACCCAATGACTTTTACGCCACGGTTTTGATCTACCAAGTCCCATACTTGATTATCTAACATGGATTGCATTTCTTCCCTCATGGCTTCCAACCATTTCTCAGAGTCAGTTCCGTCAATGACTTCTCGAAAGGTAACTGGATCATTGTCCACTAACACCAAATCATCGCCTCCAGTTACAAGAAAACCGTATCTGATAGGTGCATGACTGGTCCTTTCAGACCGCCTTGGACCGTCTTCAATAAATGTAGCTATTGGTTCTTGCTCCACGACCACTTCTGGCTCTACTTCTTCTAAGGGGTCGTGTAGTTGTTCCTGAGTGAATAGTCCTCCCACTGACTGTCTTGGAAATAAATTCCTTTTCCTAGAATATCCCATCTCGGGCGACGAATACTTTGTTCTCGCTCGGTTTATAGAAGTAGTATCCCTTTGTTTCTTTGGGATATACGACGAAAGTGCACTTATCTGACCTTGGTTCAAGCTTGGTTGCTAGCAACCGTTTTACAAAAGCCTCGCAGGCCGTTTGTAGAGCGTTACCCTAGAAGGAGATCGGGAGATCAGTGTGATTTAACATTGATCGAACCATATCCAACAATGCCCGATTCCTTCGGTCGGACACACCATTAAGTTGTGGTGTTCCTGGCGAAATCCACTGAGATAGTATTCCACATTTTGTAAGATGACTAAGAAACTCTTCGAATAAGTATTCTCCACCCCGATCAGAACGGAGTGCCTTAATACTTTTTATGAGTTGGTTTTCTACTTCAGTCCTAAACTCTTTGAATTTATCAAAAGCTTCGGACTTATGTCTCATGAGATAGACATAACCATATCTACTGAAATCATCAGTAAATGTTATAAAGTAGCCTAAACCACCTCTGGCTGGTGTACTCATTGGTCCACATACGTCTGAATGTATTAGACCCAATAGATAACCTGCCCTTTCACCTGTACCGGTGAAGGGTGCTTTAGTCATCTTGCCCATTAAAAAAGCCTCGCACCTTTCAATCGTTTGGAATTCGAATTAACTTAAAAGTCCGCGCTTATGAAGCGCTGAGATGCGTTTCTCATTTATGTGACCTAGACGACAATGCCATATTAGAGTTTGATCTAAATCATCAGTTTTAAACCTCTTAGCATTAACATTATATAGCATGTTGGATTTCGAGTTTTGCATATTCAATATGTATAAACCTCCAACTGTGAGCATTTCCATAATATATATTATTGCGCATAATATTAAAAAACCCGTTCTTAATATCAAAATAATAACCTTCTTTTTAAAGAAGGGATATTTATACAATATTCCTGCTGAAAATAGGTACGCAAAACACATCTAGGAGTTCTATTACAAGCCCACTGGGAAAAACAAGATCAATTGAACCCACAGCAGTTGCGGCAACACGCACGTTGTTCCCAACTCTTAGGTCCACCACGTTTTCGCCCACATCTCTTCTATTTCGCAGTACCTGCACATCCGCACAGACATGAGACTCAGCTCCAATGTCCAGTACCCAAGTATTTTTAGTAGAAAGATTTAGCTCTAAGGGAATATCTGACGAAGTAGCGGACCCACTGCCCTTCTTCTGATCTTCCTTCAGCTGCTGATAGTCCTTTTTCCAATGACCAGGCTTTTGGCAGTAGAAGCAGACCGACTCCTATACCTTCCCCTTGCCCTTCATGGGCTTGGAAGGTTTAGGAACAAAAGGTCGTCTGTTCTTCCCTGCCAGGTGCATTGGGCCTTTACCCTTATCACCACCAGCTTTGAAATCGGATCCCTTCTTCACCATAAGAACACCTTTGGGCACATTGCCCCTTATGCTCTTCTCGGCAGTCACTAGCATGTTGTGCAACTCCAATGCGGTCTTGTCCATATCATGCATGTGATATTTCATGAAGAATCCACCATATGCATGAGGAAGGGATTGCAGAATGAAATCTGCCGCCATCTCCTTTTCCACAGTCATTCCGAGACTAGTTAGATGATCGAGATGTCCCTTCATTCGTAGGACGTGTGGACCTACGGAGCTGCCTGCTGACATTTTGCAGGCAATGAGTTCTCGGAGAATAGTGTGTTTTTTAATACTTACTTTCTCCTTGAACATATCCTTGATCTCTGCAAACATAGTAAAAGGATCATGGGATAGCTCCATAAACTGTTTCTGGAGGTCTGCCTCCATACAGCCCAGCATGACACACGCAACGTCGATAGAGTCGCTAAGGTGTTTCTAGTACGCATCCTTAACGACCCTCGTTGTGTTGGCAGCTGGCTCCACCGGGATAGCCTTGTCAAGGACGTACTCCCTGCGTTCCAACTTTGACACAAGTCGCAAATTTCTGTCCCAGTCCAGATAACATTGAGCTTACATTTATCAAGTATAGCCCTCAATGACAAATTAGACGAGTTTGTTGAATTACTAGCCATTTTCTACACGAAAAAAGTAAATTTGATAAGAAAAGTTGAATAAATTTACGAAGATCCGAATTAAACACCAACCATTTGATTCTAAGGACTAGAATCTTTAAACCAAGATCCCTAATTTATGAATTGAAGTACGCTAAGGCGCACCGCTCCAATTGACCCATTTGGGTAGGACGTTCATCCAATTACAACCTGTGTAATTCTTGATCAGGGTATGTGCAAAAGCACACGGCTTACCCTTCTGATGCCCCAGCTCAACCTCAGGCCGAGAATCGTGGTCGAGTCAACCAACCTTCACATATGCATCAGTTTTGTGCAGATGCTCCGTTAAGGCGCACGACATCCCACAAGATTGACCATTCCATGTAAAACCCATTATATCGGTGCTCCGCTAAGGCAGACGACACCGAGAGAATGTTCCTACATGGGCTTGAATTTGGGTGGCTTCTCACATGACTCAACCTATGTTGTGATTGGTTCTGTTTAATAATTCGAAAGTATTTTGGTACAATTTCGAACCCGTCATTAACAACCCGTGTTGTGACATTTCTAATTGTATCGAATACTATCTTTTTTTGAAGCCGTCATTTGCAACCCGTGCAAACACGTTTCAAATTGAACTCATCCATCACAATCCGTGCGACGATGGTTCACAACGCTTTAAGCACATGCAAATAAATAAAATCGTTTTTAATCTTTGCATGTGAGGTGATGGCTTATAATCTCATAAGCTAATCATGCTAGCATATAATTATCATCTAATAATTCAAGCAAGCATTTTAAAGCGTTTAAATATGCATCAATAGCCCATCCTATCCTTATGATTCTACGAGACATAACATGTTCTCGTCTTCCCCATTCGGGCTCCCACTAGCTCTTGGACTTCATCACATCATCCAACATGTTATCACACAAAACATGTCATCAAATAATATGCAATATTCCGATTTTAATTTTTGCTTGGTCGGGTTTATCGAAACTAGACCTTTTCGAATAACAGTTTATCGAAACCGATCAAATTTGAAAGTTTTTGAAATATTGGATCGCGAGTTCGTGCCACGGATCAAAAATCACCGTGCACAAACCATGTCGAGCCCAAGCCCAATGGACCGAAACCCATTGGGCCGAGCCCAAACCCAATGGGACGAGCCCAAGCCCACGGCCCGGTTTGGGCTTTGGAAAGCCCAAACCCGGGCTTGCCTCCTCTCTCGGCCTCAACCAAGAGGGAGGACGGCCCCGGTCACCGCCGGCCAACCCCGGCCTCCGGTGACCTCCGTCTGGTATCTCCAATTCGGCTCCCCGAGAGTCCCGTCTCGGACCCGACAAATCCAATAAAAATCCGAAAAATTCAAAATTCAATATATTTTTCATGCAAATAACCAAAAAAGAATTAAAATCATGTTATCAACAAATATGACATGTAAATCATTATAAAACCGAAACAAGTTCAACAAAACGAAGATTAAGAGGGTTAATTACCCTGTGATACCACTGTAGGGATTTGGAGCGTTCAAGATCATCAAGATAGCGGAAGCATAAACAATACAAACTCCAAAATCTGTCCAAGAACATAAACCATTAAATCTCAAGGCAAAACTTATTCCATAAGAGTTTACCTTTTTGTTTTGTTGAATCAAGAAAGAAGAACAAGATGATCTTCTTCTCTAGAGCAAGTCCACACCAAGAGGATGATCCTTAAGATCCAACACACTTAGCCTACTAGAACTAAAGTGTGAAGAACAAGAGAGCAAAGGAAGAGGGGTGAGGGAGTGTCCGACCAAGTCATGAAGAAAGAGAGAGAGAGAGTGATTTCAATTGTTTGATTTTTGTCTACTTCATCAACTAATAAAGTTGATTGTTTAAAGTAACAAATGATGAAGGCATGGGTTAAAAGGTAAATCATCACCTAATCCCACAAATCTTTCTTCATCATAATCAACAACACCAACTAAGCATGGTGTGTGGCCCCCACACTTGGACCCACCAAGTGGCCAGCTATATAGTGCTTATTGGGCCTTATTGGGCCTTTGTTGGGCCGGCCTAGTGACCTCATGGGCCGAGCCCAATGGGCTCGCCCATTCGGTCGCGTGCTGTGTCAAAAAATTATCCGACCCTTTGTCGTAACTTATCAAACAAAGTCCGACGCGATATTGACGACAAACTCAGTTTTCTCGATTCGCTAGTCAATCTCACAAAACCGAACCCATGGCCTAAAACCCTCAGTTTTGGCCATGTCTTGCTCCTCAAGAGACGCCAATATTTCCTTGTCTCAACCTATCCATATTGTATGTGTGTGACCATCTAGGCTCATCCCACCGTTGGCAGATTGGCGTAAGAGGTCTCTCTTGCCCGATCCATCATAAGTGGTCTCTAGTAAGACATTATGATTACCCAAGGTGCATGATGATCGATGATTTGATTTAACCTTGTGCGTACAAGTCACTATCCTATTATCTCTAGACATCCTGATTGATCACAAGGCATAGAGTCGTGATCCTTGTTTAATCAATCGTCGTTACTTGATATGCGAGATGACTGAGAACTGATAACTCGTATCACTAGTATGGCCATGCACTTCCTCCTAGTCACTCTCGATCAAGCGGCCTAAACGGATATCTTTCCTATACCGTAGTATGAGGGATAAATCCCTTAGCCATCTTTCGTGTCACTAATGCAATCCATTCCGCCACCCAATCCTGCCCGTTATTGCAATCCTGTTACGGAAAGCGTTAGGCGCAAGTCAAAGCCGTATGTCGATCGCATAGCGATCACAAGGACTCCTTGTTCTAAGGATATTGTGACAAGCTATCACATTTGAATATGTTCATGGCTTAATCTATGAAACACTATTCAAAGCGGGTCGTCCGATATTAATCACCTCATGATATCATTGAGAACCATCCTCATACTGGTCGCTTCAATTGAAGCGTATATTGACCAGGGACTTGTTAAGTGTGATCCGTACAGATTTATGGTTCTACTACTTTAGTGGTCATAAATCAGATCATGCTCAACATATTTCTTCAACAGATAAGTAATACAAAGTTGTTTTATTTATTACAAACAATGATTAATATACATAGATATTTATAGGGCACAAAAATGCTATCAAAAATCCGCATCCATTTCCTTATGAACATCAAAACCGAGTATGGTTAGATGTTCTTGTAGACATTTCATCTTCAAGACATGGGGACTAACAGGGCTACAGCCTTAAGCTTGCAGAAGATAAGTTCTCTGAAATTATTATATCTTTCGACAGGAGCTTTCTCCTTTAACATTTCCTTAACCTTTGTCTTACAGGGCATGAGGGTCATCTAAAATGTTCATGTACTGCTTCTGTAACTCTGTCACCACATAATGCATGACACGTCGATTTGGTCACTAAGAAACTTTTAATAAGTATCCTTAGTGCCCTAGCGGCGTTCAGCGGTTGCACAACAGGTGGTTCCTTGGCAAGAATATACTACTTGCGTTCATGCTTGAGTACAAGCCCTCAAGTTTCTGTCCCAGTCTGAGTAATTCACGCACTTGAGCCTGTCCTACTCAATCAGGACTCTCAATGCACTATTACTTCCTTGTGTTGTGTTTTCCATTAAGGTCTATACGGTAAAAGAAATTTAATCATTATTTAATTAAAATTAAAGTTGGAAATTGAGTTATAAAACACTTGTCAAATTCTAAATTTTAGAATCGGAACCAGGATCCTCGCATACCCTCAATTGAATTGAACGAAGGCTCACCGCTCCAACTGAGGGAACCAAGGTAGGACCTCATCCAATTAAAAGTCAATGTAATTCATAGGTAGGGTTCGTACATAAAATGTACACGACATACCCTATCCTGATACCCTAGGTCAGCCCTAGCTGAAAATCGTAGACAAGTCTACCAAAACTCCACTATGACCCAATTTAATATGGCTACTGCGCGTAGGCGCACACACCCATATTAAATTGTCCAACTCATCCGGCCCTTCTCCCCTATGAATGCTACGCGTAGGCGCACCCACTCACAAGTTCAAATGCTTCTGAGTGTTGAGGTTTGGGTGGTATTTCGATTGATTTGTAATTACTTGCGAATTAAGTGTTTTTAGTTTCTAATTGTATATCAATACAATCTTAATTGGAGTCATCAAATACATATCGATGCAAAGATGATTTCAAGTCAAATGACATGCAAGTCAGATTAAATTCCGGTTTTAATCTTCGCATGTGGGTGATAGCTTAAACATACATAAACTCATGCATTTTAAACTAATCATACATTTAAGCATAAATGTAAATAAATATGTAAACCTAGCCCGTCAAAAACTAAGAAAAACGAATAACAAATCCTAAAGACTAAATCTTAAGATTTGTGCTCGTCTTCTCCTCGTGGACTCCCACTAGCTTCGAGCCTCCTTAGGAACTCCACCAACTCCATCTTGATTTCCTTTTTGCGTCGGTCTTCGTAATTACAATTAAATATATGAAATTACAAAGAAAACAACGACACACATGTTGTAATTAAATTACAAACCAAAGCAACTACACTAATTGCAAAAACCGAAATCTAGACGGGCTAAGCTACACATCATGCTGAAATCAGTCATGTTGTCAAACACTATGTCATTAAACAATATGTTATAAAAAAAATTAATTCCATATTTTATCTTGCTTAAATGTGGCAAAAAGATCCGGTTTATCGAAACCGGACTGTTTAAATTAATTAGTTGAAATTGAATCGGCTTACCCCCGATTTATCGAAACCAGACCGGGTCTAAGAACTGAATTTTTGGAGAAATTCCCAGGATGTGACACGTGCCAAAAACCGGTTCATGCTCCCGGGCTGATCGGCCGTTGGTGCTGACCATAGTCAGCCCGAGGGCTCTCCATGGTCCACCAAGGGGCTGGACCCTGGTTAGCCATGGTTCAGCCATGGCTAACCCAAAACAGCCCCAAAAAATAATTTTTTAGTCTTTCAAAATCAATGTAAAATCTGAATTTTTTTTCATGTTCATGCAACATTTAATCCCATAAACCTACATGAATTTTTTTAGAATTGAAAACTAACCCTAGCATGCTCAAAATCATCATCACATATCAACCAGGCTCTGATACCATTGAAGGAATCCATGGGTTCCAAACAATAAACTTCATGCAATTATAACCATAGGTTAATGAAATTTTTTGAATATCATCATGTGAGAATCAGTTTTCAGCACCTAAAAATTAATGTAAAAATCAGAAAAATACGTTTCTTCTTATGATCTAATCACCAAGCATATAATTGTACACTCTCTAGAGTTGATCCACATAAGCAATGAACCTTTTCTTTCTTGGTTTCTTCTCTTTGTTTTGCTGGAAACTAAAATAAAGAAGAAGCAAAAATACAGGGAGAGAGAGGAAGTTGGGTTGGCCAAAAAGGGGGGAGGAAGAGGACAAAAAGGTGGAGAAAATGTGGGAAGTTGAAGACCAAAATCAAATAATTAATTTTGAATCCATTAATATTAATTATCTTTTAATTAATATTAAGAATGAGCATAAAGCCCATTTAGCCAACCATTAATTAAACTCATTAAAATTAGGTTCTAATTGAACGGTTTACCTTGTCCGATCCAATTCCCTTAAACCGATTCCTGGTTTACACCAATTTGCTTCGATTTAACTAAACCAAAAAGCGAATTATTCCCAATCCTCATAATTCTCTCATACTGACTTATTCAAGTCCCTTTTGCTATACCTTGCTTAAAGTGTGTGACCCTCTAGGCTCACGATCCGTTGGCAGACTAGCAAAATTACTATTTTACCCTTTCCCTCATAAGTGGCTTCTAGTAAGACATTATGATTACCCAACGTCCATGAATATCGATGATTCGATTTAACCTCTTATTGTCCATGTCACCATCCTTTTATCACCCGATATCCAGATTGATCATAAGGCATTGAACCGTCATCTTTATTTAATCAATCACTATTTCTCAATATCTGAGGGACGCATTAAATGTAATTCTTTCTGATCTCCAGTTCTACTATTAGTGATGACACACATAATGATACAGATCAAATTATATCTAATATATTACTACAACACATTAGTAATATAATGCCGATTTAATTGTTCGGAAATACGATAAAACATTACATCTGTAGATCACTTTTATATTGGACTAGGGCACAATTCTAACATTTGGGTGTAATGCAAATATGCCCAAAAGTGGCTTGTTGATGCAGTCATCCCAAGTCTCTATTTATTGGTTTGGTTGAGAGCCTCTTGGGAAAAATTCGTCAGACTATGGTGTTGATCGACACCCCTACGTGTCGATCGACACCCTTATGTGGCGTGCGCCGATCGACAAAACCAACGTTTCAATCACTATCCACATGTTGGCAACATATTCTTTCCACCCATGTTAGACCTCTTGAGTCCCATCGAGATGCATCGGTTTTTGCCACTAGCGTGTGACCCTGTAGCCCCGTGACCCATTGGCAGATCGGCGTGAAATACCATTTCACCCGATTCATCACCAGTGGCCTCTAGTAAGACGTAGTGATTACCCAATTTCCAAAAGGAATTGATCGGTTCAATATCTCCTCTTTGTCATCTGTATCACTAACCCTTTGTTTACTTTAAGGCATATACGATCGAGATGAAGCATAGAGTCGTCCTACTCATCGACTCGATCGAGTTCCTTGATCTCGAGATGAGGCATAGACGTATCTAGTGCGGCCGCACACTTCCTCAGTAATGCTCATCAAAGGGCCCAGAACTATACCCTTCACTACGTCTCACCGTGGGGAAACAAATTCCTTCTGGCGCAATGTGCGCTCTCACTACAGTCCGTCCTAGAGCCAACAATGCTCGTTATGACTACTCTGTTATAGGAAGCGTTAGGACATGTCAAATTAATGGAGTGACGTGCATGTGAGCCACTCGCTCCTGAAAGAGATCACCATGGGTTCCAAACGATAAATTTTATGCAGCAGAAGTTATTTAACCATGGTGATCGAAAAATACGAAGATCTTAATGAAAAATTCAACATGCTATCAACCTTTCCAAATCTGAAAATTACCTTTATAAGTCGATGAAAACACAATGTAGTGTTTCTCTATTAGGTCCACACAAGAACCACAACCAAAATGGTTTTCTCTCACACTTTTGCTATGAATGTTCTTGAGATTTTTTGACAAAAAAGGATAGATGGAGAGGGAGAGGATGAGGGGAACTGGTTGCCAAATGGTTAGAGAAAAATGTGGAAGATATTTTGCAATTTTAATTTCAAATTAATAATTTAATTTCAAATTAATAATTGAATATCTAACCCTCTTAAACTCTTATTTGCACTTTTCCCCATTTATCACTTAAATCTCTAAATGGGCTTTAAGCCCGTTTAACTAAAACCCAAATTAAACCCATTAAATTGAGTTCTAATTTCGGTTTCGACAAAACGGTTTAATTTCCTCGAATTGATTTCTTCAACCGTCTGGTTAAAACCTTAGGCCGGAAAACTAGCAAATCGTTTTCAATTTCCATCCATAATTATTTGTCATGTATCGTGCTTAATGCGTGTGACCCTCTAGGCTCACGAACAGTTGGCAGACTGGTAAAATTACTATTTTACCCTTTCCATCATAAGTGGCCTCTAGCAATACATTATGAGTACCCAACGTTCGTGATTATCAATTATTCGAATTAACCTGTTATCGTACATGTCAATATCCTTTTATGAAACCGATATCCAGATTGATCAATAGGCATAGAATGGTCATCCTAATTTATCAATAACTATTTCTTGATATCTGAGATGACTGAAAACTGATACTAAGGTATCACCTGCACGGCCGTGCTATTCCTTCAGTCATACTCATCAAGTGGCCTAAACGGATATCTTTTTCATACCGAAGTATGAGTGATAAATCCCTCAGACGCCTTCCGAGTTCACTAATGTAATAAATATCCAAGCCAATCGAAGACGTTATAGTTACCCTTTTACAGATTACGTTAGACTAGGTCAAACTTAGGTATTTGTTACATAGTGTACACAAAGACTCCTTGGTCTTAGGACATAATGACAAGCTACGATATGTGAGTATCTCATGACCGGATCTATGCAGCATACTCACAATCGGGTTGTCCGATATCATCGACCTGATGGTATCTATGATATAACTCCGGCATGCACTTTGCCATGATCACTGAAATTCTGAATCGTAGCCGAGTCAAGAAGTCAAACACAAAGTCGTAACTTATGTATCGACTACTTGCCTAAAACGTAAACAGTAAGCTTAAACAATAAACAGATAATAACGACACCAGAGATGATTACCCAGTTCGGTGACTCCGCACCTACGTCTAGGGGCACTTTACCAGTGGAAAGGTTTTCACTATTAGGTAGTCAATAGTACAACTTCAAGCACCAACTAGCTATCACACAAGCTATTGTCCTAAGCTACTATAGATCTCACCGTGAACAACCTCGACCAAGGGCCTCTCCCCCTGTCTTTGAGATCCTCTCAATTCCACCCTTCGAGCAAGCCTATGCTCGGTGTCGTTGTCTTCTTTGACGGAGTTGTGAATCTTCAATCACAAACAAAAACCCTAACCAATCGAAACACTTAGTCTTCGCGACTTAATGTTTGATCGGAGAAAAAGTCCTTTCTAGCGAATCTTAATCAGCCTCTCAACACGCCAATGGTGCACGGTTAAGAGCTCTGAGAAATCTTGCAATTATTAGAACAAGAACGGATGATCTGCTAATGGGAAGCCTAAGGCTTTTTATAGCAGCTCACATTCCTAATCCTTCTTTGACCAGGAACAGGAAGTTTCAGACTTCCTGACTAAATCAGGCAAGTCGTTGTCGCCTTCCATGACAGCTGGAAGTCGTCTTGCCTGTTCTGACTTCCTGAATAAATTAGGCAAGTAGAGTTGCCGCCTATTGCTGGCATGTTACTGCCAGCTGGAAGTCGCCTGACTTGTCGACGTCACTTTCTTGCGCTCCAAATCTTCGTGGTGTCTTTCTCCTTTCGCTCCAAGCTTCGTCGAAATAGGAAAGCTTCATATCTTTCCTAATCTAGATTGTAACAAGTCGCTCCACATGTCATGTAACACGTTGCAAGACTTCTTACTTTTGCGCTAAAAAATTATGCCAACAATTAAACGTAGCAACAATCTCCCCCTTTGGCAATTTTTTAGGCAAACACCTTTTTAAGCACATCGTCACCTTGTGGCAGTTACGCACAACAAGTGAGTCATCGTGTGGCAGTTACGCACAGCAAGTGATGTGACTTAAAACACATTTCAGGCACATCGTCACCTTGAGGCAGTTACGCACACAGCAAGTATGTGACTTCTGATGCGACTTCTTGTGTGTCTTTCTGGTTTATCTTCTAGAGCGTCTTCTGGCGCGACTAAACAGCAGGGTAAAAACCAGCTCACACCATGAGCAAAATAAATAGCTCAAACATAAGCAAATATCCAGCTCAAACATGAGCAAATATCCAGTGTCAAAATGTTCAGAAAAGTAACTCGGACATACCCCGAGGATTTAAGAGTGTGTTTGGAACAATTTTATCATAGTGAATAAGAGAAATACTTAAAATGAGTTGGAGTCATCAACATCATCTTCAGCAGCAGGAGCAGAGCGGAGGTCATTGAGAAGAGCTTCACAGGCGACTTTGCGGGTTGATAGCATAGCAATTGACTTCTCCAGATCATTGATCATCTCCACCAACTCTTCCTCCATCCTAGTGCCAAGTGGTCCTGACGGTCGGGAGCTTGAACTAGCTTCTGATGCTTTGGCCATAGGAGGTGCGAGGTCCCTTATATGCTTGCCTTCGAAGTTCTTGAGGCTGATAGCAAGGGGCAGTGGCTTCTTACCCGGAACATCCGTCTCTCGAACAATGTCAGGACATTGTTAGAGAAGGAGACCGGTGATCAATGAAGGAAACCCGATAGGAAGCTTGACAGCGCATGATTTGGCATGCTTGACTAGATGTTCAATGGCATATGAGCCAAAATGAAGAGAAGATTGCGTACCTATTTGGTATATGAGTTTAGCCAATTCTGTTTTGATGCTCGGCCCGTGTGTAGAAGGCGCCCAATTTGCCAAGCCAATGCGGTAGAGAATTGAGTATTTGGCAGTAAGCTCAGTAGCCGCAATGGTGTCTTTGACGGGCCAGACATTCTTCCATTCTCCAGTGATCTCAACCGCTAGTTTGTTCAAGTGCGGGACTTCTGGAGTGACTTCTGGGTCTTCTCTGCCAAAATAGGCATTGATAGTTGAGGCAGATATTTCAAAGCATTCTCCCCGAACGAACACCTTTCTGTATTCCGCGTCTTCTGGATCATCAAACTCGATTGAAAGGTTGACAATGAACTCTTTGACCAATGCTAGATAGAATGGCCCGATGTTTATGACCGTATTGGTCAGGCCTGCTCTTCGGAGAAGTTCCACGATTGAGTTTATCCCCTCCACCTCTGTGGAAAGCTCTCTTTCTGGATAGATCTTGCGCTGGTATACATACTGCCATTTAACTGCATTTTCTACAGAGTGGAAAGAGACATTATCCGTAGGAGCTTTAGGCACATTCTTGGGGAGTTTCTGCCCTCCCATTGCCTTTTTGACCTGTGGTAGTATAATCTGGGTGTCTTTTTCAGATTCCTCTTCTTCTGGAGCAGATGTTGCTACAGAAGTTAGTGACTTCCTTCTAGACTTCTTCGGCTGTTTAGAAGCAGATGCTCCTTCTTTTTTTTGTGGTTTTCCTCTTTGGGGTCAATCTCCTTGGTATTTGAGGTTCTTCTTCTTCATCGACCAACCTTCTTGTTGGTAGCTTCCTTCTCTCAAGCCTTTTGGGCACAACTTCTTCTTCCATGGCTTTCTTTTCCATAGTCTCAGAGGCGACTATTTCTTCGATGTTAACAAGTTCCTCTATAGGTCGAGTGACTTCTGGAATAGCTTCCGGATCTTCATTAAGCCCTGAATTACTGTCTGGGGCGACATGGGGACTTCCTTCTTTCTGCAAGTCCTCGTTTAGAGGGGATTTATCTTGTGCTGGTCTCGACTTAGAGGGGCTGGATTGGTCCTTGGTGCTAGTACCTCGAATTTCAGGAACAAGGGTTCCTAGACCTTCTACAGGCAGGCTTTCATCTACAGTGTTTACTTCAGAGAGGATAGCAGATTTACCTTGTGTCGGGGTCGGAGTAGAGAGAGAGGCTTCCTCTTCTATGTTCGCAGATTCGGCTAAAGTGTCGTCCTTCTCAACAACGGGAGTTGTTTCTACTGTTGTGATAGTTGGAGGTGAGACCGTTACTCCTTGAGGTGCTGCCGAACTTTCCCCTGTGATTTTTCCTCCTCGAATCCTTACTCCATGTTTGTTTGTCGAGGATTTTGAGGCTGATAACTTTCGAGCGATCATCTTTACCCTCATCTTTGCTCGTAATTTGGAAGCAGATGGTATGCGTCCGCTTCTGGTTCCAACCATTTGCTTTGGGAGATAAATATTCCATCTGACATCTGCTTGATCTGGAAGCCTAGGAAGTATGTGAGCTCACCGACCATACTCATCTCAAATTCAGACTGCATATGTTGGACGAAACGTTCCAATATCTTGTCTGACTTTCCTCCAAATATAATGTCGTCGTCATATATTTGAGCAATCATGATGTCCTTTCCTTCCTTCTTCACAAAGAGAGTTTTGTCTACTCCCCCTCGAATATTGCCATTTTGAACTAGGAATTGAGTGAGACGTTCATACCATGCTCGTGGAGCTTGTTTGAGACCATAGAGGGCTTTCTTTAGTTTGTAGACATGATGAGGAGAGTCATGGTCTTCGAATCCCTTTGGTTGAGCCACATAGACTTCTTCGTTGAGATTTCCATTAAGGAAGGCCTTCTTTACACCCATCTAATAGAGTTTGAACCGTAGGTGGCATGCTATGCCGAGCAGAAGTTGTATGGCTTCCAGTCTGGCTACCGGAGCAAAGGTTTCTTCAAAGTCGACTCCTTCTACTTGTGTATACCCTCGAGCCACCAGTCTTGCTTTGTTTCGAGTGATGTTTCCTTGCTCGTCAGATTTGTTTTTGAATATCCACTTTGTCCCGATGACATTGAGATTGTCAATCTTGGGTACTTGTTCCCAGACTTCATTCCTTGCAAATTGGACCAATTCTTCTTGCATGGCACAGACCCAGTACTCATCATTGATGGCTTCTTGTATATTCTTTGGCTCAATTTCTGAAATAAAGAAAATGTTACCTATCATCTCTTTGTAGTCAAGAGATACCTTTTGTCGAGTCCGCACTCCCTCATTTATGTCTCCTATCACATCCTGGGGTGGATGATTCTTCTGAATTCTTCTTGACGGAGCTCTTTGTCTTATAAGAGATGCCTCTTTGTCCGGGATGATTGGGCTTTCGTCTTCAGATTCTTTGTTGCGCTCATCGCCACTGACTTCTGGTCTGACTTCTGATCTGACATCTCCTGAGAGATTTGGGACATCTTGGTCCTCGTCACTGGGTTGCTCGTTACTGTCATCGATCACGACATTGATGGATTCCATGATAGTCCGGGTGCGTTTGTTGAATACACGAAAAGCCCGACTATTTCTGGAATATCTGAGGAAGATGCCTTCGTCCCTTTTAGGATCAAGTTTGCGTCGAGGTTCCCTATCTGCAAGTATGTAACAGATCGATCCAAAGACATGGAAATATTTGACATTTGGCTTCCTCCCCCTCCATACTTCATAAAGAGTGATCGAAGTTCCAGGGCGGAGGGTCACTCTATTATGAATATGGCACGCTGTATTCAAAGCTTCATCCCAGAAGTGTTGCGGGATGTCTTTGGCTAACATCATGACTCTTGCCATTTCTTGAAGAGTGCGATTTTTTCTTTCAACTATCCCGTTTTGCTGAGGAGTGATGGGAGCAGAAAATTCGTGTGCAATTCCTTCAGCATCACAAAAGTTGATGTTGATGCGAAGCTGATGTTTACAAACTCCTTTCCATGATCGCTTCGAAGTCGGATGACTTTTCCAATGACTTCTCCTTTTTCTCGTTGAACTCTCCGACATAGGGCTTCAAAGACTGAGAAGGTGTCTGACTTTTCTCGAATAAAGTCTACCCAGGTGTACCTCGAGAAGTCGTCTACACAGACAAATATGTCTCTTGAGCTTTGGAAAAAGGCACTTGGTTGGTAAGGTTGTGACTGTTTGAGACCATAGATAACAGTTATCAAGGGACCTGTGGCCTGTCATGACTTCCTTCTGCTGTTCGTCTTTGACCGAGCACTTGTCACGAGTGAAGTTGACATCCAGATTTAAATCGCATATTTGACTTATGCTGATGAGATTTGCTGTAAGACCTTCTACTAGTAGAGCCTCTTTTAGACATGGTGAGTTAGGAAGGTTGAGTTTTCCTTTCCCGAGTACTCTAGCTTTTACTCCATCTCCAAAAGTGACGAAGCTATTTGTGCAAGGTATTAAAGTGACCAAGAATGAGCTATTACCAGTCATATGTCGAGAGGATCCACTATCAAAGTACCAATCGTTGCTGGTTGAAGCCTTTAGAGCGGTGTACGCGATATTAGCTCGATAGTTTACCTCCTTAACTCGCTATTCCTTACGTGGTTATGCTTTCTTGATGGTGGTCCTTTTCTTGACAAAGCTCCTCCCATACAGCTGATAGCAGAAAGGTCGAATACGTCCTCTTCGTCCACAGTGGTGACATACCAAATTATGTCTTTTGTTTTGAGTCTTTGAAGTGGCCAAGGTAAGAGGCTGTTTGGTTGCTTGGTCAGCCGTGAAGTTAGGAGACTTCTGACGCGGCTTCTGGGGGAGAACCTTCTGAGGGACGAAGACGGTGTGCGATGATAAGGCTTCTTTTGAATATCCAAGACCTTCCATATTTCTGGCTGGTTTTCCGATCGAGAGAATTTGGTCTAGGGTGTCAGTGCTTGGATTCATCATCTTTAGACTTGGTGACCTGTTCTAACTCTCCTTTTAACCGAGCAACTTCCTTTTTGAGATGAACAGTGGTTTCGAGAAGTCGTGACTTGTCTTCATTAAGAGAAAGAATGAGAGCATTTTGTCTTTCGATTACCTGAGAGTCTTCAAGCCACTTGACATACCATTCGTTGTATGCATTGTTGAAAGTCTCATCGGATAGCTCATCATCAGAGTCATACTTCTTTGAATTCTCGGAAGGTTGCTCTATTGTGGAGGAAGTAAAAGCAACATAGTTACTTGTATGTTCAACGTCACTGTCTTCCTCATCTTCATCGTCAGTTAGAGAGGCATTGAATCCCTTCTTCTGTTTCTTTACGAAGTTAGGACATTCTTTTTGCATGTGTCCATACCCTTCACATTCAAAGCACTGGACTCCTTTTCCTGATCGTTCTCCTCGTCTTCCATCACTATTTGTGTTTTCGAGCTTTTGGAACTTGTGCTGCGGCTTGTCTCTGACTTCTCGGGTGACATTCCTTCCTGTCATCTGGCTAAATCTTTTCATGACTTTGTTGTAGTTTTTGGCCAGCATAGCAATAGTTTCCTCAATGTCACTATCCGAATCAGAGTGCGTCAAGTTCTTCTGCTTTTGGGTAGAACTTTTGAAAGCCACACCTTTATGTTTCTTCTCGATGAGAGGTAAGGAGAGCTCGAAGGTCATTAAAGATCCCATGAGTTCATCAAACTTTAGTGTCTTCAAGTCATGGACTTCTTCGATGGCAGTAATCTTCATCTTGAATCTGGGACTTAGTGCTCTCAGCGTTATTCTGATCAAATCTTCGTCGGTCATAGGCTTGCCAAGTGAATATGATTCATTGGCCAGATCCTTGATGCGCACATTAAACTCCGCAATAGTTTCGTCTTCATTCATGGTAAGGGCCTCAAAGTTGGTCGTAAGGTACTGTAACTTATGTTCTTTGACTTTTGAAGTACCCTCGTAAGCAACAACAAGAGTGTCCCAAGCAATTTTGGCACTTGTGCACGTGTTGATGAGTCGAAACACATTCTTGTCTACTCCATTAAAAATAGCATTGAGTGCACGAGAATTACCTAGGGCGGCTTCATCTTCTTCCGCGCTCCACTCTTTTTCTGGTTTGATGCTAGTTTGATTTCCATGAGCAACAGCACAGTGAGGTTCCTCCCATCCATTGATAACAGGCTTCCAGGTTTTGCTGTCGAGGGACTTCAAGAAGGCACACATCCATGCTTTCCAGTACCCATAGTTTGTTCCGTCGAGAACTGGTGGTCGATTTACTGAACCTCCTTCCTTTGAGTCCATATTGGCTATTCAGAAATCTTGCAGGAAAATCACCTAAAAGAAAAGGTGCCTCCTCTGATACCAATTGAAATTCTGAATCGTAGCCGAGTCAAGAAGTCGAATACAAACTCGTAACTTGTGTATCGACTACTTGCCTAAAACGTAAACAATAAGCTTAAACAGTAAACAGATAATAATGACACCAGAGATGATTACCTAGTTCGGTGACTCCGCACCTACGTCTGGGGGCACTTTGCCAGTGGAAAGGTTTTCACTATTAGGTAGTCAATAGTACAACTTCAAGCACCAACTAGCTATCACACAAGCAATTGTCCTAAGCTACTATAGATCTCACCGTGAACAACCTCGAACAAGGGCCTCTCCCCCTGTCTTTGAGATCCTCTCAATTCCACCCTTCGAGCAAGCCTATACTCGGTGTCGTTGTCTTCTTTGACGGAGTTGTGAATCTTTAATCACAAACAAAAACCCTAACCGATCCAAACACTTAGTCTTCGTGACTTAATTTTTGATTGGAGAAAAAGTCCATTCTAGCAAATCTTAATCAGCCTCTCAACACGCCAATGGTGCACGGTTAAGAGCTCTGAGAAATCTTGCAATTATTAGAACAAGAACGGATGATCTGCTAATGGGAAGCCCAAGGATTTTTATAGCAGCTCACATTCCTAATCCTTCTCGGACCAAGAACAGGAAGTTTCAGACTTTTTGACTAAATCAGGCAAGTTGTTGCCGCCTTCCATGAAAGCTGGAAGTCGTCTTGCATGTTCTGACTTCCTGAATAAATCAGGCAAGTAGAGTTGCTGCCTATTGCTGACGTGTTACTGCCAGCTGGAAGTCGCCTGACTTGTCGACGTCACTTTCTTGCGCTCCAAGTCTTCGTGGCGTCTTTCTCCTTTCGCTCCAAGCTTCGTCGAAATAGGAAAGCTTCAGATCTTTCCTAATCTAGATTTTAACAAGTCGCTCCACATGTTATGTAACATGTTGCACGACTTCTTACTTTTGCGCTAAAAAGTTATGCCAAGAATTAAACGTAGCAACAATCACAATAGCATGATCAAAAGGAGTTAGGCTCATACTGATCGCTTCAGAAGAAGCTTAGCTGATCAGGGACTTTATCGAATGCAATTCATTCTGATCTAAGTTCTACTATAAGTGGTTACACACATTATGACATAGATCGAATTACATTAGATATATTACTACAATACATTAGTAATATTATGCCTTTTATTATGTAGAAGAATGATGTCCGTTACAATATAGAATAAGGAATTACATTGGACTAGGGCATAATCCTAACAATCTCCCACTTGCCCCTAGTTCCAACCTAAGTTCCAATCTACTCCCATAGACTTCACGTGCGCCTCATGCTTGGGCTGCGGTAAAGCCTTTGTCTAGGGATCAGCAATGTTGTCATCAGTTGGTACATAAGTAATCTCCACATCACCGTTATCGATATATTCTCTGATAATGTGATACTTCCTCTGTATGTGTTTAGTTCTGTTGTGGAATCTGGGCTCTTGAGCTAATGCTATGGCCCCCGTGTTGTCACACAACAAGCTTACCGGATCAGACGCTCGCGGCATTACATCTAACCCGGTTAGAAAGCTTCTAACCCATACGTCTTCCTCAGCTGCTTCTGCTGCAGCTATATATTCAGCCTCTGTTGTCGAATCGGCAATTGTGGCTTCCTTGAAGCTCTTCCAGCTGAATGCTCCGCCATTTAACACGAATACAAATCCTGCCTTTGATTTGACATCATCAGGATCTGTCTGAAAAACTAGCATCAACATATCCTTTGACTGCTAGTTCTTCATCCTTTCCACCATATACTAGAAATGCGTCTTTAGTTCTCCTTAGTGAAAGAGATCACCACGGGTTCCAAAGATTGAAAATCATGCAGCGGACAATATGTAACCGTGGTGATCGATAAAATCTTGAATCTTAATGCTATTTGAACATATTATAAACTCAATTAAAATCTGATAATTTACATCTTGAAATCGACAAGAACACAAGCGTAGTGTCCTCTCTATCAAGTCCACACAAGCACACAACCGAAATGGTTTTTGTCTCTAATTTTTGCTAGGAAATCCAAGAAGAAAGCTTGAGCAATAATGGAGGTTGAGAGGAGAGAGTGGGTTCGGCAATGAGGGAGAGAGAGAAGGAGTTGGTTGCTGAAAAATTCCAAGGATAAGATAATATATGATTATGTGATTTTTAATTTGAAATTAAAATTGAATTTCAAAATAAAAATTACATTATCCATCCTTTTAATCATTCTTATTTGCATTTAGCCCCTCTCTTATCTTGAACCCTATTAACTAAAACCCAAATTAAACCCATTAACTTGAGTTCTAATTTCTATTTAGTCAAAACGGCTCAATTTCCTCGAATTGATTTCTTCAGCCGTCTGGTTAAAACCTTAGGCCAGAAAACTACCGAATCCTTCTCAAATCTCATCCGTAATTATTGTCATGTATTGTGCTTAATGCGTGTGACCTTCTAGGCTCACGAATAATTGGCAGACTGGTAAAATTACCATTTTACCCTTTCCATCATAAGTGGCCTCTAGCAAGACATTATGATTATCCAATATTCGTGATTATCGATTATTCGACTTAACCTGTTATCGTACATGTCACTGTTCCTTTAATAAACCGATATCCAGATTGATCAATAGGCATAAAACGGTCATACTAATTTATCAATCACTGTTTCTTGATATCTGAGATGACTGAAAACTGATACTAAGGTATCACCTGCATGGCCATGCTATTTCTTTAGTCATACTCATCAAGTGGCCTAAACGGATATCTTTCTCATACCGAAGTATGAGTGATAAATTCCTCAGACGCCTTTCGAGTTCACTAGTGCAATAAATGCCAAAGCCAATCGAAGCCGTTATAGCTACCCTTTTACAGATAACGTTAGACTAGGTCAAACTTAGGTATTTGTTACATATTGTACACAAAGACTCCTTGGTCTTAGGATATAATGACAAGTTACGATATGTAAGTATCTCATGACTGGATCTATGCAGCATACTCACAATCGGGTTGTTCGATATCACCGACCTGATGATATCTATGATATAACTCCAGCACATCTTTGCCATGATCAGTAGAGCGTGATCACAAGGAGTTAGTCTCATACTGATCGCTTCAGAAGAAGCTTAGCTAGTCAGGGACTCTATCGAATGCAACTCTTTCTGATCTATAGTTCTACTATAAGTGATTATACACATTATGACATAGATCAAATCACATTAGATATATTACTACAACACGTTAGTAATATTATGCCTTTTATTATGTAGAATAATGATGTCCGTTACAATATAGATTGAGGAATTATTTTGGACTAGGGCACAAATAACAATCTCCCACTTGCCCCTAGTTCCAACCTAAGTTCCAATCTACCCCCATAGACTTCACGTGCGCCTCATGCTTAGGCTGCGGTAAATCCTTTGTCAGGGGATCAGCAACATTTTCATCAGTCGGTACATAAGCCATCTCCACATCACCGTTATCAATATACTCTCTGATAATGTGATACTTCCTTTGTATGTGTTTAGTTCTGTTGTGGAATCTAGGCTCTTGAGCTAATGCTATGGCCCTAGTGTTGTCACACAACAAGCTTACCGGATCAGATGCTCGCGGCATTACATCTAATCCAGTTAGAAAGCTTCTAACCCATACGGCTTCCTTAGCTGCTTCTGCTGCAGCTATGTACTCAGCCTCTGTTGTAGAATCGGCAGTTGTGGCTTCCTTGAAGCTCTTCCAGCTGAATGCTCTGCCATTTAACACGAATACAAATCCTGCTTGTGATTTGAAATCATCAGGATCTGTCTGAAAGCTAGCATCGACATATCCTGTGACTGCTAGTTCTCCATCCTTCCCACCATACACTAGGAATGCGTCTTTAGTTCTCCTTAGATACTTCAGGATACTCTTGACAGCAGTCCAATGCTCCTGGCCTGGGTTAGATTGATATCTGCTGGTACAGCTTAATGCGAACGAGACGTCTGGTCTCGTTCAAATCATAGCATACATGATGGATCCCACAGCCGAAGCATATGGAATCTTACTCATTCTGCTTAGCTCATCAGGAGTTTTAGGACTCTGTTGTTTGGTAAGCTTAATGCCATGTCGCATGGGTAAGTATCCCTTCTTAGAATCATGCATTGAGAATCTTCTCAACACCTATTCTATGTAAGTGCTCTGACTTGGGCCCAATATTCTCTTGGGTCGATCTCTGTAGATCTTGATGCCCAAAATGAAAGCAGCATCACCTAAGTCCTTCATCGAGAAGCATTTCCCTAACCAAGCTTTAACTTCAAGCAGGGTTGGGATGTCATTCCCGATGATCAGTATGTCATCGACATATAGCACTAGGAATACTATTTTACTCCCACTCGCTTTCTTATATACGCAAGGCTCACTTTCGTTTTTGATAAAACCGAATTCCCTTACGGCTTCATCTAAACGAATGTTCCAACTCCGTGAAGCTTGCTTTAATCCATAAATGGATCTAAGCAGCTTACAAATCTTTCCAGGATTCTCTGGATAAACAAAACCCTCGGGCTGTGCCATAAACACATCCTCTTTTAAGTTCCCGTTAAGGAAGGCGGTTTTGACGTCCATCTGCCATATCTCATAGTCAAAGTATGCTCCTATGGCTACAATGATCCGGATAGATTTGACCATAGCCACAGGTGAAAAAGTCTCGTCATAATCGATACCTTCGATTTGGCGATAACCTTTCGCAACCAGTCTAGCTTTATAGGTCTGAGGTTTTCCATCCATGTCGGTCTTAATTTTATAGACCCATTTACAACCGAAGGGTTTTATCCCAGGGGTCTGATCCACCAAGTTCCAGACTTGGTTATCTGACATGGATTTCATTTCCTCATTGATGGCGTTCTGCCATTTTTCGGAGTCTGGACTGGCCAAAGCTTGTCTGTAGGTTTCTGGATCATCCTGATCCACCAACATCAAGTCATTTCCTTCAGTGGCTAGGAAGCCATATCTGATAGGAGCTTGACGAGATCTCTCAGACCTTCTTGGACCATCTGGAATGGGTGTCGGGATTGGTTCTTGATCAATGACCTCTTCTGGCTCATGTATTTCTACATTCGGCGTGGTGGGTTGCTCCGTATCTTCTTGAATTTCTTCAAGATGCACAGCACTCCCACTAGCTCTTTTGGAAATAAATTCCTTTTCCAAAAATACCCCTCCTCGAGCAACAAAAACTTTGTTCTCGCTGGGTTTGTAGAAATAGTACCCTCTTGTTTCTTTAGAGTACCCCACAAAGACACATTTGTCTGATTTGGGTTCGAGCTTATCGCCTAGCAAACGCTTGACGTAAGCTTCACATCCCCAAATCTTAAGGAAAGCTAATAAGGGTTTCTTCCCGTTCCACACTTCGTATGGAGAGCTTTCCACTGCCTTTGTAGGAGCCCGATTCAATATGAATGCGGCCGTTTCTAGGGCATAGCCCCAGAAGGAGATAGGAAGATCAGCCTGACTCATCATTGATCGAACCATGTCAAGCAAGGTCCGATTTCTCCGTTCGGATACACCATTCATTTGAGGTGTTCCAGGCGGAGTCAATTCAGAGATGATCCCACACTCCTTTAAATGACTATGAAAGTCTTGGTCTAAGTACTCACCGCCTCGGTCAGATCGAAGCGCCTTTATACTTTTACCAAGCTGGTTCTGTGCTTCGTTCTGGAACTCTTTGAACTTGTCAAAGGTTTCCGACTTATGTCTCATAAGATAAACATATCCATATCTACTGAAGTCATCAGTGAATGTAACGAAGTAGTGAAAACCTCTTCTGGCCTGAGTGCTCATGGGCCCACAAACATCGGAATGTATGAGGCCTAGTAAGTCACTCGCCCTTTCACCTAAACCGGCAAAAGGTGCTTTTGTCATTTTGCCCATAAGGCATGACTCGCATCTCTCAATTGAAGTGAATTCAAACGGACTTAGAAGTCCACACTTGTGAAGTGTTGAGATGCGTTTCTGGCCAATATGGCCTAAGCGGCAGTGCCATATCACAGTCTGGTTTAAATCATCGGATTTAACCCTTTTGTTACTGATATTATAAATTGAGCTAGTGTCAGTGTTTTGAATATTAAGAATATATAAACCACCAACTAATGAAGCATTGCAATAAAACATGTTTTTCTTGAAAATACTAAAAACTCCATTATAAATTGTAAAACGATATCCTTCCTTGTCGAGCAAGGAAATTGAAATAATATTTCTGCGAAACGCAGGTACACAATGAACATCACTTAAAAATAAAACTAGCCCACTAGGCAAACTGAGACTAATATCTCCTACAGCAGTCGTCGAGACTTGATTGCCATCGCCAACTCGTAGGTCCGCCTCGCCCTTGCTCACTTCTCTTCTACTTCCCAGAGCCTGCACATTAACACAAATGTGAGATTCTGCACCGGTATCAAGTACCCAAGAATCTGAAGTAGATAAACTGAGATTGAGCTCAATAACAAATATACCTGATCCTGAAGACGTGGAAGCTCCACTCTTCTTAAGAAACAACTTGTGTTTCTTGCAATCCTTCTTCCAGTGCCCCAGTCCTTGGCAATAGAAGCAGACGACATCCTTCTTCGGATTCTCAACAGCCTTTGGAGCTGCTGGACCCTTAGGTTGCGAATCTTCCCTGCTAGGTGCATAGGAGCCTTACCCTTCCCCAGGCTGGCTTTCTTGAAGCTCACTTGCTTGTTGACCATTAGAACCTCTTTGGTTTTCCCCTTGAGATTCTTTTCAGCAGTCACAAGCATACCATGAAGCTCTGACACGGTTTTGTTCATGTCATGCATATTTTAATTTCCAACGAATTCACGATATGCTTCTGGAAGTGAATGCAGCACAAAGTCTGCAGACATTTCCTTGTCCACAGGATGACCTAGCCTGGTCAAATGTTCCAAAAGACGTTTCATCTTAAGGACATGAGGACTGACAGGAGCTCCAGCCTTTAGCTTGCATGACATCAGTTCAACGAAAGTGTCGTATCTTTCGACACGAGCTTTCTCTTTGAACATTTTCTCGATCTCAGCCATACAGGCTTTGGGATCTTCGGAAATGTCCAAGAACTGTTGCTGCAAGTCCGGCACCATACTGCCCATCATGATGCACTGCACGTCAATCCGGTCGCTAAGGAATTTCTGGTAGGTATCCCTTAGCGCCCTTGAGGCGTTCAGTGCTGGTTCAGTAGGTGCTTGTTCCTGGGTAAGGATATAATCCTTACGTTCATGCTTGAGAACGAGTCTCAAATTCCGGTCCCAATCGAGAAAGTTTACGCCGTTAAGCTTATCATTCTCGATTAGTGACCTAAGCGCGCTACCAGAGTGATTCGTGTTTGCCATATTATATCTACACATTAAACAACTTTTAATTAGTATTAATTAAAATTGAAGTTGGAGATTTAATTATAAAACACTTTCTGATTCTAGCTTTAGAATCTGAACCAGGATCTCATCATACTCTCAATTGAAGTGAACGGAGGTTCACTGCTCCAATTGAGTGCATCAAGGTAGGAGTAAATCCATCTACAAGACCATGTAGTTCCTGGCTAGGGTCTGTACTTGTTAGTATGTGGCAAACCCTATACTGATACCCTAGGTCAGCCCTAGCTGACAATCGTAGACAAGTCTACCAAGCTTGAACTATGGATAGTACTAATGTGACTACTACGCGGAGGCGCACGCACCCACACAGAACTACCCATCTCATCCAGACTTCTTCTCTATGAATGTTACGCGGAGGCGTACCGACATCCATAGGGTCAAAGCCCTTTTGAGTGCCCAAACTTGGATGGTATCACGCTTGACTTGTAATTATTTGCGTTTAAGTGAATTATAAAAGTCTGATTGTATATCGATACAATCTTAATCTGGAATCATCAATTGCAAATTCATGCAAAGATGATCCCTTAGCAGGTTACATGCGAGTTTGATTAAATTCCAATTTTAATCTTAGCATGTGGGTGATAGCAAATCATACATAAACTTGTATATTTAAAATATCATACATTCATACATTCAAATATACAAATGTAATAATAAAATATGCATAGCTAAGCCCACCTAAAGTTCCTAAGAATCTAGCAAAACCGATCCTAAAGACAAGGTCTTCAAGATCCAATCTTGCTCCATTCTTTTGAACTCCCACTGGCTTCGAGCCTCCTCCAATTCGAGTCTCCTTCTTGACTTGATTCTTGTGTCGGTCTTCGTGATTACATATTAAAATAAATTAAATAAAATACAAATCACGACACGCAGGTCGTATTTACTACAACCCAAAATTAAGCAACACGCAGGTTGCTTAACCGAAATTAAAATGCAAATCTAATGGGCTTAGCTAGCATCATGTGGAAAACATCATGTTATCAAAGATCATGTTATCAAACAACATGCTGATCAAACAAATAATTTTTCCAAATTTTATCTTTCTTAAGTGTGGAAAAATTCCGGTTTATCGAAACCGGACGGTTTAATCGATTAATTGAATTTTGGATCGGTTCTCGCTGGTTTATCGAAACCGAACCAAATCTGAAAATTAATATTTATTAGGGTTTCCAAATATCCTTGCGAACCAACAGGTTCGCACGAATCTGGTCGGGCCGAACCGGCTCAACCAAAGGTCGCCCGCGGAGGCAACCACGGTGGCCCGTGAGGGCTGCCGAGGTCGCCCGCGGGGCTGACCGTGGTCGGCCACGGGAACGACCATGGTAGCCCGCGAGGGCAGCCATGGTCGCCCCTAGGGCAGACCCTGGTCACCCGCGAGGCAACCATGGGAGCCCTCACGGGCTGCCATGGTCGCCCGCGAGGGCTGCCATGGTCGCACGTAGGCGACCTCGTCGGCCCATGGTGCTGACCATGGTCTGCCCTAGGGCATTCCATGGTCCACCACGGGACTCGACCTGGTCGGCCATGGCTAAGCCATGGCCAACCCCGAAAAACCCAAAAAAAAATAATTAATTTTCGAATTTCAAAAATTAATCAAATCTGAAATTTTTTTTGATTTACATGCATGCTAATGATGAAGAACACATATAAACATAAAAAAAAATCAGATTTAAACATATGCAAATCAACATAATAACCATCCTCTGATACCATTGAAAGAGATCACCACGGGTTCCAAAGATTGAAAATCATGCAGCGGACAATATGTAACCGTGGTGATCGATAAAATCTTGAATCTTAATGCTATTTGAACATGTTATAAACTCAATTAAAATCTGATAATTTAGCTCTTGAAATCGACAAGAACACAAGCGTAGTGTCCTCTCTATCAAGTCCACACAAGCACACAACTGAAATGGTTTTTCTCTCTAATTTTTGCTAGAAAATCCAAGAAGAAAGCTTGAGCAATAATGGAGGTTGAGAGGAGAGAGTGGGTTCGGCAATGAGGGAGAGAGAGAAGGAGTTGGTTGCTGAAAAATTCCAAGGATAAGATAATATATGATTATGTGATTTTTAATTTGAAATTAAAATTGAATTTCAAAATAAAAATTACATTATCCATCCTTTTAATCCTTCTTATTTGCATTTAGCCCCTCTCTTATCTTGAACCCTATTAACTAAAACCCAAAATAAACCCATTAACTTGAGTTCTAATTTCGGTTTAGTCAAAACGGCTCAATTTCCTCGAATTGATTTCTTCACCCGTCTGGTTAAAACCTTAGGGCAGAAAACTACCGAATCCTTCTCAAATCTCATCCATAATTATTGTCATGTATTGTGCTTAATGCGTGTGACCCTCTAGGCTCACGAATAATTGGCTGACTAGTAAAATTACCATTTTACCCTTTCCATCATAAGTGGCCTCTAGCAAGACATTATGATTATCCAATATTCGTGATTATCGATTATTTGACTTAACCTGTTATCGTACATGTCACTGTCCTTTTATGAAACCGATATCCAGATTGATCAATAGGCATAGAACGGTCATCCTAATTTATCAATCACTGTTTCTTGATATCTGAGATGACTGAAAACTGATACTAAGGTATCACCTGCATGGCCATGCTATTTCTTCAGTCATACTCATCAAGTGGCCTAAACGGATATCTTTCTCATACCGAAGTATGAGTGATAAATCCCTCAGACGCCTTTCGAGTTCACTAGTGCAATAAATGCCAAAAACAATCGAAGCCGTTATAGCTACCCTTTTACAGATAACGTTAGACTAGGTCAAACTTAGGTATTTGTTACATAGTGTACACAAAGACTCCTTGGTCTTAGGATATAATGACAAGTTACGATATGTGAGTATCTCATGACTGGATCTATGCAGCATACTCACAATCGGGTTGTCCGATATCACCGACCTGATGATATCTATGATATAACTCCGGCACATCTTTGCCATGATCAGTAGAGCGTGATCACAAGGAGTTAGTCTCATACTGATCGCTTCAGAAGAAGCTTAGCTAATCAGGGACTCTATCAATGCAACTCTTTCTGATCTATAGTTCTACTATAAGTGATTATACACATTATGACATAGATCAAATCACATTAGATATATTACTAAAACACGTTAGTAATATTATGCCTTTTATTATGTAGAATAATGATGTCCGTTACAATATAGATTGAGGAATTATTTTGGACTAGGGCACAAACCTAACACTTAGATATTTAAGGATACTCTTGACAGCAATCCAGTGCTCCTGGCCTGGGTTAGAATGAAATCTGCTGGTACAACTTAACGCGAACGAGATGTCTGGTCTCGTGCAAATCATAGCATACATGATGGATCCCACGGCCGAAGCATATGGAATCTTACTCATTTTTCTTAGCTTATCAGGAGTCTTAGGACTCTGTTGTTTGCTGAGCTTAATGCCATGCCGCATGGGTAGGTATCCCTTCTTAGATTCAAGCATTGAGAATCTTCTCAACACCTTATCTATGTAAGTGCTCTGACTTAGGCCCAATATTCTTTTTGGTCGATCTCTGTAGATCTTGATGCCCAGAATGAAAGCAGCATCACCTAAGTCCTTCATCGAGAAGCATTTCCCTAACCAAGATTTAACCTCAAGCAAGGTTGGGATGTATTCCCAATGATCAGTGTGTCATCGACATATAGAACTAGGAATACAATTTTACTCCCACTCGCTTTCTTATATACGCAAGGTTCACTTTCGTTTTTTATAAAACCGAATTCCCTTACGGCTTCATCAAAACGAATGTTCCAACTCCGTGAAGCTTGCTTTAATCCATAAATGGTTCTAAGCAGCTTACAAATCTTTCCGGGATTTTCTTGATCAACAAAACCCTCAGGCTGTGTCATATACACATCCTCTTTTAAGTTTCTGTTAAGGGAGGCGGTTTTGACATCCATCTGCCATATCCCATAGTCGTAGTATGCTGCTATGGCTAGAATGATCAGGATAGACTTGACCATAGCCACAGGTGAAAAAGTCTCGTCATAATCGATACCTTCGATTTGGCAATAACCTTTCGCAACCAGTCTAGCTATATAGGTCTGAGGTTTTCCATCCATGTCGGTCTTAATTTTATAGACCCATTTGCAACCGATTGGTTTTATCCCAGGGGTTTGATCCACCAAGTGCCAGACTTGGTTGTCGGACATGGATTTCATTTCCTCATTCATGGCGTTCTGCCATTTTTCGGAGTCTGGACTGGCCAAAGCTTGTCTGTAGGTTTCTGGATCATCCTGATCCACCAACATCAAGTCATTTCCTTCAGTGGCTAGGAAGCCATACCTGATAGGAGCTTGACGAGATCTCTCAAACCTTCTTGGACCATCTGGAATGGGTGTCGGGATCGGTTCTTGATCAATGACCTCTTCTGGCTACTGTATTTCTACATTCGGCGTAGTAGGTTGCTCCGTATCTTCTTGAATTTCTTCAAGATGCACGGCACTCCCACTAGCTCTTTTAAAAATAAATTCCTTTTCCAAAAATACGCCTTCTCGAGCAACAAAAACTTTGTTCTCGCTGGGTTTGTAGAAATAGTACCCCCTTGTTTCTTTGGGGTACCCCACAAAGACACATTTATCTGATTCAGGTTCGAGCTTATCGCCTAGCAGACGCTTGACGTAAGCTTCACATCCCTACATTTTAAAGAAAGCTGATAAGTGTTTCTTCCCGTTCCATACTTCGTATGTAGTGCTTTCCACTACCTTTGTAGGAGCCCGATTAAATATGAATGCGGCCGTTTCTAGGGCATATCCCCAGAAGGAGATAGGGAGGTCAGCCTGACTCATCATTGATCAAACCATGTCAAGCAGGGTCCGATTTCTCCGTTCAGATACACCATTCATTTGAGGTGTTCCAGGTGGAGTCAATTCAGAGAAGATCCCACACTCCTTTAAATGACTATGAAATTTTTGGTCCAAGTACTCACCGCCTCTGTCAGATCGAAGCGCCTTTATACATTTACCAAGTGTGTTTTGTGCTTCGTTCTGGAACTCTTTGAACTTGTCAAAGGTTTCCGATTTATGTCTCATAATATAAACATACCCATATCTACTGAAGTCATCAGTAAATGTAACGAAGTAGTGAAAACCTCTTCTGGCCTGAGTGTTCATAGGGCCACATACATCGGAATGAATGAGACCCAATAAGTCACTAGCCCTTTCACCTAAACCGGCAAAAGATGCCTTTGTCATTTTTCCCATAAGGCATGACTCGCATCTCTCAATTGAAGTGAATTCAAACGGACTTAAAAGTCCACACTTGTGAAGCTAGTGTCATATCACAGTTTGGTTTAAATCATCAGATTTAACCCTTTTGTTACTTATATTAAAAATCAAGCTAGTGTTAGTGTTTTGAATATTAAGAATATATAAACCACCAACCAATGAAGCATTGCAATAAAACATATTATTCTTGAAAACATTTAAAATTCTATTGTCAATAGAAAAACAATATCCTTCCTTGTCTAGCAAGGATTGAGAAATAATATTCCTGCGAAACGCAGGTACACAATGAACATTGTTTAATAACAAAAGTAGCCCACTGGGCAAACTGAGACTAATATCTCCTACTGCAGTTGTCAAGACTTGATTGCCGTCACCAACTCGTAGGTCCGCCTCGCCCCAGCCCACTTCTCTTCTACTTCCCAGAGCCTGCACATTAAAACAAATGTGAGATACTGCACCGGTATCAAGTACCCAAGAATCTGAAGTAGATAAACTGAGATTGAGCTCAATAACAAAAATACCTGATCCTGAATATGTGGAAGCTCCACTCTTCCTAAGAAACAACTTGTGTTTCTTACAATCCTTTTTCCAGTGCCTTTGTCCTTGGCAATAGAAGCAGATGACATGCTTCTTAGGATTCTCAACAGCCTTTGGAGCTGCTGGACCCTTAGGCTGTCGAATCTTCCCTGCTAGGTGCATAGGGGCCTTATCCTTGCCCAGGCTGGCTTTCTTGAAGCTCACTTGCTTGTTGACCATAAGAACCTCCTTAGTCTTTCCCTTGAGGTTCTTTTCAGAAGTCACAAGCATACCATGAAGCTCTGTCACAGTCTTATCCATGTCATGCATATTGCAATTTGAAACCAAATCATGATATGTCTCTGGAAGTGAATGCAACACAAAGTCTGCAGACATTTCCTTATCCACAGGATGACCGAGTCTGGTCAAGTGTTCCAAAAGACATTTCATCTTAAGAACATGGGGACTGACAGGAGCTCCAGCCTTCAGCTTGCAAGACATCAGTTCAATGAAAGTGTCGTATCTTTCGACACTTCTCGATCTCTGCCATACAGGCTTTGGGATCATCGGAAATGTCCAAGAACTGTTTTTGCAAGTCAGGCACCATACTGCCCATCATGATGCACTGCACGTCAGTCCGGTCGGTAAGGAATTTCTGGTAGGCATCCCTTAGCCCCCTTGAGGCGTTCAGTGCTGGCTCAGTAGGTGGTTGTTCCTTGGTAAGGATAAAATCCTTACGTTCATGCTTGAGAACGAGTCTCAAGTTCTAGTCCCAATCGAGAAAGTTTACGCCGTTAAGCTTATCATGCACGATTAGTGACCTAAGCGCGCTGTTACCAGAATGATTCGTGTTTGCCATTTCTTATCTACACAGTAAACAAATTTTAATCAGTATTAATTAAAATTGAAGTTGGAGATTTAGTTATAAAACACTTTCTGATTCTAACTTTAGAATCTGAACCAGGATCCCATCATACTCTCAATTGAAGTGAACGGAGGTTCACTGCTCCAATTGAGAGCATCAGGTTGGGATTACATCCATCTACAAGACCATGTAGTTCCTGGCTAGGGTCTGTACTTGTAAGTACGTGGCATACCCTATACTGATACCCTAGGTCAGCCCTAGCTGATAATCGTAGACAAGTCTAAAAAGCTTGAACTATGGATAGAACTAATGTGGCTACTACGCGGAAGCGCACGGACCCACGCAAAACTACCCATCTCATCCAGACCTTTTCTCTATGAATGGTACACGGGGGCGTACCGACATCCATAGGGTCAAAGCCCTTTTTGTAGGGTTTTGGAGCGTTCTTTAACATCGAGATAGCGGAAGCATTTAACAAAATCAACTCCAAACCTTGTCCAAGAACAGTGAACCATTAAATCCCAAGGAAAAATCTATTCCACAAGAAATTTACCTTTAAGTGTTTGTTGAATCGATAAAGAAGAACTTTGTGATCTTCTTCTCTAGAGCAAGTCCACACCAAGGGGATGATCTTCAAGATACTTCACTTAATGCCTACTAGAACAATTAAGTGAAGAACAAGAGAGCATGAAGAGAGGAGAGCAAAGGGGTGGCCGGCCAAGGAGAGAGAGAGAGAGAGAGAGAGAGATGTGAGAGTGTCTTGTGTAATTAATTCTCTTTCTATTTCTCTACTTCATCAATCTCATAAGCATGGGTCAAAAGGTGATTGGTATGGGCTTAAAGGTGTCATTAACCATACCCCTTAAATTACTCACCTTTTAATCAACAATCACCAACTAAGCATGGTGTGTTGTGCCCCCACCTTTGGGCCCACCAAAGTGGCCGGCCATGTAGGGCTTATTGGGCCCAAAATGGGCCCTTGTTGGGCCGGCCATGTTACCTCATGGGCCGAGCCCAATGGGCTAACCCATGTGGTTTCGTGCTGTGCCCAAAAGTCGGCCGACCCTTTTTGTCGTTACTTATCAAGCAAAGTCCGACGCGACATCGACGCAAAAACTACATTTTCTCGATTCGCTAATTGTTCTCTCATACCGAACCTATGGCCCAAAACCTTCAGTTTTGTCCATGTATTGCTCTTCAAGAAACGTTAAGGTTTCCTTGTCTCAAGTTATCCGTCTCGAATGTGTGTGACCCTCCAGGCTCATGCCACCCTTGGCAGATCGGCACAAAAGATCTCTCTTATCTGATCCATCATAAGTGGTCTCTAGTAAGACGTTATGATTACCCAAGGTGCATGATGATCGATGATTCGATTTAACCTTTCTGCATTCAAGTCACTATCCTATTATCTCTAGATATCCCGATTAATCACAAGGCATATATAGTCGTCATCCTTGTTTAATCAATCATTGTTACTTGATATGTGAGATGGCTGAGAACTGATAACCCGTATCACTGGCATGGCCATGCTCTTTCTCTTAGTCACTCTCGATCAAGAGGCCTTTAACAGATATCTTTTCCATACCTTAGTACAAGAGATAAATCCCTTAGCCGTCTTTCGTGTTACTCATGCAATCCGTTCCGCCACTCAATCATGCCCGTTATTGCAATCTTGTTACGGAAAGCGTTAGGCGCAAGTTAAAGCCGCACGTACATTGCATAGCGATCACAAAGACTCCTTGGTCTAAGGATATCGTGACAAGTTATCGCATTTGAATATGTTCATGGCTTAATCTATGAAACACTATTCAAAGTGGGTCGTCCGATATCAATCATCTCATGATATCTATGATATGATTTCGGGATCCCTCATCCCTATGACAAGTAGAACTACGTCATTGAGAACCATCCTCATACTGGTCGCTTCTATTGAAGCGTATATTGACCAGGGACTCGTTAAGTGTGATCCGTACAGATTTGTGGTTCTACTAATTTAGTGGTCATAAATCAGATCAAGCTTCACATATTACTTCAACACAGAAGTAATACAAAGCCGTTTTATTTATTACAAACGATGATAAATATATATATAGACATTTACAGACTACTAGCAATTGGACTAGGGCACAAAAATGCTATCAATCTCCTACTTGCCCTAGTTCCAATCTAAGTCCCAGTCCATACCCATTGACCTAACATGTTTATCATGCCTCGCTTGAGGAAGATCCTTGGTCAAGGGGTCGGTTGTGTTATCATCAGATGCAACGTAGTGGATCTTCACGTCACCTGTAGCAGCAATGTCACGGATGATGTGATACATCTTGAGTACATGTTTGGATCTGTCATGTGCCGTGGGTTCCTTAGCTTGCGCAATGGCCCCGGTGTTGTCACAATATAAGTCTACTTGGTTAGATGAGTTTTGAATTACACCTAACCCAGCCATGAAACTCCTGATCCATACAGCCTCTTTTACCGCTTTCGATGCAGCAATGTACTCAGTTTCGGTCGTAGAGTCGGCAATGGTGTCCTGCTTCTTGCTTTTCCAGCTGAATGCTCCACCGTTCAACGTAAATACATATCCCAACTGACTCTCTCAAAGTCATCGGGGTCTGTCTGGAAACTAGGGTCGACATATCTTTTGACGACTAGATCATCATTTCTTCCCCCGTATACAAGAAAAGCGTCTTTGGTTTTTCTCAAATATTTGAGAATCGCCTTGACGACAATCCAGTGTTCCTCACCGGGTTTGGATTGATGTCTACTAGTACAGCTTAGGGAAAACGAGACATCCGGTCTCGTACATATCATGGCATACATTATGGACCCTATAGCCGAAGCATATGGGATCTCATTCATTCTTGCTAGCTCTGCAGGTGTCTCAGCACACTGCTTCTTGCTAAGCTTTATGCCATGACGCATGGGCAACAGTCCTTTCTTTGAATTATGCATTGAGAATCTTCTCAGCACTTTGTCTATATAGGTGCTTTGACTTAAGCCCAAGACCCGCTTGGCACGGTCTCTATATATCTTGATCCCCAAGATGTAAGAGACCTCGCCTAAGTCCTTCAATGCGAAACACTCACCTAACCAAGTCTTTGTTAAGAGTAAAGTAGGGACGTCGTTTCCAATGAGCAATATGTCATTAACATAGAGCACCAAGAAGACTACTTTGCTCCCATCTTCCTTTTTATATACGCAAGGTTCATCATCGTTCTTGATGAAGCCAAACTGTTTCACAACTTCATCAAAACGCTGATTCCAACTCCGAGATGCTTGCTTCAAATCATAAATTGATTTGAGCAACTTACAAATCTTTCCTTATTCTTAGAATCCTCAAAACCCTCGGGCTGGGACATATAAACGTCCTCAGCTAACCTCCCATTGAGGAAGGCGGTTTTTACGTCCATTTTCCATATCTCATAGTTATGATACGCTGCTACGGGAAGTAGAATGCGGATAGATTTTACCATAGCTAATGGAGAAAAGGTCTCTTCATAGTCAATTCCGTGGACTTGCCTATAACCTTTTGCTACCAGTCTTGCTTTATAGGTCTGAGGTTTGCCATCCATGTCTAGCTTTATTTTAAAGATCCATTTACACCCAATGACTTTTACCTCAGGGGTTTGATCCACCAAGTCCCACACTTAATTATCTGACATGGATCGCATTTCTTCCCTCATGGCTTCCAGCCATTTCTCAGAGTCGGTTCCGTCCAAGGCCTCTTGAAAGGTAGCTGGATCATTGTCCACTAACACTAAATCATCACCTCCAGTTACTAGGAAACCGTATCTGATAGGTGCATGACTTATCCTTTTAGACCGCCTTGGACCATCCTCATTAACTGTAGCTATTGTTTCTTACTCAACGATCACTTCTGGCTCTACTTCTTCTAATGGGTCGTCCAGTGGTTCCCGAGTGACTATCTAACCTAGAACTTCATCAAGATGAACAGCCCTCCCACTGACTGTCTTGGAAATAAATTCCTTTTCCAAGAATGTCCCACCTCGAGCGACAAAAACTTTATTTTCGCTCGGTTTGTAGAAGAAGTATCCTTTTGTTTCTTTTGGATATCCGATGAAAGTGCACTTATCTAATCTTGGTTCGAGCTTGGTTGCAAGCAACCGTTTTACAGAAGCCTCGCAACCCCAGATTTTCAGGAAGGACAAAACGGGTTCCTTCCCGTACCATTTCTCGAATGATGTCCCTTCCACTGCTTTCGTCGGAGCCCTATTTATTATGAACGCGGCCGTTTGTAGAGCGTAACCCCAGAAGGAGATCGGGAGATCAGTGTGAGTTAACATCGATCGAACCATATCCAACAATGTCTGATTCTTTCGCTCGGACACACCATTGAGTTGCGGTGTTCCTGGCGGAGTCCAGTGAGATAGTATTCCACTTTCTGTAAGATGACTAAAAAACTCTTCGGATAAGTATTCTCCACCCCGAACAGAACGGAGTGCCTTGATACTCCTTCCGAGTTGGTTTTCTACTTCAGTCCTAAACTCCTTGAATTTATCAAACGCTTCAGACTTATTTCTCATGAGATAGACATAACCATATCTACTGAAATCATCAGTAAATGTGATAAAGTAGCCTAAACCACCTCTGGCTGGTGTACTCATTGGTCCACATGCGTCTGAATGTATTAGACCCAATAGATCACCTGCCCTCTCACCTAAACCAGTGAAGGGCGCTTTAGTCATCTTGCCCATTAAACAAGCTTCGCATCTATCAATCGTTTGTAATTCGAATTGAATTAGAAGTTCGCGCTGAGATGCGTTTCTCATTTATGTGACCTAGACGACAATGTCAGATTAGAGTTTGGTCTAAATCATTAGTTTTAAACCTCTTAGCATTTATATTATACAACATGTTGGATCTCGAGTTTTGCATATTTAATATGTATAAACCTCCAACAGTGTGAGCATTTCAATAAAATATGTTGTTGCGCATAATATTAAAAAAACCCGTTCTTAATATCAAAATAATAACCTTCTTTTTCAAGAAGAGATATTGATACAATATTCATGCTGAAAGCAGGTACGCAAAACACATCAGAAAGTTCAATTACAAGCCCACTGGGCAAAACAAGGTTAACAGAACCCACGACAGTTGCGTTAACTCTCACGTTGTTCCCAACTCTTAGGTCCACCTCGTTTTCCCCCATATCTCTTCTACCATGCAACACCTGCACATCCGCAAAGACATGAGACTCAGCTCCAGTGTCTAGTACCCAAGCATTTATAGTAGAAAGATTTAGCTCTAATGGAAGACATGAGGAAGTAGCAGCCCCACCGCCCTTCCTCTGATCATCCTTCAGCTGCTGACAGTCTTTCTTCCAGTGACCAGGCTTTTGGCAGTAGAAACAGACCGACTCTTTTGCCTTCCCATTTTCCTTCATGGGCATGGAAGGTTTAGTGATGAAAGGTCGTCTGTTCTTCCCCGTCTGGTGCATTGGGCCTTTGCCCTTACCACCACCAGCTTTGAAGCCGGATCCCTTCTTGACCATTAGAACACTTTTGGGCGTACTTCCCCTTATGCTCTTCTTGGCAGTTACCAACATGTTGTGCAACTCTGATGCGGTCTTGTCCATGTCATGCATGTGATAGTTCACGGCGAACCCACCATATGCATGAGGAAGGGATTGCAGAATGAAATCTCCAGCCATCTCTTTCTCCATAGTCATTCCGAGACTAGTCATATGATCGAGATGTCCCTTCATACGTAGTATGTGTGGAACTACGGAGCTGCCTGCTGACATCTTTCAGGCAATGAGTTCTCGGAGAACAGTGTATTTTTCAATACGTACTTTCTCTTTGAACATGTCCTTGATATGTGCAAACATTGCAAACAGATCATGGGATAGCTCCATAAACTGCTTATGGAGGTCCGCCTCCATGCAGCCCAGCATGACACACGCAACGTCGATAGAGTCGCTAAGGTGTTTCTGGTACGCATCCTTAACGACCCTTGTTGCGTTGGAAGCTGGCTCCACCGGGATAGCCTTGTCAAGGACGTACTCCCTGCGGTCCAACTTTAACACAAGTCGTAAATTTCTGTCCCAGTCCGGATAATTTGTCCCATTGAGTTTACACTTGTCAAGTATAGTCCTCAACGATAAATTAGACGAGTTTGTTGAATTACTAGCCATTTCTACACGAAGAAAGTAAATTTAATCAGAAAAGTTGAATAAATTTACGAAGATCCGAATTAAACACCAACCATCCGATTCTAAGGTTTAGAATCTTTAAACCAAGATCCCTTATTTGTCAATTGAAGTACGCTAAGGCGCACCGCTCCAATAGACTTATTTAGGTAGGACGTCCATCCAATTACAACCCGTGTAACTCTTGATCAGGGTATGTGCAAAAGCACACGGTTTACCCTTCCGATGCCCCAGCTCGATCTCAGGCCAAGAATCGTGGTCGAGTCAACCAACCTTCACTAATGCGTTAACTTTGTGCATATGCTCCGCTAAGGCGCACGACATCCCACAAAATTTACCATTTCCATATAGAACCCATTCCATCGATGCTCCGCTAAGGCGCACGATACCGATAAAATGTTTCTACATGGGTGTGAATTTGGGTGGCATCTCACTTGACTCAAATTATGTTGTGATTTGGTTGTGTTTAATAATTCGAAAGTATCTTAATACAATTACGAACCCGTCATCAAAACCTATGTTGTATCATATACAATCTTCTTTTGAAGTCGTCATTTGCAACCCGTGCAAACACGTTTCAAAATCGAACTCATCCATCACAACCCGTGCGATGATGGTTCACAACGCTTTAAACTTGCAAACAATTAAAATTGATTTTAATCTTTGCATGTGAGGTGATGGCTTATAAACTTATAAGCTAAGCATGCAAGCATATAATTATTTAAATTGTTGCTACCTTTAATAGTTGGCGTGATTTTTTAGCGCAAAAGTAAGAAGTCGAGTAACATGTTACATGACATGTGGAGCGACTTGTTACGAGCCGCAGATTAGGAAAGTCTGAAGCTTTCCTATTTCAACGGAGCGTGGAGCGAAAGAAGAAAGGCGGCACGAAGACATGGAGCGCAAGAGAGTGACGTCGACTAGTCAGGCAACTTCCAGCTGGCAGTTACACGTCAGCAAAAGGCGGCAACTCGACTTGCCTGATTTCATCAGGAAGTGAGAACAGGCAAGACGACTTCCAGCTATCGTGGAAGGCGGCAACAACTTGCCTGACTTTCCTGTTCCTGATCCGAGAAGGATTAGGAATGTGAGCTGCTATAAAAAGCCCTTGGCTTACCATTAGCAGTATCCGTTCTTGTTCTAACACCTGCAAGATTTCTCAGAGCTCTTAACCGTGCACCATCGGCGTGTTGAGAAGCTGAGTAAGATTCATTAGAACAGATCTTTGCTCCGATCAAACCTTGAGTCGCGAAGACTAAGTGTTTAGGTCGGTTAGGGTTTTTGTTTGTGATTGAAGACTCACAACTCCGTCCAAGAAGACAACGACACCGAGCATGGACTTGCTCGAATGGTTGAATTGAGGGAATCTCAAAAACAGGGGGAGAGGCTCCTGGTCGAGGCGATTCACGGTGAGATCTATTGTAGCTTAGGACAATAGCTTGTGTGATAGCTAGTTGGGCTTGAAGTTGTACTATTGACTACCTGATAGTGAAAAACCTTTCCACTGGCAAAGTGCCCCCAGACGTAGGTGCGGAGTCACCGAACTGGGTAATCATCTCTGGTGTCGTGATTATTATCTGTCTATTACTTTGCTTACTATTTCCATAAGAAGTCGATACACAAGTTACAGACTTTGTGTTCGACTTCCTGACTCGGCTACAATTCAGAATTTCATAAATAATTCAAGCAAGCAAACATAAAGCGTTAAATATGCATCAATAGCCCATCCTAATCTTAGAATTCTACGAGTCACCACATCTTCTTGTCTTTCTCATTCCGGCTCCCACTAGCTATTGGACTTCCTCCAAAACCGTCGTTGTGCTCGATTTTCCATCCTTCCCGTCTTTGAGTAGTAATTACAATTAATACTCGGTTCGTAGACCGGATAAAAAATAATTACACTTTATGGGCTCGAATGAAAGAATAATTACACGCTAACACTAACGGTGTGCAAACCGTGAAAGCAATAAAATCTAATGGGCTACTAATGCATCATACATCTCATCACATCATCCAACATGTTATCACACAAACATGATATCAAATAATATGCAATTATTCCGGTTTTAATTTTGCCAAATTGCTTGGTCGGGTTTATCGAAACTAGACCTTTTCGAAAAACGTTTATCGAAACTGATCAAATTTAAAAGTTTTCGAAATATTGGATCGCGGGTTCATCCACGGACATAATCAACGTACACGAAACAAGTCGGGCCAAGCCCAATGGGCCGAAGACCATTTGGCCGAGCCCAACACCACGGCTCGGTTTGGGCCTACAAAAGCCCAAATCGAGCTTGCCTCTCCTCTCGGCCACGGCCAAGAGGAGGGACGGCCCCGGTCACCGCCAGCCTATGGTGACCTCTGTCCGGTACCTCCGATCCGGCTCCCCGAGAATCTCTTCTCGGACCCAACAAATCCAATAATTTCCGAAAAATTCCAAATTCAATATATTTTCCAAAAATAACATTTTTCATGCAATTTTCCCAAAAAGCATTAAAACATGTTATCAGCAAATATGGCATGCAAATAATGATAAAACCGAACCAAGTTCAACAAGACAAAGATTAAGAGGGTTAACCATCCTCTGATACCACTGTAGGGTTTTGGAGCGTTCTTTAACATCGAGATTGCGGAAGGATTTAACAAAATCAACTCCAAACCTTGTCCAAGAATATTGAACCATTAAATCCCAAGGCGAAATCTATTCCACAAGAAATTTACCTTTAAGTCTTTGTTGAATCGATAAAGAATAACTTTGTGATCTTCTTCTCTAGAGCAAGTCCACACCAAGGGGATGATCTTCAAGATCCTTCACTTAATACCTGCTAGAACAATTAAGTGAAGAACAAGAGAGCAAGAAGAGAGGAGAGCAAAGGGGTGGCCGGCCAATGAGAGAGAGAGAGAGAGATGTAAGAGTGTCTTGTGTAATAATTCTCTTTCTATCTCTCTACTTCATCAATCTTATAAGCATGGGCCAAAAGGTGATTGGTATAGGCTTAAAGGTGTCATTGCCCATACCCCTGATAGTGAAAAACCTTTCCACTGGCAAAGTGCCCCTAGACGTAGGTGCGGAGTCACCGAACTGGGTAATCATCTCTGGTGTCGTGATTATTATCTGTCTATTACTTTGCTTACTGTTTCCACAAGAAGTCGATACACAAGTTACAGACTTTGTGTTCGACTTCCTGACTCGGCTACAATTCAGAATTTCAATTGGTATCAGAGGAGGCACCTTAATCTATTAGGTGATTTTCCTGCAAATCTGAGTAGCTAATATGGATTCAAAGGAAGGAGGATCTGTCAATCGTCCGCCGGTACTCGACGGAACAAACTATGGATATTGGAAAGCACGAATGTGTGCTTTCTTGAAGTCCTTCGACAGCAAAACCTGGAAGTCTATCATCAATGGATGGGAGGAACCTTACTATGCTGATGCACATGGAAATCAAAAAAGCATCAAACCAGAAAAGGAGTGGAGCATGGAAGAAGATGAAGCTGCCCTAGGTAATTCTCGTGCACTCAATGCTATTTTTAATGGAGTAGATAAAAATGTGTTTCGACTCATCAACACATGCACAAGTGCCAAAATTGCCTGGGACACGCTTGCTGTTGCCTACGAGGGTACTTCAAAAGTCAAAGACCAGAAGTTACAGTACCTCACGACTAACTTTGAGGCTCTGACCATGAATGACGACGAGACTATTGCGGAGTTTAATGTGCGCATCAAGGATCTGGCCAATGAATCATATTCACTTGGCAAGCCTCTGACCGATGAAGATTTGGTCAGAAAGACACTGAGAGCCCTAAGTCCCAGATTCAAGATGAAGATCACCGCCATCGAAGAAGTCCATGACTTGAAGACACTGAAGTTTGATGAACTCATGGGCTCACTGATGACTTTCGAGCTCTCCCTACCTTCTATTAAGAAGAAACATAAAGGTGTGGCTTTCAAAAGTTCTAATCAGAAGAACTCAACACACTCTGAGTCAGATAGTGACATCGAGGAAACTATCGCCATGCTGCCCAAAAACTACAACAGAGTCATGAAAAGATTTGGCCAGATGACAGGAAGAAAAGTCACCCGAGAAGTCAGAGACAAGCCACTACTCAAGTTTCAGAAGCTCGAAAACACAGTCAACGATGGAGGGCGAGGAGAACGATCAGGTAAAGGAGCTCAGTGTTTTGAATATGAGGGGTATGGACATATGCAAAGAGAATGTCCCAACTTCCTAAAGAAACAGAAGAAGGGATTCATTGCCTCTCTAACTGACGATGAAGATGAGGAAAACAGTGACCTCGAGCATACAAGTAACTATGTGCTTTCCTTTCCTCCACAATAGATCAACCAGCTGAAAGCTCAAGAAGTATGACTCTGATGATGAGCTATCCGATGAGACTCTCAACAACGCATACAACGAATGGTATGTCAAGTGGCTTGAAGACTCTCAAGTAATCGAAAAACAGAACGCTCTCATTCTTACTCTTAATGAAGACAAGTCAAGACTTCTCGAGACAACTGTTGATCTCAAAAAGGAAGTTGCTCGACTGAAATACAAGTTAGAGCAGGTCACAAAGTCAGTAAAGATGATGAATCCCAGCACGGACACTCTAGATCAAATCCTGTCAATCGGGAAACCAGCCAGGAATATGGAAGGTCTTGGATATTCGAAAGAAGCCTCATCATCGCACACCATCTTTGTTCCTCAGAAGTCTGTCCCCCAGAAGTCTCGTCAGAAGTCACCTAACTTCACGGCTGACCTGGCAACCAAAAAGCCTCTTACTCTGGCTGCTTCAAAAACCCAGACCAAAAGACACAACTGGGTTTGTCATCACTGTGGACGAAGAGGACATATTCGACCCTTCTGCCATCAACTTTATGGGAAGAGCTCGGTCAAGAAGAGGACCACCGTCAAGAAAAGCCAACCTCGAAAGGAATGGCGAGTCATAGAGGTCAACTATCAAGCTAACATCGCTTACACCGCCTTAAAGGCCTCAACCAGCAACGATTGGTACTTCGATAGTGGATCCTCTCGACATATGACGGGTAATAGCTCTTTTTTGGTCACTTTAATACCATGCACAAATAGCTTCGTCACTTTTGGAGATGGAGTAAAAGCGAGAGTGCTCGGGAATGGAAAACTCAATCTTCCCAACTCTCCGTGTCTGAAAGAAGCTCTGCTAGTAGAAGGCCTCACAGCAAACCTCATCAGCAAAAGCCAAATATGTGATTTAGATCTGGATGTCCACTTCACTCGTGACAAGGGCTCGGTCAAAGACGAACAAAACAACAAAGTCATGATAGGCCACATGTCCCTTGACAACTGTTATCTATGGTCTCCAACAGTCAGTACCTTGCCAACCAAGTGCCTCTTATCCGAAGCTCAAGAGACAAAACTATGGCATCAAAAACTTGGTCACATCAATTTGAGGAGTATGCAAAAGATTCTCTCTGAAAAGGCTATCATCGGAGTTCCCAACTTCAAGATCATTGAAGGAAAAATCTGTGGAGAATGCAAAATTGGGAAACAAGTCAAGACGTCACACAAGAAGGTAAAACATCTTACTACTTCTCGTGTCTAGAACTTCTTCATGTTGACCTTATGGGACCCATGCAAGTAGAAAGTCTAGGAGGGAAGAAGTACATTTTTGTATGTGTAGACGACTTCTCGAGGTACACATGGGTAGATTTTATTCGAGAGAAGTCAGACACCTTCTCAGTCTTTGAAGCCTTATGTCGAAGAGTTCAACGAGAAAAGGGAGAAGTTATTGGGAAAGTCGTTCGACTTCGGAGCGATCATGGAAAGGAGTTTGAGAACATTAGCTTCGCAAACTTCTGTGATACTGAAGAAATTGCCCATGAATTTTCTGCTCCCATCACTCCTCAGCAGAACGGGATCGTTGAAAGGAAGAATCGCACTCTTCAAGAGATGGCAAGAGTCATGATGTTAGCAAAAGACATCCCGCAGCACTTCTGGGCTGAAGCTTTGAATACGGCATGCCATATTGATAATAGAGTGACTCTCCGCCCTGGAACTTCGTTCACTCTTTATGAAATGTGGAGGGGGAGAAAGCCGAATGTCAAATACTTCCATGTGTTTGGATCAGTCTGCTACATACTCGCAGATAGGGAACCGCGACGCAAATTAGATCGTAAAAGCGAAGAAGGCATCTTCCTCGGATACTCCAGAAATAGTCGGGCTTTTCGTGTATTCAACAAACGCACCTGGACTATCATGGAATCCATCAATGTCGTGATCGATGACAGCAACAAACAATCTAGTGACGAGGACGAAGAAGTCATAAATCTCTCAGGAGAAGTCAGACGAGAAGTCAGACTAGAAGTCAAGGACGATGAGCACAACAAAGAGTCTGAAGACGAAAGCCAAATCATCCCGGATGAAGAGGCAACTCCTACAAGGAAAAAAGCTCCGTCAAGAAGAACTCAGAAGTATCATCCACCCCAGGATGTAATTGGAGATATTAATGAAGGAGTTCAGACTCGACAAAAGGCATCTCTTGACCACCAAGAACTGATAGGTAACATGTGCTTTATTTCCAAAATTGAGCAAAGAATATACAAGAGGCCATCAATGATGAGTATTGGGTCTGCACGATGCAAGAAGAATTGGTTCAGTTTGCAAGGAATGAAGTCTGGGAACTTGTACCCAAGCCTGACAATGTCAATGTCATCGGGACAAAGTGGATATTCAAAAACAAATCTGACGAGCAAGGGAACATCACTCGAAACAAAGCGAGACTGGTGGCTCAAGGATACACACAAGTCGAAAGAGTCGACTTTGAAGAAACCTTTGCTCCAGTGGCCAGACTGGAAGCCATACGACTTCTGCTCGGCATCGCATGTCATCTGCGCTTCAAACTCTATCAGATGGATGTAAAGAGTGCCTTTCTCAATGGAAGTCTGAACGAAGAAGTCTATGTACCCCAACCAAAGGGATTCGAAGATCATGACTCTCCGCACCATGTCTACAAGCTAAAGAAAGCCCTCTACGGTCTCAAACAAGCTCCACGAGCAAGGTATGAACGTCTTACCCAATTCCTTGTACAAAATGGCTATAATCGAGGGGGAGTAGATAAAACTCTCTTTGTGAAGAAGGAAGGAAAGGACATCATGATTGCTCAAATATATGTCGACGACATTGTATTTGGAGGGAAGTCAGACAAGATGGTGAAACGCTTCGTTCAACACATGTAGTCTGAATTTGAGATGAGTATGGTCGGAGAGCTCACATATTTCCTAGGCTTCCAGATCAAGCAGATGTAAGATGGAATATTTATCTCCCAGAGCAAATACGCAAAGAACATTGTCAAGAAGTTCAGGTTAGAAAAGGCTTCGCACAAGAGGACTCCTATTGCCACACATGACAAGTGCACGAAGGACGAGATGGGAGAACCAGTTGATCAAAGTCTTTATCGAAGCATAATAGGACGTCTCCTCTACTTGACAGCAAGTCGACCCGACATTGCTTATTCTGTGGGAGTCTGTGCTAGATATCAAGCCAATCCAAAAGTCAGTCACTTGGCTCATGCAAAGAGGATCATAAGGTACATCTCAGGAACCTCTGAATTGGGTTTGCTATATTCCTTTGATACCTCTCCTACTCTGGTTGGATATTGTGATGCTGACTGGGCGGGAAGCACACCAGATAGAAGAAGCACCTCTGGAGGTTGTTTCTACCTGGGGAACAATCTTGTATCGTGGTTCAGCAAAAAGCAAAATTGTATTGCTTTGTCTACTGCTGAGTCCGAATATATCGCAGCTGGAAGTAGCTGTACTCAGCTTCTCTGGATGAAACAAATGTTGGCAGAATATGGAGTCAAGCAAGAAGTCATGACTTTGTTCTGTGACAACATCAGTGCAATCAAAATCTTGAAGAACCCAGTGCAGCATAGCAAGACAAAGCATATTGACATCAGGCACCACTTTATTCGAGAGCTTGTAGAAGACTATCTTGGTAGAGATCAGGCACCATCAACAACTATCTTGCCAGAGATGACCCAGAAGTCACTCCGGAAGTCCTGCACCTGGATAGAGTAGCGGTCGAAATAATTGGAGGACGTAAGAAGGGATGGCCAGTCAAGGACACCATTGCGGCGACAGAGCTCACAGCAAAATACTCCATTCTCTACCGCATCGGTCTGGCGAACTGGCACCCTCTACTCATGGATCAAGCATCAAAACCGAGCTGGCAAAACTCATTTATCAGATAGGTACGCTGTTTCCTATTGATTTTGGCGCTTACATTATTGACCATCTAGTTAAGCACGCCAAATCATGTGCAATCAAACTTCCAATCGGGTTCCCTTCGCTTATCACCGGTATCCTTCTCCAACAATGTCCTAACATTGTTCGAGAATCGGATATTCCGAGAAAAAGCCACTGCCTCTAGCCATCAATCTCAAGAACTTTGAAGGGCAGCAGTTGAAGGACCTTGGACTTCCCATGGCCAAAACTCCAGGAGCTGGATCAAGCACTCGTCCCTCAAGACCAATTGGCGCTAGGATGCAGGAAGGATTGGTGGAAGTGATTGCTGATCTGGAGAAGTCAATTGCCACGCTCTCAGCTCGCAAAGTTGCCTGTGAAGTCCTTCTGGAAGACCTCCGATCTACTGCTACTGCTGCTACTGCTGATGTTCCTGCTGAAGAAGAAGATAACGACTCAACGTCGTTTTAGTAATTCTCTGAAATTTACTATGATAACTCTGTCCCACACACTTTTAAATACTCGGGGTTTGTCCGAGTTAGTTTCCGCACTTTATGACTGTTTATTTTTGGGATATTTGCTCTTGTTTGAGCTGGATTTGAGCTCATGTTTGAGCCGTTTATTTGCTCATGGTGTGAGCTATTTCTCTTTTACCCTACTATTTAGACAAATCTAGGTTATGAAATTGCCTTTGGCAATATTTTTCGACAAACAGGGGGAGATATGTGATACGACGCCAGGAAGTCGCGCCGAAAGATGTACATAGAAATCGCCGCTCCAGAAGCCGCTCCAGAAGTTAAGCTCCAGAAGCTGCTCCAGAAGATAAACTAGAAGCCGCACAAGAAGTCGCATCGGAAGTCACGAAACTTGCTGTGTGCGTAACTGCCTCAAGGTGACGACGATGAGCCTGCTTGGAGTAAAGAAGTCACATCACTTGTTGTGCGTAACTGCCACAAGAAAAGTCACTTGCTGTGCGTAACTGCCACAAGATAACGATGGGCTTACAAAAAGGTGTTTGCCTAAAAAATTGCCAAAGGGGGAGATTGTTGCTACGTTTAATAGTTGGCATGATTTTTTAGCGCAAAAGTAAGAAGTCGAGTAACATGTTACATGACATGTGGAGCGACTTGTTACGAGCCCAAGATTCGGAAAGTCTGAAGCTTTCCTATTTCAACGGAGCGTGTAGCGAAAGAAGAAAGGCGGCACGAAGACATGGAGCGCAAGAGAGTGACGTCGACAAGTCAGGCGACTTCCAGCTGGCAGTTACACGTCAACAAAAGGCGGCAACTCGACTTGCCTGATTTCAGCAGGAGGTCAGAACAGGCAAGACGACTTCCAGCTGTCATGGAAGGCGGCAACAACTTGCCTGACTTTCCTGTTCCTGATCCGAGAAGGATTAGGAATGTGAGCTGCTATAAAAAGCCCTTGGCTTCCCATTAGCAGTATCCGTTCTTGTTCTAACACCTGCAAGATTTCTCAGAGCTCTTAACCGTGCACCATCGGCGTGTTGAGAGGCTGAGTAAGATTCATTAGAATGGATCTTTGCTCCGATCAACCCTTGAGTCGCGAAGACTAAGTGTTTAGGTCGGTTAGGGTTTTTGTTTGTGATTGAAGACTCACAACTCCGTCCAAGAAGACAACGACACCGAGCATGGACTTGCTCGAAGGGTGGAATTGAGGGAATCTCAAAGACAGGGGGAGAGGCTCCTGGTCGAGGCGATTCACAGAGAGATCTATAGTAGCTTAGGACAATAGCTTGTGTGATAGCTAGTTGGGCTTGAAGTTGTTGATAGCATTTGTGCCCTAGTCCAATTGGTATTAGCCTGTAAACGTCTATGTACAAATATCATCGTTTGTGATGTATAAATATAAAGGCTTTATATTACTTATGTGTTGAAGTAATATGTTAAGCATGATCTGATTTATGACCACTAAAGTAGTAGAACCATAAATCTGTACGGATCACACTTAACAAGTCCCTGGTCAACCTATGCTTCCTTGAAAGCGACCAGTATGAGGATGGTTCTTAATGACGTAGTTCTACTTGTCATAAGGATGTGGGATCCTGGAAACATATCATAGATATCATGAGGTGATTGATATCGGACGACCCGCATTGAATAGTGTTTTCATAGATTAAGCCATAAACATATTCAAATGCGATAGCTCGTCACGACGTCCTTAGACCAAGGAGTCTTTGTGATCACTATGCAATGAACGTACGGCTTTAACTTGCGCCAAACACTTTCTGTAAAAGGATTGCTATGAAGGGCATGATTGGGTGGCGGAACGGGTTGCATGAGTGACACGAAAGACGGCTAAGGGATTTATCCCTCATACTACGGTATGGGAAAGATATCCGTTAGAAGGCCTCTTGATGGAGACCGAATGAGAGAAAAGCATGGCCATGCAAAATGATACGGGTTATCATTTCTCAGTCATCTCGCATATCAAGTAACAATGATTGATTAAACAAGGGAGACGACTCTATGCCTTGTGATCAATCGGGATATCTAGAGATAAAAGGATGGTGACTTGTACGCACAAAGGTTAAGTCGAATCATCGATCATCATGCACCTTGGGTAATCATAATGTTTTACTAGAGACCACTTATGATGGATCGGGCAAGAGCAATTCTTGCGCCGATCTGCCAACGGTGGCATGAGCCTAGAGGGTCACACACATACAAGACGGATAACTTGAGACAAGGAAACATGGATGTTTCTTAAGGAGAAGTATATGGACAAAACTGGAGGTTTTGTGCCATAGGTTCGGTTTGAGAGAATAATTAGCGAATCGAGAAAAATTGAGTTTTTCGTCGATATCGCGTCGGACTTTGTTTGATAAGTAGCGACAAAAAGGTCGGGAAACTTTTGGACGCGGCATGAGACAACACGGGAGGGCCCATTGGGCTCGGCCCATGAAGCCTCATGGCCGGCCCAATAAGGGCCCAATAAGGCCATATGGCCGGCCCACTTGGTGGGGCCAATGTGGGGGCCACACAACACCATGCTTAGTTGGTAGTTGTGGATTAAGAGGTGAGTGATTTAAGGGGTATGGGTTAAAGCTCCTTTAAGCCCATACCAATCACTTTTAACCCATACTTGTGAGTTGGATGATGAGATATATTGCAAGACATTATTTCATTAATTGATTAAGTCACAAAAAAACTCACAAAAACCTTTTCTTTCTCTCTCATTGTGGCCGGCCACCTTGGTGTTCTTCCTCCATCTTGCTCTCTTGTTCTTCATTTAATTGTTCTAGTAGGCAATTAAGTGAAGGATCTTGAAGATCATTCTCTTGGTGTGGACTTGCTTTAGAGAAGAAGATCCGAACGTTCTTCTTTATCGATTCAAACAAGACTTAAAGGTAAATATCTTGTGGAATAGATTTTGCTTTGGGATTTAATGGTTTAAATGTTCTTGGACAAGGTTTGGAGTAGATTATCTTTTATTGCTTTCGCTATCTCGATGACGATCTAGAACGCTCCAAAACCCTACAGTGGTATCAGAGCGTTGGTTACCCTCTTAATCTTTGTCTTGTTGAATTTATTTCGGTTTTGTGATTATTTTTATGCCAAAAGTTGATAACATGATTTTAATGCTTTTTGGGATATTTGCATGAAATATGTTACTTTTGAAAAATATATTAAATTTGGAATTTTTCAGAAATTATTGGATTTGTCGGGTCCGAGAAGAGACTCTCGGGGAGCCGGATCGGAGGTACCGGACGGAGGTCACCGGAGGCCGGGGAGGCCGGCGGTGACCGGGCCCGTCCCCACTCTCGGCCGAGGCCGAGAGTGGCGGCAAGCCGGGTTTGGGCCTTCCAAGGCCCAAACCGGGCCGTGCATGGTTGGGCTCGGCCCAATGGGCCCTCGGCCCATTGGCTTGGCCCAACTTGGTTCGTGTGTGGTGTTTGATCCATTTCACGAACCCACGATCCAATATTTCGAAAACTTTCAAAATTTGATCGGTTTCGATAAATCGTTTTTCGAAAAGGTCTAGTTTCGATAAACCCGACCAAGCAACTTGGCAAAAGAAAAACCGGAATTATTGCATATTATTTGATAGCATGTTTGTGTGATAACATGTTGGATGATGTGATGAAATGTATGATGCTTTAGTAGCCCATTAGATTTATCGCTTTCACGGTTTGCATACCGTTAGTGTTAGCGTGTAATTATTCTTTTATTCGAGCCCATAAAGTGTAATTATTTTTTATCCGGTCTACGAACCGAGTATTAATTGTAATTATTACTCAAAGACGAGAAGGATGGAAAATCGAGCACGATGACGGTCTTGGAGGAAGTCCAAGAGCTAGTGGGAGCCCGAATGAGAAAGACGAGAAGATGTGAAGACTCGTAGATTCCTAAGATTAGGATGGGCTATAAAATGCATATTTAACGCTTTATGGTTGCTTGCTTGAATCATTTAAATTAATTGCATGGTTGCATGATTAGTTTATAAGTTTATAAGCGATCACCTCACATGCAAAGATTAAAAACAAACTTTAATTGTTTGCATGTTTAAAGCGTTGTGAACTATCACCACACGGGTTGTGATGGATGAGTTCAAGTTTGGAACGTATTTTGCATGGGTTGCAAATGACGGATTCAAATGAAGATAGTATGTGATACAATTAGAAACATCACAACACGGGTTGTTGGTGACGGATTCGTAATTGTACCAAATACTTTCGAATTATTAAACACAACCAAATTACAAGTTAATTTGAGTCAAGTGAGATGCCACCCTAATTCACACCCATGTAGAAACATTTTATCGGTGTCGTGCGCCTTAGCGGAGCATCGATCGAATGGGTTCTAGATGGGAATAGTAAACTTTGTGGGATGTCGTGCGCCTTAGCGGAGCATCTGCACAAAGTTAACTCGTTAGTGAAAGTTGGTTGACTCAACCACGATTCTTGGCCTGAGGTCGAGCTGGGGCATCGGAAGGGTAAGCCGTGTGTTTTACACATACCCTGACTAAGAGTTACACGGGTTGTAATTGGACGGATGTCCTACCTAAATAAGTCAATTGGAGCGGTGCGCCTTAGCGCACTTCAAATGACGAATAAGGGATCTTGGTTTAAAGATTCTAATTTTAGAATCTAACGGTTGGTGTTTAATTCGGATCTTCGTAAATTTATTCAACTATTCTGATTAAATTTACTTTCTTCGTGTAGAAATGGCTAGTAATTCAACAAATTCGTCTAATTTGTCATTGAGGACTATACTCGAGAAGTGTAAACTCAACGGAACAAATTATCTAGACTGGGACAGAAATTTACGACTTGTATTAAAAATGGAACGCAGGGAGTACGTCCTTGATAAGGCTATCCCTGAGGAGCCAGCTGCCAACGCAACGAGGGTCGTTAAGGATGCGTACCAGAAACACCTTAGCGACTCTATCGACGTTGCGTGTGTCATGCTGGGCTGCATGGAGGCGGACCTCCAAAAGCAGTTTATGGAGCTATCCCATGATCCGTTTGCAATGTTTGCACAGATCAAGGATATGTTCAAGGAGAAAGTACGTATTGAAAAATACACTGTTCTCCGAGAACTCATAGCCTGCAAGATGTCAGCAGGCAGCTCCGTAGGTCCTCACGTCCTACAAATGAAGGGGCATTTTGACCATATGACTAGTATCGGTATGTCTATGGAAAAGGAAATGGCAGCGGATTTTATTCTGCAATCCGTTCCTCATGCATATGGTGGGTTCGTCATGAACTATCACATGCATGATATGGACAAGACCGCGTCGGAGTTGCACAGCATGCTAGTAACTGCCGAGAAGAGCATAAGGGGCAGTTCGTCCAAAAATGTCTTCATGGTCAAGAAGGGACCCAGCTTCAAAGCTGTTGGTGGCAAGGGTAAAGGCCCAAGACACCTGGCAGGGAAGAACAGACGACCATTTATTCCTAGACCTCACATGCCCGTACAAGGCAAAGGGAAGGCAAAGGAGTCGGTCTGTTTCTATTGTCAAAAGCCTGGTCATTGGAAGAAAGACTGTCAGCAGTTGAAGGAGGATCAGAAGAAGGGCGGTGGGGCCGCCACTTCATCAGGTATTCCATTAGAGCTATATCTTTCTACAATAAATACCTGGGTACTAGATACTGGAGCTGAGTCTCATATCTGTGCAGGTGTTACACAGTAGAAGAGATGGTGGGGAAAGCGAGGTGGACCTAAGAGTTGGGAACAATACCAGAGTTGCCGCAACTGCCGTAGGTTCTGTGAACCTTGCTTTGCCCAGTGGGCTTGTAATTGAACTAAATGATGTTTTTTGCGTACCTGCTTTCAGCAGGAATATTATCTCAATTTCTCTTCTAGAGAAAGAAGGTTATTATTTCAATATTAAAAACGGGTTTTTTGATATTATGCGCAACAACATATATTATGGCAATGCTCACACTGTTGGAGGATTATACATATTGAATATGCAAAACTCGAAATCCAACATGCTCTATAATATAAATGCTAAGAGGTTTAAAACGAATGATTTAGACCAAACTCTAATCTGGCATTGTCGTCTGGGTCACATAAATGAGAAACGCATCTCAGCGCTTCATAAGCGCGGACTTCTAAGTCAATTCGAATTCCAAGCGATTGAAAGATGCGAAGCTTGTTTAATGGGCAAGATGACTAAAGCGCCCTTCACTGGTTTAGGTGAGAGGGCAGGTGACTTATTAGGTCTAATACATTCAGACGTATGTGGACCAATGAGTACGCATGCCAGAGGTGGTTTAGGCTACTTTATCACATTTACTGACGATTTCAGTAGATATGGTTATGTCTATCTCATGAGACATAAGTCCGAAGCTTTTGATAAATTCAAAGAGTTTAGGACTGAAGTAGAAAACCAACTCGGAAAGAGTATCAAGGCACTCCGTTCTGATCGGGGTGGAGAATACTTATCCGAGGAGTTTCTTAGTTATCTTACTGAAGGTGGAATACTATCTCAGTGGACTCCGCCAGGAACACCGCAACTTAATGGTGTGTCCGAACGGAGGAATCGGACATTGTTAGATATGGTTCGATCAATGTTAAGTCTCACTGATCTCCCGATCTCCTTCTGGGGTTATGCTCTGCAAACGGCCGCTTTCATAATAAACAGGGCTCCGTCGAAAGCAGTGGAAGGGACATCATTTGAAAAATGGTACGGGAAGGAACCCGTTTTGTCCTTCCTTAATATCTGGGGTTGCGAGGCTTATGTTAAAAGGTTGCTTGCAACCAAGCTCGAACCAAGATCAGATAAATGCACTTTCGTCGGATATCCAAAAGAAACAAAAGGATACTACTTCTATAAGCCTAGCGAAAATAAAGTTTTTGTCGCTCGAGGTGGGACGTTCTTGGAAAAAGAGTTCATTTCCAAGACAGTCAGTGGGAGGGCTATTCATCTAGATGAAGTTCTAGATGAGATGGTCACTCGGGAACCACGAGAGGACCCACTAGAAGAGGTAGAGCCAGAAGTGGTCATTGAGCAAGAACCAATAGCTGCAGTTAATGAGGACGGTCCGAGGCGCTCTGAAAGGATAAGTCATGCACCTGTCAGATACGGGTTCTTAGTAACTGAAGGTGATGGTTTAGTACTAGTGGACAATGATCCAGCTACCTTTCGAGAGGCTTTGGACGGAACCGACTCTGAGAAATGGCTGGACGCCATGAGGGAAGAAATGCAATCCATGTCAGATAATCAAGTGTGGGACTTGGTAGATCATACCCCTGATGTTAAGGTCATAGGGTGTAAATGGATCTTTAAAATAAAGATTGACATGGATGGCAAACCTCAGACCTATAAAGCGAGACTGGTAGCAAAAGGTTATAGACAAATCCATGGAATTGACTATGAAGAGACCTTTTCTCCAGTAGCTATGGTCAAATCTATCCGCATTCTTCTTGCCATAGCAGCGTATCACAACTATGAGATATGGCAAATGGATGTCAAAACTGCCTTCCTCAACGGGAGGTTAGCTGAGGACGTTTATATGTCTCAGCCTGAGGGTTTTGAGGATCCAAAGAATAAGAGAAAGATTTGCAAGTTGCTCAAATCAATCTATGGTTTGAAGCAAGCATCTCGGAGTTGGAATCAGCGTTTTGATGAAGTAGTAAAACAGTTTGGCTTCGTCAAGAACGATGATGAACCCTGTGTGTATAAAAAGGCAAGTGGGAGCAATATAATCTTTTTAGTGCTTTATGTTGATGACATACTGCTCATTGGTAACGACGTCCCTACCTTGCTCTTAACGAAGACTTGGTTAGGTGAGTGTTTCTCAATGAAGGACTTAGGCGAGGCCTCTTACATCTTGGGAATCAAGATATATAGAGACCGTGCCAAGCGGGTCTTGGGCTTAAGTCAAAGAACTTATATAGACAAGGTGTTGAGACGATTCTCAATGCAAGATTCAAAGAAAGGATTGCTGCCCATGCGTCATGGCATAAAGCTTAGCAAGAAGCAGGGTGCTGAGACACCTGCAGAGCTAGCAAGAATGAATGAGATCCCATATGCTTCGGCTATAGGGTCCATAATGTATGCCATGATATGCACGAGACCGGATGTCTCGTTTGCCCTAAGCTGTACCAGTAGACATCAATCCAAACCCGGTGAGGCACACTGGATGGCTGTCAAGGCGATTCTCAAATATTTGAGAAAAACCAAGGACGCTTTTCTTGTATACGGGGGCAGAAATGATGATCTCGTCGTCAAAGGATATGTCGACGCTAGTTTTCAGACAGACCCCGATGACTTTAAGAGTCAGTTGGGATATGTGTTTATGTTGAACGGTGGAGCATTCAGCTGGAAAAGCAAGAAGCAGGATACCATTGCCGACTCTACAACGGAAGCTGAGTACATTGCCGCATGTGAGGCGGCAAAAGAGGCTGTATGGATCAGGAGTTTCATGGCTGGGTTAGGTGTAATTAAAAACCCGTCTAACCCAGTAGACTTATATTGTGACAACACCGGGGCTATTGCGCAAGCTAAAGAACCCAGGGCACATAACAGATCCAAACATGTACTCAGAAAGTATCACATCATCCGCGACATAATTGCTAGAGGTGACGTGAAGATCCAATACGTTGCAACTGATGATAACACAGCCGACCCATTGACCAAGGCTCTTCCTCAAGATAAACATGAAAAACATGTTAGGTCAATGGGTATAGACTGGGACTTAGATTGGAGCTAAGGGCAAGTGGGAGATTGATAGCATTTGTGCCCTAGTCCAATTGGTATTAGCCTGTAAACGTCTATGTACAAATATCATCGTTTGTGATGTATAAATATAAACGGCTTTATATTACTTATGTGTTGAAGTAATATGTTAAGCATGATCTGATTTATGACCACTAAAGTAGTAGAACCATAAATCTGTACGGATCACACTTAACAAGTCCCTGGTCAACCTATGCTTCCTTGAAAGCGACCAGTATGAGGATGGTTCTTAATGACGTAGTTCTACTTGTCATAAGGATGTGGGATCCTGGAACCATATCATAGATATCATGAGGTGATTGATATCGGACGACCCGCATTGAATAGTGTTTTCATAGATTAAGCCATAAACATATTCAAATGCGATAGCTCGTCACGACGTCCTTAGACCAAGGAGTCTTTGCGATCACTATGCAATGAACGTACGGCTTTAACTTGCGCCAAACACTTTCTGTAAAAGGATTGCTATGAAGGGCATGATTGGGTGGCGGAACGGGTTGCATGAGTGACACGAAAGACGGCTAAGGGATTTATCCCTCATACTACGGTATGGGAAAGATATCCGTTAGAAGGCCTCTTGATGGAGACCGAATGAGAGAAAAGCATGGCCATGCAAAATGATACGGGTTATCATTTCTCAGTCATCTCGCATATCAAGTAACAATGATTGATTAAACAAGGGAGACGACTCTATGCCTTGTGATCAATCGGGATATCTAGAGATAAAAGGATGGTGACTTGTACGCACAAAGGTTAAGTCGAATCATCGATCATCATGCACCTTGGGTAATCATAATGTTTTACTAGAGACCACTTATGATGGATCGGGCAAGAGCAATTCTTGCGCCGATCTGCCAACGGTGGCATGAGCCTAGAGGGTCACACACATACAAGACGGATAACTTGAGACAAGGAAACATGGATGTTTCTTAAGGAGAAGTATATGGACAAAACTGGAGGTTTTGTGCCATAGGTTCGGTTTGAGAGAATAATTAGCGAATCGAGAAAAATTGAGTTTTTCGTCGACATCGCGTCGGACTTTGTTTGATAAGTAGCGACAAAAAGGTCGGGAAACTTTTGGACGCGGCATGAGACAACACGGGAGGGCCCATTGGGCTCGGCCCATGAAGCCTCATGGCCGGCCCAATAAGGGCCCAATAAGGCCATATGGCCGGCCCACTTGGTGGGGCCAATGTGGGGGCCACACAACACCATGCTTAGTTGGTAGTTGTGGATTAAGAGGTGAGTGATTTAAGGGGTATGGGTTAAAGCTCCTTTAAGCCCATACCAATCACTTTTAACCCATACTTGTGAGTTGGATGATGAGATATATTGCAAGACATTATTTCATTAATTGATTAAGTCACAAAAAAACTCACAAAAACCTTTTCTTTCTCTCTCATTGTGGCCGGCCACCTTGGTGTTCTTCCTCCATCTTGCTCTCTTGTTCTTCATTTAATTGTTCTAGTAGGCAATTAAGTGAAGGATCTTGAAGATCATTCTCTTGGTGTGGACTTGCTTTAGAGAAGAAGATCCGAACGTTCTTCTTTATCGATTCAAACAAGACTTAAAGGTAAATATCTTGTGGAATAGATTTTGCTTTGGGATTTAATGGTTTAAATGTTCTTGGACAAGGTTTGGAGTAGATTATCTTTTATTGCTTCCGCTATCTCGATGACGATCTAGAACGCTCCAAAACCCTACAGTTGTACCATTGACTACCTGATAGTGAAAAACCTTTCCACTGGCAAAGTGCCCCCAGACGTAGGTGCGGAGTCACCGAACTGGGTAATCATCTCTGGTGTCGTGATTATTATCTGTCTATTACTTTGCTTACTGTTTCCACAAGAAGTCGATACACAAGTTACAGACTTTGTGTTCGACTTCCTGACTCGGCTACAATTTAGAACTTCATAAATAATTCAAGCAAGCAAACATAAAGCGTTAAATATGCATCAATAGCCCATCCTAATCTTAGAATTCTACGAGTCACCACATCTTCTTGTCTTTCTCATTCTGGCTCCCACTAGCTCTTGGATTTCCTCCAAAACCGTCATTGTGCTCGATTTTCCATCCTTCTCGTCTTTGAGTAGTAATTACAATTAATACTCGGTTTGTAGACCGGATAAAAAATAATTACACTTTATGGGCTCGAATGAAAGAATAATTACACGTTAACACTAACGGTGTGCAAACCGTGAAAGCAATAAAATCTAATGGGCTACTAATGCATCATACATCTCATCACATCATTCAACATGTTATCACACAAACATGATATCAAATAATATGCAATTATTCCGGTTTTAATTTTGCCAAGTTGCTTGGTCGGGTTTATCAAAACTAGACCTTTTCGAAAAACGTTTATCGAAACTGATCAAATTTAAAAGTTTTCGAAATATTGGATCGCGGGTTCATCCACGGACATAATCAACGTACACGAACCAAGTCGGGCCAATCCCAATGGGCCGAAGACCATTTGGCCGAGCCCAACACCACGGCTCGGTTTGGGCCTAGAAAAGCCCAAACCGAGCTTGCCTCTCCTCTCGGCCACGACCAAGAGGAGGGACGGCCCCGGTCACCGCCGGCCTCCGGTGACCTCTGTCCGGTACCTCCAATCCGGCTCCCCGAGAATCTCTTCTCGGACCCGACAAATCCAATAATTTCCGAAAAATTCCAAATTCAATATATTTTCCAAAAATAACATTTTTCATGCAATTTTCCCAAAAAGCATTAAGACATGTTATCAACAAATAATGATAAAACCGAACCAAGTTCAACAAGACAAAGATTAAGAGGGTTAACCATCCTCTGATACCACTGTAGGGTTTTGGAGCGTTCTTTAACATTGAGATTGCGGAAGGATTTAACAAAATCAACTCCAAACCTTGTCCAAGAATATTGAACCATTAAATCCCAAGGCGAAATCTATTCCACGAGAAATTGACCTTTAAGTCTTTGTTGAATCGATAAAGAATGACTTTGTGATCTTCTTCTCTAGAGCAAGTCCACACCAAGGGGATGATCTTCAAGATCCTTCACTTAATGCCTGCTAGAACAATTAAGTGAAGAACAAGAGAGCAAGAAGAGAGGAGAGCAAAGGGGTGGCCGGCCAAGGAGAGAAAGAGAGAGAGATGTAAGAGTGTCTTGTGCAATTAATTCTCTTTCTATTTCTCTACTTCATCAATCTCATAAGCATGGGCCAAAAGGTGATTGGTATGGGCTTAAAGGTGTCATTGCCCATACCCCTTAAATCACTCACCTTTTAATCAACAATCACCAACTAAGCATGGTGTGTTGTGGCCCCCACCTTTGGGCCCACCAAAGTGGCCGGCCATGTTGTGCTTATTGGGCCCAAAATGTACCCTTGTTCGGCCGGCCATGTCACCTCATGGGCCGAGCCCAATGGGCTCGCCCATGTGGTTTTGTCCCGTGCCCAAAAGTCGCCCGACCCTTTTTGTCGTTACTTATCAAACAAAGTTCGACGCATTGACGAAAAAACTCAGTTTTCTCGATTCGCTAATTATTCTCTCATACCGAAACCTTAAGGTTTGTCCATGTATTGCTCCTCAAGAAACGTTAAGGTTTCCTTGTCTCAAGTTATCCGTCATGAATGTGTGTGACCCTCCAGGCTCATGCCACCGTTTGCAGATCGGCACAAAAGATCTCTCTTGTCCGATCCATCATAAGTGGTCTCTAGTAAGACGTTATGATTACCCAAGGTGCATGATGATCGATGATTCGATTTAACCTTTGTGCGTTCAAGTCACTATCCTATTATCTCTAGATATCCCGATTGATCACAAGGCATAGAGTCGTCATCCTTGTTTAATAAATCATTGTTACTTGATATGTGAGATGGCTGAGAACTTATAACCCGTATCACAGGCATGGCCATGCTCTTTCTCTCAGTCACTCTCGATCAAGAGGCCTTTAACGGATATCTTTCCCATACCTTAGTACTAGGGATAAATCCCTTAGCCGTCTTTCGTGTCACTCATGCAATCCGTTCCGCCACCCAATCATGCCCGTTATTGCAATTCTGGGATCCCTAATCCCTATGACAAGTAGAACTACGTCATTGAGAACCATCCTCATACTGGTCGCTAGTATTGAAGCGTATATTGACCAGGGACTCGTTAAGTGTGATACGTATAGATTTATGATTCTACTACTTTAGTGGTCATAAATCAGATCATGCTTAACATATTAATTCAACACATAAGTAATACAAAGCTGTTTTATTTATTAGAAACGATGATAAATATACATAGACATTTACAGACTACTAGCAATTGGACTAGGGCACAAAAATGCTATCACTTTTGAGTGCCCAAACTTGGATGGTATCACGCTTGACTTGTAATTATTTGCGTTTAAGTGAATTATAAAAGTCTGATTGTATATCGATACAATCTTAATCTGGAATCATCAATTGCAAATACATGTAAAGATGATCCCTTAGCAGGTTACATGCTAGTCTAGTTAAATTCCGATTTTAAGCTTTGCATGTGGGTGATAGCAAATCATACATGAACTTGTATATTAAAACTATCATACATTCATACATTCAAACATATAAATGTAACGGTAAATATATGCATAGCTAAGCCCATCTTAAGTTCCTAAGAATCTAGCAATACTGATCCTAAAAACATGGTCCTCAAGATCCAGACTTGCTCCATTCTTGTGAACTTCCACTGGCTTCGAGCCTCCTCCAATCCGAGTCTTCTTCTTGACTTGCTTCGTGTGTCAGTCTTCGTGATTAAAAATTTAAATAAATAAAATGAAATACAAATCACGACACGCATGTCGTATTTACTACAACCAAAAATTAAGCAACACGCAGGTTGCAAAACCGAAATTAAAATGCAAGTCTAGAGGGCTTAGCTAGTATCATGTGGAAATCATCATGTTATCAAACAAATAAATTTTCCAAATTTTATCTTTCTTAAGTGTGTAAAAATTCCGGTTTATCGAAACCGGACGGTTTCATTAATTAATTGAATTTTGAACCAGTTCTCGTTGGTTTATCGAAACCGAACCAAATTTGAAAATTAAACTTTTAGGGTTTCAAATTATTCTTGTGAACCGGTCAGTTCAGCTCGAATCTGGTCGAGCTGAACCGGCTTAACCGAGGTCGCCCGCGGAAGCAACCACGGTGGCCCGTGAGGGCTGCTGAGGTCGCCCGCGGGGCTGACCGTGGTCGACCATGGGAGCGACCATGGCAGCCCACGAGGACTTCCATGGTCACCCCTAGGGCAGACCTGGTCGCCCGTGAGGCAACCATGGTGGCCCGCGAGGGCTGCCATGGTCGCCCGCATGGGCAGACCGTGGTGGCCCGCGGCAGCGACCATGGTCGCCCGCGAGGGCTGTCGACAAGCCAGGCGACTTCCAGCTGTCAGCAATAGGCCTGATTCATTCAGGAAGTCCGAACAGGCAAGACGACTTCTAGCCTGTCAGGCGGCAACGACTTGCATAATTTATTCAGGAAGTCTTAAACTTCCTATTCCTAATCCGGGAAGGATTAGGAATGTGAGCTGCTATAAAAAGCCTTGGGCTTCCCCATTAGCAGTCATCCGTTCTTGTTCTAAAATTGCAAGATTTCTCAGAGCTCTTAACCGTGCACCATTGGCGTGTTGAGAGGCTGATTAAATTTGCTAGAACGGCTTTGCTCTGATCAAACATCAAGTCGTGAAGATTGAGTGTTTGGATCGGTTAGGGTTTTTGTTAGTGATTGAAGATTCACAACTCCGTCAAAGAAGACTACGAAACCGAGTATAGGCTTGCTCGAAGGGTGGAATTGAGAGGATCTCAAGGACAGGTTGGAGAGGCCCTTGGTCAAGGTTGTTCACGGTGAGATCCATAGTAGCTTAAGACAATAGCTTGTGTGATAGCTAGGTGGTGCTTGAAGTTGTACTATTGACTACCTGATAGTGAAAACCTTTCCACTGGCAAAGTGCCCCCAGACGTAGGTGCGGAGTCACCGAACTGGGTAATCATTTTTGGTGTCGTTATTATTATTTGTTTACTGTTTTGCTTGCGGTTTACGTTTTAGGCAAGTAGTCGATACACAAGTTACGACTTTGTGTTCGACTTCTTGACTCAGCTACGATTCAGAATTTCAATTGGTATCAGAGGAGGCACCTTTTCTTTTAGGTGATTTTGTTGTAAAAGTTCTGAATAGCCAAATATGGACTCAAAGGAAGGAGGTTCAGTAAATCGACCACCAGTGCTCGACGGAACAAACTATGGGTACTAGAAAGCACGGATGTGTGCCTTCTTGAAGTCCCTCGACAGCAAAACTTGGAAGTCTGTCATCAATGGATGGGAGGAACCTCACTATGCTGATGCTCATGGAAATCAAACTAGCATCAAACCAGAAAAAGAGTGGAGCGCGGAAGAAGATGAAGCCGCCCTAGGTAATTCTCGTGCACTCAATGCTATTTTTAATGGAGTAGACAAGAATGTGTTTCGACTCATCAACACGTGCACAAGTGCCAAAATTGCTTGGGACACTCTTGTTGTTGCTTACTAGGGTACTTCAAAAGTCAAAGAGCAGAAGTTACAGTACCTCACGACCAACTTTGAGGCCCTTACCATGAATGAAGACGAAACTATTGCAGATTTTAATGTGCGCATCAAGGATCTGGCCAATGAATCATATTCACTTGTCAAGCCTATGACTGATGAAGATTTGGTCAGAAAAACGCTGAGAGTCCTAAGTCCTAAATTCAAGATGAAGATTACCGCCATAGAAGAAGTCCATGACTTGAAGACACTGAAGTTTGATGAACTCATGGGATTGTAGGGTTTTGGAGCGTTCTAGATCGTCATCGAGATAGCGGAAGCAATAAAAGATAATCTACTCCAAACCTTGTCCAAGAACATTTAAACCATTAAATCCCAAAGCAAAATCTATTCCACAAGATATTTACCTTTAAGTCTTGTTTGAATCGATAAAGAAGAACGTTCGGATCTTCTTCTCTAAAGCAAGTCCACACCAAGAGAATGATCTTCAAGATCCTTCACTTAATTGCCTACTAGAACAATTAAATGAAGAACAAGAGAGCAAGATGGAGGAAGAACACCAAGGTGGCCGGCCACAATGAGAGAGAAAGAAAAGGTTTTTGTGAGTTTTTTTGTGACTTAATCAATTAATGAAATAATGTCTTGCAATATATCTCATCATCCAACTCACAAGTATGGGTTAAAAGTGATTGGTATGGGCTTAAAGGAGCTTTAACCCATACCCCTTAAATCACTCACCTCTTAATCCACAACTACCAACTAAGCATGGTGTTGTGTGGCCCCCACATTGGCCCCACCAAGTGGGCCGGCCATATGGCCTTATTGGGCCCTTATTGGGCCGGCCATGAGGCTTCATGGGCCGAGCCCAATGGGCCCTCCCGTGTTGTCTCATGCCGCGTCCAAAAGTTTCCCGACCTTTTTGTCGCTACTTATCAAACAAAGTCCGACGCGATATCGACGAAAAACTCAATTTTTCTCGATTCGCTAATTATTCTCTCAAACCGAACCTATGGCACAAAACCTCCAGTTTTGTCCATATACTTCTCCTTAAGAAACATCCATGTTTCCTTGTCTCAAGTTATCCGTCTTGTATGTGTGTGACCCTCTAGGCTCATGCCACCGTTGGCAGATCGGCGCAAGAATTGCTCTTGCCCGATCCATCATAAGTGGTCTCTAGTAAAACATTATGATTACCCAAGGTGCATGATGATCGATGATTCGACTTAACCTTTGTGCGTACAAGTCACCATCCTTTTATCTCTAGATATCCCGATTGATCACAAGGCATAGAGTCGTCTCCCTTGTTTAATCAATCATTGTTACTTGATATGCGAGATGACTGAGAAATGATAACCCGTATCATTTTGCATGGCCATGCTTTTCTCTCATTCGGTCTCCATCAAGAGGCCTTCTAACGGATATCTTTCCCATACCGTAGTATGAGGGATAAATCCCTTAGCCGTCTTTCGTGTCACTCATGCAACCCGTTCCGCCACCCAATCATGCCCTTCATAGCAATCCTTTTACAGAAAGTGTTTGGCGCAAGTTAAAGCCGTACGTTCATTGCATAGTGATCGCAAAGACTCCTTGGTCTAAGGACGTCGTGACGAGCTATCGCATTTGAATATGTTTATGGCTTAATCTATGAAAACACTATTCAATGCGGGTCGTCCGATATCAATCACCTCATGATATCTATGATATGGTTCCAGGATCCCACATCCTTATGACAAGTAGAACTACGTCATTAAGAACCATCCTCATACTGGTCGCTTTCAAGGAAGCATAGGTTGACCAGGGACTTGTTAAGTGTGATCCGTACAGATTTATGGTTCTACTACTTTAGTGGTCATAAATCAGATCATGCTTAACATATTACTTCAACACATAAGTAATATAAAGCCGTTTATATTTATACATCACAAACGATGATATTTGTACATAGACGTTTACAGGCTAATACCAATTGGACTAGGGCACAAATGCTATCAATCTCCCACTTGCCCTTAGCTCCAATCTAAGTCCCAGTCTATACCCATTGACCTAACATGTTTTTCATGTTTATCTTGAGGAAGAGCCTTGGTCAATGGGTCGGCTGTGTTATCATCAGTTGCAACGTATTGGATCTTCACGTCACCTCTAGCAATTATGTCGCGGATGATGTGATACTTTCTGAGTACATGTTTGGATCTGTTATGTGCCCTGGGTTCTTTAGCTTGCGCAATAGCCCCGGTGTTGTCACAATATAAGTCTACTGGGTTAGACGGGTTTTTAATTACACCTAACCCAGCCATGAAACTCCTGATCCATACAACCTCTTTTGCCGCCTCACATGCGGCAATGTACTCAGCTTCCGTTGTAGAGTCGGCAATGGTATCCTGCTTCTTGCTTTTCCAGCTGAATGCTCCACCGTTCAACATAAACACATATCCCAACTGACTCTTAAAGTCATCGGGGTCTGTCTGAAAACTAGCGTCGACATATCCTTTGACGACGAGATCATCATTTCTGCCCCCGTATACAAGAAAAGCGTCCTTGGTTTTTCTCAAATATTTGAGAATCGCCTTGACAGCCATCCAGTGTGCCTCACCGGGTTTGGATTGATGTCTACTGGTACAGCTTAGGGAAAACGAGACATCCGGTCTCGTGCATATCATGGCATACATTATGGACCCTATAGCCGAAGCATATGGGATCTCATTCATTCTTGCTAGCTCTGCAGGTGTCTCAGCACCCTGCTTCTTGCTAAGCTTTATGCCATGACGCATGGGCAGCAATCCTTTCTTTGAATCTTGCATTGAGAATCGTCTCAACACCTTGTCTATATAAGTTCTTTGACTTAAGCCCAAGACCCGCTTGGCACGGTCTCTATATATCTTGATTCCCAAGATGTAAGAGGCCTCGCCTAAGTCCTTCATTGAGAAACACTCACCTAACCAAGTCTTCGTTAAGAGCAAGGTAGGGACGTCGTTACCAATGAGCAGTATGTCATCAACATAAAGCACTAAAAAGATTATATTGCTCCCACTTGCCTTTTTATACACACAGGGTTCATCATCGTTCTTGACGAAGCCAAACTGTTTTACTACTTCATCAAAACGCTGATTCCAACTCCGAGATGCTTGCTTCAAACCATATATTGATTTGAGCAACTTGCAAATCTTTCCCTTATTCTTTGGATCCTCAAAACCCTCAGGCTGAGACATATAAACGTCCTCAGCTAACCTCCCGTTGAGGAAGGCGGTTTTGACATCCATTTTCCATATCTCATAGTTGTGATACGCTGCTATGGCAAGAAGAATGCGGATAGATTTGACCATAGCTACTGGAGAAAAGGTCTCTTCATAGTCAATTCCGTGGATTTGTCTATAACCTTTTGCTACCAGTCTCGCTTTATAGGTCTGAGGTTTGCCATCCATGTCAATCTATATTTTAAAGATCCATTTACACCCTATGACCTTAACATCAGGGGTATGATCTACCAAGTCCCACACTTGATTATCTGACATGGATTGCATTTCTTCCCTCATGGCGTCCAGCCATTTCTCAGAGTCGGTTCCGTCCAAAGCCTCTCGAAAGGTAGCTGGATCATTGTCCACTAGTACTAAACCATCACCTTCAGTTACTAAGAACCCGTATCTGACAGGTGCATGACTTATCCTTTCAGAGCGCCTCGGACCGTCCTCATTAACTGCAGCTATTGGTTCTTGCTCAATGACCACTTCTGGCTCTACCTCTTCTAGTGGGTCCTCTCGTGGTTCCCGAGTGACCATCTCATCTAGAACTTCATCTAGATGAATAGCCCTCCCACTGACTGTCTTGGAAATGAACTCTTTTTCCAAGAACGTCCCACCTCGAGCGACAAAAACTTTATTTTCGCTCGGCTTATAGAAGTAGTATCCTTTTGTTTCTTTTGGATATCCGACGAAAGTGCATTTATCTGATCTTGGTTCGAGCTTGGTTGCAAGCAACCTTTTAACATAAGCCTCGCAACCCCAGATTTTAAGGAAGGACAAAACGGGTTCCTTCCCGTACCATTTTTCAAATGATGTCCCTTCCACTGCTTTCGACGGAGCCCTGTTTATTATGAAAGCGGCCGTTTGCAGAGCATAACCCCAGAAGGAGATCGGGAGATCAGTGAGACTTAACATTGATCGAACCATATCTAACAATGTCCGATTCCTCCGTTCGGACACACCATTAAGTTGCGGTGTTCCTGGCGAAGTCCACTGAGATAGTATTCCACCTTCAGTAAGATAACTAAGAAACTCCTCGGATAAGTATTCTCCACCCCGATCAGAACGGAGTGCCTTGATACTCTTTCCGAGTTGGTTTTCTACTTCAGTCCTAAACTCTTTGAATTTATCAAAAGCTTCGGACTTATGTCTCATGAGATAGACATAACCATATCTACTGAAATCGTCAGTAAATGTGATAAAGTAGCCTAAACCACCTCTGGCATGCGTACTCATTGGTCCACATACGTCTGAATGTATTAGACCTAATAAGTCACCTGCCCTCTCACCTAAACCAGTGAAGGGCGCTTTAGTCATCTTGCCCATTAAACAAGCTTCGCATCTTTCAATCGCTTGGAATTCGAATTGACTTAGAAGTCCGCGCTTATGAAGCGCTGAGATGCGTTTCTCATTTATGTGACCCAGACGACAATGCCAGATTAGAGTTTGGTCTAAATCATTCGTTTTAAACCTCTTAGCATTTATATTATAGAGCATGTTGGATTTCGAGTTTTGCATATTCAATATGTATAATCCTCCAACAGTGTGAGCATTGCCATAATATATGTTGTTGCGCATAATATCAAAAAACCCGTTTTTAATATTGAAATAATAACCTTCTTTCTCTAGAAGAGAAATTGAGATAATATTCCTGCTGAAAGCAGGTACGCAAAAAACATCATTTAGTTCAATTACAAGCCCACTGGGCAAAGCAAGGTTCACAGAACCTACGGCAGTTGCGGCAACTCTGGTATTGTTCCCAACTCTTAGGTCCACCTCGCTTTCCCCACCATCTCTTCTACTGTGTAACACCTGCACAGATATGAGACTCAGCTCCAGTATCTAGTACCCAGGTATTTATTGTAGAAAGATATAGCTCTAATGGAATACCTGATGAAGTGGCGGCCCCACCGCCCTTCTTCTGATCCTCCTTCAACTGCTGACAGTCTTTCTTCCAATGACCAGGCTTTTGACAATAGAAACAGACCGACTCCTTTGCCTTCCCTTTGCCTTGTACGGGCATGTGAGGTCTAGGAATAAATGGTCGTCTGTTCTTCCCTGCCAGGTGTCTTGGGCCTTTACCCTTGCCACCAACAGCTTTGAAGCTGGGTCCCTTCTTGACCATGAAGACATTTTTGGACGAACTGCCCCTTATGCTCTTCTCGGCAGTTACTAGCATGCTGTGCAACTCCGACGCGGTCTTGTCCATATCATGCATGTGATAGTTCATGACGAACCCACCATATGCATGAGGAACGGATTGCAGAATAAAATCCGCTGCCATTTCCTTTTCCATAGACATACCGATACTAGTCATATGGTCAAAATGCCCCTTCATTTGTAGGACGTGAGGACCTACGGAGCTGCCTGCTGACATCTTGCAGGCTATGAGTTCTCGGAGAACAGTGTATTTTTCAATACGTACTTTCTCCTTGAACATATCCTTGATCTGTGCAAACATTGCAAACGGATCATGGGATAGCTCCATAAACTGCTTTTGGAGGTCCGCCTCCATGCAGCCCAGCATGACACACGCAACGTCGATAGAGTCGCTAAGGTGTTTCTGGTACGCATCCTTAACGACCCTCGTTGCGTTGGCAGCTGGCTCCTCAGGGATAGCCTTATCAAGGACGTACTCCCTGCGTTCCATTTTTAATACAAGTCGTAAATTTCTGTCCCAGTCTAGATAATTTGTTCCGTTGAGTTTACACTTCTCGAGTATAGTCCTCAATGACAAATTAGACGAATTTGTTGAATTACTAGCCATTTCTACACGAAGAAAGTAAATTTAATCAGAATAGTTGAATAAATTTACGAAGATCCGAATTAAACACCAACCGTTAGATTCTAAAATTAGAATCTTTAAACCAAGATCCCTTATTCGTCATTTGAAGTGCGCTAAGGCGCACCGCTCCAATTGACTTATTTAGGTAGGACATCCGTCCAATTACAACCCGTGTAACTCTTAGTCAGGGTATGTGTAAAACACACGGCTTACCCTTCCGATGCCCCAGCTCGACCTCAGGCCAAGAATCGTGGTTGAGTCAACCAACTTTCACTAACGAGTTAACTTTGTGCAGATGCTCCGCTAAGGCGCACGACATCCCACAAAGTTTACTATTCCCATCTAGAACCCATTCGATCGATGCTCCGCTAAGGCGCACGACACCGATAAAATGTTTCTACATGGGTGTGAATTAGGGTGGCATCTCACTTGACTCAAATTAACTTGTAATTTGGTTGTGTTTAATAATTCGAAAGTATTTGGTACAATTACGAATCCGTCACCAACAACCCGTGTTGTGATGTTTCTAATTGTATCACATACTATCTTCATTTGAATCCGTCATTTGCAACCCATGCAAAATACGTTCCAAACTTGAACTCATCCATCACAACCCGTGTGGTGATAGTTCACAACGCTTTAAACATGCAAACAATTAAAGTTTGTTTTTAATCTTTGCATGTGAGGTGATCGCTTATAAACTTATAAACTAATCATGCAACCATGCAATTAATTTAAATGATTCAAGCAAGCAACCATAAAGCGTTAAATATGCATTTTATAGCCCATCCTAATCTTAGGAATCTACGAGTCTTCACATCTTCTCGTCTTTCTCATTCGGGCTCCCACTAGCTCTTGGACTTCCTCCAAGACCGTCATCGTGCTCGATTTTCCATCCTTCTCGTCTTTGAGTAATAATTACAATTAATACTCGGTTCGTAGACCGGATAAAAAATAATTACACTTTATGGGCTCGAATAAAAGAATAATTACACGCTAACACTAACGGTATGCAAACCGTGAAAGCGATAAATCTAATGGGCTACTAAAGCATCATACATTTCATCACATCATCCAACATGTTATCACACAAACATGTTATCAAATAATATGCAATAATTCCGGTTTTTCTTTTGCCAAGTTGCTTGGTCGGGTTTATCGAAACTAGACCTTTTCGAAAAACGATTTATCGAAACCGATCAAATTTTGAAAGTTTTCGAAATATTGGATCGTGGGTTCGTGAAATGGATCAAACACCACACACGAACCAAGTTGGGCCAAGCCAATGGGCCGAGGGCCCATTGGGCCGAGCCCAACCATGCACGGCCCGGTTTGGGCCTTGGAAGGCCCAAACCCGGCTTGCCGCCACTCTCGGCCTCGGCCGAGAGTGGGGACGGGCCCGGTCACCGCCGGCCTCCCCGGCCTCCGGTGACCTCCGTCCGGTACCTCCGATCCGGCTCCCCGAGAGTCTCTTCTCGGACCCGACAAATCCAATAATTTCCGAAAAATTCCAAATTTAATATATTTTTCAAAAGTAACATATTTCATGCAAATATCCCAAAAAGCATTAAAATCATGTTATCAACTTTTGGCATAAAAATAATCACAAAACCGAAATAAATTCAACAAGACAAAGATTAAGAGGGTAACCTGCCTCTGATACCACTGTAGGGTTTTGGAGCGTTCTAGATCGTCATCGAGATAGCGGAAGCAATAAAAGATAATCTACTCCAAACCTTGTCCAAGAACATTTAAACCATTAAATCCCAAAGCAAAATCTATTCCACAAGATATTTACCTTTAAGTCTTGTTTGAATCGATAAAGAAGAACGTTCGGATCTTCTTCTCTAAAGCAAGTCCACACCAAGAGAATGATCTTCAAGATCCTTCACTTAATTGCCTACTAGAACAATTAAATGAAGAACAAGAGAGCAAGATGGAGGAAGAACACCAAGGTGGCCGGCCACAATGAGAGAGAAAGAAAAGGTTTTTGTGAGTTTTTTTTGTGACTTAATCAACTAATGAAATAATGTCTTGCAATATATCTCATCATCCAACTCACAAGTATGGGTTAAAAGTGATTGGTATGGGCTTAAAGGAGCTTTAACCCATACCCCTTAAATCACTCACCTCTTAATCTACAACTACCAACTAAGCATGGTGTTGTGTGGCCCCCACATTGGCCCCACCAAGTGGGCCGGCCATATGGCCTTATTGGGCCCTTATTGGGCCGGCCATGAGGCTTCATGGGCCGAGCCCAATGGGCCCTCCCGTGTTGTCTCATGTCGCGTCCAAAAGTTTCCCGACCTTTTTGTCGCTACTTATCAAACAAAGTCCGACGCGATATCGACGAAAAACTCAATTTTTCTCGATTCGCTAATTATTCTCTCAAACCGAACCTATGGCACAAAACCTCCAGTTTTGTCCATATACTTCTCCTTAAGAAACATCCATGTTTCCTTGTCTCAAGTTATCCGTCTTGTATGTGTGTGACCCTCTAGGCTCATGCCACCGTTGGCAGATCGGCGCAAGAATTGCTCTTGCCCGATCCATCATAAGTGGTCTCTAGTAAAACATTATGATTACCCAAGGTGCATGATGATCGATGATTCGACTTAACCTTTGTGCGTACAAGTCACCATCCTTTTATCTCTAGATATCCCGATTGATCACAAGGCATAGAGTCGTCTCCCTTGTTTAATCAATCATTGTTACTTGATATGCGAGATGACTGAGAAATGATAACCCGTATCATTTTGCATGGCCATGCTTTTCTCTCATTCGGTCTCCATCAAGAGGCCTTCTAACGGATATCTTTCCCATACCGTAGTATGAGGGATAAATCCCTTAGCCGTCTTTCGTGTCACTCATGCAACCCGTTCCGCCACCCAATCATGCCCTTCATAGCAATCCTTTTACAGAAAGTGTTTGGCGCAAGTTAAAGCCGTACGTTCATTGCATAGTGATCGCAAAGACTCCTTGGTCTAAGGACGTCGTGACGAGCTATCGCATTTGAATATGTTTATGGCTTAATCTATGAAAACACTATTCAATGCGGGTCGTCCGATATCAATCACCTCATGATATCTATGATATGGTTCCAAGATCCCACATCCTTATGACAAGTAGAACTACGTCATTAAGAACCATCCTCATACTGGTCGCTTTCAAGGAAGCATAGGTTGACCAGGGACTTGTTAAGTGTGATCCGTACAGATTTATGGTTCTACTACTTTAGTGGTCATAAATCAGATCATGCTTAACATATTACTTCAACACATAAGTAATATAAAGCCGTTTATATTTATACATCACAAACGATGATATTTGTACATAGACGTTTACAGGCTAATACCAATTGGACTAGGGCACAAATGCTATCAGGGATGTCTAATGACCTTCGAGCTCTCCCTACCTCTTATCGAGAAGAAACATAAAGGTGTGGCTTTCAAGAGTTCTACCCAAAAGCAGAAGAACTTGACGCACTCTAATTCGGATAGTGACATTGAGGAAACTATCGCTATGCTGGCCAAAAACTACAATAAAGTCATGAAAAGATTTAGCCAGATGACAGGAAGGAATGTCACCCGAGAAGTCAGAGACAAGCCGCAGCACAAGTTCTAGAAGTTCGAAAGCACAAATAGCGATGGTAGAAGAGGAGAGCGATCAGGAAAAGAAAGAGGAGTTCAGTGCTTTGAATGTGAAAGGTATGGACACATGCAGAAAGAATGTCCTAACTTCGTAAAGAAACAGAAGAAGGGATTCAATGCCTCTCTAACTGACGATGAAGATGAGGAGGACAGTGACGTTGAGCATACAAGTAACTATGTTGCTTTTACTTCCTCCACAATAGAGCAACCTTCCGAGAATTCAAAGAAGTATGACTCTAATGACGAGCTATCTGATGAGACACTTAACAACGGTTACAACGACTGGTATGTCAAGTGGCTTGATGACTCTCAGGTAATCGAAAAATAGAATGCTCTCATTCTTTCTCTTAATGAAGACAAGTCACGACTTCTCGAAACTACTGTTGATCTAAAAAAAGAAGTGGCTCGGTTAAAAAGTGAGTTAGATCAAGTCACCAAGTCTGTAAAGATGATGAACCCAAGTACTGACACTCTAGACCAAATCCTCTCGATTGGAAAACCAGCTAGAAATGTGGAGGGTCTGGGATATACGAAAGAAGGGTCATCATCACATACGTCTTCGTTCCTCAGAAGGTCGTCACCCACAAACCTCATCAGAAGTCTCCTAACTTCCCACCTAACCAAGCGACCAAAAAGCCTTATACCCTGGTCGCTTCAAAGATGCAGAACAAAAGACATAACTGGGTATGTCACCACTGTGGACGAAGAGGTCATATTCGACCTTTCTGCTATCGTCTATATGGAAGGAGCCTCGTTAAGCAAAGGACCACATCAAGAAAGCACAACCACGGAAGGAATGACGAGTCAAGGAGGTAAACTATCGAGCAAATATTGCATACACCACGCTAAAGTCCTTAACCAGCAACGATTGGTACTTTGATAGTGGATCCTCTCGACATATGACTGGTAATAGCTCATTCTTGGTCACTTTAATACCCTGCACAAATAGCTTCTTCACTTTTGGAGATGGAGTAAAAGCGAAAGTACTCAGGAAAGGAAAACTCAACCTTCCCAACTCACCATGTCTGAAAGAGTCTCTACTGGTAGAAGGTCTTACAGCCAATCTCATCACCATCAGTCAAATATGCGATTTGAACCTAGATGTCAACTTCACTCGTGACAAGTGCACTGTCAAAGACGAACACCAGAAGGAAGTCATGACAGGTCACAGGTCTCTTGATAACTGTTATCTATGGTCTCCAACAGTCACAACCTTGCCAACCAAGTGCCTTTTATTCAAAGCTCAAGAGACTAAGCTATGGCATCAAAAACTTGGTCACATCAATTTGAGGAGCATGCAAAAGATTGTCTCTGAAAAGGCGATCATTGGAGTACCCAACCTCAAGATCAGTGAAGGAAAAATCTGTGGAGAATGCCAGATTGGGAAACAAGTCAAGACGTCACACAAGAAGGTACAACATCTTACTACTTCTCGTGTTCTAGAACTTATTCATGTTGACCTTATGGGACCTATGCAAGTAGAAAGTTTAGGAGGGAAGAAGTACATATTTCTCTGTGTAGACGACTTCTCGAGGTACACCTGGGTAGACTTTATTAGAGAAAAGTCAGACACCTTCTCAGTCTTTGAAGCCCTATGTCGGAGAGTTCAACGAGAAAAAGGAGAAGCCATTGGAAAAGTCGTCCGACTTTGAAGTGATCATGGAAAGGAGTTTGAAAACATCAGCTTCACAAATTTTTGTGATGCTGAAGGAATTGCACACGAATTTTCTGCTCCCATCACTCCTCGGCAAAACGGGATCGTTGAAAGAAAAAATCGCACTCTTCAAGAAATGGCAAGAGTCATGATGTTAGCTAAAGACATCCCGCAGCACTTCTGGGCTGAAGCTTTGAATACGGCTTGCCATATTCATAATAGAGTGACCATCCGCCCTGGAACTTCGCTCACTCTTTATGAAATATGTAGGGGGAGGAAGCCTAATGTCAAATATTTCCATGTCTTTGGATCGATCTGCTACATACTTGCAGATAGGGAACCTCGACGCAAACTTGATCCTAAAAGCGACGAAGGCATCTTCCTTGGATACTCCAGAAATAGTCGCGCTTTTCATGTATTCAACAAACGCACCCGGACTATCATTAAATCCATCAATGTCGTGATCGATGACGGTAATGAGCAACCCAGTGACGAGGACAAAGAAGTCCTAAATCTCTCAGGAGAAGTCAGACCAGAAGTCAGAGGAGAAGTCAGACCGGAAGTAAGAGGCGAAGAGCGCAGCAAAGAATCTGAAGACGAAAGCCCAATCATCCCAGACAAAGTGGCATCTCCTATAGTACAGAGAGCTTCGTAAAGAAGAATTCAGAAGAATCATCCACCCTTGGATGTGATAGGAGACATAAATGAGGGAGTGCGGACTCGACAAAAGGCATCTCTAGACTACAAAGAGATGATAGGTAACATTTGCTTTATTTCCAAAATTGAGCCAAAGAATATACAAGAAGCCATCAATGATGAGTACTGGGTTTGCGCCATGCAAGAAGAATTGGTTCAATTTGCAAGAAATGAAGTCTGGGAACTAGTACCCAAACCTGACAATGTCAATGTCATCGGGAGAAAGTGGATATTCAAAAACAAGTCTGACGAGCAAGGAAACATCACTCGCAACAAAGCAAGACTGGTGGCTCAAGGGTACACACAAGTAGAAGGAGTCGACTTTGAAGAAACCTTTGCTCTGGTAGCCAAACTGGAAGCCATACGACTTCTGCTCGGCTTAGCATTCCACCTACGGTTCAAACTCTATCAGATGGATGTAAAGAGTGCCTTCCTTAATGGAAATCTCAATGAAGAAGTCTCTGTGGCTCAACCAAAGGGATTCGAAGACCATGACTCTCCTCATCATGTCTACAAACTAAAGAAAGCCCTCTACGGTCTCAAACAAGCTCCACGGGCATGGTATGAACGTCTCACTCAATTCCTAGTCCAGAATGGCTATATTCGAGGGGGAGTAGACAAAACTCTCTTTGTGAAGAAGGAAGGAAGGGACATCATGATCGCTCAAATATATGTCGACGACATTATATTTGGAGGAAAGTCAGACAAGATGGTGGAACGTTTCGTCCAACATATGAAGTCTGAATTTAAGATGAGTATGGTCGGTGAGCTCACATACTTCCTAGGCTTCCAGATCAAACAGATGTCAGATGGAATATTTATCTCCCAAAGCAAATATGCAAAGAACATTGTCAAGAAGTTCGGGTTAGAAAAGGCCTCACACAAGAGAACTCCTATTGCCACACATGTCAAATGCAAAAGGATGAGATGGGAGAATCAGTTCATCAAAGCCTTTATCGAAGCATAATAGGAAGTCTTCTCTATCTAACAGCAAGTCGACCCGACATCGCTTACTCCGTGGGAGTCTGTGCTCGATATCAAGCCAATCCAAAAGTCAGTCACTTAGCTCATGCCAAGAGTATCATAAGGTACATCATAGGAACCTCTGAGTTGGGTTTGCTATATTCCTTTGATACCTCTCCTACTCTTATGGATATTGTGATGCTGACTGGGCGGGAAGCACACCAGATCAAAGAAGTACCTCTGGAGGTTGCTTCTACCTGGGGAACAATCTTGTATCATGGTTCAGCAAAAAGCAAAATTGTATTGCTTTGTCTACTGCTGAGTCCGAATACATTGCAGCCGGAAGCAGTTGTACTCAGCTTCTTTGGATGAAGCAAATGTTGGCAGAGTATGGAGTCAAGCAAGAAGTCATGACTTTGTTCTGTGACAACATCAGTGTTATCAATATCTCGAAAAACCCAGTACAACACAGCAAAATAAAGCATATTAATATCAGGCACCACTTTATTCGAGAACTTGTAGAAGAGAAGAAGATAAAGCTCGAGTACCTACCCACTGAGAAACAAGTCGCTGACATCTTTAGAAAGGCGTTAGATGCTAACAGGTTTGAAAGTCTAAGGTCATCCCTTGGACTTTGCTGTCTGACGATCAACCAATCAGCAATCACTCCTTTCAACTTCCACGCAGAAAAGGCTCTGCACCTCCTCCACCTTGCCAAATCGCTAGGGCACCACAAATCAAAATCAATCTGCAATTGCAAGATTTTGCTCTTCTCTTCCAAACCAAAACCGATCAAGCGAATGGTTGGAACTAGGAGCGGACGCATATCATCTACCTCCAAGACGCTACGAGCAAAGATGAGGGTAAAAGTGATTGCCAAGAAGTTGTCAGCCTCTAAATCAACAACGAACAAATACGGAGTGAAAATTCGTGGAAGAAATCTCCCAGGGGAAGGTTCGGCGAAACCTCAGGATGCATCAATGGAGGCAATTACCTCCACTGTATAAAAGGACAAATCTGCTAACCTAGAAGAGGAAGGCTCTCACACTTCGCAGACGCCCCTATAAGGTACTCCTACTACCCCTTCTGTAGTAAACCCTGTAGACAAAGAGGTATTTGAAGAGGCTCAAAGAACTCTCGCCCCTGAGATCCATGATGCCGTCTATGGAGATAAATCAAGCCCCCAAAAATCTGCACCTGCACCTGAGAATTCCCCACCAACAGAAGCCTTGCGGAAAGCCGACATCCCACCTGTAGCCCAGGATAGTGATCCAAGGATAAATGAAGATACAGAAGTTATCCCAGAAGTTGCTCAACCTGTAGAGAATATTGTCAGTGTAGAAGAAGGAGATACAGCAGAGACCATGGAAGAAGAAGCTGTGCCTAAAAGGCTTGAGAGAAGGAAGCTACCAACGAGAAGGTTGGTCAATGAAGAAGAAGAACCCCAAGTACCAAGGAGATTAACCCCAAAAAGAAAAACAACAGAGAAAGGAGGAGCATCGGCTTCTAAACAACCAAAGAAGTCTAGAAGGAAGTCACTAACTTCTGTAGGAAACTCTGCTCTAGAAGAAGAGGAATCTGAAGAAGAAGACACCCGTATTATACTACCACGGGTCAAAAAGGCAATGGGAGAGCAGAAACTCCCCAAAAATGTTCCTAAAGCTCCTACGGATAATGGCTCATTCCACTCTGTAGACAACGCGGTTAAATGGCAGTATGTATACCAGCGCAATATCTATCCAGAAAGAGAGCTCTCCACAGAAGCTCAGGAGATGAACACAATTGTGGAACTTCTCTGAAGCTCAGGCCTGACCAATATAGTCATAAACATCGGGCCGTTCTACCCAGCACTAGTCAAAGAGTTTATTGTCAACCTCTCAAGTGAGTTTGATGACCCGGAAGATGCGGAGTACAGGAAAGTATTTGTTCGGGGAGAATGCTTCGAAATATCTGCCACAACTATCAATGCTTATCTAGGTAGAGAGGACCCAGAAGTCACTCCAGAAGTCCCGCACTTGAACAAAGTGGCGGTTGAGATCACTAGAGGACGGAAGAAGGTCTGGCCCTTCAAGGACACCATTGCGGCTGCTGAGCTTACTGCCAAATACTCAATTCGGTACCGCATTGGCTTGGCAAATTGGGCGCCTTGCACTCACGGATCGAGCATCAAAACCGAATTGGCTAAACTTATATACCAAATAGGTACGCAATCTTTTCTTGATTTTGGCTCATATGTCATTGAACATCTAGTCAAACATGCCAAATCATGCGCTGTCAAGCTTCCTATCAGGTTTCCTTCATTGATCACCGGTCTTCTTCTCCAACAATGTCCTCACATTGTCCGAGAGTCGGATGTTCCGGGTAAGAAGCCACTGCCCCTCGCTATTAGCCTCAAAAACTTCGAAGGCAAGCATATGAGGGATCTCGCACCTCCTATGACCAAAGCATCAGAAGCTGGTTCAAGCTCCCGACCTTCAGGACCACTTGGCACTAGGATGGAGGAAGAGATGGTGGAGATGATCAATGACCTAGAGAAGTCAATTGCTGTTCTGACAACCCGCAAAGCTGCCTGTGAAGCTCTTCTCAATGACCTCTGCTCTGCACCTGCTGATGAAGATGATGTTGATGACTCCAACTCGTTTTAAGTATTTCTCTGATTTACTCTGATAAACTTGTTCCAAACACACTCTTAAATCCTTGGGGAATGTCCGAGTTACTTTTCTGCACACTACGACATTTGTTTTATTTTGGGATATTTTGCTCATGATTGAGCTGACTGATTTGCTCATGTTTGAGCTGGTTTATACCCTGCTGTTATTCGAATTTCGATGTATGATTGCCTTTGGCAATATTCTTAGACAAATAGGGGGAGATATATACTCAAGTCGGCGCCAGAAGTCGCACCAGAAGAAGTCGCCGCTCTAGAAGATAAACCAGAAGCCGCACAAGAAGTCGCATCAGAAGTCACATACTTGTTGTGCGCGTAACTGCCTGAAGGTGACGATGTGCCTAAAATGTGTTTTAAGTCACATCACTTGCTGTGCGTAACTGCCACAAGATGGCTCACTTGCTGTGCGTAACTGCCACAAGGTGACGATGTGCTTAAAAAGGTGTTTGACTAAAAAATTGCCAAAGGGTGAGATTGTTGCTACGTTTAAGTGTTGGCATAATTTTTTAGCGTAAAAATAAGAAGTCAGTACAACATGTTACATGACATGTGGAGCAACTAGTTACAATCCAGATTAGGAAAGATCGACGACGCTTGGAGCGAAAGAAGAAAGACGCCACGAAGACTTGGAGCGCAAGAGAGTGACGTCGACAAGCCAGGCGACTTCCAGCTGTCAGCAACACGTCAGCAATAGGCGGCAACTCTACTTGCCTGATTCATTCAGGAAGTCCGAACAGGCAAGACGACTTCCAGCCTGTCAGGCGGCAACGACTTGCCTAATTTATTCAGGAAGTCTGAAACTTCCTATTCCTAATCCGGGAAGGATTAGGAATGTGAGCTGCTATAAAAAGCCTTGGGCTTCCCCATTAGCAGTCATCCGTTCTTGTTCTAAAATTGCAAGATTTCTCAGAGCTCTTAACCGTGCACCATTGGCGTGTTGAGAGGCTGATTAGATTTGCTAGAACGGCTTTGCTCCGATCAAACATCAAGTCGTGAAGATTGAGTGTTTGGATCGGTTAGGGTTTTTGTTTGTGATTGAAGATTCACAACTCAGTCAAAGAAGACTAAGACACCGAGCATACGCTTGCTCGAAGGGTGAAATTGAGAGGATCTCAAAGACATGGGGAGAGGCCCTTGGTCGAGGTTGTTCACGGTGAGATCCATAGTAGCTTATGACAATAGCTTGTGTGATAGCTAGTTGGTGCTTGAAGTTGTACTATTGACTACCTAATAGTGAAAACCTTTCCACTGGCAAAGTGCCCCCAGACGTAGGTGCGGAGTCACCGAACTGGGTAATAATCTTTGGTGTCATTATTATTATTTGTTTACTATTTTGCTTGCGGTTTACGTTTTAGGCAAGTAGTCGATACACAAGTTACGACTTTGTGTTCGACTTCTTGACTCGGCTACGATTCAAAATTTCAAATAATATTATGCCTTTTATTATGTAGAAGAATGATGTCCGTTACAATATAGATTAAGGAATTACATTGGACTAGGGCATAATCCTAATAGCTCCAAGGTCTTAAGGCAGTGATCACACGACGACGGAGTATGCGTTGGTGACTTAATCTATGTGCCATTCACCAAGTTGGGTCATCCAATACCATCTTCCAGATGATATCCGTCATATGAATCTAGTAATTCTATTACCTAGATCAGTAGAACTTAATCTTAAGTCATCCTTATGCTAGTCACTTATAGGTTAAGTATACTACCATGGATTCGACAAGCATAATTTCATTGTATCTAAAGGTTTTACTATTAGTGATGACACACTCAATAGCTTTAGATAAAGTTATCGCTTGACTCATTACTAAAACACAAAAATAATGAAAATGCCTTTCATTGCTCAACATAAGAAGATTATATAGAAAAGACTTGGACTAGGGCACTAGCTCGTACAATCTCCCACTTTCCCCTAGCTCCAATCTAAATCCCAACGTAGACCCATTGACCTTACATGTCCCTCATGTTTAGGTTGTTAGAGAGCCTTGGTCAATGGATTGGTTGTATTATCTTCAGTCACAATTTTACAAATCTTCACTTCACCTTGATCGATGTACTCTCGAATCAAGTAAAATCGCGGTTGTACATGTTTGGATTTGTCATGCGCACTGGGCTCCTTAGCCTGTGCTATAGCACCAGTGTTGTCGCACTGACTTTACAAGTCCTTTTTGCTATATAACTTTCTTAAAGTGTGCGACCCTCTAGCTCATGCCAGTTGACAGATCGGTGCAAAATTACCATTTTTGCCTTTCCATCATAAGTGGTCTCTAGTAAGACAATATGATTGCCTAACGTCCATGATTATTGATGATTCGATTTAACCTCTTATCGGGTATGTCACTATTATTTTATCACCCGATATCTTGATTGATCATAAGGCATAGAATAGTCACCCTTATTTAAACAAGAACGGTTTCTAGATATTTGAGATGACTGAAAACTGATACTAAGTATCACCCGCATGTTGGGATTCGGATGGTGTAAAAAAAAAGATTTGCAACGGAATAAAACTAATTAATATCCCCGAATCCTCCCTAGGATAGATCATGCCAGGATCTACATGTTTCTAGCCCCGAAAGTACCCTAATTAGGACATTTACCTTTTGTATGAACCAGAAGGTGTCGGTTCGAGACCATTTAACCACACAATTCGGTTCGTTTTTGTCTCTTAGTTGCCAATTAAGGCCCGTGAGTTTGCGTTTTATGCTTTTGGTTGTTTTGAGGTGCATACGCAGGAACGGAAGGAAAAAGGGCCTAGAACGAGGCACCGAGCCAAAATCTTGACGAGTAGAGCAAAAGATCGGACAGAAGGCTTTAGGCACGATCCTGCATCCTTTAGTCACAATCGTGCCCCATTAGGCACGATCGTCCCTCCCACCAGTCACGATCGTGCCCGCCTTGATTATTAATTAAAGGAATTTATTCCAACTTACAATGCGCTCCCCCGATCTCAGTCGCGACGAAGACACGATCGTCACCTAGAGAGAGTCATGATCGTGCGTCCATTAGTCACGATCGTGGCTTCAACATCACCAAAGGCGCGATCGTCCCCGAGAAGATTTGAAAATATCCCCCCAGTCATGATCGTGACTTAGGCCAGATTCAGAAAACTAAGGGTTTTTGACTCATAGTTTGGGACGGAAGAAAACTGGAGAGAGAAAACGAGAAGCCAAGAGTGTCCAGAAGTTCTTGAAGGTTTCTCGAGTGTTCTTCATCCTTTTCAACGTCAAGAGGCTAAAGGGTTCCACCGTTCTTCATCAAACTTGAAGAAGCACCTTACTCTAGACTCCAAGAGCATTTCTATCCTTTTTATTTATATTTAATATCTTTTTTATGTGTGTTCTTGCTTTAACCATGATGTTGCTAGACTTGAGCACCATGGTTGAGGGCTAAATCCCTTAGCTATGGGTGCTAGACAATATGAAATGTAATATAAAGTTTATTGAGGTTTAGTTCTATGAATGAACAATTTGTTGTGTGGATTGTTGTTTGAATGCATGTATTGTTTAATTCACTTGATGATTGTCTAGCACCCTAGGCGTTTTAAACCATTCAACATCACTTTCGCAATTTATATCTTTGTCTTAACCGCAAGCACTTTCATTGATTAATCGTAAACCCCAATTTAATCCATGTGGACCGATTCGACATCTTACCGGATCTTAAAAATTATATTACTTGCGAACCGTGTACACTTGCACGTGGAAACCATTGTGCAACGTTTTCACGTCACATTTTGGCCCAACAAGTTTTTGGCGCCGTTGCCGGGGATTAATCGGTATACGATTGGTAAATGCTTGTGTATGCTTTGTTTTGGTATTGATAGTGTTCTGTGTGTTTGAAGGTACTTATTTGGTACATGACCCGAATCTCGGGGTGGTAAACTACATGACGGACTTTATCCATGACCTGGCCAGGGATAGGACGGTCCTATCAGAACAGTTGAGGAAAAATGCACCCCCATGGAGCCAAAACTGTACAGATGCGGTCCGAGAACTCAAGCGTGTATCAAAAACACTACCAACGTTAAAGATCCCATCAACGGGAAGAAGAATCTTACAAACGGATGCAAGTGATTATTACTGGGGAGCGGTCCTTCTGGAAGAAGACGAAAAAGGAAAAAGGAGAATTTGTGGCTACAAGAGCGGAGCCTTCAGATACAGCGAAAAACACTATCACTCCACCTACAAAGAGATTCTCGCAGTCAAACGAGGAATAGAGAAGTTTGAGTTTCATCTAGTCGGCCAACACTTCCAGATCGAGATGGATATGTCATCCTTCCCAAAGATACTCCAATTCAAACAGAAGGTCTTGCCACAAGCCCAATTACTAAGATGGGCTGGCTGGTTCGCTCAATGGAAGTTTGACATGAAACACATAAAAGGAAAAGACAATTTCCTCCCAGACTTCCTCTCAAGGACACAAAAGCAAATAGCTCAAATCATACCAGTCATCTACTTGGCAAGTGGTTAAAGCTCATCTTCAGACCCCTTGGGAGTCATGATCAGAAATTTTCCAAGAGGAATCCAAGAAGATATCTTAAGCAAGACAAAAACATCCAGAGACTTGGATGCCCCGCACGGTTCCTAAGGTACTACGTGTACAGGTATGGATTAGACATGGGGCCATTGAAAGGACTGCCTTATCATCCGGTATTCCCATTCATGACTACAATAGACATGAATCCAGTCTACTACAACAATTTTCCTACAGAAGCCTACCTGCTTATGTGGTACCTAGCTGAGCTATACACCATTGGAGCCCTTGTGAATAAATGCACGCTTCTGTAAGATCTGGCTAAATGCATCATGACAAGAAGGAAAGAAAAAATAAGATTCTCTGCAAGTGGCTCACTTTATTTCATGACGAAAATTGGTGGCTGATAAACATCCGTGCCCTCAAGGAGAGGACTATCTTTATCACCTTCAGGATTACCACGAATCATATTGAAGACGGCAATGGAATTAGAATCTCTAAAGAGTACACGGCAATAATCCAAAGGAGCTACAAGACGTCGGGAGAACAAAATGATGCGCATCTTCCAGCACAGGTTCATGAAAGGGCAACCCACATGGTGCGAATAAATGGAATCGATACTCCTGAAATCGACTCCAGACTTTTCTACCCACATTCTGCAAACTGGCACATCCCATGGCTGTACCCTGAGGATTTCGTCCGTGAGATACGAGATATCCTGGTCCGATTCGATATGCAAGATGAATGCATGTCCTTAAATGACCGAGATCACCCACGCTATAGGCTCGGAAGAAAATGGAGAATAATGAGAGACCTATGTGGCTCCACCATATACTTTTTCTCTGCCTATAAAGGTGATCTAGACTGGTCGGATACAGACGGCAGTGACCCAGAGATGCCTGAGTCAGAAGCTGATGATGACGCGGGATAGGAGAATCCCGCTAATTTGGATACAGGAAGAAAAAGGACAAGTGTGTAATATGGACAAGTGTGATAATGCTTAAGTTACTATTAGTAGTGATGTAATAATAGCCACTAAGTGACATGATGGCCACTAAGTGTGATAATAGCAAACAAAGAATCTATTCTTTGTGGATAATGCCAAAATAGGTAATGTAGATGTCGGAAATAGTTCCCTCCCGAAATAGTATAAATAGAGGGGCTTGGCATAGCCATCCTCAAGCTAAGCCATAACAAGTAAGAAGTGTGAAGTTCTCTCTGGAGTGTCCTCTTGTAAACCCTTGTGAGATTATCAATAAAAGCTTCTCCTTGTATATCCTCTCTTGTTCATATCTTACCAAATTCTCTACATAGTCCCTACCTTAATTCCTATACCTCCTTCTTGGTTGTACCCACTATGTGTCTGTAATTTTGGTATCCAGGCTGATTCAATACTAAGTTGAACCCTCTTCTACCTCGAGTACTCATAGTTCCACACACGTTAGAATGTATTAGACCTAACAAGGCACTCGCCCTTTCACTTAAACTCGTGAAAAGTACCTTTGTCATTTTCCCCATTAGACAAGACTTGCATCTTTCAATTTGAGTGAATTCAAACGGACTTAAAAGTCCCCACTTGCGAAGTGTTGAAATACGTTTCTCACCTATGTGCACTGAACGAACATGCCAGATAATAGCCTGGTTTAAATCATCGTATTTAAACCTTTTCTTATTTACGTTATGGAGATTAAGCTCAACAGCGTAAATACCTGATCCTGAAGACGTGGATGCCCCACTCTTCTTCACATGATCTTTGTATTGCCTGCAATCCCTCATCTAATATCCTGGCTCATTGCAGTGATAGCAGACCTCCGCCACTTTGTCCTTAGCCTTCACAGCAGCTTTGGGAGCTACTTGAACCTTTGGACCCATGGGGTGTCGGATCTGCCCTACAAGGTGCTTAGGGGCCTTACCCTTACCCTTCTCAGCTTTCTTGGAGCTGACCTTCTTGTTGACCATAATGACCTCCTTGGTCTTGCCCCTGAGGTTCTTTTCCGCGATCTCAAGTATCCCATGAAGCTTTGTCAAGGACTTGTCTATGTCATGCATATTGTAATTCACTACGAAATCACTATATGTTTGTGGAAGTGATTGCAACATAAAATCCGCGGCCATTTCCTTTCGAACATCAAAACCGAGTCTGGTTAGGTGTTCATGAAGACATTTCATTTTCAAGACATGGGGACTAACATGGCTACAGCCTTAAGCTTGCAGGAGATAAGTTCTCTAAAAGTATCATATCTTTCAACACGAGCTTTCTCATTGAACATTTCCTTGACATCTGCCATCCAGGCACGAGGGTCATCTTAAATGTTCATGAAGTGCTTCTGCAACTCTGGCAACATACTGCCCATCATAATGTATGACACGTCGATTTGGTCACTAAGAAACTTTTGATAAGTATCCTTAGTGCCCTAGCGGTGTTCATTGGTGGCTCAGTAGGTGGTTCCTGGGTAAGGATATACTACTTGCGTTCATGCTTGAGTACAAGACTCAAGTTTCTATCTCAGTCTAAATAATTCACACCCTTGAGCCTGTCCTTCTTAATCAGGACTCAATGTGCTATTACTTCCTTGTGTTGTGTTTGCCATTTAATTTTACACGATAAAAAAAATTTAATCATTATTTAATTAAAATTAAAGTTGGAGATTGAGTTATAAAACACTTTTCTGATTCCAAACTTTATAATATAAACCACGATCCTCGCATACCCTCAATTGAAGTGAACAAAGGCTGAGCGCTCCAACTGAGGGAACCAAGGTAGGACTTTATCCAATTACAAGTCCATGTAACTCCTAGCAAGGGTTTGTACATAAAATGTACATGGCATACCCTATCCTGATACCCTAGGTCAGCCCTAGCTGACAATCCTAGACAAGTCTACCAAGTCTCGACTATGGCCCAGAACTAATGTGGCTACTACACGGAGGCACACGCATCCACATCAAACTGCCCAACTCATCCGAATTTCTCCTCTATGAATGTTACGCAGACGCGTACTGACATCCACAGGCTCAAAGTCCTTTTGAGTGTCTAAACTTGGATGGTATCACGCTTGACTTGTAATTATTTGTAAATAAGTGTTTTAATACTCCCTGATTGTATATCGATACAATCTTAACTGGAATCATCAATCACAAATCCAAGCAATGAAGATTCCTTAACCAATTTCATGCAAGTCTGATTAAATCCGGTTTTAATCTTAGCATGTAGGTGATAGTTAAACATACATCTACTCATGCATATAAAACTGTTAATACATTCATATCCATAATATAAATGTAAAGCTGCAAACTTAGCCTAGCCCGTCTTCAAACTTAAGGAAATCGAAGTGCAAATCCTAAGACTGAGTCTTCTGGATTTGAGCCGGTCTCCTCCTCTTGGACTCCCACTAGCTCCGAGCCTCCTTAGGAACTCCATCAACTTCATCATGATTGTTTCTTGCGTCGGTCTTTGTAATTACAATTTAAATAAATAAATGAAATTTCAAAAGTAACGATATGGCCACAATTAATACAACCCAAATCTAGCAACTCAAGGGTTAAAAATTAAACTGAAATCTAAACCGGGCTTTGCTACGCTTCATATTGAAACCAACATGTTGTCAAACATCATGTTAACACACATCATGTTATCAAAAAAAAACATTAATTCAAAATTTTATCTTACTTAAAAGTGGGAAAATCCGATTTATGGAAACCAGATTTAGTCTTGATTAGTCAAAATTGAACCGGCTTGCCCCTGTTTATCGAAACCGGACCGGATCTCAAATTGAAAAATTTTGAGGAAATACCTTTGGGAATCGCCATGGGCCAAAACAAGCCCAAAATCCCAAAACCTATCAACCCGCCTCGGACCGTCCCAAAATCACCCGTGGGCGACCATGGGATGGCTCGTGGGCGCCGATCTGGTCGCCAAAGGGCTGACCGATCTGGTCGCCCGCGGCAGCAACCACGGATGGCCCTCGGGCCATTCCATGGTCGAGCCGAGGGCTCACCTGTTAGGATTGTGCCCTAGTCCAATGTAATTCCTTGATCTATATTGTAACGGACATCATTCTTCTACATAATAAAAGGCATAATATTACTAATGTGTTGTAGTAATAGATCTAATGTAATTTGATCTATGTCATAATGTGTGTAACCACTTAAAGTAGAACTATATGATAGCATTTGTGCCCTAGTCCAATTGCTATTAGCCTGTAAACGTCTATGTACATTATCATCGTTTGTAATATACATATAAAACGGCTTTGTATTACTTATGTGTTGAAGTAATATGTTAAGCATGGTCTGATTTATGACCACTAAAGTAGTAGAACCATAAATCTGTACGGATCACACTTAACGAGTCCCTGGTCAAAATATGCTTCCTTAGAAGCGACCAGTATGAGGATGGTTCTTAATGACGTAGTTCTACTTGTCATAGGGATGAGGGATCCCGGAATCATATCAAAGACATCATGAGGTGATTGATATCGGACGACCCGCTTTGAATAGTGTTTTCATAGATTAAGCCATGAACATATTCAAATGCGATAGCTTGTCACGATATCCTTAGACCGGGGAGTCTTTGTGATCACTATGCAATGAACATGCGGCTTTAACTTGCGCCTAACGCTTTCTGTAACAGGATTGCAATAACGGGCATGATTGGGTGGCGAAACGGGTTGCATGAGTGACACGAAAGACGGCTAAGGGATTTATCCCTCATACTACGGTATGGGAAAGATATCCGTTAAAAGGCCTCTTGATCGAGACTGACTGAGAGAAATAGCATGGCCATGCCGGTGATACGGGTCATCAGTTCTCAGCCATCTCACATATCAAGTAACAATGATTGACTGAACAAGGGTGACGACTCTATTCCTTGTGACCAATCGGGATATCTAGAGATAATAGGATAGTGACTTGTACGCACAAGGTTAAGTCGAATCATCGATCGTCATGCACCTTGGGTAATCATAACGTCTTACTAGAGACCACTTATGATGGATCGGGCAAGAGCGATCTTTTGCACCGATCTACCAACGGTGGCATAAGCCTAGAGGGTCACACACATTCAAGACGGATAACTTGAGACAAGGAAACCTTAACGTTTCTTGAGGAGCAATACATGGACAAAACCTCCAGTTTTGTGCCATGGGTTCAGTTTGAGAGAATAACTAGCGAATCGAGAAAACTGAGTTTTTTCGTCGATGTCGCGTCGGACTTTGTTTGATAAGTAACGACAAAAAGGGTCGGGCGACTTTTAAACACGGCACGAAACCACATGGGCGAGCCCTTTGGGCTCGGCCCATGAGGTCTCATAGCCGGCCCAAACAAGGGCCCAATAAGCCCTCTTGGCCGGCCCACATGGTTGGTCCATGTGTGGGGGCCACACAACACCATGCTTAGTTGGTGATTGTGGATTAAGAGGTGAGTGATTTAAGGGGTATGGGTTAAAGCACCTTTAAGCCCATACCAATCACTTTTGACCCATACTTGTGAGTTGGATGATTAATTGAAATACAAGACATTAATTCATTAATCAAAATAATCACACAACTCACAATTCTCTCTCTCTTTCTTGCTTGGCCGGCCACCTTGCTCCTCCTCTTCATCTTGCTCTCTTGTTCTTCATTTAATTGTTCTAGTAGGCAATTAAGTGAAGGATCATCAAGATCATCCCCTTGGTGTGGACTTGCTTTAGAGAAGAAGATCTGAAAGTTTTTCTTTAATCGATTCAACAAAGACTTAAAGGTAAACATCTTGTGGAATAGATTTTTCTTTGGGATTTAATGGTTTATGTTCTTGGACAAGGTTTGGAGTAGATTTTGTTATAATGCTTCCGCTATCTCGACGATCTAGAACGCTCCAAAACCCTACAGTGGTATCAGAGGGATGGTTACCCTCTTAATCTTTGTCTTGTTGAGTTTGTTTCGGTTTTGTGATTATTTGCATGCCAAAATTGTTGATAACATGCTTTTAACGTTTTTTGAGATATTTCCATGAAATATGTTATTTTTGAAAATATATTGAATTTGGAATTTTTCGGAAATTATTGGATTTGTCGGGTCCGAAAAGAGACTCTCGGGGAGCCGGATCGGATGTACCGGACGGAGGTCACCGGAGGCCGGGGAGGCCGGCGGTGACCGGGGCCGTCCCAACTCTTGGCCGAGGCCGAGAGTGGAGGCAATCTCGGTTTGGGCCTTCCAAGGCCTAAACCGAGCCGTGTTATGTTGGGCTCAGCCCAATGGGCTTTCGGCCCATTGGCTTGGCCTGACTTGGTTCGTGCGCGGTGTTTGATTCGTGGCACGAACCCGCGATCCAATATTTCGAAAACTTTCAAAATTTAATCGATTTCGATAAACCGTTTTTCGAAAAGGTCTAGTTTCGATAAACCCGACCAAGCAACTTGGCAAAATTAAAACCGGAATTATTGCATATTATTTGATAACATGTTTGTGTGATAACATGTTGGATGATGTGATGAGATGTATGATGCATTAGTAGCCCATTAGATTTTATCGCTTTCACGGTTTGCATAGCTTTAGTGTTAGCGTGTAATTATTCTTTTATTCGAGCCCATAAAGTGTAATTATTTTTTATCCGGTCTACGAACCGAGTATTAATTGTAATTATTACTCAAAGACGAGAAGATTGGAAAATCGAGCACAATGACGGTCTTGGAGGAAGTCCAAGAGCTAGTGGGAGCCCGAATGAGAAAGACGAGAAGATGTGAAGACTCATAGAATCCTAAGATTAGGATGGGCTATAAAATGCATATTTAACGCTTTATGAATGCTTGCTTGAATTATTTAATTAATAACATCCTTGCATGATTAGCTTATAAGTTCATAAGCCATCACCTCACATGCAAAGATCAAAATCGACTTTAATTGTTTGCATGTTTAAAGCGTTGTGAACTATCATCGCACGGGTTGTGATGGATGAGTTCAAATTTGAAACGTGTTTGCACGAGTTGCAAATGACGGTTTCAAATGAAAATAGTATGTGATACAATTAGAAACGTCACAACACGGGTTGTTGATGACGGGTTTCGTAATTGTGCCAAATACTTTCAAATTATTAAGCACAACCAATTTACAAGATTATTTGAGTCAAGTGAGATGCAACCCAAATTCTCACCCATGTAGAAACATTTTATCGGTGTCGTGCGCCTTAGCGGAGCATCGATCAAATGGGTTCTATATGGAAATGGTTGGTTGACTCGTTAGTGAAGGTTGGTTGACTCGACCACGATTCTTGGCCTGAGGTCGAGCTGGGGCATCGGAAGGGTAAGCCGTGTGTTTTTGCACATACCTTGACCAATAGTTACACGGGTTGTAATTGGACGGACGTCCTACCTAAATAAGTCAATTGGAGCGTTGCGCCTTAGCGTACTTCAAATGTAGAATAAGGGATCTTGGTTTAAAGATTCTATACCTTAGAATCGGATGGTTGCTGTTTAATTCGGATCTTCGTAAATTTATTCAACTTTTCTGATTAAATTTACTTTCTTCGTGTAGAAATGGCTAGTAATTCAACAAACTTGTCTAATTTGTTGTTGAGGACTATACTTGAAAAGTGTAAACTCAATGGGACAAATTATCTGGACTGGAACAGAAATTTACGACTTGTGTTAAAGTTGGAACGCAGGGAGTGCGTCCTTGATAAGGCTATCCCGGTGGAGCCAGCTGCCAACACAACGAGGGTCGTTAAGGATGCGTACGAGAAACACCTTAGCGACTCTATCGACGTTGCATGTGTCATGCTGGGCTGCATGGAGGCGGACCTCCAGAAGCAGTTTATGGAGCTATCCCATGATTCGTTTGCAATGTTTCCACAGATCAAGGATATGTTCAAAGAGAAAGTATGTAAGGACCGCTCCCGGACAATTTGGGTCAATTTTGTGAAAAATGGATGAAAATTTAAAAATTCGCGATTTGACCAAATTTTGACCCGAGAGTCACCGAGGACTACTATTTGAGCCATTTTAAGATGAAATTGTAATATTATGGATATTAGGTTCATATGGAAGCTAAAATTTAGCGAAACATCACGGTTCCGACGGTTTCGAAAAACGTGTCCGTTTCGGACGATTTCGGGTCCGAAATGACAAAAGTGGCTTGTGGGACCCCTCTACTTTACACTTGTCATGTATCTAGAGGGGGGGGGGGAGACTTTTGAGTGATTAAAAAATTAATTGTTTTAATTTAGATTTAAAAGAAAATGGAAAATAGGTTTATTTTATTAGTTTAGTGTTTAAATAATGGGATTTATGTGATAAAAGAGGGAAGGGGAGGCCATTCACGGCAGAACCAAAGAGAAGGAAAGGGAAAGAGAAAGAGAAAGAAGAAAGAAGGAAGAAGAGGAGAAGAACTTGGGCGATTTCCCGACGATCCGGCCGCGTGATCGACCATTTTCTTGCGTATTCGGGTTCCTCACATCATTGGCTACGGTGAGCAACTCATTTTTTTCCCATCGTGATGAGTTTGAGTTGTGGGTTGATGAGAAATGAGTGAAATGATGATGGAGTGGAGTTGTAGGGGTGTTTTGGAGCATTTTGGGACGTTTTTGAGATTTTCCGGCGGCCGGAGGGTTCGCCGGAGCTCCGGCCGGTCACCGGAGCTCCGGCCAGTGTGGTGGCGCGCCGGAGGTGGTCCGGCAGTGGCCAGCCCCTGCCTTGGCTGGCCGTGGCAGCCTTTGACGGCCGCGGGCCGTTTGGGCCTCTCGGGCCGTAAATGGCCCGGGTGGTCCCACGAGCCCGGATTTCGGGTTTGTGAGTTTCGGGAGGTCTCGGGTAACCCTCGAATCAATAGTTGACACCCTTGGTGATTTTTGGATTTAAATTACGAAAATCGGAAAATGTGTGTCGAAACTTTAATTTGCGCGATTATATTGCTCGGGTGTCGGAATTCGATTCCGTCAATTGCGTTGGTCCTCTCGAATATAATTAGGAATTTAGACACAAGTTTCGTAATTTTCGGAGTCCCGAGGGTCAAAAACTCGTTTCCGGGCAGATTGGGTGTTTCGGGGAAAATGGGTCATTCCGGACCCATTTTGGCTACTTTGATTAATTTGAAGTGTGTCCAAGTGTTAGGCACTTGTTGGAGTACACTTGTAAATTTATTGCATTCGTTTCGGAGTCTGTTTGAGTTTTTAATTATTGAATATAATTATTAGTTGATATTGACGCTCGCGGGAAAGGCAAGGCGTGAATAGCTCGAGCGGGAGGCTAGGAGCGTACGTAGAGCTTTCCTAAGGTAGGGGGACATAGCTTACCTAGACTCAATCTCTTGATGCATTGATTGAATTTATTTGAGTATTTAGTCGAGATAAAATGAAATGTTTGAACACCTTTTGCTCGATGTTGTGAATTAAATAGCATGTTGATGTGTTGATATAAATGCCTCTCTGTGAATTAGTTGAGTATCAAACTTGAACTGCTTGTGAGCACCTAGTTGTGCATGGTTATATTATTGCTTTTCAGACGATGACTTATTCCGTCTCGCACTTGTCTTGTTTGGGTTGATGTAAATGCCTCTCTGTGAACTAGTTTCTTGCACTTGGTTTGTGTTCTGTGAATGTATCGAAGGGTGTTGGGTGTGGTTGGTAAGGGTGTTGTGATGTGGAAGGGTGGAAAGGTGATGGGAGGCTGTTTGGTTGGATGGATAATCGAGTCAGGAGCGGTACCCCTCCTGGCCGTGATCGATTTCCATTCGGGGGTTGAACCGAGTCAAGGGTGGTACCCCCTTGGCCGTGATCGGTTACCTCAATTGTATGGCTGTGTGGTTGGATGGATAATCGAGTCAGGAGCGGTACCCCTCCTGGCCGCGATCGATTTCCATTCGGGGGTTGAACCGAGTCAAGGGCGGTACTCCTTGGCCGTGATCGGTTACCTCAATTGTGTGGTTGTGTTTGGATGGGCAATCGAGGCAGGAGCGGTACCCCTCCTGGCCATAATCGATTCCCGTTCGGAGGTTGAACCGACCAAGGGTGGTACCCCTCGCCGGTCGTAATCGGTTACCTCGGGAGTTGTGACGTGGTTGGTGGATGAGTAGTGGAAGTGTTGTGATTCGTACTTTACTGACTTCTTTGTGCTTACATGTATGTTTTTCCTCATCCTTGCTGTTTGTTTTAGTCTCTGGGTAGCGTGTTCACCCCTACTTGTAGTTGTGCAGGTTGGTGATTCTGAGCACACATTTGGTGGGAGCTTTTGGGGATGTGTCGTGTCGACGCACTGTGTTTTTGTTGTTGTTGGCTTTTGTAGACTCTGGTCTGAGTCATTTGCCATGTATATTTCTGTACCGCAACTTGTATAAAATATTTTGATGTAAATATTTGATTGACTGGCCATGTCGTGCCTCACTTTTGTACGCGTTACTTGTTGGTTTAATACAGATTTTAAAAAGAGAAATGGTATCGATGTATTTGTTGTAAACATGTTTCTTTATTTGACTCGTGCAATCCCATTTTGAACTAGGGACGCCTAAATCAAAATGTGATGGCTTCGTGCGAGAATAGTTATGTTGTAATTTGAGGACGCTCGAGTTATTTCATAACTATATCGCATCGTGTTATTTCAAAGGTTTTTAAATTCTTCGGGTAACGACTTTAATTCGGGAAACCGGATTTTGGAGCGTTACAGTTTGGTATCAGAGGTCTCAGGTTCAACACCTGTGCCTTACGTCGACATGTCGGGTAGAGTCAGTTGTAGGAAAGTTTGCGTGATTTTGGTCAATTTGGTCTTATGGTGCGTGAATCGGTTGTTAGTGTGAGTTAAATGACGACTTGTGTGCGTGTGGTGACAATAAAATGACATGGTGACGGGTGGAGGAGTACCTGTGTTAAAGTTGTGAAATGTTGTTAGTGAAACGTTGCGGCATGAAAATGAGTGTTGGCATGTTAGTGTGAATCTTGTTTGTTAGGATTGGACTGTACTAGGATAACAATCAGTTAGTACGTAGAGTAAATGTGGAGAATGTGAGAAGTTCTCGTCGCCCTTTTGCGCGGTGTTCTTTTGTAAAGAAATCCTAATTATGAACCGTCTTTGTGCAGTAGTGCACATGGCTCCGAGAACTAGGCGAGGTGGCGCTTTGAGGGGGAGAGGAGCACAGCGAGCGACGCATGAGCCTCCCAGGGCGGAACCCGGGGAGAGGACTACAGGGGTGGAGACGCCATCAACAGAGACTGCGTCAGGTAGCGCAGGACAGGCAGGGACCGCGGCTGAGGTGCCCCCGTCCACTGCAGGGATCCCCACTGTGGCTACCACCACTCCTCCCAGTGATCAGGTAGTGGGCGAGATACTACGGTCGATACAGTCGTTAGTGGCCATGTTGGGACAGAGGGAGACCGTGCCCACAGCTCCTGAGATATCACCAGTGCCGCCAGAGGTACCTGCAGCGCACGCGCTCCGGGACTTCCTGCGCCTGAACCCCCCAGCTTTCCATGGAGAGCCAGACCCTACGCGAGCTGAGCAGTGGCTGCGACAGATCACCCGCGACCTTGATACGTCTGGGATTACAGATGGGAGGACCAGAATCACATTTGCCGTCCATCAGCTCAGGGACGATGCATATTACTGGTGGGAGCGAGTTCGGACCAGAGTGGGAGAAGACTATGAGGATTTCAAGGAGATTTTCCTTGAGAGCTATTTTCCCGAGTCGGCAAGGGATAGTCGTCAGCAGCAGTTCCTGGAACTGCGACAGGGTGCAATGACGGTGCTAGAGTACGAGGCACAGTTCACAGCCCTGTCGAGATTTGCGCCAGACCTAGTGAGGTTCGAGGCGAGCCGATGTAAGAGGTTCGAGAGGGGACTACGACCAGAGATCTTCGACAGGATCCTCTCTCACCGGATCAGGGTGTACTCGGTGATGGTCGACACTGCAGCGGCCATCGAAGAAGGGATGGCAGAGGCACAGAGGCTCAGGGAGCAGAGACCCAGGCCAAGCAGCTTCACTAGGCAGACGGAGTCAAGGGACTTCAAGAGGCCTTGAATTTCAAGCTTTCCTCCGCAGTCGTCGGGGAGAATGGTGCAGAGACCGCTAGCATCGCTGGATACCGTGGGATCCAGCCCAGTAGGCCCAAGGTCACCACCGGTATGCTATGAGTGTCATCAGCCAGGTCACCTCTGCAGGGATTGCCCTTGAAACCGTGCACCTACGAGGCAGCTTTCGGGGGGAACTCAGAGCGGTCAGTTCAGAGCACCAGTAGAGAGACCGAGCGGTCGGCCAGGACAGGGAGGCAGGCCTAGTTCTGGACCACCCACGTGCTTTGGGTGTGGACGTCCAGGACACCTCGCTCGGGATTGTTACTCTAGCAGAATCGGGAGTCAGGGCCCACGACAGCACTCTGCACCATCTGCACGGTCGTCAGCAGCACGACAGGATTCCCGACCCCAACAAGGGGTCGGACCAGCCCAGTCGACGAGACCAGGTACTAGTCGGGGGCAGCCGAGAGCAGATGGACAACAGGTCCAAGGTCGGGTCTATGCAGTGTCGGGTCATACCGAGCCTCCACCGTCAGAGGACCAGAGAGCAGCTCAGGGTACGTTCCTCGTTTTTAATTTGTGGGCATCCATTCTTATCGACACGGGTGCATCGAACTCTTTTATCTCCGCACAGTTTGCACGAGCACTGGGGTTAGTAGTCGAGTCGCTGAGTCCGCCCTTGTGCGTCGATACGCCTTTAGGGGATGGCACTGTTCTAAGTAGAATCTGCAGGGGCTGCGAAGTTAGAGTAGCAGACCACTCTCTTGTGTGGGACCTTATCGTGCTAGACATGACTACTTTCGACGTGATCCTCGGCATGGACTGGTTGAGGCGATACAGGGCTAACATCGACTGTTATCGGAGGAGGGTGACCGTATCGAGTGGGGACTCTATGATTTCATGTTCATTGGGTAGCCGGAGTGGAGTTCTTCTTGCAGCGTTGTCCGCTACGGGTGACGGACCGAAGGACGAAGGCAGAGGGCTACCACGAGTTGTCGACGAGTTTCCAGACGTCTTTCCAGGTGATCTTAGCGGATTGCCGCCTATGCGCGAGGTGGAGTTCACTATCGAGTTGATGCCGGGAACCGCGCCGATCTCTGTGGCACCATATCGTTTCGCCCCCGCGGAACTCGAGGACTTGAAGAGTCAACTCCAGGAACTGCAGGAGAAGGGGTTCATACGGCCGAGCACCTCGCCGTGGGGCGCTCCGGCGTTGTTCGTAAAGAAGAAAGAGGGTTCGCTCCGGATGTGCATAGATTACCGGAAGCTGAACAGGGTGACAGTGAAGAATCGTTATCCGATGCCGCGGATAGACGATCTCTTTGATCAGCTCAGGGGATCGAGGTGCTTCTCCAAGATCGACTTGCGGTCTGGATATCATCAGTTGCGAGTACGGGAGGAAGACATCCCGAAGACCGCGTTCCGAACGCGGTATGGTCATTTTGAATTCCTAGTGATGCCGTTCGGCTTGACCAACGCCCCAGCGGCGTTCATGGATCTTATGACTCGCATCTTCCGACCTTACCTCGATCGATTCGTCATCGTATTTGTCGACGATATTCTCATCTACTCACCGGACGAGGGGACTCATGAGGCGCATTTGAGGACTGTACTCCAGTTACTGCGATCGCACCAACTTTACGCGAAGTTGGAAAAATGCGATTTCTGGCTTACTGTAAGGACCTCTCCCGGTCGGTTAGTCGAAAAAAAAAAAAAAAAAAAAAAAAAAAAAAAAATCGGAAAAATTTAAAGTTTTCGACATGGACCTAAATGAACCTGAATTTGACTCTGAGGGTCAACTCGGACTTAAGTTGACCCCAAAATCGACCAAACTGAGTCCCAGACGACTCAGGGCAACTTCTGGACCATTTCGGGAAAAGTTGACTTTTTGCCGAAAAAGTCAACCGAGAGCCGTTTTGAGCCGTTCGAGGCTCGTTTCGAACTCAAAAAGCTTAACGGTCTTCGCAGCGATCTTAGTTGGGTCATTTTAAGTCAGACAGGACGTTTTGCTGAAATCTCGAAAAACGTGCCCGAACGGGGCCCGAAACGTCCGATTTTGGAAAATCCGACCGGAAAATATTTTCTAGGATATATTATGAGTTAGTGGTTGGTGGGACCAACCACTTTGGACACTTGTCACAAAATGGGTGGTGGAACAAATATATGTGGATGAAATTGGTTTAAGTGAATTATATTAGTTTTTTTTTAAGTTAGTTTTTAATTAGTTTTTTTGTGTGGGCTTTAAGAGAGAGGGGAGTAGTCTCGGCTGAACCAAAAAGGAGAGAGAAAGAGAGGGTGTTGGCCAAGAGAAGAGGGGAGGAAGAAAGAAGAAGAAAAGAGAAAAGATTGTGGCGATTTCCCGACGTTCCGACCGTCCAAACGTCTTGATTTTTGCGTGTTCGGGTTCTCCTCGTCGTGGGCTACAAGAGGTAGGTTTTGGATTCCCATTTCCTTGAGTTTGGATTTATGGAGTTGTGGAATATGGATTGATTGAAGTTGGATTAGTGTTAAGGGGGTAATTTGGAGCGTTTTGAGACAAACGGGAGGTTTGTCCGGTGACCGGGAGCTCGCCGGAGCTCCGGCCGGTCACCGGAGGTGGGGCCCGCGTGCCCGGAGTTCGGGTTTTTACGTGTTATGCAATCCCGGAAAATCCCTAGAACACTAATTCGTGACTTTGGAAGAAATTGGAATTAATTTGGCTAAAATGTGTTTGTTTCGCTAAACTTTAAAGTCGAGATTAAATCCCCCGGAAGTCGGAACGTAATTCCGTCAATTTTATTGGTGATCTCGAATTTAATTATGCGCGTAGAATAAATTTGAGAATTGTTGGAATTGAATTGTGGGAAAAGATTATTTATTATTTGAGGAACCTTAATGACGGGATTGAGTCGCTCGGGCGTCGGAATTTGGTTCCGTCGATTGCGTTGGACCCCTTGAATATAATTATGATTTGTTGATGCGAAAATGAAATTTTTCGGGGTCCCGAGGTCATTTTAGCGTTTCCGGGCAGATTCGGGAAAGTGTGCGAATTGGGTCGTTCCGGGTCCTTTTTGGCAACTCGGTGTAATTAGGAAGTATTGGAGTGATCGGGACTCATTGGGGTGTACTTGGGCGTTAGTTTCGTTAGAATCGGACTTCGATCAATTGCTAAAGTTTGTGCGTTTGTCGTTATTAGATTCTTCCATCGCTCGTGGAAAGGGAAGGATTTAGACGTGGTGTCGCGAGAGACTTGGAGCTAACGTTGGATAATTATCGAGGTAGGGAAAAGTAGCCGTATATCCGTACATGACTTGGGAAAGTTACTAGTAATTGCATGTGGGCACCTTTTGTGTTCTTAGTATATGTATGTGTAGAATTGCATGTGGGCACCTGGTTGTGTCTATAGGTTGATTATACTACAGCGACGTGCCATTCCGCTGTATGCTTTATTGGGGGTGTTACCGCTTTACTCATTGCGTTTGGTTTGAATGTGTTATGCTTGTTCAATTGTGAGTAATGGTAAATTGTGATTTGACGTGTTTGAAGATGTCGTGCCTTAACATGTAAATTGAAATGATTTGAGTTGAGTATATTCTTCACTATGGTTGAACTGTATTGTGAGTAAATGGTGAATGCGATTTGATGTGTTTGAAGATGTTGTGCCTTAACATGTAAATCGAAATGACTTGAGTTGATTATTTCTCTCCTGTGGTTGAAATGTTTTGTGGATGATGGTTACGGGCGGGAGCCCAGTGTGTGTGGATGTTGGTTACGGGCGGGAGCCCAGTGTGCGTGGTGGTTTGTGTCTGTTGCTGGTTGACGCCCAGGTGGGAAAGATACGTCCGTGATCTCCGTTCGGGTGGGGTAGATTTGCGCTCTTACCGCGCTTCTCCATCCATGCCGCGAAGAGGCGTCCACGCCTTTCGATTAGCAATCGAAGAAGTGGGGGGCAGACCAGGCCCAGACAGCTAGCCACTGTAAACTGGCCGCCGCGAAGAGGTTTCACGCCTACGACTAGCTATCGAAAAGTGGGAGGCAGACCAGGCCCAGACAGCTTGCGACTGTAAACTGGCGTGTTATAGGTTGCATCACCTGGTCGTGTAGACCTTGTCCAACACCGTGCGTGTTTGGCAAGATGGACTCGACGAAGTACCCGGATTGTTGCCTTTCCTTGAGTGAAAGGTTTGTTTGATTGATGTTGCTTGGTTGATTGTGTGATGATTTGAGTATTGAGAATGAGACGAAATGTTTGGATAATGGTTGAGTTTTACTAATGATCTTTTTCGAACTGTGCTTATGTATCACCCTGTCAATTACTTGTATGCCGTTGTCAGTCGGGTATCCGTTGCGGTGAGCGTAAATGCTCACCCCCTGCTACTCTTCCTGCAGACAGGTGAGGATCGTGATTGTGGATAGGAGGACATCTCGAAGCTGGAGGAGCTGGAGAGTCCGGGTTGTTTTGGGCGTGTTAGTTGACGTACAATTTAGTGTCGACGTTTTGTTGTTTCTTGATCAGACTCAGAGTCTCTGACTCGTGTTGTATATTCTTTTGAGCAGTTATAAAATTCGCGGTTCATTGTATTTGTGTTCTTTTTATTTGGTTACTATTACTGTTTCAGTTGTTTCGGACACTGATTCCTCGTTCGCGTTCCGGGCTCGGTCTCTACCGAATTTGGGGCGTGACAGTTTGGTATCAGAGGTTAGGTTTAACACCTCTGGCCGTACGTCAACTAGGTGGGTAGAGTTAGTCCATTAGGCTCCTGTCGTGTGTTGGTTGTGCAAGGTCAGAAATCGTGCGTGATTTTTCCGTGAGATATTTTCACCGTCGCGACTTGACTCAGGGGCGCCCCTGGGTCGAACGTGACGGTAGTGATGTCCGATCGTTACCTCTTAGTTCGGGGACGCCTGGACCGGGTTGTGACGACGTGATATCAAAATGGGGTTTTGTGATTGAAAGGGGAAATTGTTGAAAATATGGGCAAGTTCGAAATTGATGTTGACCTTACTAGTCATGTTCAAAAAAAATCTTACATGTTGAATAAGTTTTAAAATGCGAGATGTAGCTAAGTATGCGGGGTGATTGTGACTGTGGTAGGTTGTGTGATGCCATGTGTGGTGATTGTGTGAGCATATGTTGATTGCGAGCATGTGAAATATGTATGATAATACGTTGTTTGTAGACATGTGTGTCCAGAGTATATGAACGCCCGTATAATGAGCGTGCTCGTTGTGTTGTGAGTTCTGGAACTGAGTGTGTACGTGTATTTGTGCAGTAGATACATACGACATGGCACCTAGACCTAGGAGAGGTAGGTCGGCCGGATTGCCGACGCAACCGCCCACCGTCGAGCCAGTTGAGGCGACGGGTGGACCGGCAGCTCCCGCTGGGGAGGATCGGAGGAACGAGACGGGACCATCGGTGGTTCCGCCCAACGTTCCGCCAGTTGCGGACCCACCTACTGCGGCCATTCTAGGAGAGCTGACCCGCACAGTGCAGAGTTTAGTGGCAATCATTGCGCAGAGAGAGTCTGCATCGCCAGCCCCGCAGACTCCGCCGACTGCTGCTACTACTATTCCAGCGAGGTCCGTTCAGGCCGAGGGCCATACGGCACATGCGCTGAGGGATTTTCTGAGGTTGGATACACCCTCATTCTACGGGGAGCCAGACCCTGATATGGCGGAGCGATGGCTGGATCAGATTACGCGGAACCTGGACACGTCCGGGATCATGGACGAGCACACCAGGGTGTCCTTTGCAGCTCATCAGCTGAAGGACAACGCCTACCATTGGTGGAGGCGCGTGCAGGACCGAGTCGGGGGTGACTACCGAGTATTCGAGACGGTCTTCCTGGAGCAGTACTTTCCGGAGTCTGCCAGGGAGGAGCGACAGCAGCAGTTCCTGGAACTGCGACAGGATGGTTTGTCGGTGGCAGAGTACGAGGCTAGGTTTACGACGTTGTCTCGCTTTGCACCAGAGATGGTGGTGACTGAGGCTCACCGATGCAGGAGGTTTGAGAGGGGACTTAGGACCTCGATTCTGGATCGAGTCCTCGCCCTGAGGATTCGAGTGTACTCTGAGCTGGTCGACACGGCAGTGGCCGTAGAGCGAGGTATTAGGGAGGCCGCGAGAGCCCGTGAGAGTAGACCGCGACCGAGCAGCGTCGCAGGTCTGTCCGAGTCCCGAGACTCGAGGAGGCAGAGGATCGTGGGGTCTTTCAGACCACAGTCTCAGTTTAGCGGACCGAGACAGTCGGGTTCAGTGGCATCAGTGGGGCCCGTCATTGCAGACCAGAGGCCAGTATGTTTTCTCTGCCAGCAGCCAGGCCATATGAGGCGCGATTGCCCGCGCAATAGAGGACCCGCAGCACTACCGGCGACGAGTAGTCGGTTCAGTCAGGGGAGTCGACCGAGCGGCAGCGAGGTTAGGTGCTACCTATGTGGCCAGACAGGACACATAGCTAGGGAATGCCCCGGTCAAGGTGGGGGAACGTCAGTGCAGCGACCGCAGCAGTCGCACACGGCACAGTCGCCGCAGGCTCGCCAGCGTCAGGGCCAGCCGTTGAGATTTTCGCAGCCATCTACGAGCGCACCAGTTCCGAGGCAGCAGTTGAGGTCCGCACAGCCGGCGTCTGGCGCGTCAGCTCCGAGACAGGGAGCGCAGGCGCCGCAAGGCAGAGTGTATGCTGTCGGCGACTCACGTGCTGCAGGACCGTCCCCAGACCCTTCGGTCGCTCACGGTACGTTACTGTTGTATAACTCTTGGGCGTCATTTCTGTTCGATACGGGCGCATCGCATTCCTTTATTTCTGCTGCTTGTGCTGAGATGCTGGGGCTAAGCAGTGAGCCGTTGAGTCCACCTCTGTGCCTTCACACACCAGTCGGAGGTGAGGTTGTGTTGACTAGAGTGTGCCGAGCCTGCGAAGTTAGAGTAGCAGACCTTTCTTTCCTTTGTGACCTAATCGTGCTGGGTATGACTGCCTTCGACGTGATCTTAGGCATGGATTGGCTTGCGAGGTACCGTGCGTACATCGACTGTTATCGGCGACGGGTGACAGTGTCAGCAGGCAGCACGACCGTTTCGTGTTCGCTGGGCAGCAAGAGCGGAATTCTCCTATCGGCATTATACACCGTTGATGAGGTGTCGATCGTGCAGAGCCGAGAGTTACCGCGAGTAGTATGCGAGTTTCCAGAGGTCTTTCCCGAGGAGTTGAGTGGGTTGCCACCAGTTCGCGAGGTAGAATTCAGGATCGACCTGATGCCGGGGACGGCGCCGATATCAGTAGCGCCTTACAGATTCGCGCCAGCAGAACTGACCGAGCTGAAGACTCAGCTCGAAGAACTCCGAAAAAAGGGGTTTATACGTCCGAGCACATCACCGTGGGGAGCGCCAGCACTCTTCGTGAAGAAGAAGGGTGGAGCGCTGAGGATGTGCATAGATTACCGGAAACTGAACCGGGTCACGGTGAAGAACCGGTACCCGATGCCGAGAATCGACGATCTATTCGACCAGTTGAGAGGGTCGACGTGCTTTTCGAAGATCGATCTACGTTCGGGATACCACCAGTTGCGAGTCCGGGAGGAGGACGTCGCAAAGACCGCGTTTCGGACGCGGTATGGGCATTACGAGTTCCTAGTAATGCCCTTCAGGTTGACAAACGCGCCTGCAGCGTTCATGGATCTGATGAACCGCATATTCCGGCCGTTCTTAGATCAGTTTGTAGTGGTTTTCGTAGACGACATCCTGGTCTACTCTCAGAGTGAGGAAGCGCACGTGGTGCATTTAAGGGTTGTCTTGACTTTACTGCGCACGCATCAGTTGTATGCCAACCTGGAGAAGTGCGAGTTTTGGCTCGCCGAGGTGAAGTTCCTCGGACATGTCGTTTCGGCCGACGGCATACTGGTCGATCCGGCGAAGGTCGACGCGGTCTCGAAGTGGGCGCAGCCCACGAACGTCTTCGAGATTCGTAGCTTCTTGGGTTTGGCGGGTTATTATCGACGGTTCGTACAGGACTTTGCGCGCCTAGCCGCGCCTTTGACTTTCCTTACGCGCAAGGGAGTCAAGTTTGCGTGGACTGAGGACTGTGAGCGTTCATTTACAGAGCTGAAGGCTCGCCTGACTACCGCTCCAGTGTTGATAGTGCCAGAACGCAGAATTGGCTATGAGATTTATTGCGACGCGTCCGGTGAGGGACTAGGCTGTGTATTGATGCAGACAGGTAGGGTAGTTGCTTATGGCTCCAGGCAGCTGAAGACGCACGAGCGCAACTATCCTACACACGACTTGGAGTTGGCAGCAGTCGTGTTCGCACTGAAGATCTGGCGCTATTATCTGTACGGTGAGGGATTTCAGGTTTTCTCGGACCATAAGAGTCTCAGATATATCTTTACCCAGAAAGACCTGAATATGCGCCAGCGGCGATGGATGGAGCTACTTGATGATTACGACTTTGAGCTACTCTATCACCCGGGCAAGGCGAACGTGGTCGCCGACGCCCTGAGTAGGAAGTCGATCCATTGCCTTGCTAGCATAGCAGTCCGGGAGTGGGACATGATGGGAGAGCTTGGCACGTTTGGGCTTGAGCTAGAGGAGGTAACAGATCGGGTATCTATGTGCTCGTTGGTGGCGCGGCCCACACTACTTGCCCGAGTTTTGGAGGCGCAGTGTGAGGATGCCGAAGCAACGGCGATCCGGGCGAGGGTTGCTGACGGCATTGACGCAGAGGATTGGGAGCAGAGCGCAGATTGGGGTTTGCGGTACCGAGGAGGGTTGTTTGTGCCACGTAGCTGTAGAGACGACGTGCTACGAGAGTCACATCATTCGCGTCTTACGGTGCACCCTGGTGGCACTAAGATGTACCGCGACATCAGACATTATTTCTGGTGGAGCGGAATGCGGAGAGCGGTCGCGGAGTACGTATCGAGATGCCTTACCTGTCAGCAGGTGAAGGCCGAGCATCAGCGTCCCTCTGGTTTGTTGCAGCCCCTGCCCATTGCTCAGTGGAAGTGGGAGCACGTCACGATGGATTTCGTGAGTGGTTTACCGAGATCGCCGAAGGGGCGTGATGCAGTATGGGTAGTGGTCGATCGGTTGACGAAGTCGGCCCATTTCCTGCCCATGAGGATGACTGACTCAGTCGACGTATTGAGCACCCTATACATCCGTGAGATCGTCCGTCTCCACGGAGTTCCCGTATCGATAGTGTCTGATAGGGATCCTCGATTCACTTCCAGGTTCTGGCCGAGTCTTCAGACGGCTTTGGGTACTGAGGTCCTACTGAGTACAGCATACCACCCTCAGACAGACGGCCAGTCAGAGCGCACTATCCAGATTTTGGAGGACATGCTGCGTGCATGCGTATTAGATTTCAGAGGCTCGTGGGAAGACCATCTACCGTTGGTCGAGTTCGCCTACAACAATAGCTTCCAGTCCAGTATTGGGATGGCGCCTTTTGAAGCATTGTATGGGAGGCCGTGTAGATCGCCCGTGTGTTGGGCAGAAGTGGGGGACAAGAGTTTGATCGGTCCCGAACTTGTTCGAGAGACGACTGAGAAGGTCGCACTGATACGTGAGCGGTTGAAGACCGCACAGAGTCGGCAGAAGAGTTATGCTGACAGACGGCGCCGACCTCTTGAGTTCGCAGTTGGTGACCACGTATTTCTCAGGGTGAGTCCGAAGAAGGGACTGATACGGTTTAGCCGCGGCGGAGGCAAGCTAGCCCCGCGCTACATTGGGCCATTCGAGGTGTTAGGCAGAGTCGGAGCAGTTGCTTACCGTCTGGCTCTGCCACCGCAGCTTGGAAATGTGCATAACGTCTTCCACGTTTCCCAACTGCGGAAGTATCACGCAGACCCCTCTCACGTCATTGAGTGGGCGGATGTTGAGGTTGCTGATGATGTCTCATACGAGGAGAAGCCGGTGCTGATTGTAGATTCACGGGAGCAAGTCTTGCGTGGCAAGACTATCCGGCTAGTACGTGTACTTTGGCAGCATCACGGAGCTGAGTCGACATGGGAACGCGAGGACGAGATTCGCACGAAGTACTCAGACCTATTCAACTCTTGAGGTACATTTTAATTTCGCGGACAAAATTCCTTTAAGGAGGGGAGGTTGTAAGGACCTCTCCCGGTCGGTTAGTCGAAAAAAAAAAAAAAAAAAAAAAAAATCGGAAAAATTTAAAGTTTTCGACATGGACCTAAATGAACCTGAATTTGACTCTGAGGGTCAACTCGGACTTAAGTTGACCCCAAAATCGACCAAACTGAGTCCCAGACGACTCAGGGCAACTTCTGGACCATTTCGGGAAAAGTTGACTTTTTGCCGAAAAAGTCAACCGAGAGCCGTTTTGAGCCGTTCGAGGCTCGTTTCGAACTCGAAAAGCTTAACGGTCTTCGCAGCGATCTTAGTTGGGTCATTTTAAGTCAGACAGGACGTTTTGCTGAAATCTCGAAAAACGTGCCCGAACGGGGCCCGAAACGTCCGATTTTGGAAAATCCGACCGGAAAATATTTTCTAGGATATATTATGAGTTAGTGGTTGGTGGGACCAACCACTTTGGACACTTGTCACAAAATGGGTGGTGGAACAAATATATGTGGATGAAATTGGTTTAAGTGAATTATATTAGTTTTTTTTTTAGTTAGTTTTTAATTAGTTTTTTTGTGTGGGCTTTAAGAGAGAGGGGAGTAGTCTCGGCTGAACCAAAAAGGAGAGAGAAAGAGAGGGTGTTGGCCAAGAGAAGAGGGGAGGAAGAAAGAAGAAGAAAAGAGAAAAGATTGTGGCGATTTCCCGACGTTCCGACCGTCCAAACGTCTTGATTTTTGCGTGTTCGGGTTCTCCTCGTCGTGGGCTACAAGAGGTAGGTTTTGGATTCCCATTTCCTTGAGTTTGGATTTATGGAGTTGTGGAATATGGATTGATTGAAGTTGGATTAGTGTTAAGGGGGTAATTTGGAGCGTTTTGAGACAAACGGGAGGTTTGTCCGGTGACCGGGAGCTCGCCGGAGCTCCGGCCGGTCACCGGAGGTGGGGCCCGCGTGCCCGGAGTTCGGGTTTTTACGTGTTATGCAATCCCGGAAAATCCCTAGAACACTAATTCGTGACTTTGGAAGAAATTGGAATTAATTTGGCTAAAATGTGTTTGTTTCGCTAAACTTTAAAGTCGAGATTAAATCCCCCGGAAGTCGGAACGTAATTCCGTCAATTTTATTGGTGATCTCGAATTTAATTATGCGCGTAGAATAAATTTGAGAATTGTTGGAATTGAATTGTGGGAAAAGATTATTTATTATTTGAGGAACCTTAATGACGGGATTGAGTCGCTCGGGCGTCGGAATTTGGTTCCGTCGATTGCGTTGGACCCCTTGAATATAATTATGATTTGTTGATGCGAAAATGGAATTTTTCGGGGTCCCGAGGTCATTTTAGCGTTTCCGGGCAGATTCGGGAAAGTGTGCGAATTGGGTCGTTCCGGGTCCTTTTTGGCAACTCGGTGTAATTAGGAAGTATTGGAGTGATCGGGACTCATTGGGGTGTACTTGGGCGTTAGTTTCGTTAGAATCGGACTTCGATCAATTGCTAAAGTTTGTGCGTTTGTCGTTATTAGATTCTTCCATCGCTCGTGGAAAGGGAAGGATTTAGACGTGGTGTCGCGAGAGACTTGGAGCTAACGTTGGATAATTATCGAGGTAGGGAAAAGTAGCCGTATATCCGTACATGACTTGGGAAAGTTACTAGTAATTGCATGTGGGCACCTTTTGTGTTCTTAGTATATGTATGTGTAGAATTGCATGTGGGCACCTGGTTGTGTCTATAGGTTGATTATACTACAGCGACGTGCCATTCCGCTGTATGCTTTATTGGGGGTGTTACCGCTTTACTCATTGCGTTTGGTTTGAATGTGTTATGCTTGTTCAATTGTGAGTAATGGTAAATTGTGATTTGACGTGTTTGAAGATGTCGTGCCTTAACATGTAAATTGAAATGATTTGAGTTGAGTATATTCTTCACTATGGTTGAACTGTATTGTGAGTAAATGGTGAATGCGATTTGATGTGTTTGAAGATGTTGTGCCTTAACATGTAAATCGAAATGACTTGAGTTGATTATTTCTCTCCTGTGGTTGAAATGTTTTGTGGATGATGGTTACGGGCGGGAGCCCAGTGTGTGTGGATGTTGGTTACGGGCGGGAGCCCAGTGTGCGTGGTGGTTTGTGTCTGTTGCTGGTTGACGCCCAGGTGGGAAAGATACGTCCGTGATCTCCGTTCGGGTGGGGTAGATTTGCGCTCTTACCGCGCTTCTCCATCCATGCCGCGAAGAGGCGTCCACGCCTTTCGATTAGCAATCGAAGAAGTGGGGGGCAGACCAGGCCCAGACAGCTAGCCACTGTAAACTGGCCACCGCGAAGAGGTTTCACGCCTACGACTAGCTATCGAAAAGTGGGAGGCAGACCAGGCCCAGACAGCTTGCGACTGTAAACTGGCGTGTTATAGGTTGCATCACCTGGTCGTGTAGACCTTGTCCAACACCGTGCGTGTTTGGCAAGATGGACTCGACGAAGTACCCGGATTGTTGCCTTTCCTTGAGTGAAAGGTTTGTTTGATTGATGTTGCTTGGTTGATTGTGTGATGATTTGAGTATTGAGAATGAGACGAAATGTTTGGATAATGGTTGAGTTTTACTAATGATCTTTTTCGAACTGTGCTTATGTATCACCCTGTCAATTACTTGTATGCCGTTGTCAGTCGGGTATCCGTTGCGGTGAGCGTAAATGCTCACCCCCTGCTACTCTTCCTGCAGACAGGTGAGGATCGTGATTGTGGATAGGAGGACATCTCGAAGCTGGAGGAGCTGGAGAGTCCGGGTTGTTTTGGGCGTGTTAGTTGACGTACAATTTAGTGTCGACGTTTTGTTGTTTCTTGATCAGACTCAGAGTCTCTGACTCGTGTTGTATATTCTTTTGAGCAGTTATAAAATTCGCGGTTCATTGTATTTGTGTTCTTTTTATTTGGTTACTATTACTGTTTCAGTTGTTTCGGACACTGATTCCTCGTTCGCGTTCCGGGCTCGGTCTCTACCGAATTTGGGGCGTGACAGTTACCGAGGTGAGATTCCTCGGACATGTCGTATCGGGTGACGGCGTGTTTGTCGATCCGTCCAAGATCGACGCGGTCTCGAAATGGGCGCGACCTACGAGCGTTTTCGAGATCCGCAGCTTCCTGGGATTGGCAGGGTACTATAGGAGGTTCGTCAAAGACTTTGCGCGCCTCGCAGCACCTTTGACTCGCCTCACGCGGAAGGGAGTTAAGTTCGATTGGGGTGAGGCTTGCGAGCGCTCCTTCGCGGAGTTGAAGACTCGGTTGACCACGGCTCCGGTTTTGATAGTACCTGAGCGAGGGATAGGCTATGACGTTTACTGCGACGCATCCGGAGAAGGACTGGGGAGTGTTTTGATGCAGCAGGGTAAGGTGGTGGCTTTTGGGTCCCGACAGCTTAAAGTGCACGAGAGAAACTATCCGACACACGATCTAGAACTTGCAGCGGTCGTGTTTGCACTAAAGCTTTGGCGTCACTACCTCTACGGTGAGAAGTTTCAAGTCTTTTCGGATCACAAGAGCCTAATATATCTCTTTACCCAGAAAGACCTGAACATGCGACAACGGCGTTGGATGGAGCTGATTGAGGATTATGACTTCGATCTGCTATACCACCCGGGCAAGGCGAATGTGGTCGCCGATGCCCTCAGCAGAAAGTCACTCCATAGCCTTGGCTCCGTAGCAGTTCGGGAATGGAAGATGATGGGAGAGCTCAGCGAGTTCAGGGTTGAGTTGGAGGAAGTCACGGGACGAGTCGCACTGTGTTCATTGGTGGCGCAGCCTACACTGGTGAGTCGGGTGATTGAGGCTCAGATTGATGACTCAGAGACAGCAACGTTCCGGATGAAAATGGCTAACGGAGTTGAGTCCGAGGGGTGGTCGATGGGCAACGATCAGGGCCTTCGTTTCCAGAACAGATTGTTTGTGCCCAAGAGTCTCCGTGAGGAAGTACTACGCGAGTCACACAACTCACGACTCGTTGTGCATCCTGGTGGGACTAAGATGTACCACGACATCAGGCGCCATTTTTGGTGGAATGGGATGAAGCGGGAGATAGCAGGGTTCGTAGCTCGATGTCTCACTTGTCAGCAGGTGAAGATAGAACACCAGAGACCAGCGGGACCTCTACAACCGTTGGAGATAGCCGAGTGGAAATGGGAGCATATTACGATGGATTTCGTATGCGGACTGCCGAGGTCAGCAAGGGGTAACGATGCGGTGTGGGTGATAGTTGATCGACTATCTAAGTCCGCGCATTTCTTGCCAATGAGGATGACAGACTCGGTAGATAAGTTGAGCAGGCTATATGTACGCGAGATCGTGAGGTTACACGGAGTGCCGGTGTCGATAATATCGGACCGAGATCCTCGCTTTACATCCCGATTCTGGGATAGCCTACAGGGCACGTTGGGTACGGATATTCGTCTGAGTACGGCTTACCACCCACAGACGGACGGTCAGTCAGAGCGGGTCATTCAGATATTAGAGGACATGCTCCGAGCGTGTATACTGGATTTTCACGGAGCGTGGGAGGATCATTTACCGTTGGCAGAGTTTGCGTATAACAACAGTTACCAGGCTAGCATCGGGATGGCACCATTTGAGGCCTTGTATGGTAGACCGTGCCGATCACCAGTTTGTTGGGCTGAGGTGGGAGATAAGAGTCTACTGGGACCCGAGCTGGTAAGGGAGACTACTGAGAAGGTAGCCTTGATTCGAGAGCGACTGAAAACGGCGCAGAGTAGACAAAAGAGTTATGCGGACCGGAGACGTCGACCTCTCGAGTTTGAGGTAGGCGACCACGTCTTCTTGCGAGTGAGCCCGAAGAAAGGGCTAATAAGGTTTAAGAAGGCAAGAAGCGACGGTAAGTTGGCCCCGAGGTACATTGGCCCCTTCGAGATCATCGCCAGGATTGGAGCAGTGGCTTACAGGCTCGCACTGCCACCATCCCTTGCAGCGGTTCACAACGTATTCCATGTATCGATGCTGAGAAAATATCACCCTGACCCGTCGCACGTGATAGAATGGGCTGAGTTGGAGTTGACCCCAGATGCCTCGTATGAGGAAAGGCCAGTTCAGATCTTAGACTCACGAGATCAGATATTGAGAGGCAGGACCATCCCACTAGTGCGAGTGCTTTGGCAACATCACGGTGTCGAAGAGTCGACGTGGGAGCGGGCAGATGAGATTCGTGCTAAGTATCCCTGCCTTTTCGAGAATTGAGGTACGTTTTAATTTCGCGGACGAAATTCTCTAAGGAGGGAAGGTTGTAAGGACCGCTCCCGGACAATTTGGGTCAATTTTGTGAAAAATGGATGAAAATTTAAAAATTCGCGATTTGACCAAATTTTGACCCGAGAGTCACCGAGGACTACTATTTGAGCCATTTTAAGATGAAATTGTAATATTATGGATATTAGGTTCATATGGAAGCTAAAATTTAGCGAAACATCACGGTTCCGACGGTTTCGAAAAACGTGTCCGTTTCGGACGATTTCGGGTCCGAAATGACAAAAGTGGCTTGTGGGACCCCTCTACTTTACACTTGTCATGTATCTAGAGGGGGGGGGGAGACTTTTGAGTGATTAAAAAATTAATTGATTTAATTTAGATTTAAAAGAAAATGGAAAATAGGTTTATTTTATTAGTTTAGTGTTTAAATAATGGGATTTATGTGATAAAAGAGGGAAGGGGAGGCCATTCACGGCAGAACCAAAGAGAAGGAAAGGGAAAGAGAAAGAGAAAGAAGAAAGAAGGAAGAAGAGGAGAAGAACTTGGGCGATTTCCCGACGATCCGGCCGCGTGATCGACCATTTTCTTGCGTATTCGGGTTCCTCACATCATTGGCTACGGTGAGCAACTCATTTTTTTCCCATCGTGATGAGTTTGAGTTGTGGGTTGATGAGAAATGAGTGAAATGATGATGGAGTGGAGTTGTAGGGGTGTTTTGGAGCATTTTGGGACGTTTTTGAGATTTTCCGGCGGCCGGAGGGTTCGCCGGAGCTCCGGCCGGTCACCGGAGCTCCGGCCAGTGTGGTGGCGCGCCGGAGGTGGTCCGGCAGTGGCCAGCCCCTGCCTTGGCTGGCCGTGGCAGCCTTTGACGGCCGCGGGCCGTTTGGGCCTCTCGGGCCGTAAATGGCCCGGGTGGTCCCACGAGCCCGGATTTCGGGTTTGTGAGTTTCGGGAGGTCTCGGGTAACCCTCGAATCAATAGTTGACACCCTTGGTGATTTTTGGATTTAAATTACGAAAATCGGAAAATGTGTGTCGAAACTTTAATTTGCGCGATTATATCGCTCGGGTATCGGAATTCGATTCCGTCAATTGCGTTGGTCCTCTCGAATATAATTAGGAATTTAGACACAAGTTTCGTAATTTTCGGAGTCCCGAGGGTCAAAAACTCGTTTCCGGGCAGATTGGGTGTTTCGGGGAAAATGGGTCATTCCGGACCCATTTTGGCTACTTTGATTAATTTGAAGTGTGTCCAAGTGTTAGGCACTTGTTGGAGTACACTTGTAAATTTATTGCATTCGTTTCGGAGTCTGTTTGAGTTTTTAATTATTGAATATAATTATTAGTTGATATTGACGCTCGCGGGAAAGGCAAGGCGTGAATAGCTCGAGCGGGAGGCTAGGAGCGTACGTAGAGCTTTCCTAAGGTAGGGGGACATAGCTTACCTAGACTCAATCTCTTGATGCATTGATTGAATTTATTTGAGTATTTAGTCGAGATAAAATGAAATGTTTGAACACCTTTTGCTCGATGTTGTGAATTAAATAGCATGTTGATGTGTTGACATAAATGCCTCTCTGTGAATTAGTTGAGTATCAAACTTGAACTGCTTGTGAGCACCTAGTTGTGCATGGTTATATTATTGCTTTTCAGACGATGACTTATTCCGTCTCGCACTTGTCTTGTTTGGGTTGATGTAAATGCCTCTCTGTGAACTAGTTTCTTGCACTTGGTTTGTGTTCTGTGAATGTATCGAAGGGTGTTGGGTGTGGTTGGTAAGGGTGTTGTGATGTGGAAGGGTGGAAAGGTGATGGGAGGCTGTGTGGTTGGATGGATAATCGAGTCAGGAGCGGTACCCCTCCTGGCCGTGATCGATTTCCATTCGGGGGTTGAACCGAGTCAAGGGTGGTACCCCTTGGCCGTGATCGGTTACCTCAATTGTATGGCTGTGTGGTTGGATGGATAATCGAGTCAGGAGCGGTACCCCTCCTGGCCGCGATCGATTTCCATTCGGGGGTTGAACCGAGTCAAGGGCGGTACTCCTTGGCCGTGATCGGTTACCTCAATTGTGTGGTTGTGTTTGGATGGGCAATCGAGGCAGGAGCGGTACCCCTCCTGGCCATAATCGATTCCCGTTCAGAGGTTGAACCGACCAAGGGTGGTACCCCTCGCCGGTCGTAATCGGTTACCTCGGGAGTTGTGACGTGGTTGGTGGATGAGTAGTGGAAGTGTTGTGATTCGTACTTTACTGATTTCTTTGTGCTTACATGTATGTTTTTCCTCATCCTTGCTGTTTGTTTTAGTCTCTGGGTAGCGTGTTCACCCCTACTTGTAGTTGTGCAGGTTGGTGATTCTGAGCACACATTTGGTGGGAGCTTTTGGGGATGTGTCGTGTCGACGCACTGTGTTTTTGTTGTTGTTAGCTTTTGTAGACTCTGGTCTGAGTCATTTGCCATGTATATTTCTGTACCGCAACTTGTATAAAATATTTTGATGTAAATATTTGATTGACTGGCCATGTCGTGCCTCACTTTTGTACGCGTTACTTGTTGGTTTAATACAGATTTTAAAAAGAGAAATGGTATCGATGTATTTGTTGTAAACATGTTTCTTTATTTGACTCGTGCAATCCCATTTTGAACTAGGGACGCCTAAATCAAAATGTGATGGCTTCGTGCGAGAATAGTTATGTTGTAATTTGAGGACGCTCGAGTTATTTCATAACTATATCGCATCGTGTTATTTCAAAGGTTTTTAAATTCTTCGGGTAACGACTTTAATTCGGGAAACCGGATTTTGGAGCGTTACAAAGTACGTATTGAAAAATACACTGTTCTCCGAGAACTCATTGCCTGCAAGATGTCAGCAGGCAGCTCCGTAGGTCCACACGTCCTACGTATGAAGGGACATTTCGACCATATGACTAGTATCGGTATGTCTATGGAAAAGGAAATGGCTGCGGATTTTATTCTGCAATCCCTTCCTCATGCATATGGTGGGTTCGTCATGAACTATCACATGCATGACATGGACAAGACCGCGTCGGAGTTGCACAACATGCTAGTGACAGCCGAGAAGAGCATAAGGGGCAGTTCGCCCAAAAATGTTCTTATGGTCAAGAAGGGATCCAGCTTCAAAGCTGGTGGTGGAAAGGGTAAAACCCCAATGCACCTGGCAAGAAAGACCAGACGACCATTTGTTCCTCGACCTTCCATGCCCGTAAAAGGCAAGGGGAAGGCAAAGGAGTCGGTCTGTTTCTACTGTCAAAAGCCTGGTCATTGGAAGAAAGACTGTCAGCAGCTGAAGGAGGATCAGAAGAAGGGCGGTGGGGCCGCTACTTCATCAGGTATTCCATTAGAGCTATATCTTTCTACGATAAATACTTGGGTACTAGACACTGGAGCTGAGTCTCATGTCTGTGCGGATATGCAGGTGTTACACAGTAGAAGAGATATGGGGGAAAGCGAGGTGGACCTAAGAGTTGGGAACAACGTGAGAGTTGCCGCAACTGCCGTGGGTTCTGTTAACTTTGTTTTGCCAAGTGGGCTTGTAATTGAACTTCATGATGTGTTTTGCGTACCTGCTTTCAGCAGGAATATTATTTCAATTTCTCTTGTTGAAAAAGAAGGTTATTATTTTAATATTAAGAACGGGTTTTTTAATATTATGCGCAACAACATGTTTTATGGCAATGCTCACATTGTTGGAGGTTTATACATATTGAATATGCAAAACTCGAGATCCAACATGCTCTATAATATAAATGCTAAGAGGTTTAAAGCTAATGATTTAGACCAAACTCTAATCTGGCATTGTCGTCTAGGTCACATAAATGAGAAACGCATCTCAGCGCTTCATAAGCGCGGACTTCTAAGTCAATTCGAATTCCAAACGATTGATAGATGCGAAGCTTGTTTAATAGGCAAGATGACTAAAGCACCCTTCACTGGTTTAGGTGAAAGGGCAGGTGATCTATTGGGTCTAATACATTCAGACGTATGTAGACCAATGAGTACACCAGCCAGAGGTGGTTTAGGCTACTTTATCACATTTACTGACGATTTCAGTAGATATGGTTATGTCTATCTCATGAGACATAAGTCCGAAGCCTTTGATAAATTAAAGGAGTTTAGGAATGAAGTAGAAAACCAACTCGGAAAGAGTATCAAGGCACTCCGTTCTGATCGGGGTGGAGAATACTTATCCGAGGAGTTTCTTAGTTATCTTACTGAAGGTGGAATACTGTCTTAGTGGACTCCGCCAGGAACACCGCAACTTAATGGTGTGTCCGAGCGGAGGAATCGGACATTGTTGGATATGGTTCGATCGATGTTAAGTCTCACTGATCTCCCGATCTCCTTCTGGGGTTATGCTCTGCAAACGGCCGCATTCATAATAAACAGGGCTCCGTCGAAAGTAGTGGAAGGGACATCATTCGAGAAATTGTACGGGAAGGAACCCGTTTTGTCCTTCCTAAATATCTGGGGTTGCGAGGCTTATGTAAAACGGTTGCTTGCAACCAAGCTCGAACCAAGATCAGATAAGTGTACTTTCGTCGGATATCCAAAAGAAACAAAAGGATACTACTTCTACAAACCGAGCGAAAATAAAGTTTTTGTCGCTCGAGGTGGGACATTCTTGGAAAAGGAGTTCATTTCCAAGACAGTCCGTGGGAGGGCTGTTCATCTTGATGAAATTCTAGATGAGATGGTCACTCGGGAACCACTAGACGACCCACTAGAAGAAGTAGAGCCGGAAGTGGTCGTTGAGCAAGAACCAATAGCTACAGTTAATGAGGACGGTCCGACGCGGTCTGAAAGGATAAGTCATGCACCTGTCAGATACGGTTTCCTAGTAACTGGAGGTGATGATTTAGTATTAGTGGACAATGATCCAGCTACCTTTCGAGAGGCCTTGGACGGAACCGACTCTGAGAAATGGCTGGAAGCCATGAAGGAAGAAATGCAATCCATGTCAGATAATCAAGTGTGGGACTTGGTGGAACAAACCCCTGACGTAAAAGTCATTGGGTGTAAATGGATCTTTAAAATAAAGATAGACATGGATGGCAAACCTCAGACCTATAAAGCAAGACTGGTAGCAAAAGGTTATAGGCAAATCCACGGAATTGACTATGAAGAGACCTTTTCTCTAGTAGCTATGGTCAAATCTATCCGCATTCTACTTGCCGTAGCAGCGTATCATAACTATGAGATATGGAAAATGGACGTCAAAACCGCATTCCTCAACGGGAGGTTAGCTGAGGACTATTATATGTCCCAGCCTGAGGGTTTTGAGGATCCAAAGAATAAAGGAAAGATTTGCAAGTTGCTCAAATCAATCTATGGTTTGAAGCAAGCATCTTGGAGTTGGAATTAGCGTTTTGATGAAGTTGTGAAACAGTTTGGCTTCATCAAGAACGATGATGAACCTTGCATATATAAAAAGGCAGATGGGAGCAAAGTAGTCTTCCTTGTGCTTTATGTTGATGACATACTGCTCATTGGAAACGACGTCCCTACCTCGCTCTTAATAAAGACTTTGTTAGGTGAGTGTTTCACAATGAAGGACTTAGGCGAGGCCTCTTACATCTTGGGGATCAAGATATATAGAGACCGTACCAAGCGGGTCTTGGGCTTAAGACAAAGCACCTACATAGACAAGGTGTTGAGACGATTCTCAATGCAAGATTCAAAGAAAGGATTGCTGCCCATGCGTCATGGCGTGAAGCTTAGCAAGAAGTAGTGTGCTGAGACACCTGCAGAGCTAGCAAGAATGAATGAGATCTCATATGCTTCGGCTGTAGGGTCCATAATGTATGCCATGATATGTACGAGACCGGATGTCTCGTTTGCCCTAAGTTGTACCAGTAGACATCAATCCAAACCCGGAGAGGCACACTGGACGGCCGTCAAGGCGATTCTCAAATATTTGAGAAAAACCAAAGACGCTTTTCTTGTATACGGGGGAAGAAATGATGATCTAGTCGTCAAGGGATATGTCGACGCTAGTTTCCAGACAGACCCCGATGACTTTAAGAGTCAGTTGGGATATGTGTTTACGTTGAACGGTGGAGCATTCAGCTGGAAAAGCAAGAAGCAGGACACCATTGCCGACTCTACGACCGATTGCTATTAGCATTTGTGCCCTAGTCCAATTGCTATTAGCCTGTAAACGTCTATGTACATTATCATCGTTTGTAATATATATATAAAACGGCTTTGTATTACTTATGTGTTGAAGTAATATGTTAAGCATGATCTGATTTATGACCACTAAAGTAGTAGAACCACAAATCTGTATGGATCACACTTAACGAGTCCCTGGTCAAAATATGCTTCCCTAGAAGCGACCAGTATGAGGATGGTTCTTAATGACATAGTTCTACTTGTCATAGGGATAAGGGATCCCGGAATCATATCATAGATATCATGAGGTGATTGATATCGGACGACCCGCTTTGAATAGTGTTTTCATAGATTAAGCCATGAACATATTCAAATGCGATAGCTTGTTACGATATCCTTAGACCGAGGAGTCTTTAACTTGCGCCTAACGCTTTTTGTAACAGGATTGCAATAACGGGCATGATTGGGTGGCGGAACGGGTTGCATGAGTGACACGAAAGACGGCTAAGGGATTTATACCTCATACTACGGTATGGGAAAGATATCCGTTAAAAGGCCTCTTGATCGAGACTGACTGAGAGTAAGAGCATGGCCATGCCGGTGATACAGGTTATCAGTTCTCAGCCATCTCACATATCAAGTAACAATGATTGATTAAACAAGGGTGACGACTCTATGCCTTGTGATCAATCGGTATATCTAGAGATAATAGGATAGTGACTTGTACGCACAAGGTTAAGTCGAATCATGAGTTGCATGGCCAAGGTTAACTTTTGACCCATGCTTATGAGTTGGATGATTAATTGAAATATCTAATATTGATTCATTACACAAATTATCACACAACTCACAAAAACCCTCTCTCTCTCTTGCTTGGCCGGCCACACATTTCTCTCTACTCAATCTTGCTCTCTTGTTCTTCATTTAATTGTTCTAGTAGGCAATTAAGTGAAGGATCATCAAGATCATCCCCTTGGTGTGGACTTGCTTTAGAGAAAAAGATCCGAAAGTTCTTCTTTAATCGATTCAACAAAGACTTAAAGGTAAACATCTTGTGGAATAGATTTTTCTTTGGGATTTAATGGTTTATGTTCTTGGACAAGGTTTGGAGTAGATTTTGTTATAATGCTTCCGCTATCTCGACGATCTAGAACGCTCCAAAACCCTACACTATAAATCAGAAAGAATTGCATTCGATAAAGTCCCTGATCAGCTAAGCTTCTTCTAAAGAGATCAGTATGAGACTAAGTCTTTGTGATCATGCTTTACTGATCATGGCAAAGTGCGTGCCGGAATTATATCATAGATACCATCAGGTCGATGATATCGGACAACCCGATTGTGAGTACGCTGCATAGATCCAGTCATGAGATACTCACATATCGTAGCTTGTCATTATATCCTAAGACCAAGGAGTCTTTGTGTACACTATGTAACGAATACCTAAGTTTGACCTAGTCTAACGTTATCTGTAAAAGGGTAACTATAACGGCTTCGATTGGCTTGGATATTTATTACATTAGTGAACTCGAAAGGTGTCTTAGGGATTTATCACTCATACTTCGGTATGAGAAAGATATCCGTTTAGGCCACTTGATGAGTATGGATAATGGAATAGCACGGCCGATCAACCGAAGCAACTGTCCAGCTCTGTCCAGATCCGGCGACGGATATTGCCTGAAGTGTAGTTCTCTGGTCCGAAGTCTATTTGACTTGAAACCAGCGACAGATTAAAGAAGACTCAAAGTTCTACAAGTTTTGTGAAATGGTAATTTCGCATTAGAGCCCTTGTTTGGGAGCTACAAGGTCGACAACCGAAGAACCCAGTCTGCACTGTCCAGCACAGTCGACCAAACTGTTTTGCTCCAAAGGGACTGGGTGAAGAACAAAACATGAAAGTTGTAGAGAATTGGATGGGCTTCACTCTCGTGAAAGAACCGAAGCATTTGGAGATTTGTAGCTCGAGATATAGAGTTTCAAACTCGCGTTTTCTGCACGGCAGATTCACGATCGAACCGAAAGGTAAAATCTTGTGATTTGGTTTTTTTCTTGAGATTTAATGGTTTCATGATCTTGGGCAGATTTTGGGTTATGTTTCCGCTGCCATGACGTTTTGGTGAGCCCAAAATCCCTACAGTGGTATCAGAGGACGGTTACCCTTTTCAATCTTCGTTTGAAATGATTTCGGTGTTGTTTTTCTTGTCATGTTGCTATAATATGTTTATTTCTTATTTACGGGTTTTATATGCCATGAAAATAAAGTTTTAAACATATTATCAATTCTGGAAATTTTTGAAAAAAATTGGATTTGTCGGGTCGTTAGAAACGGGACTCTCGGGGAGGCGGAAAAGGGGACCCGGCGGGAACTCTGACTTGCCGGAGTAGGGGTTGGCCGTGGCCATTAGATGGTCACGGTCATGTGTCCACCTCGCCCCTGCCCCGGCAGTGGCCAGATTCTGGCCGAGACAAGTGGTAGAGAGTCGACGGCTAGGGTTGCCAAACCGTAGCGCGTCGGTGCGTAGGGGCTCGGCCCACTTGGTTTATGCCCGGGTGGTTTTTTGCTTGGTTTTTAATCCCTGGCACAAACCCGCAATCCAATTGTAATTAATTGCTCAAGTCGAGAACGATGGAAACCGAGAATGGTGACAATCTTGGAGGATGTCCACGAGCTAGTGGGAGTGACCCTAAGTGGTGATGACGAGAAGAGCTCAAGGAGTCTTCGTCTCATTGAATACTTAGGACTTTAGCTTGGGCTATTTGTGCATATTTAATATAGGAACTTTGGGGCTATCAAGAACTCATATGGCAGCGGAAGCAACATATATAAACCCCAAGAACTGTCCAAGAACATCAAACCATTAAATCCCAAGTCAAAACCAAAATCAAAAGTTTACCTTCGGTTTGTTCGAATCGGTTTGAAGAACGCTTCGGATCTTCAACTCTAGCCAAGTCCACACGGATATGATGATCACTTGAGGATCCTACACTCTTCTACCTTACTAGAATAGAAGAGAGAGCAAGAGTCGGTTTGTTCGAATCGGTTTGAAGAACGCTTCGGATCTTCAACTCTAGCCAAGTACACACGGATAGGATGATCACTTGAGGATCCTACACTCTTCTACCTTACTAGAATAGAAGAGAGAGCAAGAGAAGGAGCTTGAGAAGGGGGGGGGGGGGGGGGGGGGTGGGGCGGGCCTTGGCCGAACATACAAAAGGAGAGAGAGAGAGCACAAAATTGTGTGATTTTTTCTCAAGTGTTGGTAAATGTAATAGTGAATTGATGTGTGTTGGGTTAAGAGAAGATGATGAAAGTCATTGGATAATATGTATCTAGTCATCATCCACTTAACCAAAGTTAGTGGAGAAAGAGACCCACCCTTTGCTCCACTATTGGGCCTTGGTTGGGCCGGCCACTTGGGCCTCGTGGCACGAAGCCCAATGCTTCGGCCATGAGGTCTCGTGCCGCGTCCAATTTACCCCAGAACTTATCGTACAAAGTCTGAAGCAACATCGACGAAAGACTTAATCTTTCTCGATTCGCGTGTCACGTTCAATTACACATATCCATTGCCCAAAACGTCCCGTTTTGCCCATGCCTCTCTCTCGAGTATCGCCGACCTTTCCTTGTCTCTCATAATCCATATCCTATGTGTGTGACCCTCTAGGCTCATGCCAACGTCGGTGGATTGGCGTAAAATTTCATTTTACCCGATACATCATAAGTGGCCTCTAGTAAGACGTTATGATTACTCGACGTGCATGATGATCGATGATTGGATTCAACCTCATGTAGTACATGTCACTATCCCTTTATCGCCCGATATCTAGATTGATCGTAAGGAATAGAGACGTCACCCTTATTTAATCAATCTATGTTTCTCGATCTATGAGATTACTAAATTATGATAACTCGTATCGTTTGCATGGCCATGCTCTCCCTTTAGTTAATCTCTATCAAGTGGCCTAAGTAGGTACCTTTCTCAAACCGCAGTATGAGGGATAAATCCCTTAGATGCCTTTCGTATCACTTATACAATCCGTCCCCGTGCCAATCTTGTCCATTATGGTAGTCTTGTTACGGACAACGTTAGGAGCAAGCCAAACGCGGTTCTTTACTGTATAGCGATCATAAAGACTCCTTGGTCTAAGGATTCAACGACAAGCTACCACAATTGATTGTGTTCGTGACTGTATCTATGCAACACCATTCAGTGCGGGTCCTCCAATATCACTCACCCGAGTGATATCTATGATCTGATTCCGGGAGCCGTTCCCAATGGCAAATAGAACTATAACATAAAGAATCATCCTCATACTTGGTCGCTTCATTGAAGCATATTTTACTAGGGACCCGTTAAGTGTGATCCATACAGATATATGGTTCTACTACTTTGGTGGGCATATATTAGATCAGACTTAACCTATTACTTCAACACATAAGTAATATAATGCCATTTTATATATTGCAAACAATGATTAATATATACAGACATTTACAGACTAATACAATTAGACTAGGGCACAAAAAAGCTTACAATCCCCCACTTTCCCCTAGTTCCAATCTAAGCCCTAGTCTATACCCATTGACCTCACATACCTTTCGTGCTTGGGTTGACGAAGAGCCTTGGTCAAAGGGTCGGTTGTGTTATCATCTGTTGCAATGTAAGTTATCTTCACATAACCCCTCTCGATGATTTCTCAAATTAGGTGATATTTCCTGGTTACATGTTTGGATCTGTTATGTGCTCTAGGCTCTTTAGCTTGCGCAATGGCCCCTGTGTTGTCACAAAATAAGCTTACTGGATTAGACGCGTTTGGCATTACGCCCAATCTAGTTAGAAAGCTTATGATCCATACAGCCTCCTTCGATGCTTCTGAGGCAGCGATGTACTCAGATTCAGTTGTAGAGCCAGCTGTGGAATCCTGCTTCTTGCCCTTCCAGCTAAAAGCTCCTCCATTCAACATGAACACATATCCAGACTGACTTTTATAGTCATCCGGATCCGTCCGGAAACTAGCGTCAACAAAACCTTTGACGACTAGTTCATCATCTTCTCTTCCCCCATAAACAAGAAAAACGTCCTTGGTTCTCCTCAAGTATTTGAGGATTTCCTTAACCGTAGTCCAATGTTCCTCACCGGGGTTGGATTGATGCCTACTGGTGCATCTTAAGGCAAACGAGATGTCCGGTCTCGTACATATCATGGCATACATGATAGATCCAATAGCCAAAGCGTATGGAATTCCAGTCATTCTTTTCAGCTCATCAGTCATCACCTGACGCTGAGTCTTGCTTAGTCTTATGCCATGACGGATGGGTAAGAATATTTTCTTGGCATCAAGCATTGAGAATCTCCTCAACACTTTGTCTATGTAGGTGCTCTTACTTAAACCCAAGACCCGCTTGGTGCGATCTCTCCATATCTTAATACCCAAGATGTAAGAGGTTTCGCTTAAGTCTTTCATTGCGAAACACTCACCTAACCAAGCCTTTGTTGAGTGCAAGGTTTGGATGTCGTTTCCAATAAGTAATATGTCGTCGACATATATCACCAAAAAGACTACTTACTTCAATCCTTCCTTTTTTAAACGCAAGATTCAACATCATTTTTGGTAAAGCCGAATTGTCAGCTTGATCAAAACGTTGATTCCAACTTCTCGAAGCTTGCTTCAATCAATAAATGGACTTGAGCAACTTACAAATCTCTCCCTTATTCTTAAGATCTACAAAACCTTCAGGTTGCGTCATATAAACGTCCTCAGTTAAGTTCCCATTAAAGAAGGTAGTTTTGACATCCATCTGTCATATCTCTGTTAGGGTTATGCCCTAGTCCAATGTAATTCCTCAGTCTATATTGTAATGTACATCATTTATTGATCTAATAAAAGGCATTATATTACTAATGTGTTGTAGTAGTATATCGAATGTAATTTTATCTATGTCATTATGCGTATAACCACTTATAGTAGAACTGCAAATCAGAAAGAATTGCATTCGATGAGTCCCTGATCATCTAAGCTTCTCTAGAAGCGATCAGTATGAGACCAACTCCTTGTGATCATACTCTACTGATCATGGCAAAGTATGTGCTGGAGTTATATCATAGATATCATTAGGTCGATGATATCGGACAACCCGATTGTGAGTATGCAATATAGATCCTGTCATGAGATACTCACAGATCGTAGCTTGTCATTATATCCTAAGACCAAAGAGTCTTTTTGTGCACTATGTAACGAATACATGAGTTTGACCTAGTCTAACGTTACCTGTAAAAGGGTAGCTATGACGGCTTTGATTGGCTTGGATATTAATTGCATTTGTGAACTCGAAAGGCGTCTGAGGGATTTATCACTCGTACTTCGGTATGAGAAAGATGTCTGTTTAGGACACTTGATGAGTATGACAGAGGGAATAGCACGCCCGGGCGGGTGATACCTTAGTATGAGCTTTCATTCATCTCAGATATCAAGAAACAGTGATTGATAAATAAGGGTGACGGTTCTATGCCTATTGATCAATCTGGATATCGGTTTGATTAAAGGACAGTGACATGTACGATAACATGTTAAGTCGAAGAATTAATAAGCACGAATGTTGGGTAATCATGTTTTGCTAGAGACCACTTATGATGGAAAGGGTAAAATAGTAATTTTACCAGTCTGACAACGGGTCGTGAGCGTAGAGGGTCACACACTTTAAGTACAATCTGTGACAAACAAGCATGGATGGTAATTGGGAGAATCCGCTTTTCAATTTAGTCAAATTGAAAATGATTCGGTTGATTTCTGGCCTAGGTTTATTAACCAGACGGTTGAAGAAATCGGATTAGGGAGATCGGACCGGTAGTTAAACCATAATTACAACTCAATTAAATGGGTTTTATTTTGGATTTGGCTAACTGGGCTTAAAGCCCATTTAGGGTTTTAAGTTATGAATAGGGCTTAATTGTGATTATGAGGTCAATGGGGTATATTGTGTAATTAACAAAAAGATATTCAAAATCAGATTTTTTTTGTCAAATACACAATACTTTTTCCCAAAATAAAGACTGATTTTCGGCAATCCAATTAATCCCTCCCCCCATTCGGCCGACTACCTCCCCTATTCCATTCCCGACTGTTTTGTCCTCTTCTTCACAATTTTCATTAGCAAAAAAAAGTGTAGAAACCTCCCAAGGGTATTGTGCTTGTGTGACTTGCTAGAGAAACACTATACTTGTGTTTTGCATCGATTAAAGGTATGATTTTCATATTCGAAATAGTTACATGTATGCAGAATTTATCAATAAGATATGTATGTTATTCATCGATTCCTATGGTTAATTCATTCTGCTGCATGAAATTAATTTTTGAAACCCATGGGAATCCCTTTCAATCTCGTAGTCATGATATGATGCGATGGCAAGAAGAATTCGGATAGATTTGACCATAGCCACTGGAGAAAAGGTTTCCTCATAATCAATCCATTGAATTTGTCTATAACCTTTTGCTACTAGACGTGCTTTATAGGTCTAAGGATTGCCATCCATGTCTTTCTTCTTTATGAATCAATCAATCTCCAGACTTGATTATCGTACATGGATTGCATTTCCTCTTTCATGGCTCCCAGCCATTTCTCAGAGTCGGTACTGTCCACGGCTTCTTGAAAGGTGGTGGGTTCATTATCTTGATCCACCAATAGCAGCTCATCACCTTGAGTCACACAAAATCTGTATCTCACAGGTGGATGAATGGTCCTTTAAGACCGCCTTGGACCGTCCTGAAGAACTGTAGTGATCGGTTCCTGCTCTACTACCTGCTCTGGCTCCATATCTTCTACTGGGCTTTCAGGTGGTTCCGGAGAAGCTACATCCTATGGAATTTCATCCACATCTATAGTTCTCCCATTGTCTGTTCTGGAAATGAACTCCTTTTCAAAACCACACCACCGCGAGCAACGAAAACTTTGCTCTCGCTCGGTTTATAGAAGTAGTATCCTTTTATTTCTTTGGGATACCCAACGAAGATGCATTTGTTTTATTTTGGTTCGAGCTTGTTTGAGAGCATACGCTTCACAAAAGCCTCGTAACCCCAAATCTTGAGGAAGGACAAAACGGGCCGTACCATTGGTCAAAAGGTGTACCTTCCACTGTCTTCGTTGGAGCCCTATTCAATATGAATGTGGCAGTTTCAAGAGCATAACCCCAGAAGGATATTGGCAAATTAGCGTGACTCATCATGGATCGAACCATATCTAACAATGTTCGATTCCTTCGCTCGAACACTCCATTTAATCGAGGTGTTCCTGGCGGAGTCCACTCTGATAATAACCCACTTTCCACAAGATGATCGAGAAAATCTTGTTATAAGTATTCTCCATCTCGATCCGAACGAAGTGCTTTTATACTTTTCCCGAGCTGGTTCTACACTTAAGTCTTGAACTCTTTGAATTTATCAACAGCATCAGACTTATGTTTCATTAAATAGACATAACCAAATTTACTGAAATCGTCAGTAAAAGTGATGAAGTAACTATAACCGCTCCTGGCAAGTGAACTCATAGGTCCACACACATCTGTGTGTATTAGGGCCAATAGGTCACCTGCCCTCTCACCTCTCCCGATGAAGGGCGCTCTAGACATCTTGCCCATCAAACAAGCCTTACATCACTCAATCGAATGGAATTCGAATGGACTTAACAGTCCGCACTTGTGAAGTGCTGAGACGCGCCTCTCATTTATGTGGCCTAGACGACAGTGCCATATTAGAGTTTGGTTCAAATCATCGGATTTAAACCTTTTCGTATTAACGTTATAGAGCATATTTGAATTGGGGCTTTTCATATTCCATACATACAAACCACCAAGTGTTTAGGTCGGTTAGGGTTTTTGTTTGTGATTGAAGACTCACAACTCCGTCCAAGAAGACAACGACACCGAGCATGGACTTGCTCGAAGGGTGGAATTGAGGGAATCTCAAAGACAGGGGGAGAGGCTCCTAGTCGAGGCGATTCACGGTGAGATCTATAGTAGCTTAGGACAATAGCTTGTGTGATAGCTAGTTGGGCTTGAAGTTGTACTATTGACTACCTGATAGTGAAAAACCTTTCCACTGGCAAAGTGCCCCCATACGTAGGTGCGGAGTCACCGAACTGGGTAATCATCTCTGGTGTCGTGATTATTATTTGTCTATTACTTTGCTTACTGTTTCCACAAGAAGTCGATACACAAGTTACAGACTTTGTGTTCGACTTCCTGACTCGGCTACAATTCAGAATTTCAATTGGTATCAGAGGAGGCACCTTAATCTCTTAGGTGATTTTCCTGCAAATCTGAGTAGCTAATATGGATTCAAAGGAAGGAGGATCTGTCAATCGTCCGCCGGTACTCGACGGAACAAACTATGGATATTGGAAAGCACGAATGTGTGCTTTCTTGAAGTCCCTCGACAGCAAAACCTGGAAGTCTATCATCAATGGATGGGAGGAACTTTACTATGCTGATGCACATGGAAATCAAACAAGCATCAAACCAGAAAAGGAGTGGAGCATGGAAGAAGATGAAGCTGCCCTAGTTAATTCTCGTGCACTCAATGCTATTTTTAATGGAGTAGATAAAAATGTGTTTCGACTCATCAACACATGCACAAGTGCCAAAATTGCTTGGGACACGCTTGCTGTTGCCTACGAGGGTACTTCAAAAGTCAAAGAGCAGAAGTTACAGTACCTCACGACTAACTTTGAGGTTCTGACCATGAATGACGACGAGACTATTGCGGAGTTTAATGTGCGCATCAAGGATCTGGCCAATCAATCATATTCACTTGGCAAGCCTCTGACCGATGAAGATTTGGTCAGAAAGACACTGAGAGCCCTAAGTCCCAGATTCAAGATGAAGATCACCGCCATCGAAGAAGTCCATGACCTGAAGACACTGAAGTTTGATGAATTCATGGGCTCACTGATGACTTTCGAGCTCTCCCTACCTTCTATTAAGAAGAAACATAAAGATGTGGCTTTCAAAAGTTCTAATCAGAAGAACTCAACACACTATGAGTCGGATAGTGACATCGAGGAAACTATCGCCATGCTGGCCAAAAACTACAACAGAGTCATGAAAAGATTTGGCCAGATGACAGGAAGAAAAGTCACCCGAGAAGTCAGAGACAAGCCACTACTCAAGTTTCAGAAGCTCGAAAACACAGTCAACGATGGAGGGCGAGGAGAAAGATCAGGTAAAGGAGCTCAGTGTTTTGAATGTGAGGGGTATGGACATAAGCAAAGAGAATGTCCCAACTTCCTAAAGAAACAGAAGAAGGGATTCATTGCCTCTCTAACTGACGATGAAGATGAGGAAGACAGTGACCTCGAGCATACAAGTAACTATGTGGCTTTCACTTCCTCCACAATAGATCAACCAGCTGAAAGCTCAAAGAAGTATGACTCTGATGATGAGCTATCCGATGAGACTCTCAACAACGCATACAACGAATGGTATGTCAAGTGGCTTGAAGACTCTCAGGTAATCGAAAAACAGAACGCTCTCATTCTTACTCTTAATGAAGACAAGTCAAGACTTCTCGAGACAACTGTTGATCTCAAAAAGGAAGTTGCTCGACTGAAAGGCGAGTTAGAGCAGGTCACGAAGTCAGTGAAGATGATGAATCCAAGCACGGACACTCTAGATCAAATCCTGTCAATCGGGAAACCAGCCAGGAATATGGAAGGTCTTGGATATTCGAAAGAAGCCTCATCATCGCACACCATCTTCGTTCCTCAGAAGTCTGTCCCCCAGAAGTCTCGTCAGAAGTCACCTAACTTCACGGCTGACCAGGCAACCAAAAAGCCTCTTACTCTGGCTGCTTCAAAAACCCAGATCAAAAGACACAACTAGGTTTGTCATCACTGTGGACGAAGAGGACATATTCGACCCTTCTGCTATAAACTTTATGGGAAGAGCTCGGTCAAGAAGAGGACCACCGTCAAGAAAAGCCAACCTCGGAAGGAATGGCGAGTCAAAGAGGTCAACTATCAAGCTAACATCGCTTACACCGCTTTAAAGGCCTCAACCAGCAACGATTGGTACTTCGATAGTGGATACTCTCGACATATGACGGGTAATAGCTCTTTCTTGGTCACTTTAATACCATGCACAAATATCTTCGTCACTTTTGGAGATAAAGTAAAAGCGAGAGTGCTCGGGAAAGGAAAACTCAATCTTCCCAACTCTCCGTGTCTGAAAGAAGCTCTGCTAGTAGAAGGCCTCACATCAAACCTCATCAGCATAAGCCAAATATGTGATTTAGATCTGGATGTCCACTTCACTCGTGACAAGTGCTCGGTCAAAGACGAACAAAACAAGGAAGTCATGATAGGCCACAGGTCCCTTGACAACTGTTATCTATGGTCTCCAACAGTCAGTACCTTGCCAACCAAGTGCCTCTTATCCAAAGCTCAAGAGACAAAACTATGGCATCAAAAACTGTTATCATCGGAGTTCCCAACCTCAAGATCATTGAAGGAAAAATCTGTGGAGAATGCCAAATTGGGAAACAAGTTAAGACATCGCACAAGAAGGTACAACATCTTACTACTTCTCGTGTTCTAGAACTTCTTCATGTTGACCTTATGGGACCCATGCAAGTAGAAAGTCTAGGAGGGAAGAAGTACATTTTTGTATGTGTAGACGACTTCTCGAGGTAGACATGGGTAGATTTTATTCGAGAGAAGTCAGACACCTTCTCAGTCTTTGAAGCCTTATGTCGAAGAGTTCAACGAGAAAAGGGAGAAGTTATTGGGAAAGTCGTTCGACTTCGGAGCGATCATGGAAAGGAGTTTGAGAACATTAGCTTCGCAAACTTCTGTGATACTGAAGGAATTGCCCATGAATTTTCTACTCCCATCACTCCTCAGCAGAACGGGATCGTTGAAAGGAAGAATCGCACTCTTCAAGAGATGGCAAGAGTCATGATGTTTGCAAAAGACATCCCGCAGCACTTCTAGGCTGAAGCTTTGAATACGGCATGCCATATTCATAATAGAGTGACTCTCCGCCCTGGAACTTCGTTCACTCTTTATGAAATATGGAGGGGGAGAAAGCCGAATGTCAAATAGTTCCATGTGTTTTGATCAGTCTGCTACATACTCGCAGATAGGGAACCGCGACGCAAATTGGATCCTAAAAGCGAAGAAGGCATCTTCCTCGGATATTTCAGAAATAGTCGGGCTTTTCGTGTATTCAACAAACGCACCCGGACTATCATGGAATCCATCAATGTCGTGATCGATGACAGCAACGAACAATCCAGTGACGAGGACGAAGAAGTCCTAAATCTCTCAGGAGAAGTCAGACCAGAAGTCAGACCAGAAGTCAGACTAGAAGTCAAGGACGATGAGCACAACAAAGAATCTGAAGACGAAAGCCAAATCATCCCGGATGAAGAGGCAACTCCTACAAGGCAAAAAGCTCCGTCAAGAAGAATTCAAAAGTATCATCCACCCCAGGATGTAATTGGAGATATTAATGAAGGAGTTTGGACTCGACAAAAGGCATCTCTTGACCACCAAGAACTGATAGGTAACATGTGCTTTATTTCCAAAATTGAGCCAAAGAATATACAAGAGGCCATCAATGATGAGTATTGGGTCTGCGCGATGCAAGAAGAATTGTTTCAGTTTGCAAGGAATGAAGTCTGGGAACTTGTACCCAAGCCTGACAATGTCAATGTCATCGGGACAAAGTGAATATTCAAAAACAAATCTGACGAGCAAGGGAACATCACTCGAAACAAAGCGAGACTGGTGGCTCAAGGGTACACACAAGTCGAAGGAGTCGACTTTGAAGAAACCTTTGCTCCAGTGGCCAGACTGGAAGCCATACGACTTCTGCTCGGGATCGCATGTCATCTGCGCTTCAAACTCTATCAGATGGATGTAAGGAGTTCCTTTCTCAATGGAAATCTGAACGAAGAAGTCTATGTAGCCCAACCAAAGGGATTCGAAGTTCATGACTCTCCACACCATGTCTACCAGCTAAAGAAAGCCCTCTACGGTCTCAAACAAGCTCCACGAGCATGGTATGAACGTCTTACCCAATTCCTTGTACAAAATGGCTATAATCGAGGGGGAGTAGATAAAACTCTCTTTGTGAAGAAGGAAGGAAAGGACATCATGATTGCTCAAATATATGTCGACGACATTGTATTTGGAGGGAAGTCAGACAAGATGGTGAAACGCTTCGTTCAACACATGCAGTCTGAATTTGAGATGAGTATGGTCGGAGAGCTCACATATTTCCTAGGCTTCCAGATCAAGCAGATGTCAGATGGAATATTTATCTCCCAGAGCAAATACGCAAAGAACATTGTCAAGAAGTTCGGGTTAGAAAAGGCTTCGCACAAGAGGACTCCTATTGCCACACATGACAAGTGCACGAAGGACGAGATGGGAGAACCAGTTGATCAAAGTCTTTATCGAAGCATAATAGGAAGTCTCCTCTACTTGACAGCAAGTCGACCCGACATTGCTTATTCTGTGGGAGTCTGTGCTAGATATCAAGCCAATCCAAAAGTCAGTCACTTGGCTCAAGCAAAGAGGATCATAAGGTACATCTCAGGAACCTCTGAATTGGGTTTGCTATATTCCTTTGATACCTCTCCTACTCTGGTTGGATATTGTGATGCTGACTGGGCGGGAAGCACACCAGATAGAAGAAGCACCTCTGGAGGTTGTTTCTACTTGGGGAACAATCTTGTATCGTGGTTCAGCAAAAAGCAAAATTGTATTGCTTTGTCTACTGCTGAGTCCGAATATATCGCAGCTGGAAGTAGCCGTACTCAGCTTCTCTGGATGAAACAAATGTTGGCAGAATATGGAGTCAAGCAAGAAGTCATGACTTTGTTCTGTGACAACATCAGTGCAATCAACATCTCGAAGAACCCAGTGCAGCATAGCAAGACAAAGCATATTGACATCAGGCACCACTTTATTCGAGAGCTTGTAGAAGACAAGAAAATAAAGCTCGAATGCCTACCCACTGAGAAACAAGTCGCAAACATATTTACAAAGACGTTGCCGTCTAGAATAGTCAGAAGTCAAGCAAGAAGAGGAAGAGCTTTTGGTTGATTTTACTCTTTCTCTCGATCAGGACCAAACAGGGTCCACAAAATCAAGCCGGGCCCAAATCGTTACATCAGAAGCCCGTTAGTCTTTTTGAATTTTGAATAATTACGATCTGACTATCCACCTATCAGAAATCATTTTGTTCAACTTCCACAGACTCTGCACCTTCTTCTCCATTTGAAATCGCTAGGGCTTGACAGATCAAAATTTTTAGCAAAGAATCTGCCCACTCCCCACAAACAAATCCTAGCTAAATGGTTGGTACCCGCAGTGGCAGAATACCATCTGCTTCAAAAACACTTTGAGCAAAGATGAGGGAAAAAGCCATTGCCAAGAAATTATCTGCCTCCAAACCAACAAGAACCAAGCATGGAGTGAGGATCCGAGGAGGAAGAAGCTTAGGGGAAACTCCGGTAGCTCCTCTTGAAGCAACAAGCTCGCCCTCATCTGTCACACCGGAAGACACAATCCCCGACGTTGAGAAGAACGACGCTCAAGCCGGTTCTGTGAACATTGAAGGAGAAGCTTCTCTCTCGACTCCTACTCCAACACGAGGTAAATCTACTATCCTCTCTGAAGAAAGCCTGCCTGTAGAGGGTATTGAAACCCTTGTTCCTGAAGTCCACGGCACTGGCTCCGAGGACCAACCTAGCCTCTCTAAATCGACACACACACCAGAGCAGTCCCCTCTAGACGAGGAATTGCAAAAGGAAGAAAGTTCCAATGTCGCCCCAAACAGTGAGTCAGGGCGTGATAATAATCCTGAAGTCATTCTAGAAGTCACTCAACCTCTAGAGGAACCTGCCAAAGAAAATGTCGATATTGAAAACATGGAAAAGGAAGAAGATGTGCCCAAGAGGGATGAGAGAAGGAAGCTACCAACACGAAGGTTGGTTTATGAAGAAGAAGAAACTCAAGTGCGGAGAAGATTAACCCCAAAGAGGAAAGCAACAGAAAAAGGAGAAGCATCGGCGTCCAAACGGCCGAAGAAGTCAAGAAACAAGTCAGTAACCACAGCAGCAACCTCTGTCCCTGAAGAAAAAGAATCTGAAGAAGAAGACACCCTAATTGTGCTACCACAGGTGAAGAAGACATTAGGAGGGCAGAAGCTCCCCAAGTATGTACCGAAGGCACCCACAGACAACGTCTCTTTCCACTCTGTAGACAATGCCGTTAAGTGGCAGTATGTCTATCAACGGAAGATTTATCCTGAAAGAGAACTCTCCACAGAAGCACAAGGGATAAACACGATTGTAGAGCTGATCCGTAGAGCTGGCCTGACCAACACCGTCATCAATATTGGGCCATTCTACCCAACTTTGGTCAAGGAGTTTATTGTCAACCTGTCAAGCGAGTTAGATGACCCTGAAGATGTTGAATACCGAAAGGTGTTTGTTCGGGGGGAATGCTTTGAAATCTCTGCCTCTACCATCAACAACTATCTTGGCAGAGATGACCCTGAAGTCACTCCGGAAGTCCCGCACCTGGATAGAGTAGCGGTCGAAATAATCGGAGGACGTAAGAAGGGATGGCCAGTCAAGGACACCATTGCGGCGACAGAGCTCACAGCAAAATACTCCATTCTCTACCGCATCGGTCTGGCGAACTGGGCACCCTATACTCATGGATCAAGCATCAAAACCGAGCTGGCAAAACTCATTTATCAGATAGGTACGCTGTCTCCTATTGATTTTGGTGCTTATATTATTGACCATCTAGTTAAGCACGCCAAATCATGTGCAATCAAACTTCCAATCGGGTTCCCTTCGCTTATCACCAGTATCCTTCTCCAACAATGTCCTAACATTGTTCGAGAATCGGATATTCCGGGTAAAAAGCCACTGCCTCTAGCCATCAATCTCAAGAACTTTGAAGGGCAGCAGTTGAAGGACCTTGGACTTCCTATGGCCAAAACTCCAGGAGCTGGATCAAGCTCTCGTCCCTCAGGACCAATTGGCGCTAGGATGCAGGAAGGATTGGTGGAAGTGATTGCTGATCTGGAGAAGTCAATTGGCACGCTCTCAGCTCGCAAAGTGGCCTGTGAAGTCCTTCTGGAAGACCTCCGATCTACTGCTGCTGCTGCTACTGCTGATGTTCCTGCTGAAGAAGAAGATAACGACTCCACGTCGTTTTAGTAATTCTCTGAAATTTACTATGAAAACTCTGTCCCACACACTTTTAAATTCTCGGGGTTTGTCCGAGTTAGTTTCCGCACTTTATGACTGTTTATTTTTGGGCTATTTGCTCTTGGTTGAGCTGGATTTGAGCTCATGTTTGAGCCGTTTATTTGCTCATGGTGTGAGCTATTTCTCTTTTACCCTGCTGTTTAGACAAATCTAGGTTATGAAATTGCCTTTGGCAATATTTTTCGACAAACAGGGGGAGATATGTGATACGACGCCAGGAAGTCGCGCCGAAAGATGTACATAGAAATCGCCGCTCCAGAAGCCGCTCGAGAAGTTAAGCTCCAAAAGCTGCTCCAGAAGATACACTAGAAGCCGCACAAGAAGTCGCATCGGAAGTCACGAAACTTGCTGTGTGCGTAACTGCCTCAAGGTGACGACGATGAGCCTACTTGGAGTAAAGAAGTCACATCACTTGTTGTGCGTAACTGCCACAAGAAAAGTCACTTGTTGTGCGTAACTGCCACAAGATGACGATGGGCTTACAAAAAGGTGTTTGCCTAAAAAATTGCCAAAGGGGGAGATTGTTGCTACGTTTAATAGTTGGCATGATTTTTTAGCGCAATAGTAAGAAGTCGAGTAACATGTTACATGACATGTGGAGCGACTTGTTACGGGCCGCAGATTAGGAAAGTCTGAAGCTTTCCTATTTCAACGGAGCGTGGAGCGAAAGAAGAAAGGCGGCATGAAGGCATGGAGCGCAAGAGAGTGACGTCGACAAGTCAGGAGACTTCCAGCTGGCAGTTACACGTCAGCAAAAGGCGGCAACTCGACTTGCCTGATTTCATCAGGAAGTCAGAACAGGCAAGACGACTTCCAGCTGTCGTGGAAGGCGGCAACAACTTGCCTGACTTTCCTGTTCCTGATCCGAGAAGGATTAGGAATGTGAGCTGCTATAAAAAGCCATTGGCTTCCCATTAGCAGCATCCGTTCTTGTTCTAACAATTGCAAGATTTCTCAGAGCTCTTAACCGTGCACCATCGGCGTGTTGAGAGGCTGAGTAAGATTCGATAGAACGGATCTTTGCTCCGATCAAACCTTGAGTCGCGAAGACTAAGTGTTTAGGTCGGTTAGGGTTTTTGTTTGTGATTGAAGACTCACAACTCCGTCCAAGAAGACAACGACACCGAGCATGGACTTGCTCGAAGGGTGGAATTGAGGGAATCTCAAAGACAGGGGGAGAGGCTCCTGGTCGAGGCGATTCACGGTGAGATCTATAGTAGCTTAGGAAAATAGCTTGTGTGATAGCTAGTTGGGCTTGAAGTTGTACTATTGACTACCTGATAGTGAAAAACCTTTCCACTGGCAAAGTGCCCCCAGACGTAGGTGCGGAGTCACCGAACTAGGTAATCATCTCTGGTGTCGTGATTATTATCTCTCTATTACTTTGCTTACTGTTTCCACAAGAAGTCGATACACAAGTTACAGACTTTGTGTTCGACTTCTTGACTCGGCTACAATTCAAAATTTCACCGATAAAGATGCTCCGCTAAGACACACGATATCTAGATAGAAATTTAGCAAACTTGTATAGAGTTCCCTTTCGAAGATGCTCTGCTAAGGCGCACGACATCAACAAAGTGGAGAACTTTACACGCTTGTGATTTTGGGTTGGTGTCTCACTTGACTTAAAATTATCTGTGATTGGTTGAGTTTAAATCAATTATGTTTGATACAATTAGGAACCCGTCATCAACGACCCGTGTTATGACGTTTCTAATTTATCTCACATTATCTTCTTCGAAACTGTCATTTACAACCCATGCAAAGACATTTTCAAATTTGAACACATCCATCACAACCGGTGCGACGATCGTTCACAACGCTTTTAACAGGCAAACAATTAATCTGGTTTTAGTCTTTGCATGTTGGTGATAGCTTAAACTAAAATAAGCTAAGCATGCTTGCAATTAAATTTATCATTCAAATAAACTCTAGTATGTATTAAAGCGTTAAATATCCATAAATAGCCCAAGCTAAAGTCCTAAGTATTCTATGAGACGAAGACTCCATGAGCTCTTCTCGTCATCACAACTTAGGTCCAATCCCACTAGCTTGTGGACGTCCCCCAAGATTGTCAACGTTCTCGGTTTCCATCCTTCTCTACTTGAGCAATTAATTACAATTAATACTCGATTCGTAGACCGGATGAAAGAATAATTACACTTTATCACCAACAGTTCGCAGGCCGCATAAAAGAATTATTTACACGTTACAACACATATATGGTTCTACTACTTTAGTGGACATATATTAGATCAGACTTAACCTATTACTTCAACACATAAGTAATATAATGCCGATTTTATATATTTCAAACGATGATTAATATATACAAACATTTAAAGACTAATACAATTAGACTAGGGCACAAAAAATCTTACAATCCCCCACTTGCCCCTAGTTCCAATCTAAGCCCTAGTCTATACCCATTGACCTCACATGCCTTTCGTGCTTAGGTTGAGGAAGAGCCTTTGTCAAAGGGTCGGTTTTGTTATCATCTGTTGCAACGTAAGTTATCTTCACATCACCCCTCTCGATGATTTCACGAATTAGGTGATATTTCCTAGGTACATGTTTGGATCTGTTATGTGCTATGGGCTCTATAGTTTGCGCAATGGCCCCTGTGTTGTCACAAAATTAGCTTACTGGATCAGATGCATTTGGCATTACGCCTAATCAAGTTAGAAAGCTCATGATCCATACAGCCTCCTTCGCTGCTTCTGAGGCAGTGATGTACTCAGATTCCGTTGTTGAGTCAGCTGTGGAATTGTTAGAGTTATGCCCTAATCCAATATAAAAGTGATCTACTGATGTCATGTTTTATCATCTTTCCGAAAAAATAAATTGGCATATATTACTAATGTGTTGTAGTAATAGATCGAATGTAATTTGATCTATGTCATTACGTGTGTAACCACTAATAGTAGAACTGTAGATCAGAAAGAATTACATTTTATGAGTCCCTGATCAACTAAACTTCTTTATGAAGCGATCAGTATGAGACCAACTCCTTGTGACCACGCTCTACGGATCATGGCAAAGTATGTGCCGGAGTTATATCATAGATATCATCAGGTCGATGATATCGGACAACCCCATTGTGAGTATGCAACATAGATACCATCATGAGATACTCACAGATCCTAGCTTGTCATTATATCCTAAGACCAAGGAGTCTTTGTGTGCACTGTGTAAAGAATCTCCAAGTTTGACCTAGTCTAACGTTACCTATAAAAAGGTAGCCATAACGGCTGTGATTCACTTGGTTATGAATTACATTGGTGAACTCGAAAGACGTCTGAGGGATTTATCACTCATACTCCGGTATGAGAAAGATATCCGTTTAGGCCACTTGATGAGTATGAAGAAGGAATGGCACGGCCGTGCAGGTGGTACCTTCGTATCAGTCTTCAGTGATTGATAAATTAGGATGATGATTCTATGCCTATTGATCAATCTGGATATCGGTTTGATGAAAGGACAGTGACATGTACGATAACAGGTTAAGTCGGATAATCGATAATCACGAACGTTGGGTAATCATAATGTCTTGCTAGAGACCACTTATGATGGAAAGGGTAAAATAGTAATTCTACCAGTCTGCTAACTGTTCATGAGCCTAGAGGGTCACACGCATTAAGCACGATACATGACAAATAAGCATGGACGGAAATTGGGAGAATCCAGTTTTCAATTTAGTCAAATTGAAAACGATTCGGTTGATTTCTGGCCTAGGGTTTTAACCAGACGGTTGAAGAAATCAAGTTAAGGAAATTAAACTGATTTATCTAAACCAAAATTAGAACTCAATTTAATGGGTTTAATTTGGTTTTAGTTAAATGGGCTTAAAGCCCATTTAGGTTTTTAATTGATGAATGGGGAAAAGTGCAATTAAGAGTTTAAGAGGGTAATATATGTAATTATTTATTTGAAATGCATATCTGATTTTTTTTATTTAATTTCAAATTAATTACAAAATATTTTTCCCTTATTTTCTCTCTAATTTTCAGCAACTCTCCCCCATTCCCTCTCCTCTTTGGTTGACCCTCTCATCACCATTCCTCCATAGTTTTTGTCAAAAATTCTCAAAACATTCATTAGCAAGTGTGTGAGAGAAAACCATTCGTGGTTTTTGTGCTTGTGTGGACTTGATAGAGAAACACTGCGTTGTGTTTTAATCGATTGACAAAGGTAAATTTTCAGATTGAAAATTTTTAGAACATGCTGAATTTTCATTAAGATCCTTCATCTTTTTCGATCACCATGGTTACATAAGGCTCCGCTGCATGAAATTAACTTTTGGAACCCATGGTTATCCCTTTTCAGGAATCATGCTTCTTGCTCTTCCAGCTAAAAGCTCCTCCTTTCAACATGAACACATATCCGTTTGGAAACTAGCGTCAAGAAACCCTTTGATGACTAGTTCATCATCTTCTCTTCCCCCATAAACAAGAAAAACGTCCTTGGTTCTCCTCAAGTATTTGAGGATTGCCTTAACCGCAGTCCAATGTTCCTCCCCGGGGTTGGATTGATGCCTACTGGTACAGCTTAAGGCAAACGAGATATCCGGTCTCGTACATATCATGGCATACATGATAGATCCATTAGCCGAAACGTATGAAATTCCACTCATTCTTTTCAGCTCATCAGTCGTCGCCGGACGCTGAGTGTTGCTTAGTCTTATGCCATGACGGATGGGTAAGAATCTTTTCTTGGTATCAAGCATTGAGAATCTCCTCAACCCTTTGTCTATGTAGGTGCTCTTACTTAAACCCAAGACCCGCTTGGTGCGATTTCTCCATATCTTAATACCCAAGATGTAAGAGGCTTCGCCTAAGTCTTTCATTGCGAAACATTCACCTACCCAAGTCGTTGTTGAGTGCAAGGTTTTGATGTCGTTTCCAATGAGTAATATGTCTTCGACATATAGCACCAAAAAGACTATCTTACTTCCATCCTTCCTTATGTAAACGCAAGATTCAACATCGTTTTTGATAAAGCCGAACAGTCAGCTTGATCAAAACTATGATTCCAACTCCTCGAAGCTTACATCAATCAATAAATGGACTTGAGCAACTTACAAATCTTTCCATTATTCTTTGGATGTACAAAACCTTCAGGTTGCGTCATATAAACGTCCTCAGCTAAGTTCCCATTGAGGAAAGCGGTTTTGACATCCATCTACCATATCTCTGTTAGGATTATGCCCTAGTCCAATGTAATTCCCCAGTCTATATTGTAATGTACATCATTTTTTGATCTAATAAAGGGCATTATATTACTAATGTGTTGTAGTAGTATATCGAATGTAATTTGACCTGTGTCATTATGTGTATAACCATTTATAGTAGAACTGTAGATCAGAAAGAATTGCAATCGATGAGTCCTTGATCAGCTAAGCTTCTCCATAAGCGATTAGTATTAGACCAGCTCCTTGTGATCATGCTCTACTGCTATCAGATATCATTAGGTCGATGATATCGGACAACCCGATTGTGAGTATGCAACATAGATCTTGTCATGAGATACTCACAGATCGTAGCTTGTCATTATATCATAAGACCAAAGAGTCTTTGTGTGCACTGTGTAACGAATACCTGAGTTTGACCTAGTCTAACGTTACCTGTAAAAGGGTAGCTATAACGGCTTTGATTGGCTTGGATATTAATTGCATTTGTGAACTCGAAAGGCGTCTGAGGGATTTATCACTCATACTCCGGTATGAGAAAGGTATCCGTTTAGGACACTTGATGAGTATGACTGAAGGAAAAGCACGGTCAGGCGGGTGATACCTTTGTATCAGTATTCAGTCATCTCAGATATCAAGAAACAGTGATTGATAAATCAGGGTGACGGTTCTATGCCTATTGGTCAATCTGGGTATCGATTTGATAAAAGGACAGTGACATGTACGATAACATGTTAAGTCGAATAATCGATAATCACGAACGTTGGGTAATCATAATGTCTTGCTAGAGACCACTTATGATGGAAAGTGTAAAATAGTAATTTTACCAGTCTGCCAACGGGTCGTGAGCCTAGAGAGTCACACACTTTAAGTACAATATGTGACAAACAAGCATGGATGGTAATTGGGAGAATCCGCTTTTCAATTTAGTCAAATTGAAAACGATTCGGTTGATTTCTGGTCTAGGTTTATCAACTAGACGGTTGAAGAAATCCAATTAGGGAGATCGGACCGGTTTAGTTAAACAATAATTACAACTCAATTAAATGGGTTTTAATATGGATTGGTTAAATGGGCTTAAAGCCCATTTAGGGTTGTAAGTTATGAATGGGGCTTAATTGTGATCATGAGGTCAATGGGGTATATTGTGTAATTAACAAAAAGATATTTAAAATCAGATTTTTTTGTTAAATACACAATACTTTTTCCCAAAATAAAGACTGATTTTCGGCAATCCAATTAATCCCTCCCCTCATTCGGCCGACTCCCTCCCCCATTCCATTCCCGACTGTTTTGTCCTCTTCTTCACAATTTTCATTAGCAAGAAAAAGTGTAGAAACCTCCCAAGGGTATTGAGCTTGTGTGACTTGCTAGAGAAACACTATACTTGTGTTTTGCATCGATTAAAGATATGATTTTCATACTCGAAAAAGTTACATGTGTGCTAAATTTATCAATAATATCTGTATGTTATTCATCGATTCCCATGGTTAATTCATTCCGCTGCATGAAATTAATCTTTGGAACCCATGTGAATCCCTTTCAATCTCGTAGTCATGATATGATGCGATGGCAAGAAGAATTCGGATAGATTTGACCATAGCCACTAGAGAAAAGGTTTCCTCATAGTCAATCCCTTGAATTTGTCTATAACCTTTTGCTGCCAGACGTGCTTTATAGGTCTGAGGATTTCCATCCATGTATTTATTCTTTTTGAAGACCCATTTACAACCAATGGTTTTAACACCAGCGATTGGATCAATCAAGCTCCAGACTTGATAATCGTACATGGATTGCATTTCCTCCTTCATGGCTCCCAGCCATTTCTCGGAGTCAGTACTGTCCATGGCTTCTCGAAAAGTGGTGGGTTCATTATCTTGATCCATTAATAGCAGTTCATCACCTTGAGTCACACAGAATCTGTATCTCACAGGTGGATGAAAGGTCCTTTCAGAGAGCCTTGGACCGTCCTGAAGAATTGTACTGATCGGTTCCTGCTCTACTACCTGCTCTGGCTCCATATGTTCTACTAGGCTTTCAGGTGGTTCCTGAGAAGCTACATCCTCTGGAATTTCATCCAAATATATAGTTCTCCCACTATCTTTTTTGGAAATGAACTCCTTTTCAAAAACACCCCACCGCGAGCAACGAAAACTTTGTTCTCGATCGGTTTATAGAAGTAGTATCCCCTTATTTCTTTGGGATACCCAACGAAGATGCATTTGTTTTATTTTGGTTCGAGCCTCTTTGAAAGCATACGCTTCACAAAAGCCTCGCAACCCCAAATCTTGAGGAAGGACAAAACGGGCCGTACCATTGCTCAAAAGGTGTACCTTCCACTGTCTTTGTTGGAGCCCTATTCAATATGAATGTGGCAGTTTCAAGAGCATAACCCCAGAAGGATATTGGCAAATAAGCGTGACTCATCATGGATCGAACCATATCTATCAATGTTCGATTCCTTCGCTCTAACAATCCATTTAATTGAGGTGTTCCTGGCGGAGTCCACTCTGATAATATCCCACTTTCCACAAGATGATCGAGAAACTCTTGGGATAAGTATTCTCCACCTCGATCCGAACGAAGTGCTTTTATACTTTTCCCGAGCTGGTTCTGCACTTCAGTCTTGAACTCTTTGAATTTATCAAAAGCATCAGACTTATGTTTCATTAAATAGACATAACAAAATCTACTGAAATCGGCAGTAAAAGTGATGAAGTAACTATAACCGCTCCTGGCAAGTGAACTCATAGGTCCACACACATCTGTGTGTATTAGGGCCAATAGGTCACCCGCCCTCTCACCCCTCCCAATGAAGGGCGCTCTAGTCATCTTACCCATCAAACAAGCCTCACATCTCTCAATCGAATGGAATTCGAATGGACTTAACCGTCCGCACTTGTGAAGTGCTGAGACGCGCCTCTCATTTATGTGGCCTAGACGATAGTGCCATATTAGCGTTTAGTTCAAATCATTGGATTTAAACCTTTTCGTATTAACGTTATAGAGCATGTTTGAATGGGGGCTTTTCATATTCCATACATACAAACCACCAATTGTACTTGCACTTGCATAATGTAGGTCATCACGTTTTATATTAAAACTTTCATTTTCGATTACAAAAGTAAATCCTTCCTTATCTAGTAAGGAAATGGATATAATGTTTCTGCTGAAAGTTGGTACAAAAAACACATTGTGAAGTACAAGAACAAGGCCACTAGGAAAAACTAGTCTAACGGATCCTACAGCAGTTGCAACAACCCGAACTTTGTTCTCAACTCTTAGATCCACCTCGTTCCTGCCTAAATCCCTTCTATTTTCCAACACATGCACATTCATACAGATATGAGATTCAGCTCCACTGTATCTAATACCCATGAATCTGAAACAGAGAGATTTAGGTCTAAAAAGAACATACCTGAGGAAGACGCGGCCCCGCCGCACTTTTTCTGATCATCCTGGAACTTTCTACCGTTTATCTTCTAGTGACCGGGTTGTTGGCAGTCGAAGCAATCTGCTTCCTTTGTCTTCTTCGCCTCCCCGACTTTAGGAGGCCTAGGAAGTAAAGGCAGTCTCATCTTTCCCACCAAGTGCACAGGGGCTTGACCCTTATCACCTCCAGCATTAAAGCTAGTTCGCTTTCTGACCATTAGGACATCCTTTCCACGAGTGACCTTGATGTTCTTCTCAGCCGTCAAAAGCATTTGATGTAACTCCTAGACGGTCTTGTCTGTATTATGCATATAATAGTTCATTACGAAGCTATCATATGTATGAGGAAGGGATTGTAGAACAAAATCGGTAGCCATCTATTTTTCCATCCCGAGCTCGAGTCGAGTTAGGCTGTCAAGATATCCCTTCATTTTCAGGACACGTGGATCTATAGAACTGCCTGCTGACATTTTGCAGGCGAGGAATTCCTTGAAAATCCCGAATATTTCGAGTCGAGCATTTTCCTTGAACATGACCTTTATCTGCGACATCATCGCTAAAGGGTCCTCAGACGGTTCCATAAACTGCTTCTGGAGCTCCGGGTCCATAGCGCCCAACATCACACACGCCACGTCGATGTTGTCGCTAAGGTGCTTTTGGTATGCATCCTTAACGGCCCTCGGGGCATTGAGTGCTGGCTCCATAGGGATAGCCCGGTCAAGGAAGTATTCCTTGTGTTCCAACTTGAACACAAGTCGTAGGTTTCTGTCGTGCGCCTTAATGACAATTTGTTTCAGTTCGTTGAATTGTTCGCCATTAATCCACACGAGGAAAGTAAATTTAATCAGAAAGTTGAATAAATTTACGAAGATCCTAAATAAACTCCAACCTCTTGATTCTAAGTTAATAGAATCTAAAACCAAGACCCATGATTCATGAATCAAAGTACGCTAAGGCGCACCTCTCCGACTCACTTATTTAGGTAGGTCATGCATCCAATTACACCCCGTGCACTTGGGTCCAATTACAACCCGTGTAATTATTGGCAAGGGTCTGTACAATAGTACACGACAAACCCTTTCTGACATCCTGGCTCGACCCTGGTCGAAAATCGCCGTTAATTCAACCAAATGATGTATGCAAAGTCCGATAAAGATCCTCCGCTAAGACGCACGACATCTAGATAGAAATTTAGCAAATTTGTATAGAGCGCCCTTTCGAAGATGCTCTGCTAAGCCGCACGACATCAACAAAGTGGAGAACTTTACAAACTTATGATTTTGCGTTGGTGTCTCACTTGACTTAAAATTATTTGTGATTGGTTGAGTTTAAATCAATTATGTTTGATACAATTAGGAACTCGTCATCAACAACCCGTGTTATGACGTTTCTAATTTATCTCACATTATCTTCTTCGAAACCGTTATTTACAACCCGTGCAAAGACGTTTTCAAATTTGAACACATCCATCACAACCCATGCGACGATGGTTCACAACGCTCTTAACAGGCAAACAATTAATCTGGCTTTAATCTTTGCATGTTGGTGATAGCTTAAACTAAATTAAGCTAGGCATAGCTTAAAATCGGTTTATCGAAACCTTTCAAATCTGAAAAATTTCAAAACATTGGATTGCGGGTTTGTGCCATGAATCAAACACCGTGCAACAAACCCCCCGGGCCCAAACCAAGTGGGCGAAAACCCACTTGGGTCGAGCCCCTATGCACCGACGCGCTCGGGTTTGGCAACCCTTGCCGTCGGGCCTCTACTGCCGACCTCGGCCCATATCTGGCCACTGCCGGGGCTGAAACAGGGCGAGCACATGACCGTAAACATCTAATGGCCACGGCCCAGCCCTGCTCCGGCAAGCCGAAGCCCATGCCCGGTCTCCTTTTCTGGCTCCCCGAGAGTCTCGTTTTCGGCTACCTGACTAATCCAATTTTTTTCGAAAATTTCTAGATTTTATAATATGTTTAAAACTTAATTTTCATGGCATATAAAACCCAAATACAAGAAATAAACATATTATAGCAACAAGGCAGGCAAAAAAACCCCGAAATCGATTCAAACGAAGATTTAAGAGGGTAACCGTCCTCTTATACCACTGTAGGATCTTTGGGCTATCAAGAACTCATATGGTAGCGAAAGCAACATATATAAACCCCAAGAACTGTCAAAGAACATCAAACCATTAAATCCCAAGGCAAAACAAAAATCACAAGTTTACCTTCGGTTTGTTCGAATCGGTTTGAAGAACGCTTCGGATCTTCAACTTTAGCAAAGTCCACACGGATAGTGTAGTTGCGACGTTTTTAGTGATTGACATATTTTTAAGAAACTAGAAAAGATGTCATAAAGAATGTCGAAACATCGTATGCGACATCTTGGATGACATTATTGGTGACATCTCGGCTGACATCATGTTCGACGCAAATCAGGAAAGTCCCTGCTCTTCATAAAGTACGACTACAATTAGGACTTGTGAAAGTTACAATGCGTCTCCGACTCTGGAAAGAAGAAAGACGGTGATAAAGAGGAAACCCATTAGGGTTAGTACTCCTACTCGATTGTTATAAAAGCTTAGGCTACCCCCTTAGCAATCGTGTGGTTCTTTTATTGTTTCCTAGAAATAATTTACAGAGCTCTTAGACGTGAAGGTTGTCGGGCTGAGAGGTTTTAGATTGTGTTGAGGATATTGTGTATCACCTTACCAAAAGAGAGTTAGGGGATTAAGCTTTTACTGATAGAGCAAGGCTATTGCTCGAAAAGTGGAATCAAGACGGCGTCTTGGATTCAGGGGGGAGACCCTGTGATAGGTTTGCACTTGTAATAGTAGCATAAAGTATAGATCTTGTGATGATCATAGGTACTTGAATTTTTTGACGTATTACAAATAATGAAACCTTTCAACTAGGCTGAGAGCCCCCAGACGTAGGTGATGTTGCACCGAACTGGGTAAACAATTTGTTGTGTCGTTGTTTATTACGTTTGATATTTTCTGTCCTTCTTCATCTACGCAAGTTTTCATACACTGTGTTATAGCATTATACGTAACAATGTGTGTGGCATCTTGCATAACTATCTGATCAAAATTTCAATTGGTATCAGAGGGGGCACCTACAGCTTTAGGTGAGTTCCTAATCGAAAAATTCTGATCATCAAGATGGACAATACCAGAGAAGGAGGATCTATTAACCGACCACCGGTTCTAGATGGAAGTAAATACGGCTATTGGAAGGCCCGCATGTGTGCCTTCATGAAGTCTCTTGACCATAAAACATGGAAGGCTGTGATCAATGGTTGGAATGACCCACAACTCAGTGATAGTGATGGAAACTCTCGAGCCCTGAACGCTATCTTTAATGGTGTTGACAAGAACGTATTCAAACTAATCAACACATGCACGACTGCCAAATCTGCATGGGATATCCTGGCTATAGCATATGAAGGAACAACCAAGGTTCGAGAACAAAAGCTGCAATACTTGACAACCAACTTCGAAGCCCTTATCATGAAAGAGGATGAATCAATCGCTGAATTCAACTTCCGAATTCGAGATCTAGCCAATGAATCCTATTCTCTGGGCGAACCAATGTCTGATGAAAAACTGGTTAGAAAAACCATGCATGCTCTTAACCCTAGATTTAAAATGAAGATCACCGCAATTGAGGAAGTTTATGACCTCATGATCCTAAAATTTGATGAATTGATGGGATCTCTAATGACCTATGAGCTATCTCTACCCAATATCGACAAAAGGAATAAATGAGTTGCCTTCAAAAGCTCAACATACAAGCAACCAAAATCTGAGGATTCTGACTCTGACGAAGACATCGACTCTACAATGGCCTTGCTAAAAAAAAATTACAACAAAGTCATGAGAAGATTCAGTCGAATGGGCAGAAGGAATGGTACAACAGATGCTAGAAACAAAGCTACACAGAAAGCTCAGGCAGGAAGAAATGTTGACAAACCTAACAGAAGGGGAGAAGAAAACAGTAAGAACAAAGGACCTCATTGTCATGAATGAGAGGGATTCGGTCATCTTCGCAGAGAATGTCCAAACTTCCTCAAAAGACAAAAACGAGGATATAATGCTACCTTGTAAGATGAGGATAACGAGGATAGTGGTTCTGAGGAGGTAAGCAGTTTTGTTGCATTCACTGCTGCCACTTCTCTATGTAACATTGATAACTCTGTTGATGTCAATGATGATCTCCATCATCTAACTCTGAACGAGAATTGGACTAAGGAACAACTGGTCGAGGCATACAAAATCTTATATACCAGACATGTCAAGGAAACTCTGATCCTTGATCAACAAGGAGTACGGATCATCACTCTTACCAACGAAAAGTCTAGATTCCTAAAGAATATTGTTGAGCTAAAACGAGAAATTAGTCTTATGACTAAATTAGTGAAGATGATGAATCCCAGCACAGAAAGCCTTCACAAGATCCTATCAGTAGGAAAGCAGTCCAAAGACATGACGTGACTAGAGTACACACGTAATACCTCCTCATCACCACTCACAAAGTTTGTCCCACAACAAGCCCTGGCTGACAAGAAACAACAAAATGACACGACACATCCTACAGGGATACCTACAACAAATGTCGTAACATCTCCTACAACATGTTCCTGTCAATCAACTACCAAAAGATATCCTTCACGCAGACATCGATCTTCCAGAATTCCAACCTATCAATATCAGTGGATATGTCATTACTGTGGTCGAAGGGGTCACATCAGGCCATTCTGCTTTCAACTCCATGGGAAGAAGCAAGCTCAGTTACCACAAAATCAAAAGAGATATCAAGGTCATCTCTCGACTCTTCAGAAAACATCCCGCCTTGAATGTAGAACAAAGAATCTAGTCTATCAAGCTAATGTTGCATACACCTCCTTGAGTGCTTCAACCAACAAGGACTGGTATACACCTCCTGAAAGACAGGTACTCTTGAGTTTCTATCCAATCTCAAATTATATACAAACTACTGTGTTACTTTTGGAGATGGGATTCGAGCTCGAATCATTGAAAAAGGACTACTCGACCATCCAGGAGGTTCTTTCCTAACTGAACCATTACTTGTAGAAGGACTCAAGGAAAATTTAATTAGCATCAGTCAGATTTATGACTTGGGTTCAGAAGTCAAATTTACAAAAAAAAAGCCTGTATAGTAAAGAATATCGATTAAGTTACTATCCTACAAGGAGTCCGCTCAATGGATAATCGTTACATCTGGTCGCCCGATTCACATATCGCAGGGGCAAAGTGTCTTGTCTCCAAGGCAGAAGAAACCAAACTATGGCATAAAAAGCTTGGACATCTAAATCTTAAGAGCATGCAGAAGACGATCTTAGAACAGGCCATTACTGGAATGCCAAACCTGAAAATTGTGGAAGGGAAGATCTGCGGAGAATGCCAGATTGGAAAGCAAACAAAGATATCACACAAGAAGCTACAACATATCACCACCTCATGAGTACTTGAACTAATACACGTTGACCTCATGGGACCAATGCAAGTTGAAAGCCTTGGAGGAAAAAGCCACGTATTTGTGTGTGTGGACGATTATTCAAGGTACACATGGGTTGATTTCCCTCGTGACAAATCGGACACCTTTTCAATCTTCAAGACTCTACGCATCCAGATCCAACGAGAAAAGGGGGAGACAATGGGCAAAATAATTCGTCTCCGTAGTGATCATGGTCGTGAAAGAGATCACCACGGGTTCCATTCGATAAATATCATGCAGCGGACGTTATGTAACCATGGTGATCGATGTAAGCTTTGATCTTAATGTAAATCCAACATGTTATATATACCTTTTGAATCTGAAAATTACCTCTTCTAATCGATGAAAACACAATTTTAGGGTTTCTCTATTAGGTCCACACAAGCACCACAACCGAAGAAGATTTTCTCTCAAACTTTTTGCTATGAATTTTTGAGAGAAGCTTGACAAAAATGGACGATGAAGTGGTAGGAAGAAGTCGGCCAAGAGGGGGAGTGGTTGCTGAAAATTAGAGAAAATAATGGAAGAAATATTGGAATTTTAATTTGAAAAATAAAATTGAATTTCAAATTAAAATTGCATATCTATACTTCATAAACTCTTATTTGCATTTGTTCCCATTCATCACTTAAATCCCTAAATGGGCTTTAAGCCCGTTTAACCAAAACGCAAATCAAACACATTAAATTGAGTTCTAATTTCGGTTTAGACAAAACGGTTCATTTTCCTCGAATTGATTTCTTCAACCGTCTGGTTAAAATCTTAGGCCAGAAAACTACCGAATCGTTCTCAATTTTCATCCATAATTAATTGTCATGTATCGTGCTTCATGCGTGTGACCCTCTAGGCTCACGAGCAATTGGCAGACTAGTAAAATTACTATTTTACCCTTTCCATCATAAGTGGTCTCTAGCAAGACATTATGATTATCCAATGTTCGTGATTATCGATTATTCGACTTAACCTGTTATAGTACATGTCACTGTCCTTTTATCAAACCGATATCCAGATTGATCAATATGCATAGAATGGTCATCCTAATTTATCAATCACTGTTTCTTGATATCTGAGATGACTGAAAACTGATACTAAGGTATCACCTACACGGCCGTGCTCTTCCTTCAGTCATACTCATCAAGTGGCCTAAACGGATATCTTTCTCATACCGAAGTATGAGTGATAAATCCCTCAGACGCCTTTCGAGTTCACTAGTGCAATCAATATCAAAGCCAATCAAAGCCGTTATAGTTACCCTTTTACAGATAATGTTAGACTAGGTCAAACTTAGGTATTTGTTACATAGTGTACACAAAGACTCCTTGGTCTTAGGATATAATGATAAGTTACGATATGTGAGTATCTCATGACTGGATCTATGCAGCATACTCACAATCGGGTTGTCCGATATCATCGACCTGATGGTATCTATGATATAACTCCGGCACATACTTTGCCATGATCAGTAGAGCATGATCACAAGGAGTTGGTCTCATACTGATCGCTTCTTAAAGAAGCTTAGCTGATCAGAGACTCATCAAATGTAATTCTTTCTGATCTATAGATCTACTATTAGTGGTTACACACATAATGACATAGCTCAAATTACATTCGGTATATTACTACAACACATTAGTAATATATGCCGATTTATTTATTCGGAAAGATGATAAAACATTACATCTGTAGATCACTTATATATTGGACTGGGGCATAACTCTAACAGGTCGAGAGTTCGAAAACAGTAAATTTGCAGAATTCTGCAACTCAGAAGGGATAGCCCATAAGTTCTCAGCACTAATCACCCCCCAACATAATGGCATTGTTGAGCGCAAAAACAGGACTCTACAGGAGATGGCTAGAGTTATGATGTTAGTCAAGGACATACCAACTCACTTCTTGGCAGAAGCAGTTAACACTGCTTGCCATATCCACAATCGAGTTACTCTCCGACCAGGTATGTCATTAGCTCATTATGAAATATGGAGGGGGAGAAAGCCTAATGTTAAATACTTCCATATCTTTGGATCTACCTGTTATATTTTGGCTGATAGAGAACCTCGTCAGAAATTTGATCCAAAGAGTGATGAAGGCATCTTCCTTGGCTACTCAAGGAATAGTCGTGCGTTCCGGGTCTTCAACAAACAAACCAAAACTATGATGGAATCAATCAATGTTGTTGTTGATGATGACTGTGAAGATGCCCCAGAAGATGCGACAGACGAAGAAGGAGTCCTCACTGAAGTTTATCCCAACAATGTTAGGAAAAATGCTACTACTGATGTTAGTGAGGATGCTAGCAGCAAGCCAGAAGACAATGATGCTAGTCCAAGTGTCAATAAGGATAAGGCATTTCCTGAAGCCAGCAACAAGAACCCCTCACAAAGAATCCAGGCTAATCATCTTGTCTCTGGAGTAATTGGAGATCTAAATGAAGGCATACGGACTCGGACAAAAGCTCTTGTGAATTACAACGAGATGATAGGAAATATATGCTTCGTCTCCAAGATTGAACCTAAGAATGTCAACAAAGCCATCAATGATGAATATTGGGTCAATGTTATGCAAGAGGAACTGATTCAATTTGAGAAAAACTAGGTATGGGAACTAGTGCCCAAGCCAAGTGAAGGAAATGTCATTGGCACAAAATGAATCTTCAAGAATAAATCCGATGAGCTTGGAAACATCACTCGCAATAAAGCAAGGTTAGTAGCTCAAGGGTACACTCAAATTGAGGGATTAGACTTCGATGAGATATTTGCTCCTATAACAAATCTTGAAGCAATCCGACTTCTACTAAGAATATCATGTCATCTACAGATCAAGCTCTATTAGATGGATGTCAAAAGTGCATTCCTGAATGGAGATCTCAACGAAGAAGTTTATGTGGCACAACCAAAACGGTTTGTCGATCCTCACTCCCCTGATCATGTGTATAAACACAAGAAGGCTCTCTATGGATTGAAGCAAGCACCAAGGGCTTGGTATGAAAGACTCACAAATTTTCTGATTCAAAGTGGCTACACTAGAGGGGGAGTCGACAAGACTCTATTTCTGAAAAACGAGGACGGAAATCTGATGATTTCCCAAATATATGTCGATGACATTGTCTTTGGAGGGATGTCAAGAAAGATGGTAGAGAAATTTATTCAACATATGCAATCAGAATTCGAGATGAGCATGGTGGGAGAGCTTAGCTACTTCCTAGGCTTCCAAATCAAACAGCTAAAAGACAGCATCTTCATCTCTCAAAACAAATGTGCAAAAAATATTGTCAAGAAATTTGGGCTAGAAAAAGCTTCACATAAACGTACACTTGCAGCTACACATAACAAGTTAACCAAAGATGATCTAGGAGAAGCCGTTAACCAACATCTATATAGAAGCATCATTGGTAGTCTTCTCTACCTTACTGCAAGTCGACCTGATATAGCTTATTCTGTGGGAGTATGTGCACGATATCAAGCTAATCCTAAGGTTAGTCATCTATCTCAAGCTAAAATAATTATAAGATATATCTCTGGGACTACAGACTTGAGTCTACTGTACTCATTCGACACATCCTCTACCCTGGTGGGGTATTTCGATGCGGATTGGGCTGGAAGTATATAAGATAGGAAAAACACATCTACAGGATGATTCTTTCTTGGCAATAATCTCATATCATGGTTTAGTAAAAAGCAAAATTGTGTTGCTTTGTCCACCGTTGAATCAGAGTATATCGCTGCTGGGAGTAGCTGCACTCAATTACTATGGATGCAGGAAATGCTAGTTGAGTATAATGTCAGACAAGAAGCCATGACTTTGTATTGTGATAATGTCAGTGCAATCAACATATCAAAAAATCCAGTTCAACACAGCAAAACCAAACATATTGATATTAGGCACCACTTAATCCGCGAGCTGGTCGAAGACAAGAAAATCGTCTTAGAACATATCCATACAGAGAAGCAATTAGCTGATATTTTTACTAAACCATTAGACGCAGTCAGATTCGAGTCCCTCAGATCATCACTCGGACTCTACACCATCAGCAAATAAAAGAAGTTGCTAAAACGGTTTAGAGGAGTTAGTTGTGCATCTTCATGAACCGGTCCAAAATCCCAACTCATGCCATTGGGCCAAGAACACCAAAAGCCCAATACAAAAAGAGGAAAGGTCACAAGATATAATATGACACCTACAGATTATTTTCAAAAAAACTATTCTGCCTCAGTTTGTTATTTCGCTCCCATCTCTCAACCCTTGCGCAAAACACTGCTACTCTCGAAAAAAATGGTGAAAACCAGGAGCAATCTTACGCCGAAGAAAGCCACTGACGGACAAAAAACCAAATCTTAGAAGATCGAGGAGAAAAGCCTCAAAACAAGCAAACCCGACACCAAACAATATGGAGTACGAATTAAAGGGCTGAAGCCAAAGAAGGATGCCGAGGGTTCATCGAGAGAAATCCCACCAGTAGAGGCTCCAACACCTATCTTCTCCCGAGTTCCCAAAAAAATTCGAACCGGAAGCGCTGTATTCACAATGACATATCTGACAGGCCCGGAACAAGGGGCTAACATTGGCCAAGGAAGTCAGGAAGCTTCCATGCAAATTATCCCTGCGCCAGTTTTTGCAATCTTTCCCACACCAGGTATCGATTCCTCTGTCGTCTCAAATACTGATACCACTAGGAATAGTGACCTATTAGATTCACTACTAGAAAATCAGGACCCTCCTCACGAAGGAGTGGTTGAGGATCTGATAAACACTGAAGGGGGAAAGGATGACTCGACTCCGATCAGTCATGGGCTAGAGAGGATCGCAAAAGGATATGGTGGAGAAGAAGTCGCGAAAGATGATGTTCCAGTACCCACAGAAGAAGATGTGGTCGAAGAAGAAGAAGTTACTGATTTTGAAGAAGCTGGTGAATAGACCAGTGACAAGAGTGATTCTGATAAAGAGTAGAACGGAGACAAAGATGTCGGACTAGAAGATGTTGAGAAGGAGAACGACCTTGCAAATGAAGCAGGAATTGCCAAGGATACTGCTACTACAGATGGTGTAGCAGATATTGTAACTGTTGCTGCCAGAAAGTCTGTTCCTGAAGACGCCGCAGCAAAATTCATAGAAGAAGCGCCTCTGGTTGTCAGATGAGATACCACAGAGGATGCCACTGAAATAGCACACACAGTTCTCTCGTCCCTGAAAAAGAAAGTGTTAAAGAACATGAAAGTCTTGCAGTAATGGTAGGAAAGCTGAAGGAAAACAAAAAGAGGAAGGATATGAAGGATGCTGGAGGCCCCAGCAAAAAGAAAAAGCTGTCCGCAAAGGACAAAGGAAAGAATATTGTCTGCAAAAGGAGACTTGTTGATGAGGAAAGCGATGATGAAGTTGTGACAATAAAAGAAGCGAAGAAGGTAGTGAGCCAGAAGCAGGCCAAGAACACTCAAAGTGTTCCATATGATAATGTGTCATTCCATTCGGCTGCTAGTGCAACTCGGTGGGAGTTTGTGTTCCAAAGAACGGCCTATCCTGAGAAAACTCTGTCCTTGGAGATCCTTGGACTAGAAGCCATCATCAAGCTTCTGCAAAAGGCGGAACTCATAAAGACTGTCACCGACATAGGTAATCATTATCCTTTGTTGGTTAACGAGTTTATTGCAAATTTGCATGCTGGTTTTGGCTCTCCGGATGATCAGGAATGTGAGAAGGTCTATGTTAGAGGCTTACGCTTCAACATCTCCTCCGACATTATAAATGCCTTCTTGGGAGGAAATGCGCCTGCTCTGTACCTCCATCTAATCTGAACAAAGTTCTCAACGAGATAACTGATGATAAGAGCAGAGTGTGGCCTACAAAGGGAACCGTGGCGGCCTCGGATCTCACTTCAAAGTACTTCATATTGTTCCGTATCGGAGTAGCAAATTGGGCACCTTCTACACATGCATCCTCCATCAAACCAGAGCTGGCAGTTCTCATCTTCCAAATAGGTACTGGTTCCACCCTTGATTTTGGCCAATTTGTTATTGACCACCTTGTTACACATGCCAGATCACAAGCTGTGAAAATACCTATTGCTTTTCCCTCCCTTATATCCGAGCTACTAGTGCACCAACACCCTGGTGTTGAAGTCAACAGATAAGGCAGGAAAGCGCGGAGGAATGATTGTGGTGAGCCACAAGTTGTTCGAGGGCAAGCATGCTACTGATCTTGTCAGGAAAGAAGTCAAGCCAACTAAGGCGACAACCAGTCGAGCTACCAGTGATGCCCCTCCAACAAAGACTACCAGGAGAGATGCAATAATGCTTGAGAGAGAGATCGTTGTGCTTGACGAGAACATCATCAATCTGAAGCACTTGTCCCAGCGTAGATCCCACTATGCTAACATGCTGAAGACAATGCCTCCCAAAGACTCTGACAACAATAGTTCCTCCTCCCTACCAGATTCTACTGAAGACACCACCAAAGATGCCTCTGCAACAGATACCGAAGAAGATACTTCTAGTTCCAGCTGAAGTTCTGTCTAATTTAAGTAATTTATGAATTCTCAAAAACTGAACAAACTTTTTTGTTGTAATCTGTCTGAACATGTTTCACGCATGTCCTCGACTACTGATCGAGAATGTGTGTGAGTTAAGTTTCTTTTGTTATTCCCTATCGATCGAATTTTTCTTTGAATTTTTGGCTCTTTTTGAGCCAGCAAGGGGGAGTAACACGTACGACGCACAAGATGATGCGCGAACAAGACATGACAATACGTCACACGATGATGCGCGAAAAAGACTTGACGACTGCCGATCGCTGCAAGAAAAGATGACGACGAATACGACGAAGAATGCTGACCTTAAAAATAGCCAAAGGGGGAGATTGTAGTTACGACGTTTTTAGTGATTGGCTTATTTTTAAGAAACTAGAAAAGATGTCATAAAGAATGTCGAAACCTCGTATGCAACATCTTGGATGACATTATTGACGACATCTCGCCTGACATCCTGTTCGAAGCAAATCAAGAAAGTCCCTGCTCGTCGTAAAGTACGACTACAATTAGGACTTGTGAAAGTTCCAGCTGTAGGGTTTTGGAGCGTTTTAGATCTTCGAGATAGCGGAAGCAATATAAGAAAATCTACTCCAAACCTTGTCCAAGAACATAAACCATTAAATCCCAAAGCAAAATCTATTCCACAAGATATTTACCTTTAAGTCTTGTATGAATCGATAAAGAAGAACGTTCGGATCTTCTTCTCTAAAGCAAGTCCACACCAAGGGGATGATCTTGATGATCCCTCACTTAATTGCCTACTAGAACAATTAAATGAAGAACAAGAGAGCAAGAACAAGAGGAGCAAGGGGAGTGGTCGGCCAAGCAAGAAGAGAGAGAGAGAGTGTGAGTTTTTGTGATATTTTGATTAATGAATTAATGTCTAGTATTTGAATTCATCATCCAACTCACAAGTATGGGTTAAAAGTGATTGGTATGGGCTTAAAGGTGCTTTAACCCATACCCCTTAAATCACTCACCTCTTAATCCACAATCACCAACTAAGCTTGGTGTTGTGTGGCCCCCACACATGGACCCACCATGTGGGCCGGCCTAGAGATCTTGTTGGGCCCTTATTGGGCCGGCCATGAGGCTTCATGGGCCGAGCCCAATGGGCCCTCCCGTGTTGTCTCATGCCGTGTCCAAAAGTCGCCCGACCCTTTTGTCGTCGCTTATCAAACAAAGTCCGACTCGACATCGACGAAAAAACTCAGTTTTCTCGATTCGCTAATGATTCTCTCAAACTGAACCCATGGCACAAAACTGGAGGTTTTGTCCATGTATTGCTCCTCAAGAAACGTTAAGGTTTCCTTGTCTCAAGTTATCCGTCTTGAATGTGTCTGACCCTCTAGGCTCATGCCACCGTTGGTAGATCGGCGCAAAAGATCGCTCTTGCCCGATCCATCATAAGTGGTCTCTAGTAAGACGTTATGATTACCCAAGGTGCATGACGATCGATGGTTCGACTTAACCTTGTGCGTACAAGTCACTATCCTATTATCTCTAGATATCCCGATTGGTCACAAGGCATAGAGTCGTCACCTTTGTTTAATCAATCATTGTTACTTGATATGTGAGATGGCTGAGAACTGATAACCCGTATCACCGGCATGGCCATGCTATTTCTCTCAGTCAGTCTCGATCAAGAGGCCTTTTAACGGATATCTTTCCCATACCGTAGTATGAGGGATAAATCCCTTAGCCGTCTTTCGTGTCACTCATGCAACCCGTTCCGCCACCCAATCATGCCCTTTATAGCAATCCTTTCACAGAAAGCGTTTGGCGCAAGTTAAAGCCGTACGTTCATTGCATAGTGATCACAAAGACTCCTTGGTCTAAGGATGTCGTGACAAGCTATCGCATTTGAATATGTTCATGGCTTAATCTATGAAAACACTATTCAATGCGGGTCGTCCGATATCAATCACCTCATGATATCTACGATATGATTCCAGGATCCCACATCCCTATGACAAGTAGAACTATGTTATTAAGAATCATCCTCACATTGGTCGCTTTAAGGAAGCATAGGTTGACCAGGGACTCGTTAAGTGTGATCCGTACAGATTTATGGTTCTACTACTTTAGTGGTCATAAATCAGATCATGCTTAACATATTACTTCAACACATAAGTAATACAAAGCCATTATATATATATATATTACAAACGATGATATTGTACATAGACATTTACAGGCTAATAGCAATTGGACTAGGGCACAAATGCTATCACCAGCGCGTCTCCGATTCTGGAAAGAAGAAAGAGGGTGATAAAGAAGAAACCCATTAGAGTTAGTACTCATACTCGATTTCTATAAAAGTTTAGGCTACCCCCTTAGCAATCGTGTCATTCTTCTATTGTTTCCTATCAATAATTTACAGAGCTCTTAAACGTGAAGGTTTGCGGGCTGAGAGGCTGTGGATTGTGCTGAGGATACTGTGTATCACCTTAACAAAAGAGAGTTAGGTAATTGAGGGTTTACTGATCGCGTGAGTGAAGATTTCACGCAAACAAAACGTTCAACGACAACTTGAACTGACAGAGCAAGGCGATTGCTCGAAGAGTGGAATCAAGACGGCGTCTTGGATTCAGGGGGAGACCCTGAGATAGGTTTGCACTTGTAATAGTAGCATAAACTATAGATCTTGTGATGATCATAGGAACTTGTATGTTTTGCCGTATTACCAATAGTGAAACCTTTCCACTAGGCTGAGAGCCCCCAGACGTAGGTGACGTTGCACCGAACTGGGTAAACAATTTGCTGTATCGTTGTTTATTACGTTTGATACTTTCTGTCCTTCTTCATCTACGCAAGTTGTTGTTAGAGTTATGCCCCAGTCCAATATATAAGTGATCTACAAATGTATTTACTTCCATCTAGAACCGGTGGTCGGTTAATAGATCCTCCTTCTCTGGTATTGTCCATCTTGATGATCAGAATATTTCGATTAGGAACTCACCTAAAGCTGTAGGTGCCCCCTCTGATACGAATTGAAATTTTGATCAGATAGTTATGCAAGATGCCACACACAATGTAACGTATAATGCTATAACACAGTGTATGCAAACTCGCGTAGATGAAAAAGGACAGAAAATATCAAACGTAATAAACAACGACACAACAAATTGTGTACCCAGTTCGGTGCAACATCACCTACGTCTGGGGGCTCTCAGCCTAGTGGAAAGGTTTCACTATTTGTAATACGTCAAAATATTCAAGTACCTATGATCATCACAAGATCTATACTTTATGCTACTATTACAAGTGCAAACCTATCACAGGGTCTCCCCCCTGAATCCAAGACGCCGTCTTGATTCCACTTTTCGAGCAATTGCCTTGCTCTATCAGTAAAACCTCAATCACCTAACTCTCTTTTGTTAAGGTGATACACAATATCCTCAACACAATCTAAAACCTCTCAGCCCGCAAACCTTCACGTCTAAGAGCTCTTTAAATTATTTCTAGGAAACAATAAAAGAACCATACGATTGTTAAGGGGGTAGCCTATGCTTTTATAGCAATCGAGTATGAGTACTAACCCTAATGGGTTTTCTCTTTATCACCGTCTTTCTTCTTTCCAGAGTCGGAGACGCGCTGGAACTTTCACAAGTCCTAATTGTAGTCGTACTTTATGAAGAGCAGGGACTTTCCTGATTTGCGTCAAACATGATGTCAGCCGAGATGTCGCCAATAATGTCATCCAAGATGTCGCATACGATGTTTCGACATTCTTTATGACATCTTTTCTAGTTTCTTAAAAATAAGCCAATCACTAAAAACGTCGTAACTACACTATCCGTGTGGACTTGGCTAGAGTTGAAGATCTGAAGCGTTCTTCAAACTGATTCAAACAAACCGAAGGTAAACTTGTGATTTTTGTTTTGCCTTGGGATTTAATGGTTTGATGTTCTTTGACAGTTCTTGGAGTTTATATATGTTGCTTCCGCTATCATATGAGTTCTTGATAGCCCCAAAGATCCTACAGTGGTATCAGAGGACGGTTACCCTCTTAAATCTTTGTTTGAATCGATTTCGGTGTTTTTTTGCCTGCCTTGTTGCTATAATATGTTTATTTCTTGTATATGGGTTTTATATGCCATGAAAATTAAGTTTTAAACATATTATAAAATCTAGAAATTTTCGAAATAAATTGGATTAGTCAGGTAGCCAGAAACGAGACTCTCGGAGAGCCGGAAAAGGAGACCGGGCGTGGGCTTCGGCTTGCCGGAGCAGGGTTGGGCCGTGGCCATTAGATATTCACGGTCATGTGCTCGCCCCGTTTCAGCCCCGGCAGTGGCCAGATATGGGCCGAGGCCGGCGGTGGAGGCCCCACGGCAAGGGTTGCCAAACCCGAGCTCGTCGATGCTTAGGGGCTCGGCCCAAGTGGGTTTCGGCCCACTTGGTTTGGGCCCGGGTGGTTTGTTGCACGGTGTTTGATCCATGGCGCAAACCCGCAATCTAATGTTTTGAAAATTTTTAGATTTGAACGGTTTCAATAAACCAATTTTCAGAAAGGTATAGTTTCGATAAACCCGGCCGAGCAACTTGGACATGAAAATTAAAACCGGAAATGTATCTTGTTTGAAAATATGCTTTAATGATAACGTATTGTGCGATGAGATGATATGCATGGAGCATAGATATCCCAATATCGTTTAATTATTTATCGCTTTTAAAACGATATGCCAACCGTTAGATTGTAACGTGTAAATAATTTTTTTGTGCGGGGTGCGGACTGCTGGTGATAAAGTGTAATTATTCTTTCATCCGGTCTACAAATCGAGTATTAATTTTAATTAATTGCCCAAGTCGAGAAGGATGGAAACCGAGAACGTTGACAATCTTGGAGGACGTCCACGAGCTAGTGGGATTGTCCCTAAGTGGTGATGACGAGAAGAGCTTATGGAGTCTTCGTCTCATAAAATACTTAGGACTTCAGCTTGGGCTATTTATGCATATTTAACGCTTTAATGCATGCTAGAGTTTATTTGAATGATAAATTTAATTGCAAGCATGCCTAGCTTATTTTAGTTTAAGCTATAACCAACATGCAAAGATTAAAACCAGATTAATTGTTTGCCTGTTAAAAGTGTTGTGAACCATCGTCGCACGGGTTGTGATGGATGTGTTCAAATTTGAAAACGTCTTTGCACGGGTTGTAAATAACGGTTTCGAACTCTCGACCTGTTAGAGTTATGCCCCTGTCCAATATATAAGTGATCTACATAAGTAATGTTTTATCATCTTTCTGAATAAATAAATCGGCATATATTACTAATGTGTTGTAGTAATATATCGAATGTAATTTGATCTGTGTCATTATGTGTGTAACCACTAATAGTAGAACTATAGATTATAAAGAATTACATTTGATGAGTCCCTGATCAGCTAAACTTCTTTATGAAGTGATCAGTATGAGACCAACTCCTTGTGATCACGCTCTACTGATCATGGCAAAGTATGTGCCAGAGTTATATCATAGATATCATCAGGTCAATGATATCGGACAACCCGTTTGTGAGTATGATGCATAGATCCAGTCATGAGATACTCACAGATCGTAGCTTGTCATTATATCCTAAGACCAAGGAGTCTTTGTGTACACTATGTAACGAATACCTAAGTTTGACCTAGTCTAACGTTATCTGTAAAAGGGTAGCTATAATGGCTTTGATTGGCTTGGATATTTATTGCATTAGTGAACTCGAAAGGCGTCTGAGGGATTTATCACTCATACTTCGGTATGAGAAAGATATTCGTTTAGGCCACTTGATGAGTATGACTGAAGGAATAGCACGGCCGTGCAGGGGATACCTTAGTATCAGTTTTCAGTCATCTCAGATATCAAGAAACAGTGATTGATAAATTAGGATGACCATTCTATGCCTATTGATCAATCTGGATACCGGTTTGATAAAAAGACAGTGACATGTACGATAACAGGTTAAGTCGAATAATCGATAATCACGAACGTTAGGTAATCATAATGTCTTGCTAGAGACCACTTATGATGGAAAGGGTAAAATGGTAATTTTACCAGTCTGCCAACTTTTCGTGAGCCTAGAGGGTCACACGCATTAAGCATGATACATGACAAATAAGCATGGATGGAAATTGGGAGAATCAGGTTTTCAATTTAGTCAAATTGAAAACGATTCGGTCGATTTCTGGCCTAAGGTTTTAACCAGACGCTTGAAGAAATAAAGTTGAGGAAATTGAACCGATCTATCTAAACTGAAATTAGAACTCAATTTAATGAGTTTAATTTGGGTTTTAGTTAAACGGGCTTAAAGCCCATTTAGGGTTTTAAATGATGAATGGGGAAAAGTGCAAATAGGAGTTTAGGAGGGTAAGATATGCAATTAATTGATTTGAAATTTAATTAGGATTTTTTAGTTTTAATTTCAAATTAAATTGCAAAATATCTCCCTTATTTTTCTCTAACTATTTTGGCAACCACCCCTCATTCTCTCACCCTCTTGGCCGAACCTCTCTCCTGCTTCCTCCATTATTGTGTTGTCAAAATTCTCAAAAGTACATTCATAGAAAAAGTGTGAGAGAAAACCGTTTTTGGTTGGTGTGCTTGTGTGGACTCAATAGAGAAACACTACATTGTGTTTTCATCGATTTATAAAGGTAATTTTCTGATTTGAAAAAGGTTAAGAACATGCTGAAATTTTCATTAAGATCTTTGTCTTTTTCGATCACCATGGTTACATAAGGCTCCGCTGCATGAAATTAACGTTTGGAACCCATGGTGATCTCTTTCAGTTGTCATACACTGTGTTATAGCATTATACGTAACATTGTGTGTGAAATCTTGCATAACTATCTGATCAAAATTTCAGATAGGATGATCACTTGAGGATCCTACACTCTTCTACCTTACTAGAATAGAAGAGAGAGCAAGAAAGAGCAAGAGAGGGATCCTGGAGGGGGGGCTCGGCCAAACATACAAAAGGAGAGAGAGCCCAAAATTGTGTGATATTTTTCTCAAGTGTTGGTAAATGTAATTGTGAATTGATATGTGTTGGGTTAAGAGAAGATGATGATGGTCATTTGGTGGCCACCTTGTAGGGATTTGGAGTTACCAAGATGATTACAATAGGGGAAGCAACAACAATATAAACTCCAAAATCTGTCCAAGAACATAACCCATTAAATCTCAAGGCAAAAATAGTTTCACAAGAATCTACCTTTGGTTTTGTTGAATCAAGAAAGAAGAACAAGATGATCTTCTTCTCTAGAGCAAGTCCACACCAATAGGATGATCCTTTTGATCCAACACACTTAGCCTACTAGAACTTGAGTGTGAAGAACTAGAAAGCAAGGGAAGGAGAGGGAGGGAGGGCTTCGGCCGGTTGTAAGGAGAGAGAGTGTGAGAACACAAAATTTGTTGTTATGTTTTGTGAGAACCCAAAATGATATATTATATGTTGATTTGGTAAATCAACAAATGATAAAGGCATGGGCTTGAGTCATTCCATCACCTAATCCCACAATTTGCTCTTCATCCAAATCAACAACACCAACTAAGCATGGTGTGTGGCCCCACATGTGGGCCGGCCATACAATGGCTTTATTGGGCCTTTTATGGGCCTTTAATGGTCTGGCCTTGTGGCCTCATGGGCCGAGCCAAAAAATTATCTGACCCCTGTCGGCACTTATCAAACAAAGTCCGACGCGATATCGACTACAAACTCAGTTTTCTCGATTCGCTAATCATTCTCACAAATCCGAGCCCATGGCCCAAAACCCCCAGTTTTGGCCATGTCTCGCTCCTCAAGAAACGCTAACCTTTCCTTATCTCATGTTACCCATATTGTATATGTGTGACCCTCTAGGCTTATGCCACCGTTGGTAGATCGGCGTAAGAGATCTCTCTTGCTCAATTCATCATAAGTTGCCTCTAGTAAGACATTATGATTACCCAAGGTGCATGATGATCGATGATTCGATTTAACCTCGCACGTACAAGTCACTATCCTATTATCTCTGGACATCCTAATTGATCACAAGGCATAGAGTCGTCATCCTTGTTTAATCAATCATTGTTTCTTGATATGTGAGATGACTGAGAACTGATAACTCGTATCACTGGCATGGCCATGCACTTCCTCTCAGTCACTCGCGATCAAGTGGCCTAAACGGATATTTTTCCCATACCGCAATATGAGGGATAAATCCCTGAGCCGTCTTTCGTGTCACTTATGCAATCCGTCCCCCACCCAATCATGCCCGTTATTGCAATCTAGTTATGGAAAGCGTTAGGCGCAAGTCAAAGTCGTACGTCGACTGCAGAGTGATCACAAAGACTCCTCGGTCTAAGGATACTGTGACAAGTTATCGTAATTGAACATGTTCATGGCTTTAATCTATGAAACACTATTTAGAGCGGGTCCTCCGGGTCCTCCGATACCAATCCCCTCATGATATCTATGATATGATTCCGGGATCCCACATCCCTATGATAAGCAGAACTACATCACTGAGAACCATCCTCATACTGGTCGCTTCAATTGAAGCATATTTGACCAGGGACTCGTTAAGTGTGATCCGTACAGGTTATGGTTCTACTACTTTCGTGGTCATAAATCCGATCATGCTCAACATATTACTTCAACACATAAGAAATACAAAGCCGTTTTTATTTATTACAAACGATGATTAATATACATAGAATTTATAGACTACTATCAATTGGACTAGGGCACAAAAATGCTATCACACCTTTAATCACACTTACCCAACATGGATTAGGATAGTGTGTATCTAGAAATCATCTACTTAACCAAAGTTAGTGTAGAAAGGGACCCACTCTTTGCTCCACTATTGGGTCTTGGTTGGGCCGGCCACTTGGGCCTCGTGGCACGAAGCCCAATGCTTCGGCCAAGAGGTCTCGTGCCGCGTCCAACTTACCCCCAAACTTATCATCCAATGCTTTAATCAATCTCTGTTTCTCGATCTGTGAGATTACTGAATACTGATAACTCGTATCGTTGGCATGGCCATGCGCTCCCTTCAGTTAATCTCTATCAAGTGGCCTAAACATATACCTTTCTCATACCGCAGTATGAGGGATAAATCCCTTAGCCGCCTTTCGTGAAAGAACCGAAGCATTTGGAGATTTGTAACTCAAGATATGGAGCTTCAAACTCGCGTTTTCTGCAGGGCAGATTCACGATCAAACCGAAAGGTAAAATCTTGTGATTTGGTTTTTCCTTGGGATTTAATGGTTTCATGTTCTTGAGCAGATTTTGGGTTATGTTTCCGCTGTCATGACGTTTTGGTGAGCCCAAAATCCCTACACAAACTTGAGGCTATCAGACTTCTTCTCAGCACTGCCTACCATCTACAAGTCAAAATTTAGCACATGGACGTAAAGAGTGCTTTCCTGAACGCATATCTAAACGAAAAGGTTTATGTTTCTCAATCAAAGGGTTTTGAAGATCACAACTCTGTAAGCTTTTTTGTGCCCTAGTCCAACGAAAAGGTTTATGTTTCTCAACCAAAGGGTTTTAAAATTCTTTATATATTAATCATCGTTTGCAATATATAAAATCGGCAATATATTACTTATGTGTTGAAGTAATAGGTTAAGTCTGATCTGATATATGACCACCAACGTAGTAGAACCATATATCTATACGGATCACACTTAACGGGTCCCTGGTCAAATATGCTTCAATGAAGCGACCAAGTATGAGGATGATTCTTTATGGTATAGTTCTATTTACCATTGGGAGGGTTCCCGGAATCAGATCATAGATATCACTCGGGTGAGTGATATTGGACGACCCGCAGTGAATGGTGTTGCATAGATACACTCATGAACACATTCAATTGTGGTAGCTTGTCGTCGTATCTTTAGACCAAGGAGTCTTTGTGATCGCTATACAGTGAAGAACCGCGTTTGACTTGTTCCTAACGTTGTCCGTAACAAGACTAACATAACAGACAATGTTGCTACGTTTAATAGTTGGCATGATTTTTTAGCGCAAAAGTAAGAAGTCGAATAACATGTTGTATGACATGTGGAGCGACTTGTTGCGAACCGCAGATTAGGAAAGTCTGAAGCTTTCCTATTTCAACGAAGCTTGGAGCGAAAGAAGAAAGGCGGCACGAAGACTTGAAGCGCAAGAGAGTGACGTGGACAAGTCAGGCGACTTCCAGCTGGCAGTTACACGTCAGCGATAGGCGGCAACTAGACTTGCCTGATTTCATCAGGAAGTCAGAACAGGCAAGACGACTTCCAGCTGTCATGGAAGGCGGCAACAACTTGCCTGACTTTCCTGTTCCTGAGCCGAGAAGGATTAGGAATGTGAGCTGCTATAAAAAGCACTTGGCTTCCCATTAGCAGTTATCTGTTCTTGTTCTAACACCTGCAAGATTTCTCAGAGCTCTTAACCGTGCACCATCGGCGTGTTGAGAGGCTGATGAATATTCGCTAGAACGGACCTTTTGCTCCGATCAAACCTTGAGTCGCGAAGACTAAGTGTTTGGGTCGGTTAGGGTTTTTGTTTGTGATTGAAGATTCACAACTCCGTCAAGAAGACAACGACACCGAGCATAGGAGCTTGCTCGAAGGGTGGAATTGAGGGAATCTCAAAGACAGGGGAGAGGCTCCTGGTCGAGGCGATTCACGGTGAGATCTATAGTAGCTTAGGACAATAGCTTGTGTGATAGCTAGTTGGGCTTGAAGTTGTACTATTGACTACCTGATAGTGAAAAACCTTTCCACTGGCAAAGTGCCCCCAGACGTAGGTGCGGAGTCACCGAACTGGGTAATCATCTCTGGTGTCGTGATTATTATCTATCTATTACTTTGCTTACGGTTTCCACAAGAAGTCGATACACAAGTTACAGACTTTGTGTTCGACTTCCTGACTCGGCTACGATTCTGAATTTCAATTGGTATCAGAGGAGGCACCTTAATCTCTTAGGTGATTTTCCTGCAAATCTGAGTAGATAATATGGATTCAAAGGAAGGAGGATATGTCAATCGTCCGCCGGTACTCGACGGAACAAACTATGGATATTGGAAACCACGGGTGTGTGCTTTCCTGAAGTCCCTCGACAGCAAAACCTGGAAGTCTATCATCAATGGATGGGAGGAACCTTACTATGCTGATGCTTATGGAAATCAAACCAGAAAAGGAGTGGAGCATGGAAGAAGATGAAGCCGCCCTAGGTAATTCTCGTGCACTCAATGCTATCTTTAATGGAGTAGACAAGAATGTGTTTCGACTCATCAACACATGCACAAGTACCAAGATTGCCTGGGACACACTTGCGGTTGCTTACGAGGTTACTTCAAAAGTCAAAGAGCAGAAGTTACAGTACCTCACGACTAACTTTGAGGCTCTGACCATGAATGACGACGAGACTATTGCGGAGTTTAATGTGCGCATCAAGGATCTGGCCAACGAATCATATTCACTTGGCAAGCCTATGACCGATGAAGATTTGGTCAGAAAGACACTGAGAGCCCTGAGTCCCAGATTCAAGATGAAGATCACCGTCATCGAAGAAGTCCTTGACTTGAAGACGCTGAAGTTTGATGAACTCATGGGCTCACTAATGACTTTCGAGCTCTCCCTACCTTCTATTGAGAAGAAACATAAAGGTGTGGCCTTCAAAATTTCTAATTAGAAGAACTCAACACAGTCTGAGTCGGATAGTGACATCGAAGAAACTATCGCCATGCTGGCCAAAAACTACAACAGAGTCATGAAAAGATTTGGCCAGATGACAGGAAGAAAAGTCACCCGAGAAGTCAGAGACAAGCCACAGCACAAGTTTCAGAAGCTCGACAACACGGCTAACGATGGAGGACGAGGAGAACGATCAGGCAAAGGCGCTCAGTGCTTTGAATGTGAGGGGTATGGACACTTGCAAAGAGAATGTCCCAACTTCTTGAAGAAACAGAAGAAGGGATTCAATGCCTCTCTAACTGACGATGAAGATGAGGAAGACAGTGACCTTGAGCATACAAGTAACTATGTGGCTTTCACTTCCTCCACAATAGATCAAACAGCTGAAAGCTCAAAAAAGTATGACTCTGATGATGAGCTATCCGATGAGACTCTCAACAACGCTTACAACGAATGGTATGTCAAGTGGCTTGAAGACTCTTAGGTAATCGAAAAACAGAACGCTCTCATTCTTACTCTTAATGAAGACAAGTCAAGACTTCTTGAGACGACCATTGATCTCAAAAAGGAAGTTGCTCGATTAAAAGGCGAGTTAGAGCAGGTCACCAAGTCTGTAAAGATGATGAATCCAAGTACTGACACTCTGGATCAAATTCTTTCGATCGGGAAACCATCAAGGAATATGGAAGGTCTTGGATATTCAAAAGAAGCCTCATCATCGCACACCATCTTCGTTCCTCAGAAGTCTGTCCCTTAGAAGTCTCGTCAGAAGTCACCTAACTTCACGGCTGACCAGGCAACCAAAAAGCCTCTTACTCTGGCTGCTTCAAAAACCCAGACCAAAAGACACAACTGGCTTTGTCATCACTGTGGACAAAGAGGACATATTCGACCCTTCTGCTATCAGCTATATGGGAAGAGCTCGATCAAGAAAAGGACCTCCATCAAGAAAAGCCAACCTCAGAAGGAATGGCGAGTCAAAGAGGTCAACTATCAAGCTAACATCGCTTACACCGCTTTAAAAGCCTCAACCAGCAACGATTGGTACTTCGATAGTGGATCCTCTCGACATATGACGGGTAATAGCTCTTTCTTGGTCACTTTAATACCATGCAAGAATAGCTTCGTCACTTTTGGAGATGGAGTAAAAGCTAGAGTGCTCGGGAAAGGAAAACTCAATCTTCCCAACTCTCCATATCTGAAAGAAGCTCTGCTAGTAGAAGGCCTCACAACAAAACTCATCAGCATAAGCCAGATATGTGATTTAGATCTGGATGACCACTTCACTCGCGACAAGTGCTCGGTCAAAGACGAACAAAACAAGGAAGTCATGATAGGCCACAGGTCCCTTGACAACTGTTATCTATGGTCTCCAACAGTCAGTACCTTGCCAACCAAGTGTCTTTTATCCAAAGCTCAAAAGACAAAACTATGGCATCAAAAACTTGGTCACATCAATTTGAGGAGTATGCAAAAGATTCTCTCTGAAAAGGCTATCATCGGAGTTCCCAACCTCAAGATCATTGAAGGAAAAATCTGTGGAGAATGCCAAATTGGGAAACAAGTCAAGACGTCACACAAGAAGGTACAACATCTTACTACTTCTCGTGTTCTAGAACTTCTTCATGTTGACCTTATGGGACCCATGCAAGTAGAAAGTCTAGGAGGAAAGAAGTACATATTTGTATGTGTAGACGATTTCTCAAGGTACACATGGGTAGATTTCATTCGAGAGAAGTCAGATACCTTCTCAGTCTTTGAAGCCTTATGTCGAAGAGTTCAACGAGAAAAGGGAGAAGTTATTGGGAAAGTCGTTCGACTTCGGAGCGATCATGGAAAGGAGTTTGAAAATATCAGCTTCGCAAACTTTTGTGATGCTGAAGGAATCGCCCACGAATTTTCTGCTCCCATCACTCCTCAGCAAAACGGAATCGTTGAAAGAAAGAATCGCACTCTTCAAGAGATGGCAAGAGTCATGATGTTAGCCAAAGACATCCCGCAACACTTCTGGGCTGAAGCTTTGAATACGGCATGCCATATTCATAATAGAGTGACACTCCGCCCTGGAACTTCGTTCACTCTTTATGAAATATGGAGAGGGAGAAAGCCGAATGTCAAATACTTCCATGTGTTTGGATCAGTCTGCTACATACTCGCAGATAGGGAACCGCGACGCAAATTGGATCCTAAAAGCGAAGAAGGCATCTTCCTCGGATACTCCAGAAATATTCGGGTTTTTCGTGTATTCAACAAACGCACCCGGACTATCATGGAATCTATCAATGTCGTGATCGATGACAGCAACGAGCAATCCAGTGACGAGGACGAAGAAGTCCTAAATCTCTCAGGAGAAGTCAGACCAGAAGTCAGAGGAGAAGTCAGACCGGAAGTCAAGGACGATGAGCGCAACAAAGGGTCTGAAGACGAAAGCCAAATCATCCTGGATGAAGAAGCAACTCCCACAAGGCAAACAGCTCCATCAAGAAGAATTCAGAAGTATCATCCACCCCAGGATGTAATTGGAGACATTAATGAGGGAGTTCGAACTCGTCAAAAAGCAGCCCTTGACTACCAAGAGTTGATAGGTAACATGTGCTTTATTTCCAAAATTGAGCCAAAGAATATACAAGAGGCCATCAATGATGAGTATTGGGTCTGCGCGATGCAAGAAGAATTGGTTCAGTTTGCAAGGAATAAAGTCTGGGAACTTGTACCCAAACCTGACAATGTCAATGTCATCGGGACAAAATGGATATTCAAAAACAAATCTGACGAACAAGGAAACATCACTCGAAACAAAGCGAGACTGGTGGCTCAAGGGTACACACAAGTCGAAGGAGTCGACTTTGAAGAAACCTTTGCTCCGGTAGCCAGACTGGAAGCCATACGACTTCTTCTCGGCATCGCATGTCATTTACAAAGGCGTTAGATGCCAAAAGGTTTGAAAGTCTGAGGTCAACCCTCGGACTTTGCTATCTAGAATACCCAGAAGTCAAGCAAGAAGAGGAAGAGCTTTTAGTTGATTTTACTCTTTCTCTCGATCAGGACCAAACAGGGTCCACAAAATCAAGCCGGGCCCAAATCCTTTCATCAGAAGCCCGTTAGTCTTTTGAATTTTGAGAATGATTACGATCTGACTATCCACCTATCAGAAATCATTTTGTTCAACTCCCACAGACTCTGCACCTTCTCCATCATTTGAAATCGCTAGGGTTTCTCAGATCAAAAAGCTCAACAAAAATTTGCTTTCCCCCACAAAGAACAAAATCCTAGCTAAATGGTTGGTACTCGCAGCGGTAGAATACCATCTGCTTCAAAAGTACTTCGAGCAAAGATGAGGGCAAAAGTCATTGCCAAGAAATTATCTGCCTCCAAATCGACTAGAACCAAGCATGGAGTAAGGATTTGAGGAGGAAGAGGCTTAGGGGAAACTTCGGCAGCACCTCAGGATGTAACAAGCTCGCCCCCATTTGTTACGCCGGAAGACACAATCCCGTCGCTGAGAAGGACGACGCTCTAGCCGCTTCTGCAAACATTGAAGAAGACGCTTCTCTCTCTACTCCGACTCCAACACGAGGTAAATCTGCTATCCTCTCTGAAGAAAACTTAGAAGAAAGCCTGCCTAAAGAGGTTTTAGAAACCCTTGTTCCTGAAGACCACGGCACTAGCACCGAGGACCAACCTAGCCTCTCTAAGTCGACACCCGCACCAGAGAAATCTCCTCTAAACGAGGACTTGGAAAAGGAAGAAAGTTCCCTTGTCGCCCCGAACAGTGATTCAGGGCGTGATGATAATCCTGAAGTCATTCCAGAAGTCACTCAACTTTTAGAGGAACCTGTCAAAGAAAGTGTCGATATTGAAACCATGGAAAAGGAAGAAGCTGTGCCCAAAAGGGCGGAAAGAAGGAAGCTACCAACCCGAAGGTTGGTTGATGAAGAAGAAGAAACTCAAGCTCAGAGAAGATTGACCCCAAAAAGGAAAGCAACAGAAAAAGGAGAAGCTTCGGCGTCCAAACAGCCGAAGAAGTCAAGAAAGAAGTCAGTAACCACAGCAGCAACCTCTGTCCCTGAAGAAAAAGAATCCGAAGAAGAAGACACCCTGATTGTGCTACCACAGGTGAAGAAGACATTAGGAGGGCAGAAGCTCCCCAAGTATGTACCGAAGGCACCCACAGACAACGTCTCTTTCCACTCTGTAGACAATGCCGTTAAGTGGCAGTATGTCTATCAACGGAAGATTTATCCAGAAAGAGAACTCTCCACTGAAGCACAAGGGATAAATGCGATTGTAGAGCTTATTCGTAGAGCTGGCCTGACCAACACGGTCATAAATATTGGTCCATTCAACCCGACTTTGGTTAAGGAGTTTATCGTCAATCTATCAAGCGAGTTCGATGACCCTGAAGATGCTGAATACCGAAAGGTGTTTCTTCGGGGGGAATGCTTCGAAGTCTCTGCCTCAACCATCAACACATACCTTGGCAGAGATGACCCAGAAGTCACTCCGAAAGTCCCGCACTTGGACAAAGTAGCGGTCGAAATAACCGGAGGACGTAAGAAGAGATGGCCAGTCAAGGACACCATTGCAGCAACCGAGCTCACAGCAAAATATTCTATTCTCTACCGCATCGGTCTGGCTAACTGGGCACCCTCTACACATGGGTCAAGCATCAAAACAGAGCTGGGAAAACTCATTTACCAAATAGGTACGCTGTCTCCTATTGATTTTGGCGCTTATATTATTGACCATCTAGTTAAGCACGCTAAATCATGTGCTATCAAACTTCCGATCGGGTTTCCTTCGCTAATCACCGGTATCCTTCTCCAACAATGTCCTAACATTGTTCGAGAATCGGATATTCTGGGTAAAAAGCCACTGCCTCTAGCCATCAATCTCAAGAACTTTGAAGGGCAGCAGTTGAAGGACCTCGGACTTCCTATGGCCAAAACTCCAGGAGTTGGATCAAGCTGTCGTCCCTCAGGACCAATTGACACTAGGATGTAGGAAGGATTGGTGGAAATGATTGCTGATCTGGAGAAGTCAATTGCCACGCTCTCAACTCGCAAAGTCGCCTGTGAAGTCCTTCTAGAAGACCTCCGATCTGCTGCTGCTGCTACTGCTGAAGAAGAAGATGTTGACGACTCCACGTCGTTTTAGTAATTCTCTGAAATTTGCTATGATAACTCTGTCCCACACACGCTATTAAATTCTCGGGGTTTGTCCGAGTTACTTTCCGTACACTGTGACTATTTTTTTGGGATATTTGCTCTTGATTGAGCTGGATTTGTGCTTATGTTTGAGCCGTTTATTTGCTCATGGTGTGAGCTATTTCTCTTTTACCCTGCTGATTAGTCAAATTTAGGTTATGAGATTGCCTTTGGCAATATTATTAGACAAACAGGGGGAGATATATGTGATACGACGCCAGAAGTCGCGCCAAAAGATGTACGCCAGAAGTCGCGCCAAAAGATGTACATAGAAGTCGCCGCTCCAGAAGCCACTCAAGAAGTTAAGCTCCAGAAGCTGCTCCAGAAGATAAACTAGAAGCCGCACAAGAAGTCGCATCGGAAGTCACGAAACTTGATGTGTGCGTAACTGCCTCAAGGTGACGACGATGAGCCTACTTGGAGTAAAGAAGTCACATCACTTGTTGTGCGTAACTGCCACAAGAAAAGTCACTTGATGTGCGTAACAACCACAAGATGACGATGGGCTTACAAAAGGGTGTTTGCCTAAAAAATTGCCAAAGGGGGAGATTGTTGCTACGTTTAATAGTTGGCATGATTTTTTAGCGCAAAAGTAATAAGTCGAGTAACATGTTGTATGACATGTGGAGCGACTTGTTGCGATCCGAAAATTAGGAAAGTCTAAAGCTTTCCTATTTCAACGAAGCTTGGAGCGAAAGAAGAAAGGCGGCACGAAGACTTGAAGCGCAAGAGAGTGACGTCGACAAGTCAGGCGACTTACAGCTGGCAGTTACACGTCAGCGATAGGCGGCAACTAGACTTGCCTGATTTCATCAGGAAGTCAGAACAGGCAAGACGACTTCTAGCTGTCATGGAAGGCGGCAACAACTTGCCTGACTTTCCTGTTCCTGATCCGAGAAGGATTAGAAATGTGAGCTGCTATAAAAAGCCCTTGGCTTCCCATTAGCAGTTATCAGTTCTTGTTCTAACACCTGCAAGATTTCTCAGAGCTCTTAACCGTGCACCATCGGCGTGTTGAGAGGCTGATGAATATTCGCTAGAACGGACCTTTTGCTCCGATCAAACCTTGAGTCGCGAAGATTAAGTGTTTGGGTCGGTTAGGGTTTTTGTTTGTGATTGAAGATTCACAACTCCGTCAAGAAGACAACGACACCGAGCATAGGAGCTTGCTCGAAGGGTGGAATTGAGGGAATCTCAAAGACAGGGGGAGAGGCTCCTGGTCGAGGCGATTCACGGTGAGATCTATAGTAGCTTAGGACAATAGCTTGTGTGATAGCTAGTTGGGCTTGAAGTTGTACTATTGACTACCTGATAGTGAAAAACCTTTCCACTGGCAAAGTGCCCCCAGACGTAGGTGCGGAGTCACCGAACTGGGTAATCATCTCTGGTGTCGTGATTATTATCTGTCTATTACTTTGTTTACTGTTTCCACAAGAAGTCGATACACAAGTTACAGACTTTGTGTTCGACTTCCTTACTCGGCTACGATTCAGAATTTCAGACAAGATTGGCACGGGGACGGATTGTATGAGTGATACGAAAGGCGGCTAAGGGATTTATCCCTCATACTACGGTATGAGATAGGTATCTGTTTAGGCCACTCGATAGAGATTAACTGAAGGGAGAGCATGGCCATGCCAACGATACGAGGTATCAGTATTCAGTAATCTCACAGATCGAGAAACAGAGATTGATTAAATAAGGGTGACGTCTCTATGCCTTATGATCAATCTAGATACCGGGCGATTAAAGGGATAGCGACATATACTACATGAGGTTAAATCAATCATCTATCATCATACGCGTCGGGTAATCATAACGTCTTACCAGAGGCCACTCATGATGGATCGGGTAAAATGAAATTTTACGCCGATTCGCCGACGATGGCATGAGCCTAAAGGGTCACACACATAGGATATGGATTTTGAGAGAAACGACGAAAGATCGGGAATTCGTTCGACGGGAGGCAAGAAAGGTCGGATAATAATTGGACCCGGCACGGGCCCACATGGCCGAAGCAATTAGGCTTCGGCCCATGAGGCCCATAGTGGCCGGCCCAATAGGTGGCCCACTTATGGGTCCACACAATCATCCAACATTCTTGATAAGATGGTGATTTGCCAAGGTATGGGCAAGGCAGCAAGGCATTGGCAAGTTATGGGCTAGTCATGGGCTAGGCTTGGGCAAGTGGGATTTGGTTTGCAAGGACACTTTATGCCATGCTCCCATCACCAACTCATCCATCTAAGACCAAGAGACAGAGAGGGAATTATGGCATATCAACACAACACAAAACAAAAGAGCTCTCATCTCTCCCTCTTGGTAGTCTCGGCCGAACACCACCAATTGATGTCTCCTCCATCATTTTCTCTCAATCTTCACACACAAATCTAGTAGGTTGTGTGTGTATGGATCTTTGATCATCATATCCGTGTGGATACCGTTAGAGAGAAGATTCAAACGTGTTCTTCTTGTTTGATTCGATCAACCGAAGAAACTGTCCAGCTCTGTCCAGTTTCGGCGACAGATATTGCGTGAGGGGTAGCTCTATGGCCGGAAAAGAGGACCGGGCGGGGGCTTCGGCTTGCCGGAGAAGGGCTGTGCCGTGGCCATTAGATGGTCACAGTGACGTGCTCTCCCTGCTTCTGCCCCGGCAGTGTCCATCGAGTGGTCGAGGCCGGTGGTGGAGACCCGACGGATAGGGTTGCCAAACCCTAGCGCGTCGGTGCGTAGGGGCTCGGCCCAAGTGGGCTTCTGCCCACTTGGTTTGGGCCAGGGTGGTTTTTTGCACGATGTTTGATTCGTGGCACAAACCCGCAATCCAATATTTTGAAAAATTTTAGATTTGAACGGTTTCGATAAACCGATTTTTCGAAAAGGTCTAATTTCGATAAACCAGACCGAGCAACTTGGACATGAAAATTAAAACCGAAATTGCATCTTGTTTGACAATATGCTTGTGTGATAACATATTGTGTGATGAGATGATATGCATGGTGCATAGATAGCCCAATAGCGTTTAATTATTTATCGTTTTTAAAACGGTCTACGAACCGTTTGATTGTAGGGTGTAAATTTTTCTTTTATGCGGGCTGCAAACCACTAGTGATAAAGTGTAATTATTTTTTCATCCGGTCTACGAACCGAGTATTAATTGTAATTAATTACTCAAGTCAAGAAGGATGGAAACCGAGAATGTTTGCAATCTTGCAGGACGTCCACGAGCTAGTGGGAGAGGCCCTAAGTGGTGATGACGAGAAGAGCTCATGGAGTCTTCGTCTCATAAAATACTTAGAACTTTAGCTTGGGCTATATATTTATGCATATTTAACGCTTTAATGCTTGCTAGAATTTATTTGAATGATAAATTGAATTGCGAGCATGCTTGGCTTATTTTAATTTAAGCTATCACCGACATGCAAAGATTAAAACCGGATTAATTGTTTGCATGTTAAAAGCGTTGTGAACCATCGTCACACGGGTTGTGATAGATGTGTTCAAATTTGAAAACGTCTTTGCACGGGTTGTAAATGACGGTTTCAAAGAAGATAATGTGAGATAAATTAGAAACGTCATAACACGGGTTGTTGATGACGGTTTCCTAATTGTATCGAACATAATTGATTTAAACTCAACCAATCACGAATAATTTAAGTCAAGTAAGACACCAACCCAAAATCATAAGCTTGTATAGTTCTCCACTTTGTTGATGTCGTGTGCCTTAGCGGAGCATCTTTGAAAGTGCGCTCTATACAAGTTTGCTAAAGTTCTATCTAGATGTCGTGCACCTTAGCGGAGCATCTTTATCATACTTTGCATACATGATTTGGTTGGCTTAACTTCAATTCTCGACCAGGGTTGAGCAAGGGTGTCAGAAAGGGTATGTCGTACACTGTCGTACAGACCCTTTCCAAGAATTACATGAGTTGTAATTGGACCCAATTGCACGGGGTGTAATTGGATACATGTCCTACCTAAATAAGTGAATCGGAGCGGTGCGCCATATCGTACTTCGATTCACGAATCATGGGTCTTGGTTTTTGATTCTATTAACTTAAAACCGGATGGTTGAAAGTTTATTCAGGATCTTCGTAAATTTATTCAACTTTCTGATTAAATTTACTTTCCTCGTGTAGATTAAATGGCGAATAATTCAATGAACACAAATAGTTTGTCGTTGAGGCATATCCTCTAGAAGGGTAAGTTAAATGGGACAAAGTATCTGGACTGGGACAAGAACTATTGTGTTCAAGTTGGAACACAAAGAATATGTCCTTGACCAGGCTATCCCTAGGGAACCAACACTTAACGCCATAAGGGTCATTAAGGATGCATTCAGGAAGCACCTTAGCGATTCAGGGGATGTGGAATATGTGATGTTAGGCTGCTTGGAGGGAGACCTCCAAAAGAAGTTTATAGAACTGTTCGAGGAATATTTTGCCATGTTGAGGCAAATAAGGGTTACGTTCAAAGAGAAGGCTCGACTCGAAAGACTCGTCATTCTCAAGGAATTCCTCTCCTGCAAAATGTTAGTAGGCAGCTCTGTTACTCCCCACGTCCTAAAGTTGAAGGGACATCTCGAACACCTGACAAGACTGAGTCTTTGGATGGGACAAGAGATGACATTGTAGACTTTGTTCGGCAATCCCTTCCTCGTGCATATGACAGCTTCTTTATGAACTATAATATGCATGATATGGACAAGATCATCTCAGAGTTGCAAAGAAAGCGTGTAACAGTTGAGAAGAACGTCAAGCTTATACACGGGGATGTTCTAATTTTCAGTAAGGGATCTAGCTTTAAAGCTGGAGGTGATAAGGGTAAAACCCCTATGCACGCGGCAACAAAGATGAGCCTGGCTCGAGTTCCTAAACCTTCTAAAGTCGGGGAGGCTAAGGGAATCAGTCTGGTTCTACTGCCAACAGCTCGGTCATTGGAAAAGAGACTGCAAGAAGTTCCAGGATGATCTGAAGAAGGGTAGTGGATCCACGCCTTCTGGTATTCTCGTTATTGAGCTTAATCTTTCTACTTCCGATTCATGGGTATTTATATCGGGCATGAATCTGTACGGATGAACAAAAACTGGAAGGTAGAAGAGATTATGGGAAACACAAGGTGGACCTAAGAGTTGGGAACAAAATCAGGGTTGCCGCTATAGGCTCCATTATTCTTGTTTTGCCCAGTAGACTTGTATTAGTGCTTCATAATGTGTATTACATACTTATGTAAGTTCTAATAAAGTCGATGGTTTATACATATTGAATATGGAAAACTTAAGCTCAAAATATAACATTAGTACTAAAAAGGTTTAAATCGATGATTTAAACAAAACTCTAATATGGCATTGTCATTTGAGTCGCATAAATGAGAAGCGCAATTCAGCACTTCACAAGTGCGGACTTTTAAGTCCATTCAAATTCTATTCGATGAAGGGTGCGAGACTTGTTTGATGGAAAAATGACTAAAGCGCCTTTCATCGGCAGAGGTGAAAAAGCGGGTGGCCTATTTTAGCCTAATACGCAACAGGATGTATGTAGGCCAATGAGTTCACTTGCCATGAGTGCTTTAAGTTAGATTTGATTATGTCTATTCACTAAGACATAAGTCTGACACTTTTGATGAATTCAAATAGTTTAAGAATGAAGTAGAAAACCAGCTTGGGAAAAGTATTAAGGAACTTCGTTTATATCAAAGTGCAGAATACTTGTCCATAGAGTTTCATGATCATCTTGAGGGATATGGGATCTTATCATAGTGGACTCCACCAGGAACACCGCAATAGGATGGTGTGTTTGAAGGCTGGAATCGAACATTGTGGGATATGGTTCGTTCCATGATGAGTCACTCTGATCTCCCAATCTCCTTATGGGGTTATGCTCTAGAACAGCCGCATTCTTTATGAATCGGGCTCTGACGAAGGCAATGGGAAGACTATAGATCTGGATGATATTCCAGAGGATGTAGTTTCTCAGGAACCACTAGAAAGCCCTGTTGAAGAGTTGGAGCCAAAGCGGGTAGTAGAGCAGGAACCACCCACTACAGTTCTTCAGGACGGTCCAAGGCGATCAGAAAGGACCAGTCATCTACCTGTGAGATATGAAATTTATGTGACTCAAGGTGATGATCTAGTATTGGTGGATCAAGTTGATAAGCCCACCACCTTTCGAGAAGCCATGGACAGTACCAACTCTGAGACATGGTTGGGTGTCATGTAGCGTAATTGGAATCTAAGTTTTGATAAAGCTGATAATTAGTTCAACTTTACCAAGAATGAAGATGGGTCTTGCGTTTACAAGAAGGCGTATGGAAGTAAGATAGTCTTTTTGGTACTATATGTCCACGACATATTACTCATTGGAAACGACATCCCAACCTTGCTCTTGACAAAGGCTTGGTTAGGCGAGTGTTTCGCAATGATGGACTTAGGCGATACCTCTTACATCTTGGGGATCAAGATATGTAGAGATCGCACCAAGCGGGTCTTGGGGTTAAGTCAAAGCACCTACGTAGACAAAGTGTTGGGAGGTTCTCAGTGCTTGAATCCAAGAAAATATTCTTACCCATCCGTCATGGTATAAAACTTAGCAAGACTTAGTGTCCGGTGACTGCTGATGAGCGGGAAAAGGATGGATGGAATTCCATGTGCTTCGGCTATTGGATCCATCAGGTATGCCATGACATGTACGAGACCGGACATCTCATTTTCCTTAAGTTGTACCAGTAGGCATCAATCAAACCCCGGTGAGGAACAATAGACTGCAGTCAGGGCAATCCTCAAATTTTGAGGACAACCAAGGACGCTTTTCTTGTATACGGGGAAGGAATGATTATGAGCTAGTCATTGAAGGTTTTATTGATTCTAGGTTCCAAACGGATCTTGATGGCTATCAGAGTAAGTCAGGATATGTGTTCGTGTTGAATGATGAAGCTTTCAGCTAGTAAAGCATGAAGCAAGACACCATTGCCGATTCTACAGAGGAGGCTGATTACATTGTTGCCTCAGAAGCAGCAAGGAAGGCTGTATGGATCAAGATCTTCATAATTGGGTTAGGCGTAATGCCAAACGCGTCTAATCCAGTAGGCTTATTTTGTGACAACACGCGAGCCGTTGCATAAGCTAATTGATAGCATTTGTGCCCTAGGTTCCAATTGGAATAGTCTGTAAATGTCTGCAATAGTTTGTCATCGTTTGTAATGAATAAAACGGCTTTGTATTACTTATGTGTTGAAGTAATATGTTAAGCATGATCTGATTTATGACCATTAAACTAGTAGAACCATAAATATGTACGGATCACACTTAACGAGTCCCTGGTCAATATACGCTTCAATTGAAGTGACCAGTTTGAGGATGGTTCTCAATGATGTAGTTCTGCTTGTCATAGGGATGTGGGATCCCGGAATCATATCATAGATATCATGAGGTTATTGATATCGGACGACCCGCTTTGAATAGTGTTTCCTAGATTAAGCCGTGAACATATTCAAATGCGATAGATTATCACGATATCCTTAGACCAATGAGTCTTTGTGATCGCTATGCAGTCGACGTGCGGCTTTAACTTGCGCCTAACGCTTTCCGTAACAGGATTGCACTAACGGGCATGATTGGGTAGCGGAACGGATTGCATGAGTGACACAAAAGACGGCTAAGGGATTTATCCCTCGTACTACGGTATGGGAAAGATATCCGTTAAGGCCTCTTGATTGAGAGTGACTGAGAGAAAGAGCATGGCCATGCCAGTGATACGGGTTATCAGTTCTCAGCCATCTCACATATCAAGTAACAATGATTGATTGAACAAGGATGACGACTCTATGCCTTGTGATCAATCGGGATGTCTAGAGATAATAGGATAGTGACTTGTACGCACAAGGTTAAATCGAATCATCGATCATCATGCACCTTGGGTAATGATAATGTGTTACTAGAGACCACTTATGATGGATCGGGCAAGAGAGAACTCTTGCGCCGATCTGCCAACGGTGGCATGAGCCTGGAGGGTCACACACATACAAGACGGATAACTTGAGACAAGGAAACCTTAATGTTTCTTGAAGAGCAATACTTGGACAAAACTGAAGGTTTTGGGCCATGGGTTCGGTTTGAGAGAATAATTAGCGAATCGAGAAAACTGAAATTTTTGTCGATGTCGCGTCGGACTTTGTTTGATAAGTAACGACAAAAGGGTCGGACAACTTTTGGACACGGCACGCGACCACATGGGCGAGCTCATTGGGCTCGGCCCATGAGGTCACATGGCCGGCCCAACAAGGGCCCATTTTGGGCCCAATAAGCCCAAGTGGTCGGCCCCCTTGGTGGGTCCAAGGGTGGGGGCCACACACACCATGCTTGGTTGGTGATTGTTGATTAAGAGGTGAGTGATTTAAGGGGTATGGTTTGTGACACCTTTAAACCCATGCTTTCACTTTTTGACTCATGCTTATGAGTTGATGAAGTAGAAAAGATCAAAGACAATTAATTCACTCACTCTCATCCTCACTTTCTGTCTTCCACACCCACCTCTCTCCTCTCTTTGCTATCTTGTTCTTCACACATAAGTTTTAGTAGACTTTTTTGTGAAGGATCTTAAAGATCATCCTCTTGGTGTGGACTTGCTCTAGATAAGAAGATCATATAGTTCTTCTTTCTTGATTCAACAAAGATTAAAAGCAAAAATGGAGATACTGTCCAGATTGTCCAGTTCCGGCTACCGACATTGCGTGAGTCATAGCCGCTACGTCCGAGCTCTGATTGACCTGAAATTGGCGGTGTTAATAAGATATGTCAAAGGGCTACAACGTTTTGGAAATACTGATTTTCCAAAATAGCGCTGGTTTGGGAGATACAAGGCATAGAAGCTGACTGGTCCGCAGAGTCTGTCCTGCGAGATGGGAAAAATGTTTTGCTCCAGACGGAGGTCTTCTCGTCCGAACTGGGTTCGGAGCAAAACTCAAAATATGTAGAAAATTGGCTGAGGTTTAATCTCCGAAAAGAACCAAAGTAATTGGATATCTGTAGCTCGAGATATGGAGCTTCAAAGTCTCGGTTTTCTGCTGGGCAGATTCTGGTAAAATCCGAAAACTCGATTTCCTAAGGATCTAACTTGGTAGTCGATCTTGCGCAGGTTAGGGGCGATTTATAGGTTGCTTCCGCTGCCATGAACGTGATTAGGATGCCCCAGAACTAATTAGAGGCGGTCTACCACTACGAGATTCTTGTTTGTTGTTTCGGTTTTATGGTGATTTGCATGCCATATTTGTTGATAACATGTTTTAATGTTTTTGGGGTAAATTGCATGAAATATGTTATTTTTGAAAAATATATTGAATTTGGAATTTTTCGGATTTTTATTGGATTTGTCAGGTCCGAGAAGAGACTCTAGGGGAGCCGGATCGGAGGTACCGGACGGAGGTCACTGGAGGCCGGGGGAGGCCGGCGGTGACCGGGGCCGTCCCCCTTCTAGGCCGAGGCCGAGAAGGGAGGCAAGCTCGGTTTGGGCTTTCCTAGGCCCAAACCGAGCCGTGGTGTTGAGCTCGGCCCAATGGGCTTCGGCCCAATGAGCTTGGGCCCGACTTGGTTTGTGCACGTTGATTTTGTCCGTGGCTTGAACCCACGATCCAATATTTCAAAAAATTTCAAATTTGATAGGTTTCGATAAACCATTTTTCGAAAAGGTCTAGTTTCGATAAACCCGACCAAGCAACTTGGCAAAATTAAAACCGGAATAATTGCATATTATTTGATAACATGTTTGTGTGATAACATGTTGGATGATGTGATGAGATGTATTATGCATTAGTAGCCCATTAAAATTTTATCGCTTTCACGGTTTGCATACCGTTAGTTTTAGCGTGTAATTATTCTTTCATTCGAGCACTTCAAGTGTAATTATTTTTTTGTCCGGTCTACGAACCGAATATTAATTGTAATTGCTACTCGAAGTCGAGAAGGATGGAAAATCGAGCACAATGACGGTCTTGGAGGAAGTCCAAGAGCTAGTGGGAGCCCGAATGAGAAAGACGAGAAGATGTGATGTCTCGTAGAATCTTAAGTATAGCATGCTATTGATGCATATTTACGCTTTATGATGCTTGCTTGAATTATTAGATAATAATTGTATGCTTGCATGCTTAGCTTATAAGTTTATAAGCCATCACCTCACATGCAAAGATTAAAATCGATTTCAATTGTTTGCATGATTAAAGCGTTGTGAACCATCATCGCACGGGTTGTGATGGATGAGTTCAATTTTGAAACGTGTTTGCACGGGTTGCAAATGACGGCTTCAAAAGAAGATTGTATATGATACAATTAGAAACGTCACAACACGGGTTGTTGATGACGGGTTTGTAATTGTACCAAAATACTTTCGAATTATTAAACACAACCAAATCACAACATAATTTGAGTCAAGTGAGATGCCACCCAAATTCACACCCATGTAGAAACATTCTCTCGGTGTCGTGCGCCTTAGCGGAGCATCGATAGAATGGGTTCTATATGGAATGGTCAACCTTGTGGGATGTCGTGCGCCTTAGCGGAGCATCTGCACAAAACTGATGCATAAGTGAAGGTTGGTTGACTCGACCACGATTCTCGGCCTGAGGTCGAGCATGGGCATCGGAAGGGTAAGCCGTGTGCTTTTGCACATAACCTGGCCAAGAGTTACACGAGTTGTAATTGAATGGACGCCCTACCCAAATGGGTCAATTGGAGCGGTGCGCCTTAGCGTACTTCAATTGACAAATAAGAGATCTTGGTTTAAAGATTCTAAACCTTAGAATCGGATGGTTGGTGTTTAATTCGGATCTTCGTAAATTTATTCATCATTTTTTATTAAATTTACTTTCTTCGTGTAGAAAAGGGCTAGTAATACAACAAACTCATCTAATTTGTCATTGAGGGCTATACTTGATAATTGTAAGCTCAATGGAACAAATTATCTGGACTGGGACAGAAATTTACGACTTGTGTTAAAGTTGGAAAGTAGGGAGTACGTCCTTGACCAGGCTATCCCTGGGGAACCAACACTTAACGCCATAAGGGCCGTTAAGGATGCATTCATGAAGCACCTTAGCGATTCTGGGAATGTGGCGTATGTGATGTTGAGCTGCTTGGAGGGAGACCTCCAAAAGCAGTTTATGGAACTGTTGGAGGACCCTTGTGCCATGATGGCGCAGATAAGGGTTATGTTCAAGGAGAAGGCTCGGATCGAAAGATTCGAAATTCTAAAAGAATTCCTCTCCTGCAAAATATCAGCAGGCGGCTCTGTTAGTCCTCACGTCCTAAAAGTTGAAGGGACATCTCGAACACCTGACAAGACCGAGTCTTGGGATGGGATAGGAGATGGCATTGTAGACTTCGTTCTGCAATCCCTTCATCGTGCTTATGTTGGGTTCTTTATGAACTATAATATGCATAATTTGGACAAGATCATCTTAGAGTTGCAATGAAAGCATGTAACGGCTGAGAAGAACGTCAAGCTTATACCAAGGGATGTTCTAATGGTTCGAAAGGGATCTAGCATCAAAGCTGGAGGTGACAAGGGTAAAGCCCCTATGCACATGGCGGTAAAGATGAGACTTGCTCGGGTTCCTAAACTTCCTAAAGTCAGGGAGGCTAAAAGGAAAGGGAATCAGTCTGCTTCTACTGCCAACAGTTCGGTCATTGAAAAAGAGACTGCAAGAAGTTCCAGTATGATCTAAAGAAGGGTGGTGGATCCAAGCCTTCTGGTATTCTCGTTATTGAGCTTAATCTTTCTACTTTCGATTCATGAGTATTTATACCGGGCATGAATCTGTACGGATGAACAGAAACTGGAAAGTAGAAGAGATTATGGGAAACGCGAGGTGGACCTAAGAGTTGGGAACAGAATCAGGGTTACCGCAACTGTTGTAGGCTCAATTACTCTTGTTTTGGCCAGTAGACTTGTATTAGTACTTCATAATGTGTATTACATACTTTTGTAAGTTCTAATAAAGTCGGTGGTTTACATATATTGAATATGAAAACATAAGCTCGTAATATAACGTTATCACTAAGAGTTTTAAATCCGATTATTTAAACCAAGCTCTAATATGGCACTGTCGTTTGGGTTGCATAAATGAGAAAGTGCATTTCAGCACTTTACAAGTGCGGACTTCTAAATCCATTCGGAGAAAATGTGCGAGGTGAAAGGGCAAAATGACTGGAGCGCCCTTCATCGGGAGAGGTGAAAGGGCGGGTGACCTATTGGGCCTGATACAACGGAAATGTGTGTGGGCCAATGAGTTCACTTGCTTGAAGTGGTTTTCGCTACTTCATCAATCTTACTGTTGATTACAGTAGACTTGATTATGTCTATTCAATAAGGCATAAGTCGGATGCTTTTGATAAATTTTTAGAGCTTAAGACTGAAGTACAAAACCAACTCGGGAAAAGTATTAAAACGCTTCGTGTCGGATCGAGCTGGAGAATACTTGTCCATAGAGTTTCATGATCATCATGTGAGATTGTCTTTCTGGTGCTGAATGTGAGAATGACATTGGAAACGACATCCTAACCTTGCGCTTAACAAAGGCTTGGCTAAGGGAGTGTTTCTCAAATGAAGGACTTAGGCGATGTTGCTTATATTCTTGAGATCAAGATATAGAGAGATCGCACCAAGCGGGTCTTGGGATTAAGTCAGAGCACCTATGTAAACAAGATTTGAGTGGGTTCTCAAATGCTTGATTCCAAGAAAGTATTCTTACCCATTCGACATGGCATAAAGCTTAGTAAGATTTAGTGTCCGGCGACACCTGATAAGCTGAAAAGAATGAGTGAGATCTCATACGCTTCGGCTATAGGATCCATCATGTATGCCATGATATGCACGAGACCGGATGTCTCGTCCGCCTTAAGTTGTGCCAGTAGACATCAGTCTAACCCCGGTGGACAACACTAGATTGCGGTCAAAGCTATCCTCAAGTTCTTGAGGAGAACTTTAGACGCCTTTCTTGTGTGCGGGGGCCACGATGATGTTGAGCTAGTAGTCAAATGTTATATTGACACTAGTTTCCAGACGAATCCTAATGATTGTAGAGTCAGTCAGGATACGTATTCATGTTGAATGGTGGAGCTTCAGCTGGAAGGGCTGGAAGCAGGACCAATTGCCAATTCTACGACGGAAGCTGAGTATATAGCTGCGTTGGAGGCAGCAAAGAAGGCTGTATGGATTTGGAGCTTCATGACTGGATAGATGTAATTAAAAACCAGTCTAACCCAATAGGCTTATCTTGTGACAACACTAGGGCCATTGCGTAAGCTAAAGTGCCCAGATCACATAACAAATCCAAATATATACAAAAACGTTACTTAGATAACGAGAAGATCAACTACATTACGACGAATTAAAACACAGCCGCCCTTTTGACGAAGGCTCTCTCACAGCCTAAACATGAAGTTCATGTATAGTCAATGGGTACAGACTAGGACTTAGATTAGAACTAGGGTCAAGTGGGAGATTGATAGCATTTGTGCCCTAGGTTCCAATTGGAATAGTCTGTAAATGTCTGTAATAGTTTGTCATCGTTTGTAATGAATAAAACGGCTTTGTATTACTTATGTGTTGAAGTAATATGTTAAGCATAATCTGATTTATGACCACTAAAGTAATAGAACAATAAATCTGTACGGATCACACTTAACGAGTCCCTGGTCAATATACGCTTCAATTGAAGCGACCAGTATGAGGATGGTTCTCAATGATGTAGTTCTGCTTGTCATAGGGATGTGGGATCCCGGAATCATATCATAGATATCATGAGGTGATTGATATCTGACGACCCGCTTTGAATAGTGTTTCGTAGATTAAGCCATGAACATATTTAAATGCGATAGCTTGTCACGATATCCTTAGACCAAGGAGTCTTTGTGATCGCTATGCAGTTGACATGCGGCTTTAACTTGCGCCTAACGCTTTCCGTAACAGGATTGCAATAACGGGCATGATTGGATGGCAGAACGGATTGCATGAGTGACACGAACGACGACTAAGGGATTTATCCCTCGTATTACGGTATGGGAAAGATATCCGTTAAGGCCTCTTGATTGAGAGTGACTGAGAGAAAGAGCATGGCCATGCCAGTGATACGGGTTATCAGTTCTCAGTCATCTCACATATCAAGTAACAATGATTGATTGAACAAGGATGACGACTCTATGCCTTGTGATCAATCGGGATGTCTAGAGATAATAGGATAGTGACTTGTACGCACATGGTTAAATCGAATCATCGATCATCATGCACCTTGGGTAATCAAAATGTCTTACTAGAGACCACTTATGATGGATCGGGCAAGAGAGATCTCTTGCGCCGATCTGCCAACGGTGGCATGAGCCTGGAGGGTCACACACATACAAGACGGATAACTTGAGACAAGGAAACCTTAATGTTTCTTGAAGAGCATTACTTGGACAAAACTGAAGGTTTTGGGCCATGGGTTCGGTTTGAGAGAATAATTAGTGAATCGAGAAAACTGATATTTTCGTCGATGTCGCGTCGGACTATGTTTGATAAATAACGACAAAAGGGTCGGACAACTTTTGGACACGACATGCGGCCACATGGGCGAGCTCATTGGGCTCGGCCCATGAGGTCACATGGCCGGCCCAACAAGGGCCCATTTTGGGCCCAATAAGCCAAAGTGTCCGGCCACCTTGGTGGGTCCAAGGGTGGGGGCCACACACACCATGCTTGGTTGGTGATTGTTGATTAAGAGGTGAGTGATTTAAGGGGTATGGGTCATGACACCTTTAAACCCATGCTTTCACTTTTTGACCCATGCTTATGAGTTGATGAAGTAGAAAAGATCAAAGACAATTAATTCACTCACTCTCATCCTCACTTTCTCTCTTCCACACCCTCCTCTCTCCTCTCTTTGCTCTCTTGTTCTTCACACATAAGTTCTAGTAGGCTTTTTTGTGAAGGATCTTAAGGATCATCCTCTTGGTGTGGACTTGCTCTAGAGAAGAAGATCATATAGTTCTTCTTTCTTGATTCAACAAAGATTAAAAGCAAAAATGGAGAAACTGTCCAGATTGTCCGGTTCCGGCAACCGACATTGCGTGAGCCATAGCCACTTCGTCCGAGCTCCGATTGACCTAAAATTGGCGGCGTTAGAAAGATAAGTGAAAGGGCTACAATGTGTGTTAATTACTGATTTTCCAAAAGAGCGCTGGTTTGGGAGATACAAGGCCCAGAAGCTGACTGGTACGCATAGTCTGTCCAGCGAGATGGGAAAAATGTTTTGCTCCAGACGGAGGTCTTGTCGTCCGAACTGGGTTCGGAGAAAAACACAAAAGATGTAGAGAATTGGCTGAGGTTTAATCTCCAAAAAGAACCAAAATAGTTGGAGATCTGTAGCTCGAGATATGGAGCCTCAAAGTCTCGATTTTCTACTGGGCAGATTTTGGTAAAATCCGAAAACTCGATTTCCTAAGGATCTAACTTGTTAGTCGATCTTGCGCAGGTTAGGGGTGATTTATAGGTTGCTTAAGCTGCCATGAACGTGATTAGGATGCCCCGAAACCCAACACTAATGAGCCTAGAGCACATAACAGATCCAAACATGTACCCAGAAAAAAATCACCTGATACGAAGATCACTTACGTTGCATCAGATGATAACACAGCCGACCTTTTGACCAAGGCTCTTCCTCAACCTAGGCACGAAAATCATGTGAGGTCAATGGGTATACACTGGGGCTTATATTGGAACTAGGGGCACGTGGGAGATTGTAAGCTTTTTTATGCCCTAGTCCAATTGTATTAGTCTATAAATGTGTAAATATTAATCATCGTTTGCAATATATAAAAACGGCATTATATTACTTATGTGTTGAAGTAATAGGTTAAGTCTGATCTGATATATGACCACCAAAGTAGTAGAACCATATATCTGTACGGATCACACTTCACGGGTCCCTGGTCAAATATGCTTCAATGAAACGACCAAGTATGAGGATGATTCTTTATGGTATAGTTCTATTTACCATTGGGAGGGTTCCTGGAATCAGATCATAGATATCACTCGGGTGAGTGATATTGGATGACCCGCACTGAATGGTGTTGCATAGATACACTCATGAACATATTCAATTGTGGTAGCTTGTCATCGTATCCTTAGACAAAGGATTCTTTGTGATCGCTATACAGTGAAGAACCGCGTTTTACTTGTTCCTAATGTTGTCCGTAACAAGACTACCATAACGGACAAGATTGGCGCGGGGACGGATTGTATGAGTGATACGAAAGGCGGCTAAGGGATTTGTCCCTCATACTACGGTATGAGATAGGTATCTGTTTAGGCCACTCGATAGAGATTAACTAAAGGGAGAGCATGGCCATGCCAACGATACGGGGTATCAGTATTAAGTAATCTCACAGATCGAGAAACAGAGATTGATTAAATAAGGGTGACGTCTTTATGCCTTATGATCAATCTAGATATCGGGCGATTAAAGGGATAGCGATATGTACTACATGAGGTTAAATCAATCATCAATCATCAATCATCATGCGCGTCGGGTAATCATAACGTCTTACTAGAGGCCACTTATGATGGATCGGGTAAAATGGAATTTTACGCCGATCCGCCGACGATGGCATGAGCCTAAAGGGTCACACACATAGGATATGGATTTTGAGAGAAACGATTAAAGATCGGGAATTCGTTCGACACGAGGCAAGAAAGGTCGGATTATAATTGGACCCGGCACGGGCCCACATGGCCGAAGCAATTGGGCTTCAGCCCATGAGGCCCATGGTGGCCGGCCCAATAGGTGGCCCACTTATGGGTCAACACAATCATCCAACATTCTTGACAAGATGGTGATTTGCCAAGGTATGAGGTAGTCATGGGCTAGGGTTGGGCAAGTGGGATTTGGTTTGCAAGGACACTTTATGTCATGCATCCATCACCAACTCATCCATCTAAGACCAAAAGAGAGAGAGGGAATTATGGTATAACAACACAACACAAAACAAAAGAACTCTCATCTCTCCCTCTTGGTAGTCTCGGCCAAACACCACCAATTGGTGTCTCCTCCATCATTTTCTCTCAATCTTCACACACAACTCTAGTAGGTTGTGTGTGTATGGATCTTTGATCATCCTATCCATGTGGATACCGTTAGAGAGAAGATTCAAACGTGTTCTTGTTTGATTCGATCAACCAAAGAAACTGTCCAGCTCTGTCCAGTTCCGGCGACGAATATTGTGTGAGGTGTAGTTCTCTGGTCTGAAGTCTGTTTGACCTGAAACCAGCGGCGGATTAAAGAAGACTCAAATTTCTACAGGTTTTCTGAAATGGTAATTTCGCATTAGAACCCTGGTTTGGGAGCTACAAGGCCGAGAATCGAAGAACCCGGTCAGCACTATCCAGCACCGTCAATCAAACTGGTTTGCTCCAGACGAAGGTCCTTCCATCCGAACTAGGTGAAGAACAAAACATGAAAGTTGTAGAAAATTGGCTGGGATTTACTCTCCAGAAAGAACCAAAGCATTTGGAGATTTGTAGCTCGAGATATGGAGCTTTAAAGTCACGTTTTTCTGCTGGGCAGATTCACGATCAAACCGAAAGGTAAAATCTTGTGATTTCATTTTTGCCTTGGGATTTAATAGCTTCACGATCTTGGACAGATTTTGGGTTATAATTGTTGTTGCTTTCGCTGCCAAGACATTTTGGTGAGCCCAAAATCCCAACAAACTCTCCACAACATGTCTACAAGCTCAATAAAGCCCTTTACGGTCTCAAACAAGCACCTCGATTTTAATTCATTTCCTAATACAAAATGGTTATACTCGAGGGGGAATTGACAGGACTCTATTCATAAAGAATGAAGGAAGCAACATTATGATTGCTCAAATTTATGTGGACGACATTGTCTTTGGAGGAATGTCAGAAAATATGGTGGAACGTTTTTTCCAACATATGCAATCTAAATTCGAGATGAGTATGGTTGGTAAGCTAACCTACTTTCTAGGCTTCCAGATCAAACAAATGGATACTGGCATCTTTATCTCCCAAAACAAGTATGCCAAGAACATCATAAAGAAGTCTAATTTGGAAAAAGCTTCACACAATAAAACTCCAATTGCTACTCATGTGAAGCTTACCAAGGATGATCAAGGCGAACCTGTAGATTAAAGTCTCTATCGAATCATCATTGGAAGCCTATTATACCTCACAGCAAGTCGACCTGACATTGCTTTTTAGTGGGAGTTTGTGCTCGCTACCAAGCAAATCCAAAAACAAGCCATCTAGCTCAAGAGAAAAGGATTATCCGATATATATATATGGTACAACAAAGTTAGATTTATTATACTCATTCGACACATCATCTACACTAGTAGGATATTGTGATGTGGATTGGGCAGGAAGCACTCCTGATCGAAAAAGAACCTTAGGAGGATGTTGTAGGGTTTTGGAGCGTTCTAGATCGTCATCGAGATAGCGGAAGCAATAAAAGATAATCTACTCCAAACCTTGTCCAAGAACATTTAAACCATTAAATCCCAAAGCAAAATCTATTCCACAAGATATTTACCTTTAAGTCTTGTTTGAATCGATAAAGAAGAACGTTCGGATCTTCTTCTCTAAAGCAAGTCCACACCAAGAGAATGATCTTCAAGATCCTTCACTTAATTGCCTACTAGAACAATTAAATGAAGAACAAGAGAGCAAGATGGAGGAAGAACACCAAGGTGGCCGGCCACAATGAGAGAGAAAGAGAGGTTTTTGTGAGTTTTGTGACTTAATCAATTAATGAAATAATATCTTGCAATATATCTCATCATCCAACTCACAAGTATGGGTTAAAAGTGATTGGTATGGGCTTAAAGGAGCTTTAACCCATACCCCTTAAATCACTCACCTCTTAATCCACAACTACCAACTAAGCATGGTGTTGTGTGGCCCCCACATTGGCCCCACCAAGTGGGCCGGCCATATGGCCTTATTGGGCCCTTATTGGGCCGGCCATGAGGCTTCATGGGCCGAGCCCAATGGGCCCTCCCGTGTTGTCTCATGCCGCGTCCAAAAGTTTCCCGACCCTTTTGTCGCTACTTATCAAACAAAGTCCGACGCGATATCGACGAAAAACTCAATTTTTCTCGATTCGCTAATTATTCTCTCAAACCGAACCTATGGCACAAAACCTCCAGTTTTGTCCATATACTTCTCCTTAAGAAACATCCATGTTTCCTTGTCTCAAGTTATCCGTCTTGTATGTGTGTGACCCTCTAGGCTCATGCCACCGTTGGCAGATCGGCGCAAGAATTGCTCTTGCCCGATCCATCATAAGTGGTCTCTAGTAAAACATTATGATTACCCAAGGTGCATGATGATCGATGATTCGACTTAACCTTTGTGCGTACAAGTCACCATCCTTTTATCTCTAGATATCCCGATTGATCACAAGGCATAGAGTCGTCTCCCTTGTTTAATCAATCATTGTTACTTGATATGCGAGATGACTGAGAAATGATAACCCGTATCATTTTGCATGGCCATGCTTTTCTCTCATTCGGTCTCCATCAAGAGGCCTTCTAACGGATATCTTTCCCATACCGTAGTATGAGGGATAAATCCCTTAGCCGTCTTTCGTGTCACTCATGCAACCCGTTCCGCCACCCAATCATGCCCTTCATAGCAATCCTTTTACAGAAAGCGTTTGGCGCAAGTTAAAGCCGTACGTTCATTGCATAGTGATCACAAAGACTCCTTGGTCTAAGGACGTCGTGACGAGCTATCGCATTTGAATATGTTTATGGCTTAATCTATGAAAACACTATTCAATGCGGGTCGTCCGATATCAATCACCTCATGATATCTATGATATGGTTCCAGGATCCCACATCCTTATGACAAGTAGAACTACGTCATTAAGAACCATTCCTCATACTGGTCACTTTCAAGGAAGCATAGGTTGACCAGGGACTTGTTAAGTGTGATCCGTACAGATTTATGGTTCTACTACTTTAGTGGTCATAAATCAGATCATGCTTAACATATTACTTCAACATATAAGTAATATAAAGCCGTTTATATTTATACATCACAAACGATGATATTTGTACATAGACGTTTACAGGCTAATACCAATTGGACTAGGGCACAAATGCTATCAGATGTTTCTATCTTGGGATTAATCTTGTCTCCTTGTTCAGCAAGAAACAAAATTGTATAGCCCCATCCACTGCGGAGTCCGAGTATATTGCTGCTGGAAGTAGCTGCACTCAACTATTATGGATGAAGCAGATGCTTGCAGGGTATGATGTCAAACAAGATGCCATGACATTGTTTTGTGACAACATCAGTGTAATTAACATCTCGAAAAATCATGTGCAACATAGCAAAACTAAGCACATTGACATCATGCATCACTTCATTCGAGAGCTTGTGGAAGACAAGAAGATCAAGCTAGAGTATATTCCAACAGAAAAATAGCTTGCAGATATTTGTTGGGGTTCTAGGATCTCAAGCACAGCGGAAGCAACAAATTTAACCGAGAACTCGCCACAGGATTATTCGATAACAGTAGATGAATCATTAGAACGAGTAAAGATCGGATTTTTACCTCTCGTAGTCTAGCGGAAAACTCATGAATCCAATCTTGAAATGACTCCTCGGACTCGTTATCTATTAGTGTAAACACACCGAGCTCGACCTTGTGAAGCTTGAATCCTCACCGGAACTACTAGACTCCGGTAGAACTCGATCACTCAATTTCCCTAGCTCCTAATGGAAGAACTAGAGAGTTTTCTGTTTTTGATGTAGCTAATATTGCTTAAGAGCCTTAGAGAGAGGCTCTCACCCAAAGCCTCCTTTTATAGGCTTTGGGGAGGGCCTCTAAGTTCTCAGCATCCGGTATAGGTGTCGATCGACACCCTCTCCCGTGGAAGGTGTCGATCGACACCACCCTTACAGTGCCAGATCCGAGTGTCGATCGACATCGCCAAGGTGAAAATCAACACCCCATTGCAATTATTCCTACACCACTTATTTTGGAACTCTTGAGTCCCTTCGAGTTGCTTCGGTCTTACTCTTAGCGTGTGACCCTGTAGGCCCGTAACCCATTGGCAGATCGGCGTGAGAACCCATATCACCTGATCTATCACTAGTGGCCCCTAGCAAGACGCAGTGATTACCCAATGCCCACAAGTGTATAGATCGGTTCGATAGCTCCTGTCTGTCATCTGTATCACTAACCCTTTGGTTGGTTTAAGGCATATGATGCCCGTTATGACTACCCTGTTATAAGCAGCATTAGGGCATGTCAAACTACTAGAGTGACGTGCACACGAGCAACTTGCTCCAAGGTATTAAGGTAGTGATCACACGACGACGGAGTATGCGTTGGTGCCCTAATTATGCGCCATACTCCAAGTCGGGTCATCCGATATCGTCTCCCAGACGATATTTGTGATATGACTCTACATCTTGATCAGCAGAACATGATCATAAGTCATCCTCACGCTAGTCTTTTATGTTTAAGTATTTGACTAGCGATCTGTCCAGCACGATTTCATAATAGCTAAAGGCTCCACTATTAGGGATGACACACTAATGACTTTAGAATAAATCACCGCTTGACACATTACTATAACACAATAATAATGTAAATTTCATTCATTGCTAAGCAGAAGATTACATAAAAAAAGACTTGGACTAGGGCACAAGCTCTTACAATCTCCCATTGCCCCTGGCTCCATGCTTCCGCTATCTCGATGATCTAGAACGCTCCTAAACACTACAGTGGTATCAGAGGGTGGTTAACCCTCTTAATCTTCGTCTTGTTGAACTTGTTTCGGTTTTATGATGATTTGCATGCCATATTTGTTGATAACATATTTTTAAAGCTTTTGGGTAAATTGCATGAAATATATTATTTAAAAAAAATATATTGAATTTGGAATTTTTCGGATTTTTATTGGATTTGTCGGGTCCGAGAAGAGACTCTTGGGGAGCCGGATCGGAGGTACCGAACAGAGGTCACCGGAGGCCGGGAGAGGCCGGCGGTGACCGGGGCCGTCCCCCTTCTTGGTCGAGGCCGAGAGGGGAGGCAAGCTCAGTTTGGGCTTTTCTAGGCCCAAACCGAATCGTGGTGTTGGGCCCGACTTGATTCGTGTACGTTGATTTTGTCTGTGGCATGAACCCGCGATCCAATATTTCGAAAACTTTTAAATTTGATCGGTTTCGATAAACCGTTTTTCGAAAAGGTCTAGTTTTGATAAACCCGACCAAGCAACTTGGCAAAATTAAAACCGGAATAATTGCATATTATTTGATAACATGTTTGTGTGATAACATGTTGGATGATGTGATGAGATGTATGATGCATTAGTAGCCCATTAGAATTTTATCGCTTTCACGGTTTGCATACCGTTAGTGTTAGCGTGTAATTATTCTTTCATTCAAGCCCTTAAAGTGTAATTATTTTTTGTCCGGTCTACAAACCGAGTATTAATGGTAATTGCTACTCGAAGACGAGAAGGATGGAAAATCGAGCACAATGACGGTCTTGGAGGAAGTCCAAGAGCTAGCGGGAGCCCGAATGAGAAAGACGAGAAGATGTGATGTCTCCTAGAATCATAAGAATAGGATGGGCTATTGATGCATATTTAAACGCTTTATGATGCTTGCTTGAATTATTAGATAATAATTGTATGCTTGCATGCTTCGCTTATAAGTTTATAAGCCATCACCTCACATGCAAAGATTAAAATCGATTTTAATTGTTTGCATGATTAAAGCGTTGTGAACCATCATCGCACGGGTTGTGATGGATGAGTTCAATTTTGAAACGTGTTTGCACGGGTTGCAAATAACGACTTCAAAAGAAGATTGTATATGATACAATTAGAAACCTCACAACACGGGTTGTTAATTACGGGTTCGTAATTGTACCAAAATACTTTCGAATTATTAAACACAACCGAATCACAACATAATTTGATTCAAGTGAGATGCCACCCAAATTCACACCCATGTAGAAACATTCTCTCGGTGTCGTGCGCCTTAGCAAAGCATCGATAAAATGGGTTCTATATGGAATGATTAACCTTGTGGGATGTCGTGCGCCTTAGCGGAGCATCTGCACAAAACTGATGCATATGTGAAGGTTGGTTGACTCGACCACGATTCTTGGCCTGAGGTCGAGCCGGGGCATTAGAAGGGTAAGCCGTGTGCTTTTGCACATACCCTGACCAAGAGTTACACGGGTTGTAATTGGATGGACGTCCTACCCAAATGGGTCAATTGGAGCGGTGCGCCTTAGAGTACTTCAATTGACAAATAAGGGATCTTGGTTTAAAGATTCTAAACTTTAGAATCGGATGGTTGGTGTTTAATTCGGATCTTCGTAAATTTATTCAACTTTTCTGATTAAATTTACTTTCTTCGTGTAGAAATGGCTAGTAATTCAACAAACTCGTCTAATTTGTCATTGAGGACTATACTTGACAAGGGTAAACTCAATGAAACAAATTATCTGGACTGGGACAGAAATTTATGACTTGTGTTAAAGTTGGAACGTAGAGAGTACGTCCTAGACAAGGCTATCCCGGTGGAGCCATCTGCCAACGCAACGAGGGTCGTTCAGGATGCGTACCAGAAACACCTTAGGGACTCTATTGACGTTGCGTGTGTCATGCTGGGCTGCATGGAGACAGACCTCCAGAAGCAGTTTATGGAGCTATCCCATGATCCGTTTACAATGTTTGCACAGATCAAGGATATGTTCAAAGAGAAAGTACGTATTGAAAAATACACTGTTCTCCGAGAACTCATTGCCTGCAAAATGTCAGCAGGCAGCTCCGTAGGTCCACACGTCCTACGTATGAAGGGACATTTTGATCATATGACTAGTCTCGGAATCACTATGGAAAAAGAGATGTCTGCGGATTTTATTCTGCAATCCCTTCCCCATGCATATGGTGGGTTCGTCATGAACTATCACATACATGACATGGACAAGACCGCATCGGAGTTGCACAGCATGTTAGTGACTGCCGAGAAGAGCATAAGGGGCACTACGCCCAAAGGTGTTCTAATGGTCAAGAAGGGATCCAGCTTCAAAGCTGGTGGTGATAAGGGCAAAGGCCTAATGCACCTAGCGGGGAAGAATAGACGACATTTCATTACTAAACCTTCCATACCCAAGAAGGGCAAGGGGAAGGTAAAGGAGTCGGTCTGTTTCTACTGCCAAAAGCCTGGTCATTGGAAGAAGGACTGTCAGCAGCTGAAGGAAGATCAGAAGAAGGGCGGTGGAGCCGCTACTTCGGCAGGTATTCCATTAGAGCTAAATCTTTCTACTATAAATGCTTGGGTACTAGACACTGGAGCTGAGTCTCATGTCTGTACAGATGTGCAGGTACTGCATAGTAGAAGAGATGTGGGGGAAAACGAGGTGGACCTAAGAGTTGGGAACAACGTGCGAGTTACCGCAACTGTTGTGGGTTCAGTTGACCTTGTTTTGCCCAGTGGGCTTGTAATAGAACTTTTAGATGTGTTTTGCGTACCTGCTTTCAGCAGAAATATTGTATCAATATCTCTTCTTGAAAAAGAAGATTATTATTTTGATATTAAGAACGGGTTTTTTAATATTATGCGCAATAACATGTTTTATGGAAATGCCCACACTGTTGGAGGTTTATACATATTAAATATGCAAAACTCGAGATCCAACATGCTCTATAATGTTAATGCTAAGAGGTTTAAAGCTAATGATTTAGACCAAACTCTAATCTGGCATTGTCGTCTAGGTCACATAAATGAGAAACGCATCTCAGTGCTTCATAAGCGCAGACTTCTATGTCAATTCGAATTCCAAACGATTGATAGATGCGAGGCTTGTTTAATGAGCAAGATTACTAAAGCGCCCTTCACTAGTATAGGTGAGAGGGCAGGTGATCTATTGGGTCTAATACATTCAGACGTATGTGGACCAATGAGTACACCAGCCAGAGGTGGTTTTGGCTACTTTATCACATTTACTGATGATTTCAGTAGATATGGTTATGTCTATCTCATGAGACAAAAGTTCGAAGCCTTTGATAAATTCAAGGAGTTTAGGACTGAAGTAGAAAACCAACTCAGAAAGAGTATTAAGGCACTCCGTTCTGATCGGGGTGGCGAATACTTATCCGAAGAGTTTCTTAGTCATCTTACAGAAAGTGAAATACTATCTTAGTGGACTCCGCCAGGAACACCGCACCTCAATGGTGTGTCTGAGCGAAGGAATCATACATTGTTGGATATGGTTCGATCGATGTTAAGTCACACTAATCTCCCGATCTCCTTGTAGGGTTACGCTCTACAAACGGACGCGTTCATAATAAATAGGGCTACGTCGAAAGCAGTGGAAGGGACATCATTCGAGAAATGGTACGGGAAGGAACCTGTTTTGTCCTTCCTGAAAATCTGGCGTTGCGAGGCTTTTGTAAAACGGTTGCTTGCAACCAAGCTCGAACCGAGATCAGATAAGTGCACTTTCGTCGGATATCCAAAAGAAACAAAAGGATACTACTTCTACAAACCGAGCGAAAACAAAGTTTTTGTCGCCCGAGGTGATATATTCTTGGAAAAGGAATTTATTTCCAAGACAGTCAGTGGGAGGGCTATTCATCTTGATGACGTTCTAGATGAGATAGTCACTCTGGAACCACTAGACGACCCCTTAGAAGAAGTAGAGCCAGAAGTGGTCGTTGAGCAAGAACCAATAGCTACAGTTAATGAGACGGTCAAAGGCGGTCTGAAAGGACAAGTCATGCACCTATCAGATACGGTTTCCTAGTAATTGAAGGTGATGATTTGGTGTTAGTGGACAATGATCCAGCTACCTTTCGAGAGGCCCTGGATGGAACCGACTCTGAGACAGTTTGGAATCAGCGTTTTGATGAAGTAGTGAAACAGTTTGGTTTCATCAAGAACGATGATGAACCTTGCGTATAAAAAAAGGCAGATGGGAGCAAAATAGTTTTTTTTGTGCTCTATGTTGATGACATATTGCTCATTGGAAATGACGTCCCTACCTTACTCTTAACAAAGACTTGGTTAGGTGAGTGTTTCGCAATGAAGGACTTAGGCAAGGCTTCTTACATCTTGGGGATCAAGATATATAGAGATCGTGTCAAGCGGGTCTTGGGCTTAAGTCAAAGCACCTATATAGACAAAGTGCTGAGAAGATTCTCAATGCATAATTCAAAGAAAGGACTGCTGCCCATGCGTCATGGCATATAGCTTAATAAGAAACAGTGTGCTGAGACACCTGCAGAGCTAAAAAGAATGAATGAGATCCCATATGCTTCGGCTATAGGGTCCATAATGTATGCCATGATATGTACGAGACCGGATGTCTCGTTTGCCCTAAGTTGTACCAGTAGACATCAATCCAAACCCGGTGAGGAACACTGGATTGCCGTCAAGGCGATTCTCAAATATTTGAGAAAAACCAAAGACGCTTTTCCTATATACAGGGGAAGAAATGATGATCTAGTCGTCAAAGGATATGTCGACACTAGTTTCCAGACAGACCCCGATGACTTTAAGAGTCAGTTGGGATATGTGTTTACGTTGAACGGTGGAGCATTCAGCTAGAAAAGCAAGAAGCAGGACACCATTGCCGACTCTACGACCGAAGCTGAGTATATTATTGCATCAGAAGCAGCAAAGGAGGTTGTATGGATCAGGAGTTTCATGGCTGGGTTAGGTGTAATTCAAAACCCATCTAACCCAGTAGACTTATATTGTGACAACACCGGGGCCATTGCGCAAGCTAAGGAACCCAGGGCACATGACCATCCAAACATGTACTCAGGAAGTATCACATCATCCGCGACATTGTTGCTAGAGGTGACATGAAGATCCACTACATTGCATTTGATGATAACACAGCCGACCCCTTGATCAAGGCTCTTCCTCAAGCGAAACATGATAAACATGTTAGGTCAATGGGGATAGACTGGGACTTAGATTGGAACTAGGGGCAAGTGGGAGATTGATAGCATTTTTGTGCCCTAGTCTAATTACTCGTAGTCTATAAATGTCTATGTATATTTATCATCATTTGTAATAAATAAAACGGCTTTGTATTACTTATGTGTTGAAGTATTAAGTTAAGCATGATCTGATTTATGACCACTAAAGTAGTAGAACCATAAATCTGTACGGATCGCACTTAACGAGTCCCTGGTCAATATACGCTTCAACTGAAGCGACCAGTATGAGATGGTTCTCAATGATGTAATTCTGCTTATCATAGGGATATGGGATCCCGGAACCATTTCATAGATATCATGAGGTGATTGATATCGGACGACCCGCTTTGAATAGTGTTTCGTAGATTAAGCCATGAACATATTCAAATGCGATAGCTTGTCACGATATCCATAGACCAAGGAGTCTTTGTGATCGCTATGCAGTCAACAACCGGCTTTAACTTGCGCCTAACGCTTTCCGTAACATTATTGCAATAACAGGCATGATTGGGTGGCGGAACGGATTGCATGAGTGACACGAAAGACGGCTAAGGGATTTATCCCTCATACTACGATATGGGAAAGATATCCGTTAAAGGCCTCTTGATCGAGAGTGACTGAGAGAAAGAGCATGGCCATGCCAGTGATACGGGTTATCAGTTCTCAACCATCTCACATATCAAGTAACAATGCTTGATTGAACAAGGATGACGATTCCATGCCTTGTGATCAATCGGGATATCTAGAGATAATAGGATAGTGACTTGCACGCACAAGGTTAAATCGAATCATCGATCATCATGCACCTTGGGTAATCATAACGTCTTATTAGAGACCACTTATGATGGATCGGACAAGAGAGATCTCTTGCGCCGATCTGCCAACGGTGGCATGAGCCTGTAGGGTCACACACATACAAGACGGATAAATTGAGACAAGGAAATCTTAACGTTTCTTGAGGAGCAATACATGGACAAAACTGAAGGTTTTGGGCCATGGGTTCGGTTTGAGAAAATAATTAGCGAATCGAGAAAATTAAGATTTTCGTCGATGTCGCGTCGGACTTTGTTTGTTAAGTAACGACAAAAAGGGTCGGACAACTTTTGGACACGACACGCGACCACATGGGCGAGCCCATTGGGCTCGGCCCATGAGGTCATATGGCCGGCCCAACAAGGGCCCATTTTGGGCCCAATAAGCCCAAGTGGCCGGCCACCTTTGTGGGTCCAAGGGTGGGGGCCACACACCATGCTTAGTTGGTGATTGTTGATTAAGAGGTGAGTGATTTAAGGGGTATGGGTGATGACTTACCTTTACACCCATGCTTTCACTTTATGACCCATGCTTATGAGTTGATGAAGTAGAGAAATATCAAAAGAATTATCACACACTCTAATCCTCACATTCTCTCTCCTTTGGCCGGCTACTCCCCTCTCTCCTCTCTTCTTGCTCTCTTGTTCTTCACTTAATTGTTCTAGTAGGCTTTTAGTGAATGATCTTGAAGATCATCCTCTTGGTGTGGACTTGCTCTAGAGAAGAAGATCACATAATTCTTCTTTATTAATTCAACAAAGACTGAAAGGTAAATTTCTTGTGGAATAGATTTTGCCTTGAGATTTAATGGTTCATGTTCTTGGACAAGGTTTGGAGTTACTTTTGTTAATGCTTCCGCTATCTCGATGATCTAGAACGCTCCTAAACACTACAGTCACAAAATAAGCTTACTGGATCAGACGCATTTGGCATTTCGCCTAATCCAGTTAGAAAGCTCCTGATCCATACAACCACTTTTGCTGCTTCCGAGGCAGCAATGTACTCAGATTCCGTTGTAGAGTCAGCTGTGGAATCCTGCTTCTTGCTCTTCCAGCTAAAAGCTCCTCCATTCAACATGAACACATATCCAGACTGACTTCTATAGTCATCAGAATCCGTCTGGAAACTAGCGTCAACAAAACCTTTGACGACTAGTTCATCATCTTCTCTTCCCCCATAAACAAGAAAAGCGTCCTTGGTTCTCCTCAAGTATTTGAGGATTGCCTTGACCGCAATCCAATGTTCCTCACCGGGGTTGGATTCAACCTTACTCAAAAGGACGACGCTCCACTCAAGAACGATGAATGACAACTAAAGAAAGTTGTAAAAGATGAAGACGCCGCTAGCCAGAAATGGTTCTTGCCTGAAGCTGCTGAAGATGCTGCTAGCTGGAAACGGTGCTCGCCCGAAGATCATTGACAAATGTGCTTGCCTAAAAAATTGCCAAAGGGGGAGACTGTTACTACGTTAAGTATTGGCATATTTTCTTAATGCGAAGTCAATATGTCAAACAGTGTGTTGCAACACAATTGGTGCGACATGATACTCGCAGGATTAGACAAGACATCGAAGACTTCTTCTTTTGAGCATAGATGCTCCGCACGCAAAGAAATAAAGACCATGAATGAATTAGGCATGGACCAGCTGGAAGAAAGACACGCAAGCAAGATTTAATAAAGATAGCAACGCCAACTTGTCACTTGCCAGAAACGCAAGGCGGCAAGAAACTTTCTAATCGGAATAGGAATCCGATTAGGCAATATGAGTTGCTATAAAAGCAGGTGCTACCCCCTAAGCAACTCAGTCCTTTCTTTGTGCTAAACTCTTAGAGCTTTTAACCGTGTACGACTAGCGGATTGAGAGGCTGATCAATTTAGAGAGGACATTGTCGATCACATACATCAACTCGAGGAGATTTTAGTGTCTGTGATCTATTGGGTTTTGGATTCGTGATTGAAGACTCACGAGAAGATTGTCGATGACAACACAACCGAGCATAGGCTTGCTTGAATGGTGGAATTGAGATGATCTCAAAGACAGGTGGAGTCCCTGGTCGAGGTTGTTCATGGTGAGATCTCTAGTAGTTTAGGACAATAGCTTGTGTGATAGCTAGTTGATGCTTGAAGTTGTATTATTGACTACTGAGTAGTGAAAACCTTTCCACTGGCAGAGTGCCTCCAGACGTAGGTGCGGAGTCACCGAACTGGGTAAACATATTGTGTGTCTTCTGTTTACTGATTTACTATTTACTGTCCATAAACGGTGATTAGGCAAGTTGTTGAACCAATCGTTACAACATTGTGTTCGACATCTTGTCCCTTCTACTTAATAGATTTTCACCAATTACAAACTAAAAAAACCTTAACCAACCTCAATTGTGCCTCTAAAGCTTGAAATCGCTTCCAAGTCGTCTCCCAATCAATTAACACAACGCTCCCCTTTCTCCACACTCTAACCTACCATAAATATGATTTTTCTCTCTAAAATTGTGATATTTTTGTTGGGTTTTTGTGCCATTTTTGCAGGTAGGAGAGGTGGGTATATATAGGAGGGAAGAAAATCTTTTCAAAAATAAAAAATCCCATGATTTTAGGGGTTGTTTTGACCAACCTGCCGGGTGGGACCTGACAGGTTCTTTTTTTCTTCCCGTGTCATGAAAAACTCGCCAACTATTCGCTCAACTGTTGTGACCAACTGATGTGACCCGGCAACCTCGCTTCTCTTTCCCGCCTTTGCATTTTTGGCTACTATTCGCTCCTTTTCGACCTGTTTTCACCAAAAATACTTCTCGGGACATTCTTGAGGAAAAGTAGCATTTTCATCACATAAAACTAATAATTCGGGACAAAATGAGGAGATTTGACTAGTTTTGATACATAATATCCAATCACATCAAGCGGTTAGGATGGAATCGTTGGGTTCGGACGTCTAGGGGATTTGTAGTGGAGTGTTCCCCTATATATATATATGAACTGGATCAAGTGAGAACCAAACTACTTTATAAGAACATGAGAACCGATTTTTGGCCATTGAAAATAATTGAATGTATAACGGAAATAACTGAATGTCCAATGAAATTAAGTGAAATGAATGTCCAACAGATAATAAGTGAATGTCCAATGAAAGTGAATGTACAAAGAGAATAAGTGAATGTTCAATGTAAATAAGTGAAGTTCTCACTACACATTTGGTTCTCAGCTGAACCCTCTTCACTACAAATCTTCTTTATGTCCGAACAGAACGAACACATCATGTATGTTGCTTTTCGCGTGATTCAAACAACGCACGACACGTGGAAGTTTAATGTCCAACATTGAGAGTGTAAGGTCGCGCACTGTGCACTTAAGTGAGGGCAATTCTGTATTTTTGCGCAGCAGAGCGTACTATTTAGCTTGCTCATTAGGAGTGTAATGTTAACTGTAGGAGTGTAATGTTCAACATTGAGAGTGTAATGTTCAACATTGAGAGTGTAATGTCCAACATTGAGAGTCTAATGTTAAACATTAAGAGTGAGATGTTCAACAGTGACATTACACTCTCAATGTTGAACATTACACTTCCACAGTGACATTACACTCTCACTGGCGACATTACACTCCGAATGAGAAGCTGAACAGTACGCTCTGCTGCGCAAAAATTCGAAATTGCCCCTCACTTAAGTGCACTGTGTGCGCATGCCACATGTCGCGCGCGGTTTGAATCTCGCAAAAACAAATGGTTGGACTGAAATTTCGGACGTGTGCGAACATATTGAGAATTTACAGTGGAATGTAATCCTATATATATATATATATATATATATATATATATATATATATATATATATATATATATATATATATATATATAAGATCATGATCTGGTGCAAACCTGTGAGAACCGTACTTCCATTATTATGTTATGTATTTCTATTATTAAGCCATGTATTTCCATTATTATGTCGTGTATTTCAATACTCGTGTTTCCATTATTATAACATGTATTTCTATAACATTGTTAAGGCAGACCAAAAAAAATAAAATACTTTTTTTTTCTTCTAATCCATCGTAACATCATTCCCCTCGACGGGTAATACTTTCCCCTCTAGAGTATAGAAAAATACACGCCCCCCTCGTTAATAGTTTTAGAATGTGCCATATATATATATATTGTTGCTACGATTAGTGTTGGCATATTTTTAGCGCAAGGTCATGATGTTAGCCAACATGTTGCAACACATTTGGCGTGACATGCCGCGCGCAGGATCAGGAAAGTTTTCGATCTTTCTCGTTTGGTTTTCAGAAACGTGGAACAAAGGAAAAACGAGTTAATACAAGATCAGTCAATTTCCAGCTGGAATAAAGACACGTCAGCAAGGCCAATTAAGGCGGCAATGCCAACCTTTCAACTTACCAATAACGCAAGGAGGCAAAGGAATTCCTATTTGGAATTGTATTGCTATTTGGAGTTGAAGACCAATTAGGCATGTAGAATTGCTATAAAAGCATGTGCTACCCCCATAGCAATTCACATGTTCTCTGTGCTTAATTTTAGAGCTCTTAACCGTGCAAGGCTGGCGGATTGAGAGACTAGATCTTTAGAAGAACGGTGTCGATCACATACATCAAAATGTGAGGGTTTGAGTGTTTGTGATTTGTGGGTATTTGTTCGTGATTGAAGACTCACGAAAAATTGTCGAAGACAACTACGCCGAGCATAGGCTTGCTGGAAGGGTGGAACTGAGACGTTCTCAAAGACAGGGGGAGTCCCTGGTCGAGGTTCTTCACGGTGAGATCTCTAGTAGCTTAG